>VDFB02353493.1:91618052-92181198 GCA_007258455.2 Sequoia sempervirens | reverse complement strand
TTGAATATTAAATTCTTTTAATTAAGTTTCTAAGTCAAACCAATTAGAATTTGGAAATAGTTGCACTTTGCCCCATATAATTTTTTTGTATGTATTAAAATTCAATTCTTTTTTGTTGGAACAAGGACATCAATACCTAGTGCGTAGATATTTTTCAAAAAAAAAAGTCCACTTATTTACTATTTTTCCACAAAGGTTTTTCAGCGAACTTGATGCTCGGTGAAAAACCTATTTTCAATAAAGCTAATAAAAATAAAAATAAAAACAAGATATATCAAATTTATAGTTGTTAAAAAAATTGTTTTGGGGACTATGGTTCTCCAACTTGATTTATCTATTTGAATCCATTTCCACCTCCGAATCTAGGTTTGAAAGTCAACAAATGCATCGAGTTTGCAATTAAAAGGGCTAGGAGAGAAAAAAAAAAGGGGGGGCTTCAAATGGACCCCCCCATATGCACTGGTCAACCACATTCTATTAATGTTTTGGCTAAACTTAAAATAAATCACATAAATCATTTCCCTCACTTATGTTTAAGTTCCTTCAAATAAAGGATGGATGGTTCATGTGAAGGGGGGCTTCATTCAAAGCTATTTAAATGCATGCATGTTCATATGGAGGCCCTTCATTCAAAGTCATTTTTAACTTTTTGGATGGGCGGGGCTAATTTTTGTTTGTGCAAAAAAATGTAACTCACTATTGTGGGTTCACCCAAAAACATATGAAAAGCACATAAAATTATATTATACAAATAAGGCCACTATCATGAGTTATACGACATGTACGACAAATTCATCGTCAAAAATTCACCGATGGAAAATTCACCACCAACAATTCACCATGGGAAAATTCACTACCATGAAAATTCACCGCGTGAAAAATTAATTGCATGAATTTTTGGCTGTTAATTTTCCATGGCGGTGAATTTTCCCGCAGTGAATTGTTGATGGTGAATTTTTTGTCAATGAATTGCTAGTGGTGAATTTTCCTAGAGCCGAGTTATACATATAAGGGAATTACACAAAATCCATGTATTGTATATTGAGTTACATTGTAATTAAAGAGCATTTGGAAAAATGCATTGTGTATTCTAACATGGTTTCTTTTTTCTTGTTGTTGTTTGAAACACATTGTATTTTTAATTAGTCTTTCTTAAGTGGAGCTTGACACATTGCTAACCAAAATATAGTATTTTTTATAGGCTATGAAAACAATATGAAAAATGTTTTCCCTTGATCATTTTATTTACATTATGTGAAGGGAAAAGTAAGTAAAAGTGTACTAGTGGGTCTTTTCATGGAATTTTCTTGAAAAACATTTTCTTGGCTTTTCTTTGGTGGATGCAATCTTGCTCTCCAAATGTATAGAAATCAAATGCTACACACACCCCACAAGACCAATATTTTATAGAAAATTCATATAAGAAAATTCTCAATGTCAACAACTAATATTTTCTTATTATGCAAGAGTGTATCACTAAAGTTTTGAACATGAATAATTTTGAGATGGGTATGTGCAAGATCATGATGGGCCAAAAAGTGGTGATATGATGGGTATGTGTAGGGTATGTGGATGTCAACTTTTTTTTAACCCAAAATTGATGAAAAGAAAAGGGTTTTTAAAGGAGATTCTCAACTTTCCACCAATATAAATTATGCTTTACTTTGAATTTAATAAATAATTATTATTCATTTTCTATTTGAATTACGACTAAAGTCCTGATTGATAGGCAGATTGAAAAACATTTATTATTTCAAATGGTATCACATTTTTTGAATCTGAAACATGTGTCACATTCTATGCTTCACATACTATAGAATTAAAAAAAAATGAAATTCATGAAGTTTTGACCAAGTTAAGGTGGTCATACATACGAGTTTTTATATTTTTACTAATAAAAAATTCATAATTAATTATTTACTTGGAAAAAAATTACAAAAAAATATGCATCACATTGGGACATATGAGTCCTTTACTTATATAAAATCTTATAAAAAATATTATCATTTTATTGTGGTTAGGGTGGTCAAACAAACACCTACTTATTTTTCCACTGAAATTTAAGTGCTACTACATTGAAATTTCCAAATTTTCATAAATAGATTTAAAAAAAAAACCTAGTAGTTTAGAAACTAAATTCAATTTTCTACAGATTATATTATTACATATTTTTGAAATAATATAGATAACTTATTCAAATTTTTACGTCAAATTTCCTAACTCTATTTTTTCTGAATTTTATCACCACTTAAGGGCCTATTTTTTCCATGATGATCTTGTACATACCCAGATCTTGTCAATGCTTGAGGAGGTAGCATGTACTAGAATGTATGGAATGAAAAAGGAATCTGCTTTGAAAACACTTAAAAAAAAGCATACCAAAGTGAATGAGATAGATGATGTATTGACTGAAGAGATTCTTCTTGCTCTTCAGAAGTTGAGAAAGGTGCATGTGCACCATTTGCAATGGACAAATGGAAATACGAAATTGGAGGCGATAGGTATTAGAATGTATGAAATGGAAAATGAATATTCTCTAAAAACACTTGAAAATAAGCAAACCAAAGTGAATGAGATAGATAATGTATTGACTAAAGAGATTCTTCTTGCTCTTGAGAAGTTGAGAAAGGAGCATGTGTAGTATGTGCAGTGGACAAATGGAAATGCAAAATTCAAGGCAATAGGTATTGGAATGTATGAAATGAAAAAGGAATATATGATCTAAAATCACTTGAAAAGAAGCACACCAAAGTGAATGAGATAGATATTGTATTGATTGAAGAGATTCTTCCTGCTCTTGAGAAGTTGAGGAAGGTGCGTGTGCACTATGTGCAATGGGAAAATGGAAATGCAAAACTAGAGCAACAGGTACTAGAATGTATGAAATGAAAAGGAATATGCTCTAAAACACTTGATAAGAAGTAGACCAAAGTGAATGAGATAGATAATGTATTAACTAAAGAGATTCTTCCCACTCTTGAGAAGTTAAGGAAGGAACATGTGCAATATGTGTAATGGGAAAATGGAAATGTAGAAATGGATAAAATCAAGAGATTTTATATTGTATATGAATTCAAGTGCAAGAAAAGAAAGTGGGAGATGATGCTATAAGTGGAGTTGAATAAATGAACTCAAAGATTATTGAACTTAAGAATTCAATGGAATAAATACAATTGAAAATAGATGATAAGGAAAAGGAAAAATCATATCTAAGCATAGAAAAATAGAAATAGTTGGGTGGAGACATGACAATCTCATCTAAAAAGGTAGACAAGTATTGTAAATAAATTGTTAAAAGAAACATTTGCATTCTCTAATCATAAAGAAACTCTCAAAGATGAGAAAAAATTTGCTGCAAAGCTACATAAAAGTATTCAAGACATTAAAAAATCTATCCAAGAAAGGAATTTTGTTGTCCTAAGGGTTGATGATGGAGCAACTGATCTAAAGCTTCAAGTAAAATATATGAAAAAGAAGTTAGAAGGTCATGAAACATAATAATAGGGGGTGTTAATAGGTAATAGAAATGGGGATGAGGGAAAATGTATCAATGATCAACTTGTAGATGCAAAAGTAATAGGTGGAAGTGCTAAAACTTTAGCTCTCCACCCTTGATCTTTGAACAAACAGAATGAAATAACTCACAAACCACTATGTTTTTCCAATCTGCAGTTAATTTTTGTTTTTATTTTTCCATCATATAAGAAAATTGAAACATAATTTTTACTCTAAATAATAGTTGTGGTAAATTTTGAAGGTTCCTTTCATTAAATTTGTACTCTCTAAATAACAAAAAAATGTTTTCATTACAATAATTGTAGGTTGGAAAACACTAGGTTTTATGAACCTTTCAACCTATATAAGGATATACGTAGACTAAAACTTTAAATTGTAGGTAGATCTAGGAAGTGTATAGTGATATGTACCAACCCAAAAAAGATTGTTTCATCCACTATAGAAGGAAATAGTCACCAAGGGGCATCTAAGTCCTTGTAGGGTTGTCTTGCTCAACTTTTAGGGTCCTATGATAGTAGATATGAGACTTTTTTTTCTGCTTGCAAAGTTGTCAGAATGTTGTCAGATAATTTTGTAAGTGAGTTTCCATTATTGGACAAGATGTATGACAACAAATGCAATAATGGAAAAATTATCTTCAATCCTTTTCAACCAAAGATCTACATATTCACAAAGAGAGGGAATGTGGGACCATTTTATGGGCTTACCTCAATCAAACCCCATGCAATTGTTTCCACCTCCACAATAGCAATGTCAATGATAGAAATGATAATTGAAAGGAAGGATTGATGGAATCAAAAAGTGATACAACTCACCACCCTTCAATGGTTACCTTGAAGGACTGAAGTCATGCACATCACCTTAAGGATTTGGATCTTTCTTCCTTGAATGCTTTGGAGACCTACAACAAGCGTTAGCCATCACAAAACAATGATAGCATAAAATCACATACGCTTTGGCATGATGCTTGGATCTTGAATTGCTACAATATAAATTTCTTATATTTTTTCTCATGGTAATAATTGCTCCAATGATTTCCTAGATAGATTTGAAATGATGCAATAACTAGGTATTTATAGGCATTTATACAATTTCCTAAAATTAGATCTTGAAAGATGACACTTAAAATTTAAATTTTGGATGTTAAAATACAACCAACAACATGCCCAAAAATGGGTCCTCGCCAAGAAGGGGGACCCATATGCCCAAGGGCGTATGGGTCATGACCCAGATTTCCCTGACATTGAATATTAGGGGCAACACATGAGTTGGATGCATTTATTCAATGCTTGCAGTTTATTAAAAATTGGTACAATGGGCTCTGAAATACATAATTTTAGGACATTAGGGGGCCAATTAGGCTCAATAATTTAGAGGGGCCAAAACATAGTGTGAAATTTTTAAGGGTGACAATTTCTAACACTACAGTTTTATGTTTTCCCCACCTGCAACTCCTCCCCAAAATCTCCACCCTTGAGATTTGAACAAGCACAATGAAATAACTCACAACCCACTATGTTTTCCAACCTGCAATTATTTTTGCATATATTTTTTTATCATATGTAGAAATTGAAATGCAATTTTCACTCTAACTAATAGTTGTGGAAAATTTGGAATGTGACTTTCATTGCATTTTTGTTGTCTATATAACAAAGGTTTTTCATTACAGTCATACTTTCTATGTATAATTGGAAGTTGAAAATTGTCAAATGTTATAAAACCTACAGCCCACATACTATTGTAAAACCCTCTACATGTAACAACCCAATTGGGCAGTCACCTCTCAAGGAAATTTGGTTAGTTTTATGTATCCCTCACTTGCAACTCCTCCCTGAGCTCTCCACTATTGAGCTTTGAACAAGCACAAAAAAATAAGTCACAACCACTTTCTTATAAATGTAGAAGACAAATATCGCTTGTACATAACAATTGAACCATGGCATGACACCTGCATCCACTTTTCCTTCTCTTGCATTATTCTCCTTCTATCTTTCATCTTCCACTTTTCTTCTCTTGCATTTGATGTACCATAGCATGACACCTGCATCGACATATCATAATTCAATATATCAACTATTATACATTATCATTGCTTAATACTTTAGGTTCCTTTTAGTCTAATATAGATTTGTTAATCTAATCATCTTTCATTGATCATGATCATTTCATTATCCCTCAGATTCATTATCCATGCATCTTTTCATCCAAATTGGTACATATCTCCCATCCCATTAACCTTCCATCTCCCCTTCCTTATGTCCTTATTTTATTATGATATTGCTAAACTGTGTAGTTTTAGGAGTTAACGAGTTTGACTCATAAAACTACACATTTGAATTGTGATAGCAATATCACGATTTGACATGTATCGAAAATACCTCCTACTTATCAATCTATTATTTTTATATAAAAATATTGTAATTTAAATTAAATTTACTTAAATATTATTTTTAATTTTAATTCTTTTAAAAATCAAGCGACAATTTTTTTAAATACTTGCTATCACGATTTGACATGCTGTTGAAAATACCTCCTACTTATCAATCTATTTTATTTATATATAAAAATTGTATTTTAATTTAAATTTACTTAAATATTATTTTTTATTTTTTTAATTTATTTTTAAATCATGCACTTTTAAACAAGACAAAACAAAACTTCCGGCAATCTAAATAGGTAACGACGCTTTATCCCTCGTCAATTGTCAATTCTGCGGTGGGTCCCATATTGCCTTTTTGTATGATGTTAAGCGTCATGTTTTATGTCTTATACAATTTTATGCATTTTTTTAAGGAAGATTAGGGGCGTCCAAAAATAAATAATATTTTTTCAATTTATTTATTTTAATAAATAAACAATTAGAATAATTATAATTAGTTTAGATTATATATATATGAATTAATCATTAAATTAATATTATAATAATATATTATTATTAATAATTATATAAATATTATATAATTAATTAATTTACAAGATATTAATATATATTTAATAATATTATTAATATAATAATAATTATTGTATATATTATTATTTTATATATATATAATTTATAATTTATAATTTATAATTCATTCTTATATTAAGAATATTAATTTATTAGTATAAATAAATGAATTTATTTAAAAAAACTAATAAGATAGATAAACTAATAAAAAATTCGCCATCATTCTCGAGCCGACGGTTCTGAAACACTCCATAGCTTTCGTTACGCTCCCATATATATAAGGTTCACATAAACTCTTTCTAGTCACCATTACATTCGTGGAATTGTGAAGGAGCATTTTGTTTTAGATTTTTGGGTTACAGTCTGTTCGACTGAATTATTAAATCTGTTGAAGTTTTGGGCGATTTTGCCATGGATAATCCTTTTTTTGGGGGGTGTTGGGGTCGAGTCCCCGAAAGGCGATCTTATCAGAGGCCGCATTATTATTATCCGAATCCTTACGCTGCAACTTCGTACGACACTCCAGTAAGATGGGAGAATGTGCCCAGGGTAAAGCCCAAGAACGTCGTCTCAATTCCAGTCGATTTCGTCAATTCAGAGACACCCAAATCCACAAAGGCGCCTGCCATGGATGAAAATACAGCGTCTATAAAAATTCAGGCGGATTTCCGGGCGTTTTGTGTGAGGAAGTCAAGGCCTCTGAACAAGTTGAGGGTTATAATGAAATCCAAGGCAGAGGCTGCAAAGATTCGGAGGCGTGTGAATGACGAACATGTTGTGGAGTTGATTAGACGAGATGAGGAGGAGCGGTTGAAAATGATGGAGTGGATTATGTCACTACTGCCGAGGCTCGACGAAATTCAGGTTTGCCTTTTTTTCTGTTTTCCTTTAGTTCTTCTTTAATCTTATAAGGAAAAGGTTAAATTAGTCCTTGATTGGTCCTTCTTGGACTAAGATCAGTTACAGATTCTGGGATTCTTTACAGCTTTTCTTTTGGCAGCTTTTTTTATTTTTTCCTAAAAGAGTAGATTTTTTAAAATTATTTTTACAGATTTTTTTTCTTGAATTTGCTAGACCTTTTTAGTTTGCAAAGCTTCTGCGAAAAACTGTGTGCTTGTAGCCTGCCAGAAGCTTTGCGCTCCAATGTCCTGAACTGTGAAAACCTTTTATTTTTTATTTGACAGACAAGGGTGAGGCTAATGTGTCTTTCTCTATGGGATAATTTTCGAATTTCTTTCATTACACTTACCTATGGAATTGATTTATTTATAGTGCAATTTCTTCATTTCTTTTTCTCTTAAAAATTTCAAAGCAGAATGTTCTCTGTTTCCCTAAAATCTTAACCGTTGTGAAATGCAGGCAGCGATTCCTTTTGTGCGGGAATCAAGAAAGGCTGTGATTCGCGAGTTGGTTAACTTGCAAGAGACTGTAGACGACATCATTGCCGCGAAACCGAGACAAGATGCTACTAGAGAAGTTTCAGTAACTACTGAAGCAGCAGTGGAGGAGTGCCCTACTGTGGAGGAGAATCTCAACGAGGAATTCAAGAGCAAGAAATTGCTGGTAGATGCAATTGAGGTCTCTGTGAGCAATGGAAAGGGAAAGGAATCTCTGCCTTCTCAAATGCAAGATTATCAAGAAGACAATAATAATAATGGAGGAGTAGAAAATTTCGAACAAGGCTCTTCTGAAGCTGGAAAAATTGTGTCTGGATCTGAGGAATGCACAATGGTTGATGTTGCTGATAAAGATACAGTGAATTTGAGAAGAAACAAAGTTGAAAGTCCGGTGTTGGAGGTTGATGCATCACCTACAATCCCTTGCACAGAGGAATGGGTTATAGTAGGAAATTCAAGGGATGATGAAAATTCTTCGGAATCTCTGGACTTGTTGAAGGTGCAGACAATGCAGCCTGATGTAAAGCTAGAAAATTCTTCTGAATCTCTGGACTGTGAAGAAGCAGGGGATAAGTTGCGAGAGAAAGTAAAGTCCATTGAAGATATTGGCATGGTAAGAGAGGGGAACGAGAAATTAAAGAGGACGGTATCTGATCTGCCGAAGAAAAGTGAGAAACAGAGTGAGATGATTCATGATCTGAGTCTGCGGATTTCACAGTTGGAAAAACAACAAAAAGAAAAGAGTTGGGGATGGCAAGAAGTGTAAAGAGGTGCACAGGCAAACAACAGGAGTCGAAATCTGACAGGCATTCAAGCAACTACTTTATGGAGGATTCGTTTTGATTTCTCCCCATTCAAGCTTTGGTCCTAATTAAATATTCGATGTTTTTGTTAAACTACTTCTGGTTATATTATTTTCTAGAGTTAAGATTTATAGATCTTAAGTATTCATAGAATGTCTCAGCTCTATATTCTAGAGTTTGATATGTTGATTTAAAGACCTCTTTACATTCTATATTTTTACAATACTAACACATTGAATTGAAAGGAGTGGAATCAATGGACGAAATATTTTCTCTTTTATCTAGAATTTCCCTTCACCATATTACACAATAATAGTAATGAAGATCTCAAAGTCCATGATTGAACAATTTTGTTTGTCCAACCCCAAACTTTCTATGTTTTGATTGTGGGTGGAGGCACAATTAGTTATTTGAGGAAATACCCCAATATTTAACTCATCATGGGATACTATATGCTAGGTTGGCTTCTTTTCATTATCATAATAACTAGAGAGAACATTATGTTGGGATTACAATAGATTAATACCCTAGGTACAAATGAGATGAACTTTTAAGAGATGCTCATGTGTTTACTTTTTCACTTAAAGGATAGGACATTTGAACTAAGAGGGTTGTGTGTAAAGTTTCCATAGCTAATAATCTCTCACCAAATGTAAAATATTCTTAATAAAATGGTAGAAACAAGTGTGTCCTAGTTGTTTTAATTGGAAGTGCAATAATCAAATAATCCTATATCAATAGATCCACAAGAAATTATAGATGGGAATTCAATAAAAGTTTGTGGTAGGCCAAAAGGATTGCCTCCTAAAGGAGATCTTGATCATGTCAATCAATGAGTATTCAGATACCTTCCATCATCTATCACCTCTTCTTTGAAACAACACCAAGAGGTTAAAGTAGTAGAAGAATGTGTTTAGCACCAACAAGAGGTACTCTATAGTCTCAAGGAAAAAAATAATGACACAAAATAGAAGTAATAAAAAATATGATTGGTAAATAAATTTAACTAAAAAAAAATTAATAGAGCTTGATGTGAAGGGAAGAATCATAATGTAACCTAAGGGAATCGTCTAGACATGAACCAAGAAGTTACCAATAAGGGAAATTACTAAGTATATGATCAAGTGGTAGAATATAGCTAGGAAAGTTGCTGCATGGGAAGATGCTGTGTTACTACAAACTCATATGTGGATCACTATCATCGAGGATATTGTTGGTTTTCAAGGGAGGTGCATGTTATGCCCTTGTCCTATACTATGTATTGGGATATTTGTAACCTACTATAAGACACATCAATCTAAATTGAGTCCATTGTCAATCCCTCGCTATATTTTTGGTATGCTAAATTGACCTCACTAGGATTAGAGTACAAATGTTGTCTAATGATACCTATATATGAGGAAATTAGTATCACTTAAACATCATATTGTGAATTATGTTATGATTGAAAACTTTTAGAGGTTTGTCCCCCAAAAGTGGCTTACTATTATTAAGTATATTATCAAATATTTGTAACACATTTATTATTATACTCTTCTCTTGTGAAATTAATATTATTAAATGTTTAAATAAATACAAAATAATATATGATAAAAATGATAACTTAAACTAGGATAGATTCCATGGATGCAACTAAAGATACAATTTTTTATAATAATATGGTCTCATAAGATTATTTACTACATTTTATCTACATCTACTAAATATAGTACATTGATATAAACCTCTACCATTCTGTAAAATGTAAACATAATATAGTACATAGGGTGAGTGCAAGGTAATGAGGGTAAAAAATGACCCAAAAATAGAAAAAAAATCACTTTAAAGATAGAGAGTTGGAGTAAAGATTCAAAGCATTATGAGATAAAAATAAGTGTATGGTGTGAAAACATGAACCTAGAATTTTATATAGATAGTTTTAAAATATGTAATTTATTCTAACATGTTGATTATAAAGGATATAGAAAAATGACATTTTTTCAACTTTGATGGAGGAAAAAACATGCATGTGTATGAAACACCTAAAAAAGTAGTAAATGAAAGTATTTCTTAAAATATATATTTTTGACACATGAAATTGATATTAATGCTTGGGATTGATAGTTAAATAATATTTTTATTGATTATTTAGTATGATTAAGGTTTAAATCTAAAACCTCTTGTGTATGACAACCTCAATTTAACCTAAAATAATTGTAACATGAATTTTTTTAATGTGTAAAGTATGATGTCTAGACCAGCCTCATATAATCTTAAATAAAGTAAAAATCATAAGTTATAAAAAATATAGACAAGTGTATATATATTTTTATTTTTTTAAGAATTATGTTTGGAAAGTCATAAAAAGTTATAAATTGGTTTAAAGTCTTAATTTTTAATATTTAAAAGTATACATCTTTCTCTATAGAACCCATTAATTTTGTTAAAAATTAGCAAAATAATTTTGCCAGTTCTATATCAATCAACATGAATCTTTCAAATTCAACCATATATCTAATTCATTATGAATTGACATCTAGTTTGTTGAGATTAGATTTCAAGTTTGTTTGGACATCTGGTGCTATTAGATATTTGGCTAGGCTTGGGTGTTAGAATTTTTTAGTACAAAAATATTTCCTTTTAATTTCCCCTCAACTTTTTCAATGAGCCTTATCCTTCTCTCTAATTAAGATAGTATCTAGTATTTTACTTTCAAATTGGAGTTGAATGAAGTTTATAATTTTTTTTCAAAAATATTGATTGATAGATTCCTAGATATTACCAAAAAATATTGAATTTGTAATAATTGTGATCCAAATTATTCTTAATTTTTGTGGATCTACCAAGTAATGTAGGAGCTACAAAATTATTTTATAAATAATATTTTATTTGAGTTTCCATGAATACATCAGAGAAGAAGGATATGAATACAAACTTTTTTTTTGATAGTTTGCTTCTAGGATCACCATGTATGAGCTTCTAAATCCCTAAAGAAAGTTTTAAAATACCATGAAGCTAAAAGACATTTAATACTTTTGGTATTCTATAGTATTACCTTTGGTGTTTTCCTCTTAGAAGAATTGCTTTATGAGGTTTGATATGTCCTTGTGCATCATGCATTTATGGGTTCCATGTTGCAAATAATTTGTATCATTGGAAATTCCTATTTCTACTCGAAGTCTATTAGGCCAAGGGAGACAACCCTTACCTTTTGCTCTAAATTTGAACACAAAAACTTGTCACTTACTATAATCATAGTCATAGATGGATAAACAAAAAGAGATAGTGTGGTCTATTATGCAATACAATGAAAATAGTATTCTATAATTCCCTTAGAGATAAATTTGTAAACTAGAAAGAGTCCTTAGTGATTAATACATAAGCCATGTATAGAAACCACATACTAATTTCCAAGTTGTTTACAATATACAACTCTCTATAGAATTCCTTTCTAGATTTTATATCATTTTTATTCAAATACTTAACTACAACTAAACTACCAAGCCCCAACTAACCTTTGTACACAAAGCTATGCACACCACTCCCTAGCACCTTGTTTATAATTTTTTTATAACCATTCTCATTCATAATCTCAATCTCTTTAAAATTAAAAGATATAAAATGTTCATGACCATTATGTTGAATGCACAAGACAAATGAGAGGGGAGGTGAATTATTTGTACCTTAAAACTTAAAAAACCCTCACAAACATTCAAATCCACATCAATTCAATTAACCATTAATTTGTTAGAATGATTTATCATGAAAGAAGATAACAAAAATATAATCAAAGCAACACCATGCACAATGGAACACCATATTTACATGGAAAACCTAAGAAGGGAAAAAGCATGGTGAGGATTAGCTCAAAATATAAAGTAATATCAACACCGATTACAATAGGGCTCATTGCCAGAGGGGTTTGTTAGGAAATATTACATCCAAACCCATAAACTTATTCATTTCCTACATAACCCATGAGAGATAAACATGCATACAAGTAACCACAATGCATATATCAAATAGGCAAGCCACAAGATAACACAAGATATACCTTGGAAAAACCCTCAAGAGGGAAAAACTTGGCCTCCAAAAGCATCCATACTCCATATTATTCAGAAATAAAGCAATACAAGAGTTACAATGAATACCTCTAAAGCATCAAGCCTTTAATACATTCCCATGTGTCCAAACTTGAATCCACACATCCCATGCTATGCTTCACAAATGTACTCCTCAAGAAGACTCAATAATGACAGCTACAACCACTCAACCAATCTAAACCACTACACATGTGTTTTCTTTTATAGACATAAGCTCACACAAAATACAACTAGTGGTAAGGTGAAACTATGTACCACAAAACCATTTGAATACAAAACTACTAACCCCTTATTTAATATTGGGTACTAAGACATCACTTTATTTAATATTTCCCCCAATATTAAATTATTATTGCATGTCTCCCACACATTAAATAATAATACAATGTTACAATACAACATCAAGTGGTCCCCTAAATAATTACCTAGTGTGATTAACCACATCACCAAGGTGCATCACAACTAAATAATTATTACATTATAATAAATCAATTTATATAATGGTGTACAACACCATATCTCAACATTCTCCCACTTCTTGTATGCATTACATAAGGGATCAATGAATGAAATACATCATCATAGCCATACATGAAACCACATCAATCTCAAACATGTTCTCATGCTCCATCAAGATACCTGCAATAAGAACAAAGTGACCACCATCTCAAGCAAGAAATCCTCTCATCCTCCAATGTGCCACCTATGGAAGAAAAGGAACATTCCAAGGTGAAGATGCACCAATCCATGAGCACAAGCATCAAATGCAAGGGATAACAAAGGCTTCAACCAAGTTGTTGTCAACTAAAAAACCCACAGGATCAGAAATAGCATCTGGGTATGTGCAGGATCATGATGCGCCAAAAAGTGGCGATATGATGGGTATGTGTAGGGTATGTGGCTAATAACTTTTGTTTTATCAAAAATTGATGAAACAAAAATAGTTTTTAGAGGATATTCTCAGCTTTCGGGTATGTGCAGGATCATGAGGGGCCAAAAAGTGGCAATATTATGGGTATTTGTAGGGTATGTGGTGACGACTTTTTTCTTACCCAAAATTGATGAAACAAAAAGGGTTTTTAGAGGAGATTCTCAACTTTCCACCAATATAAATTATTCTTTAATTTGAATTTAATCAATAATTATTATTTATTTTCTATTAGAATTACGACTAAAGTCCTGATTCAAAAATATCTATAACTTTCAAATGGTATCACATTTTTAAATCCAAAACATGAATCACATTCTATGCTTCACATACTATAGGATTAAAAATATAAAATAAATTTCATGAAGTTTTGACCAAGTTAAGGTGGTGTATTATCGAAGTTTTATATTTTTTAAAAGTTGTAATAAAAATTCATAATTAATTATTTACTTGGAAAAAAATTACAAAAAAATATGCATCACATTTGGACATGAGTCCTCTACTTATATATAAAATCTTATATTATGATTATTATTATGGTTAGGGTGGTTAGACAGACACCTACTTCTTATTTTTCCCCTGAAATTTAAGTACTCTGCATTGAAATTTCAAATTTCACCAAATAGATTTTATTTATTTTTAAATAAACCTAGTAGTTTAGAAACTAAATTTAATTTTCTACAAATTCTATTCTTACATATTTTTTAAATAATATGGATAACTTATTCAAATTTTTATGTCAAGTTGCCTAACACTGATTTTTTTGAAACTTTTGCCACTTAAGGGCCTGTCTTTTCCATGATGATTCCACACATACCCTTTCCACCAATATAAATTGTGATTTACTTTTAATTTAATAAATAATTATTATTCATTTTCTATTTGAATTGACTAAAGTTCCGTTTGACAGGTTGATTGAAAAAAATCTATAGCTTTCAAAGGGTATCACATTTTTTGAATCTAAAACATGTGTCACATTCTATGCTTCACATAATATAGGAATAAGAAGAAAAAATTGAATTTCATAAAGTTTTGACCAAGTTAAGGTGGTCAGACATACAAGTTTTTATATTTTTTAAAAGTTGTAATAAAAAATTCATAATTAATTATTTACTAGGAAAAAAATACAAGAAAATATGAATCACATCGAGACATGATTCCTCTACTTATATATAAAATATTATAAACAAATATTATCATTTTATTGTGGTTAGGGTGGTTAGACAAACACTTACTTCTTATTTTTTCCCTAAAATTTAAGTACTATTGCATTGAAATTTCAAATTTTCACCAAATAGGTATATTTTTTTAAAAATAAACCTAGTAGTTTAGAAACTACATTCAATTTGCTACAGATTATATTCTTACATATTTTTGAAATAATATAGATAACTTATTCAAATTTGTATGTCAAGTTGCCTTACTCTATTTTTTCTAAATTTTTTGCCACTTAAGGGCCTTTTTTTTCCATGATGATCCTACACATACCCATCCATAGAAAATGCTAATACATCAAGCCATCCATACCTCCAAGGTATCAATACATCAAATAAATCATGCTAGGAACATATGCAACCTGTAAACTGCAACCACAAGCTCCCTATGTAAAACCTGTCAATGAAGAAAATACATATCTAGGAACTCCCACTACATAGGTAATGTCAAAGAATATCAATTATACCAATCAAAATTATACATAAAGGTGTGATAAGTAAAAAATATTATGAAGTACCAAGAACAATAACAATAATCCACACATACAACCCAAAGAGCTGCATAATCTCTTACAACATACTGCCACCATCCTCCTCAAATCATACGAACATGAACAACTAAGGAACGAACCATGAAGAGAGAAACATGTAAATCATAATTTCCTCCTACCAACACCTCAAAAGTGTGTTGTTTTGTCAAGTATGATCTCCTAACAACCCCAAATGATAAGCTTTGACAACATCCATAACACCCAATCTCATAGATCAAGTACAACATATGAACCAATGTAACAATGCCAACATGGATGTAAGGCTCTCTAATCAACAAGATCAAAATCAAAGGTAAAAATCCCCATAATTGGAATTCAGACCATGAATCATCTCCTAAAAATCCTTATCAAAGAATGATATCATAAACTCAAATGCACAAGGAGATAACCATGCTATAAAATCCCTCAAAATGAATCCTCTAGAACTAACATAGATCCATGGCTCAAGATCCATATCTATGAAAGATAAAGCAAATAAAATCATGCTAACCAATCCTCAAATGAATATTTGTAATCAATTTCCATGAATCAACTCAATCCCCTAAGAAACCAAATCACAAAACATAACACATCTGAAAGATATAATGGGAAAATACCTCTCAAATAAAGTATTGTCGAGTAGAACAAGAGTGGGAATGAGAATGCTCCTCCAAGATAACCAATCCATCATGACTCACTCCAAGAACAATCTCCTCTATCAGTCCATCATGCAGTCACATCCATATCTAGGTGGAAGATCCTCGGTCTTCCTGCTAAAACCTCCAAAGAGTAACTATCTCAAGCAAATGTCTCTAACCACAAGAGAACTCCAACCATCACCTACATCTCTAAATATCCATGAGCACCTGTAACTAATCAATCCATGCCAAACTCCAAATGCAACATAGTACCATCATAAATTAATCAAGAAAATGATCAATGTATTCAATACAAAGAGAGCCACCAAGATCAATGTCAAAGCTCCAACAACAGAATTAGGAACCTATCATGACAAAATGATGTAACCATCTCCTCTTAGGAGATCACATGCACCAATGCAAACATTCTGGTATCAAGAGAACATATAATATTCCAAACTCTAATCTAGAATCAAGAGTGTACCATGACATCACAACAAACTCACTCTAAACTAAGAAACCATATCTCCAATCTTATGAAGACAACCATCACCTATGATGCATCCACATCACTGCCAACAACTCCCACTGAACTGTGATACAAGCTACGCATGGCATCATGACAACCATCCTCTCCATGAAGATCATCCAGGACTACATACACTCAAATGCATGTTCTAAGCGAGGAGAAAGGTAAGGATGAATCATATGAGAAGGTAACCAGAAACAACATTCAGGTGGACCCATGAGGGAAGACAAATTTTGGGGTTTCCCCTGAAGGACCAAAAGGTAAAAAAACCAATGAAGTGGTAGGGACCGCTGATAGGGAAGGAGCAAAGCACAAACCTTGGTCTTCATTGTTTGGTGTTAAACAAAATGGAAAATCGGCCTTCCCTCTAGTGCATAATTTTTCTAACCTAGTGAAAAGTAAGTTTTCCATCTCTGTGCCTGATCTGATTATTGATCATAATATTGCTTTAATGGACAAAGTTCTGGTCAGTAAGCTTATGGGCCCTAGACCAAATGTTGAGGTGGTTAGGGAGTTTGTCAAAAATAAGTGGAGAATCAATGGTAAGGTCATGATTGATGCTCTTCCTAGAGGTTTGTTTTCCTTTGAGTTCACCTGCAAGGAGGACATATTGGCTATGAGGAGTGGTGGACCTTGGGTCATAGGAAAATCTTCCTTGGCCTTTAAGAAATGGACCTCTCATCTGGATCTCTCTAATTCTATTTTTTAGAATGTTCTAGTTTGGGCTAGACTCCCGGGTCTCCCTCTGGAATATTGGAATGAGGACACATTCAATGGCATTGCTAATTCTTTTGGAGAGCTTTTGTCTATTGACCCTATGACAACAGCTAGAAAGCGGTTGGTGTTTGCACAAATCTGTGTGGGAGTTTCATAAAATGTTGACCTCCCTTCTTCAATAGATATCCAGTCTAAGTTGGGAACTTGGACACAAGCTATAGAGTTTGATTCCATTCCCTTTGCTTGCTTTAAGTGTAGAAAAATGGGGCATTGGGCTAAGAAATTCCCATTAAATGCCAACAAAGACTAAGAAAATATCTAGTCTAACCCTAAGACTGTTTGGAGAAAGAAGCCTAAAGGGGAAGGGCAAGAAAGTAGTACCAATACCCTTAATGAAGAATCTGGCAAGAAATCTGAAGCTTAGAGGAATACCACTGGAATCAATGGCAAAACAAAACCCAAGGAATCTAATGTTCAAAAGAATCAACAAATAGGGGTAGAAAGTATTTTTGGTTCAAAGGAAGAAGGAGAACAAATATTAGAGAATGTTGGGGATGGTAAAAGGGATAAGGACTTTATTTCTTCCACTCTTAAGATTTTATCAAAAGGAAAAGATAATGGGGATCCTGGACTGGAGGATATTCCTATCCAAGGTTTGTCTCTGGATATTGGCATTCCTATCCTAACTACTAATTTTGTAGAATGTTTCCCCTCGAGTGACCCTCTTAAACTTTGGGAAAAAAAAACTCCAATTTTTTTAAAGGACACCTTTGAGAATTTGAGCCAAAATATTGAACTTTCAAGTGACAATTTGAACCAGCTCAGGAATGGCCAAATGGATACTCTCCCCTGGGAGAAAAGAAGAATGTATGATAAGGAATGGGAATCTGGGAGAGAGTTGAAGAGTCAAGAAGATACTGATTGGGAAGAAGTACTCTTCAATCAAAGAAAAAGAAGGGGAGAAGTAAACAACATAATACTCTGAGTGGAGTTGTTACCAGAACAAGAGCAAAGGCAGATTGTGGTGCTACTAAGTATAGCCAAGGAAGAAGGTCGGGTAAATGGTAGAAAGAGCATGAAAGTTGTTAGGACATAGCAGATGGTGTTCAAAAGACCATTCTGTAGATTCTCCAATCCCCTGGTAAGATATGAAGATTATGTCTTGGAATATTAGAGGGCTTAATAGCCTTCATAAGAGGGATGTTTTACACAATTTTTTAGGGATCAGAACTATGGAATCCAAGGAAATAGTTCAGATGGTGTGTTAGGAGGGATTGCTACTTTTTTGAACCATAACTTTATTAAAAGGGAACCTTTGCTAGAGAGCACTAATCATGTGGCTACTAAATTAACACATATCAAAGACAATTTTAGTTGGATTTAGTCAAATATCTATGCTCCTAATGGGAAAGGAGCCATAAAATCTTTTTGTAATGAGCTCTCTGCATTCTGTAGGATCTTGGATAATGACCACTGGCTTGTAATGGGCGACTTCAACACACCCCTTCTGAATGAAGAGAAATTTTGAGGATCTCAGGTGAATTCAGAGAGTAAATATGATCTTTTCAATTTCATCAACAACAAGGCATTGATTGATCTTGATTTGGAAGGAGTCGTATATACCTAGTCGAATAGAAGAATCAATAAGGAACTAATTCAAGTAAGGTTAGATAGAACTTTAATTTTTGATCAGTGCCTTATAAACTATTATTGTTCTCTTAAAGCTCTTTCTAGAGTGGGCTCTGATCACATTCCTATAATTTTTGTGGTAGACCCTATAAAGGTGAAGAAGAACTCTCTCTTTAGATTTGAAAGAAAGTGGCTGTCACCCCCATATTTTTGACAAAATTAGGAAATGGTGGAATATTGATGTTCTAGGTACTGTTATGTTCAAAATTGCTAAGAAACTAAGGGAAGTCAAACAAAAATTAAGAAGTTGGTAAAAAGAGTCCTTTGGAAAAATATTTGGCATTAAATCTAAACTTCAAATGGAGCTTACGAAGATCCAGGATAAAATCTAGAGGGAAGGATACATTGAAAATCATAGGGCAAAAGAAAATGAGTTGCTAGTGAAATTGCATGATATTATAGAAAAAAGGAGTTCTAGAGGTAGAGATCTAGAGTGTTGTGGCTCTCAGATAGAGATTAGAAACACCAGGTACTTCCATCTGTCTACCTCAAAACATAGGGCTGCCAATATAATTTCTCACATAGAAGTTAATGGCATGAGATATGAGGAAGAGGAAGACATCAAAAAGCAAGTTGTCCTCTTCTTTAACAACCTTCTCTCGGCGAATGGGGAAGTCAACCATAATGACCAATATTTTTTGTTAGAGGCTATCCCTAAGGTTTTTGGGATGGAAGATAATGATAATCTTGTTTCCATTCCCTCTAGGGAGGAAATTATGAAATTTGTCTTTTCTTTTGAATGAAACAAGGCCCCTAGCCCTGATGGGTTTCCTATGTTCTTTTTTCAATGGTTTTGGGAAATTGTTGAAAAGGATGTTGTAAATGTTGTTAAGGAATTCTTTGGATCCAGAAGTCTTATTAAGGAATTAAATGCTACTTTTGTGGTCCTTGCTCCCAAAAAACTTGCGGCTATGGAGTTTGAGGTGTTTAGGCCTATTAGTCTCTGCAACTCTTTCTATAAAATCATATTTAAGGTTTTGACATCAAGGATCCCTACTATCCTTCCTTTGTTGATAGCCCCTCAATAGAATGGTTTTGTTCTAGGAAGGAAAATCTTAGACTCTATAGTTACTGTCCATGAGAATATCCATTCACTTGTGGAATCTAAAACTGAAGGGTTTCTTCTTAAGTTGGATATATCCAAAGCTTAAGACCATGTTGACTGGGAGTTTTTATTCAAAATTCTTAGGGTGTTTGGTTTTAGCAGCAGATTCATTCAGTTGGTGAATCAGTTGGTTACTATTGTCTCCACCTCTATCATTGTGAATGGGTCTCCTTCAAGATTCTTTCAAAATTTAAGAGGCTTAAGATAGGGTGATCCCATCTCTCCTATTTTGTTCACAATCATGGCTGAGAGCCTGGGAAGGAATCTTAAAAGTTTGATTGAATAGAGGTATCTTGCTAGTCTTAGTCCTTCATCTACAAATTTGATTTGTTCTCGCCAATAGTTTGTTGATGACACTATGCTAATGGAAAGATCTACGGTGACTGAGGCTAAGAATTTCAAAAAAGTTTTTGATGTGTATGAGAAGGCGACTGTGTAGATGGTCAACAGATAGAAGAGCTCCCTTTTTTTCTTTAATACCCCTGAGCATAGATAGGTCAAGATTACAAGAATCATTGGTTGTAGAGTGGAATCCTTACCCTCTACATATCTTGGACTACAACTATGCCTTAAACCTCTAGATTCCTTTTGGTTTTTGTTGGTTGATAGATTCAGTAAGAAGTTGGTAGGATGGAAAGGATCTCTTCTGAACCAAGCTAGAAAAATTCATCTCCTCAAAGCTTCTCTTCAGAATCTCTTGGTTTATGCTTTAAGCCTTTTCAAAATTCCTGCTAAATATGTAGAGGCCATTGAAAAGATCCAAAAAATATTCCTTTGGTCTAGTGTGGAGGAGAGAAAGAGGATGCCTCTTATAGGATGGGATTTGGTTTACAAATCAAAAACCTTGGGGGGATTAGGTCTTAGAAAAATTAGAATGATTAATAAGACTCTTCTTGCTAAACAAATATGGAGATCCTTCTCATCTATTGGAGAATGGAAAGATATTTTAAGAAGTAAATATATGACCAATTGTGTGTCCCTCAAAGCTTTGTTGGATTCTCCTATTCTGCACCATGGTTTAGCTTGCTAGAATGACATGATTGCTAGTAGAAAGATCGTGGATTCAAGGGTTTGATGGCACATTATACACGACAATCTAGCTAGGTTCTAGGAGGATAGATGGCTTTTTAAGGATCCCCTAATCAAAATTGAAAGATTCAATAGATGGGCTGAGTTTTGCAAAGAAGCTTTTGGAGAGTATGTTAAAGATTAGTGGAATGAAGGAGATTGGGTGGATTTTTGTGTGGTTAGTTAGGAGTTGGCTCACCTTCAATCTTCCTTAAGGGCTATTGGATTGGGACAAGATCAGTTGGATGATCATCTTGTATGGATGGACAACCCTTTAGGTAACTACTATGTTTCTTTAGTTGTTTCTCTATTGTCCCTTTCTCAAGCCCCCCCCTTTCTGGTCTAAAGCATGGATAAAACACTTGAATCCTAAATTCAATATTTTCTTTTGGATTCTGCTTCAAAATAAGGTTCTAATGATCGATAATCTTTGCAAATGGGGATTACAAATCCCCAATAGATGTTACCTTTGCAAGTGTGAGGCGGAGTTAGCAAACCATTTGTTTCTCCACTGTTCGTTTGTTACTACAATCTGGGGAAATTTTTAATCCCTTTGGAATATTTCTTGGGTGTTCCCCCTGTCCATTGAAGATTTCTTTTCACAATGGAAAGCTCCATCTCAAAATCCTTTCATTCAAAGGTTATGGGCTTTTATTTTCCCTTTTTTTGTTTGGGGAGTGTGGAAAGAACATAATAATAGACTTTTTAGGGATAAGGAGATGTCAGAGACTAATGATTTTGGAAAGAAAAAGGATTATAAAGGAAAAATTCAATGTTATTCCCCAAATAGCTGTTAATCTTGAAGTTGTGGTGTGCACTCCAGGCTATGATCTAATAATAGCCAAGGATTGGAATATCATATGGATGTTTCTAAGTAATCCAATCCAGCTAAGAAAAGCAGGGAGAGTGTGCACTGGACCTTTCCTCCAAATGGTTGGACTAAAGCCAACTTTGATGGCCCTACGAAGGGCAATCTAGGGATGGCCAGAAGTGGAGGTGTGTTAAGGGACTGGTAACTTTGTGGCAGCGATGGCCATTTCTCTAGGTCATCAAACCAACCATGTGACAGAGGCTATAGGAGCTTTTCAAGTTTTAAATTTAGAACATAATCTGAATATAAAATATTTATGGCTTGAAGGGGACTCAAAAAACATCATTGACTGTCTCCTAGGTAGGATCCCTCCCTCATGTTCCATTAAGAATTGGATTGAAGAAGAAAAATATATCTTAGACAAGTTTGATAAAGTTAAAGTCTCCCACACCCACATCTACAGGGAAGCTAACGGCGTGGAAGATTGCTTTGTGAATGAGGGGGTTAAGAGGGGAGGTTTACACACATGGAAAAATTTTAGGGACTTGGGAGCTGAAGTTAGGGCCTTGTAAGATTATGATGTTATGCATGGGAAAGAGGAAAATATATTTAATGATGATAGGGAAAAGGGCTAAGTACATCAAAATCAAGAGATTGGATGGGGTTGTGTCAAATAACTTAGCTAGTAAGAAAAAGTGGCATGCTTTGTGGGTTCATTGGAATGGCTGTGTAAATTTGCAATAGGTTTTCAATGCTAGTAGAGATTATAGTGAGATGCATACGAATATGGGGGGATAGGAAAAGAATCAAGCCAAAAGGCTACGAAATGCACACAAGGAATTGTAAGGTCTAGAAACAGGTTGTGAGAGGTGGTTTGGTTCCATTCCTGGAAAAACTTCATGGGCCTAATCCTATGGATACTAGCTACTTTGAGAAGAATGGGAATAATGGAGAAATAATCCTCTTTGGGAGGAAGGTTAAATTGGATGAGAAAATCATAAGAGAGGTGACTGGAATGTCCACTGAGGGAATGAATTTTTATCATGACATAAGGTTTTTAGACGAGGCGGTAATCAAATTCCCTAAGAAAGAAAAGGAGAAAATGAAACTGGTCAAAGTTTCCAACAACTATTTTGAAATCAACACCAGCAAGGTGCTTTGGAGAAAGGTGCTTCGTGTCATAATGGAGTATATTACCTTGGACAGGAGATTCACCAGAGTTTATGATCATCATTTTGCTATCCTTAACCACTTCTGCCATAAGGTACGGATTTCTCTACCTCATTATTTATTTTTTTCATTGAGAAATAGCCTTGAGGACCACAAGAAAACTCTCAGGAGATACCCTATTCTTCATCCTAGTCTTATTAGGTTAATCTATGAATATTTTCAAAGCCTGTTAGCTTTATTCAAACCGGTTGTCTCCACGGCATTTGAGGACTATGATATAGATAGTGGTGGTTTAGAGAATCATTCTAAGCCTAACCCAAAGAGAATTGTTGAAGCCCAATTGTCCCTTGTCCTATCTGGTAAGAAAACCTAGCTTTGTAAAACCTAGCTCGTGAAAGCTAACCCTGAGATTTACCCCGGCTTCCCAGTTCCTTTAAAGAATCCCACTCTCAAGGGTTCCCCTGCCAATAAGTTGGTTTCCTACTCCACGGATTCTCTGGAGGACAAAACCGAGAACCCTGAAGCTAACAGAAACTCTATCTCTACCCCTCCTGCCTCTTTTAGAGATGATGGTACCATATTTTCTTGCTTCCCTAACCTGCATGATTTTAACCTCATTTTAGACTGGGATCAGTCTGGAGATATCCTTGCCTCTGCTAGAAGTGGCATTGGTGATATTTTTAGGGTTATAAAATGGGCCTATCAAGAAATTAATTATCTTAATCTTAGAAATAGGGTTCTAAATAGAAAGTTGGAGGAACTAGAATTCAAGCTATCTACTTTGAGCAATGAAGAAGGAAAATAGAAAAAGAATAATACTAGAACAAGAGATGATGAAATTTAGGACAAGTATAAGACTCTGGAAGCTGAAATTGCTAAAATAAAAAACAACATGAAAACTGTTGTGGAACAAAACCATAGAATGGAAAGGCACAATGCCATTATCATCAATGCTATGTCTGAAAAGTTGGAAAAGTCGCAACAAGGCTCACTAGCTGTTGATCTAGAAGAGGACAAGGATAAAAGCAAGAATGAGGACCAAGGAATATCAAAGAGGACCCATGCCAACCTTAAGAGGAAAGTTCCTCCTACTACCCAAATGGTCTAGATCTTAAAGAGGGGGGTTTAGGAAATGAACACCATGGAAGCTGAGACAACAAAAACTTTAAAGTCCCAAGTTTAGTCATTGTTGGCATTTTGTTTGGTCTTTTTGGATATTTTTTGTGGCCCTTGCTGGCTTTTTTTAGTGGCTGTGACTTTGTCATTTTGTTTTCCTCTCTATAGCCTCTCTATTTATGGGGTCTTTGACAATATTTTATTTTGTTTGTAAACTTTGTGGTTTCGGGTCACTGTAAAACTCATTTTTCCCTCTTTCAAAAACATACAAGTGAACCGAGATCTCCTATCCAAGAAGATACATACAACTGCCAACAAAACATCACAAACCAATCCAATAGGTCTCCAAGTTATCACTCTCAAAAGCTCCCACTAAAAGTGTATAACCAATGAAATGAAACAAGCTATCATATCATGACCAAACCACATGCTACAAATTCCATCACTTGACTAATCAAATACTCTAACCATCCACCCTCTCAATCCGAAAGCAACATACCAATGTACAAATGACCACAAACAAGTCCAACTAATGAAAGCTGCAACAACAATGAATCAAACTTGGCAGATATAGATAGTCCACATCTGAGTCATCCCACTACAACTGAATGGGTGATCAATCCATACAAATGCATAACTCATAGATCCAACCACTAAAACATACAAAATCATCATCACATTAGTAACCTGCAAACTGAGATATCAAAGAAGATAACCATGTAGACATCAAGAATCGAACACCAAATCAACCATAGATCTAATTCGCCAACCATGTCCATAAATGAGTAATCATAGTCTAGGAACCAAATAAGCATCAAGAAGATAATAAAAATCTCCTAACATCAAACCATATCACCACCAAACAACCACATACATGATCATGTTGTGCCAGTGCATCAAATGTACTTGCATATCCATGACACCATAACCATAGCCATTATTGTATCTGCACTCAAATTCTCCAAAATAGGTGGAATTTTCTATCAAAATTTGTCTCTTGGCCAACTTGAATCCAACCATGAGGTCTATTTTGTCTCAAAGTTCATTTGTGAAATTTCCCCTACAAAACCCTAATATTCAAACTCAAACCAAGAAACCCACTTTCACCCAAAATTGGAAAACTTCAGATCTGCAACAAACCCAACAAATCTTGAAAACCCAAAAACCAAAAATTACAAGCAAACACCTGCAACATGTGTTCCATATCTTGTAATTCCTTAAACCCTACATGCATTTCCATAGCTCCAACTTTGCAAAAACTCTCAAACTAGGGTTATAACAAAAATTCTTCAACCATGTGTCACGTCTCACATTTTGATGTTGCTTGCTTTTACTTTGTGTGGAACTAAAAAATGAATAATTATGTGTGGTAGCATAAATGTTGTGTTATTTGAACGATGGAATAAGTGAATGCTTATTTTATTTTAGAAAAATGAAATACAATGATTATTATTTATTTAAAAATGATGCAATATAGAGAATGATATCTTAGAATGATAAATTATATTGTTTTGATTTATATTTTCTTGGACACGAATCTATTAATAGGTGCCTAATTTTACATGAGTTGTAGATTGTCAAAGACCAAGAGTGTGGTTATGATGGAATGATTTCTCTCGCACACACACACTTAGTAACATATAGTTGCATTTAGGATTTTATTTAGTTGAATTATTTATATTGTTCTTACTTTATAGTGATTATTTAAATTAATTAGTGGTAAATTAAAAGTGCATAGAAATAAAATAATTAGTTTTATTTTATTTTAATTAATGATTTCATTTGAAAATTAAATGTTATTTATTTATTATTGAGGATAACCGTGTTGCATACAAAATAAATCTTGTTTTCTTTTAAATTACAATTATTAGATAAACTTGAAATGCAACTTGGAAAAAAGATGTGAAGATTTTTTTTTTAAAATCGATAAGATAGAAAACATTAGAAAGTAGAAAAATAAGAGGATAGGTGTTAAATTAAGAAAAATAAACAAAATAAAGAAAAATAAAGATGGAAAAAGAGGGAGAAAGTAATAATAAAAAAGGGAATAAACTCTTATTCTTGCAACAAGAAGATTCATTATAAAAAACTAGATTCAATTTTCTTTATCTTTATTTTTCTACAAAAACAATAACTGAACAAGAATAGTGAAGTTAGAGAATTTTGGGAAGAAGTAGAATGGTGAAAGATAGAAGGAAAAGAAGAGAATCATCAAAGATGGTATTTTTACCAGGTTTTTAATCATTATTCCATTGTATTTTTAATTTAGTATGTGTGAATAAATAACTGTATTGTGGAAAGATTGAATTCTTCATTGAAACCATTCGTGTATTTCAATTGTAATCATGTGTTGGTGTTTTAGTGTTTTATTTTTTGTATGCAATTCAATATCACAAGATAGTATTCTCCCATTCATATATATATATATATATATATATATATATATATATATATATATATATATATATATATATATATATATATATATATATATATATATATATATATTATTTATACATACACATATGGTTATTGCTCTATAATTTAGTATGTTGTATAGAAATACAAATTTGATTTTTAATGAATTATTGAATCACTGCTTTGACTAGAATTGCAAATTATATATATATATATATTACCATTAAATCTATATATTTTTCTGTAGTCAAAAATGTTTGAATGCCAAATTTTTGTAATATAGAATGCATTTAGTGAATCGTTGTTCCTTTTGAACATTGAACTTTTAAAAAAGGGAAATAATAGGCTAAGGCTTACACAGCCATGCCTTCCTTATGGAAGGTTACCTATGGTGGCGGTCGCACCTCCACAAGCAGCACTTCCACAAGGGAGTCATTGGCCCTTATTTTCCTCTAATACTTGGTTAAAATTTTGATTCCCTTATGTATGTATGTATGTATGTATGTATGTATGTATGTATGTATGTATGTATGTATGTATATGTAATTGTATATATGTACAAAATTTGTATATTGGTACTTTTGTATCTAAAACATATTTATCTGATTTTAAATGATATATTCTGAGATCATACTTTTATTTTTTATTGATACATTTTTGAATATTTATATGTATGCATATATATATGAATAAATACATACATATATATATACATATATGTGATTGGAAAAGTCTTAATTTCTAAAAAGAATATTTATTAAATCTAAATTAAAATGTATTTAATTTAAATGTAAAAATATAATTCTATAATATTTTTGGGAATTGAATTAATAGAATCTATTATGCCAATGAGAACATATATAAACACATACATTTTCTATTTTCAAAGAGAATATAAGTAAGTTGATTGAATGGAGTTGTAGAACTAAATGTGAACAATTTGTCTTTTTATGGATTAGTTCAATATCAATGGAATTGAAAACATAGATACCCATTAGCGAACTTGGAATAAAAATGTTTCAGAAAGAACCACTAAGTAGTAAATACTTGATTTTTAAACAAACTATGAGATTCCATGCATGATTTATTCTTTCTATGAGATTACTTCCAGGACAGGATGTCGAATGTGGGCTTCAAGAGATAGTAGTTTACCTTTTTGAAACTACCATTTTACTTTTATTGCTTGGCCAAGCTAACGGTATCAGTGAAATAGATGGATTGAAAAGCCTACAATTTATATTGTATATGTTTTTGCCACATCTTGTTTGTGAATAATATGTTATTCTAGTTTAGGAATTGCACATAGGCATTAGGAACACATTGAGAGTTTCCCTCCTGATTACACTGTTCCAAGTTGCTAGGCTCCTCTTACAGGGTGGGTGCTTTCTTTGAGCTAGGAAGAAACTCGAGGAAGTTTAGTGCTTCGTGGTTGGGAAAAAAAGGAACCTTAACCTCACTCTTGGCCTTTGCTTGCAGAAGACTAGCAGATTCATGGTGGTGGAGGACCGATATTTCTTCATGAATTATATAGATATATTTCTTGTATTACTTTTGTATGGCTTGCATATCCAATTTGTAAATGTAAACTTATCTCTATGGATCTAATTATTGATGTAAACTTATTCATGTAACATTGGAATAGATTTTTTTAACACCCTACTGGTGTATGCGATTTTAATTCACTATTGTAACTTGCCTTAGAGCATTTATTGATATGTAATTTAATATATGTATCACCTTTCTTTTTTTGAAATGTTCTTTTCCTTTTAG
Organism: Sequoia sempervirens; assembly: GCA_007258455.2. Classification (NCBI taxonomy): domain Eukaryota; kingdom Viridiplantae; phylum Streptophyta; class Pinopsida; order Cupressales; family Cupressaceae; genus Sequoia; species Sequoia sempervirens. The sequence continues at coordinate 92,152,747 of VDFB02353493.1, read as the reverse complement.
AGTACTATATTTAGTGTGTGAGTTTTTTAATCTTTACACCATGAAAAATCTGATACCATTTATTAGGAAATATTGCATCCAAACCCAAAAACTTATTAATTTCCTACATAACCCATGAGGGATAAACATGCATACAAATAACCACAATGCATATATCAAATAGACAAGCCACAAGATAACACAAGATATACCTTGGGAAAACCTTCAAGAGGGAAAAACCCAGCCTCCAAAAGAATCCATATTCCATCATATTATTCAACAATAAATAAATACAAGAGTTATAATGAATAACTCTAAAGAATCAAGCCCTTCAATACATTCCCATGTGTTCAAGCATGAATCCATACATCCCATGCCATGCTTCACAAATGAACTCCTCAAGAAAGCTCAATAATGACAGCCAAAACCACTTAGCCAACCTAAACCACTACATATGTGTACTATTATAGACAAAAGCTCACAAAAAATACAACTAGTGGTAAGGTGAAACCATGTACCACAAAACCATGTGAATACAAAACCACTAACCCCTTATTTAATATTGGGTACTAAGACATCACATTATTTAATATTTTCCCAATATTAAATTATTATCACATGTCTCCCACACATTAAATAAATAAGGAAAATACTATCACATGTCTCCCACACATTAAATAAATAAGAAAATTTTTATCCACTGATTACATGTGCAAATACGATCAATAAATAAGGCAAATGATAAACAATTGATCCTCTAAGACAAAATTGTATTGCACTAGCTTTTTCCCACTATTGACCACACAACTTCCAAACCTAATCTATTTTTGTTGATAAACACTATATTGGAACATAGATTGAAACCTGTGTGAAAATTTTTTGTCATCATTTCAAGATTGATTGACTTTTATATAAGTTCCCTAAGCATTTAACATACCAACTTGGAAAGTATGGGTTTTTTTGAATCAGTGAGGCATTGTAGCAATTCTATGGGCCCAAACAAAAGCCATCATGTACAACCAATGGATACTTATAGCTCACACAAAAACATAAAAAATTTCTTGCATTAATATCTTTTTGTACCCTTTATGAACTACAAAGGAAGGTAAATTAGAAAACACAGAAGCAAGTGAAGAAAACACAATTGAAAGAATGTGTTTAAGCAATGAGGAAGGTTATTGATAAATATTTAGGAAGAAAGAACCTTATCAACATGCAAGTGATGGTAGGTAAAGTGTAAATTATAGGGTCATAGATATTCACAAAAAATTCTTACTACAACAATAAATATTGTGGGCGATGGAATAGGGCATACATGCCCATCATAAAAGATACAAATATACATGCAATGTGTGGGAGTATAAACAAGACATAAAAAATGATTGAAAAATAAGAGATGTGGTCACATGAGACACCATGATAATAGGGTAATGCACCTAAGTGGGTCATATCATACACTGCATAACCTGAAGCTAAATAAATCTATCTATGCTTTTGATGGGAAAAGATCCCAATTAAAGTGGACAAAGATGAAAACACACACACCAAAGGAGACAACAATGAGAAAAAATATTTTCTATTTCATTTAAATTTATAAAAAGGAAATTACTTTCAAAAAAAATTTAAATACAAAAATCAGAGCTATGGCTCTATATTTACTTCATACAATAAACTGCCCAGATTCTAACACAACTGAGCTTTTTATGTGTTGCTCTCTGTTGTAGCTACAAATATTCCAGAGCATTGGACCTCTGCACTCTATGCAATATCTTATGTTGCTATAGGTTCTTCTTCACCTTCTTATGTTCTATTTTGATGGGCATTCCTCCTTGTCCTACTTCTACACAAAACATTTTATTCTTCCTTTTTTTCTTTCTTTCCTTTTCCAAAACTGCTGCTCAATTTCAAATTCAACCACTAGAATTAATTTGCTGCCAAAAACATTAATTGGCTAGCATATGTTAGACACAGAAAGGGGGTGGAAGATCCTCACAGATCTCATCTAATGTAGCATTTAATGCATTTGAATGTTGTTGCTCAAGATTACAAATTCCAACACTCCCCCTTAATCTTGAATCTTCCTATTTCTCATCACCATTCAAATTTTTTGGAGCAAATTTTTTGGAGCAAACCTATTTGCACCTATTCTATGTTTTGGAGCTATCTTGCTTGAACCTATTCAGATTTCTGGTGCTTTTCTATGTTTCCAAAACTGAAATTTTAGAGCATTCTCTCATGCCGAGCCTATCTGTTAGGCATTCAAAGAAATCTTTGCTCAATGGTTTGGTAAAAAAGTCTATCAGATGTTGCTCGAACCTACAAAATTTCATTTTAAATTCACCATTTTCAACTAATTCTCTTATGAAATGATACTTGATTTCAATGTGCTTGCTTCTTCCATGAAAGACAAGATTCTTAGTCACAAAATATGGTTGTACCATCTTCTTGCTCCTCATTCAAGTCTACAAGAATTCTTCTAAGCCAAATAGTTTGAAATGTTGTTGCATTTGCTGCTATGTACTCTGCTTCAGCTATGGAGAGAGAAAATTTATGAGTTGCTTCTTTGATGACCATGATATTGCTTCTAAACCCATGTGGAGCAAATATCTTAATGTGCACTTCATGTCATCTATATTTCCTGCACAATCACTATCTATGTACCCAACCAACTAAAACTCATTGGAAGCAGTATACATAATGCCATAGCATTTCATGCCATTAACATACCTTAGAATTGTTTTTACTACTTGCTAGTGTGTGTCCTTAGGTTGCTCCATGAACCTAGAAATTAGGCTTACCATGTATGTCAATTATGGTCTTGTTGCTATCAAATACATGAGGCTTCCAACCATGTTCTTATAGAGGGTTGGTTTAACATCACTACTGTTGTCCTCTTTGCTTAATTTAAAACATGTAGTTGTTGGGGTTGGGCTTGGTTTGCTCTCCAAAATTTTGAATATCTTCAAGCTTTGTTTGGAATAATTTGTTTGTCAAATGAAGATGTCATGCTCTATTTGTTAGACCTTTATGCCTAGGAAATATTTTAGTAAACCTAGGTCTATCATTTCAAACTCATTTTTCATTGCCTCTTTGAAATCAACAATGAAAAGATTACTATTTCCTATGTAAATTAAATCATCTACATAGAGAACAGCAATAAGAATCTTCCCATTGACTGCCTTGATGTAGAGTGTGCCCAGCTCACTACCACTTTTGCTAAAGGCATTACTCAGTAGGTACGAATCAATTCTATTGTACCATTCCCATGGTGCTTGTTTAAGCCCATAGAGAGCTTTCTTCAACTTGTATACCTTTTTTTCTTAACCTAGGACTTCATAGGTAGGTGGTTGCTCCACATACACCTCTTCTTTTAGCACTCCATTCAAGAAGGCTGACTTTACATCCATTTGAAATACTTTACATTTGTGCTAGGATGCATTTGCTAGGACTACCCACGTCGTTTCTAGCCTTGCAATTGGTGCATATGTCTCATCATAATCTCTCCCAAAATTTTGTTTGTACCCCTTAACAACTAATATTTCCTTATGCCTCTCTATTCTTCCATCAACATTGTTCTTGGTCTTATAGACCCACTTAACTTCAATGACTAATTTCCATTTGGGTAAATCAGTGAGCTCTGATATCTTGTTTCTCTCAATTGCATCTATTTCCTAATCTATAGCTTCACACCATTTCTTTTCTTTCACAACATCCTCAAAATAAATTGGATCACTATGAGAAAATAATGCAAAATTCATGCTTTCATCAAACTATTCATCATACCTTTCATTTTGGTAGATCTCCCTTAGAATCTTGGTATTTCTTGACACTAGAGAGGCGAGAGTAGGGTTTGAAATCTCACTACTATTGTTGCTAGATTGATGAAGAAGACCAATTGCCATAATTATCACCTTGTTGTAAATTTCCAATGCAACTACCCTGCTGAAATTTTTTGGAGCTACTACTATTTTATGAACTATTTCCTTGATGTATATTTTCAGCGCTCCTACCTTTTTGAGCTTCTTCATCCTGAAAGGGTATTGTGGTAGAAATACCCATGTTGTTGTCCACCGTTCCATCCCATGACTCATTCTCTAGGAAATCTACATCTCTACTAATAACTATTTTCTTGGTGACTTGGTTATACAACCTATAGGCTTTGGACTCTTCATTGTAGCCCATGAAGATACAATTCTCCCCCTTGTCATCCAACTTTTTCCTCTTTTCCTTTGGCACAAGTGCATATGCCACACACCCAAACACTCTCAAGTGTTCAACCGTCCGCTTGAATTTTGCCCATGCCTCTTGTGGAATATTGTCAAAAAATTCCTTTGTAGGAATTATATTTATCAAATCTACTGCTATTGCTAGAACTTCACCCCAATATTCATTTGGGAGTGTCCTAGCTTTAAGCATACTTCTTTCCATCTCCATAATGGCTCTATTTTTCCTCTTTGCCACTCCATTTTTTCATGGAGTATAGGATACTATTAGCTCTTTCTTAATTCCATATTGCTTGCAAAAATTCACAAACTAATTGGAGGTATACTCTCTCCCTCTATCTAACCTTAGGACCTTGATGAAATGTCCACACTTCTTTTCAACCTGGGCCTTAAACACTTTAAACTTGTCAAATTCTTCAGGTTTATGTTGTAATAAATAAACCCATGTCTTACGGCTGTAATCATCTATGAAGGTCATAAAATATTGGCTCTTAACAATAGAAATTATTTCCATAGGGTGACATAAATCAATGTGCGCCAGCTCCAATGGTGCTCTTGCCCTTCTAGAATTGCCCAATTGAAAAGGCTTCCTATGTTACTTGCCTAAAATACAAGATTCACATCTACTACTAGACTCTACAATGGTTGGAAAACCTTTAATCATTCCCTTCTTTGACAAAATATTCAAACCACCATAGCCTAAGTGTCCATACCTAAGATTCCAAAGCTTGGAGGGGTCTTGAATGACAATCTTGAGGGCTGCTTGTTGCTGCACTATTGTACATATTTCATGCCTAGAGGTTATGACTATAGACTAACCTAAGAAATGCCTCTCTAATCTCAAAGGAAACATTCTATTATTTGTCATTGACACTATTACAACTATTTTCTTACTTCCATCCTTCTCATAAATGATGCATTCACCCTTTTCCATCAACACTTTATAGCCTTTTTAGATCAAATGTCCATTACTCACTAGATTGTGCTTTATACCAGGGGAAAAATAAAAAATTTCAATCTCCTTCTCACCATGCTTGGTTCAAAACATGGATATTCAGGAAGTAGAGTTGTTCAAGCAAGCAATGGAGGGGAAAACTTGAAAGTTTAGCATAAAAGATGGATTGTTGGTATTCACCTAGGATCGAGTCTATGTCCTGAAGTGGAAGAGTTTGAGTAGAGAGATTTTGCATGAGTATCATGATAGTCAGTGGGCTAAGCACCCAGGGCAGAAGAGGACTTTCGCACTGCTAGAGAGGGTATTCTACTGGCTGAAGATGAGGTTAGATGTGGATGAGTATGTTAGGAGTTTCCTCATATGTCAACAAGACAAGGTTGTGACCAAGCCTTCGGGAGGTTTGCTCCAGCCCCTACCTGTTCCAGTGAGACTGTGGGCAAGTGTGAGTATGGACTTCATCACAGGATTGCTAGACATGGAAGGGTATAGTAGTATAATGGTGGTGGTCAAAAAATTCTCCAAGTATGCCATATTTGTTCCGTGCAAGGTGGAGGATGTTGCAGACTACTTTTTCAAGAATGTGGTGAAGAATTGGGATGTTCCACTCAGTATTGTCAGTGATAAGGATGCCAGGTTCACCAGTGCTTTCTAAAAGGAGTTGTTCAAACTAATTGGAACAAAGTTGCTCATGTCTACCAGTCATCATCTAGAGACAGATGGATAGACTGAAAGGATAAATGGGATTCTCAGGGATTATCCTAGGCACTTTGTGTGGTCAGACCAATACAATTGGCCAAGATTATTAGACTTTGATTAGTTTTGTTACAACATGCAGAAGAGTGCATCGAGTCAGTATTCATCGTTTGAGTCAGCTACGGGCCAGCAACCACTGACTCCTCACACAGTGTTGAGTGGATACATGAGTGAGTGTTTAGGTGCAATGGAAAGATTAAGAGATTGGTAGGACTGGGTTGATTTGGTGAGGAACAACTTGGTCAAGGCTGTAGATAGGATGAAAAGGTATGCAGACTCAGGGAGGATGCATTTGGAATTCAAGGTTGGTGATAGGGTATTCTTGAAGATGGATCCAGTTCAATTTCAACCACCCAGGGGATTAAATCCAGCGTTGGATCGAAGGTTCAATGGGCCTTACACACTAACAGAGAGAGTCAATAAGGTTACATATAAATTGAAGTTTCTAAACCACATGAGATTCCATGATGTTTTCCATGTCATTCAACTCCATCTCTATCATGAAGATGAGCAGGACAATAGCAGGAACATGCCAACCAGGGGGCTAGTGAATGTCTTGGATAGGCCAGGCTTGGAGGTGCAAGAAGTGATTGATGTCAGGGAGAGAGGATTTGGGAACAAAAAGTGAAAGGAATTCTTGGTTCATTGGTATGGCCAACCTAGAGATGAGGCATCATGGGAAAGAGCTAAGAGTTTGTGGAAGTACAAAGACAGGGTGTTGGAGTTCTTGCAGGACTCCACCACTCCCTTCTAAGTCACTCAAAGAAGCAGCAAGGCCTCCACAACAGTGTCAGGTACAGTGTTTCTGGCATTGGGGACATCGCCTGATTTAGAGTGGGGGAGGATGTAATGGGCTGTATTTTGCTTAGGGACTAGGTAAGTGCTCCAAGGCCATTTTGGGGTTCACTCAAGGAGCTCACCCAAGATGAATGCTAAGTTTTGGCATTGAGTTGGGAGCTCGACCTGACCTGAGTCAGATTAAGGGAGCTTTGCAAGGTGATCTAAGTCAGAGGCAAGCCAAGAATGGGGTTTAGAGCTCAGGTTCCATGTGATCTAAGGCAAGGTAGAAGTACCATCACCGAGTCCTTGGGGAACCAAATGGGGTGTTGTCATAATGTTTGAAGGATGTTGGATACCTCCATGTGGAAACATTGTGATAAATTCCTAAGGCTAAGTAAAGGAAGACCATAGATGGTAATGGGGGACCTGGTCCAAAAATAAAAGTGTGTACCAGAAGGGAGGACTTTGTGGGATTGGGTGAAAGCTCAGTTTCATCATACCGTGATCAAGGATTGGTACAAACAACTATTATGGGGGAATGAGAGTACCCCAACTGCAACTGATATATGTTCTACAAAGTGATTCTTATTCTCCAGGACAAGTGTCATGGTGCGGAAACCCAAGGAGTCACATATAATGATTAGAGTGCATAGTAGCAGAGTGATCAGGATGGAGGGTGAGATGCATGTAGTGAGGAGTGGAGCTAAGTTTAGTTGACTAAAGCAAAGTTTATGAGCGTTGTACAATTTGAATTGGAGTTCCTAAGTAGGGGGACCTTGGTCTTGTGTGGGAATTCTTCTGGGAGCCATGAAAGGTATTCCAGTTGTATTGAACCATGGGGTAGTTATGAAGTGATCAGGGATCGCAGGGTTTGGAAGCAATGTGAAGAGCTATAGCCAGGGGTGAGATCGAAGTCAGATCGCAGCTTGAAGAGTTGGCGCAAACCTAGGGGTGGGAATTATAATTGGGCTTAGAGGGACGAGATTAGGTAGTGAAGAACAATCAAGTTGTAATTGCATGTAGACCAGGCTAGGGGCCATTTGTAATCAATAAAGCTATCCATTACCCCACTCTGGTGTTGTATTGTCTCTTGTGTATTTTGGAGTTGCATTGCATTGTATATAAGTTTGCATTGCTAGTTTAGGTTTCACTATGCATTGATTATTTTGGCGATTTGGTGTGTGTAGGTTTTGAGCTTGGGTGGTTTGGAGGCATAGCTCAGGCTCTTGGGCACATTTGGTTCCCAAGGAAAAGTGAAGGAAAGAGTGCCAGTGTCACACAGAGGTGTGGCCCCATGATAGTTGGTATAATAGACCCCTTTCTCACAACTGAAACTATTTCATTGTTCCCCATTTTTATGTCAGACCTGACATTTTTATCAATGAAAGAAAATAAACTCCCATTACCACTCATGTGGTTGCTACATCCACTATCTAAAAACCATACCTCCTTATTGCCTTGGTCAACAATGTTGCACATGATGAAAGCTTGTTGTTGATTACTTTCTGCCACTTTTTCATCAGCCATATTTGCATTTTGACTTCCTTGGTCACGTTGTTTCTTCCTACATTCACTTGCATAGTCACCATACTTGTGACAGTAGTAACATTGCACATTACTCTTATCATGCATCTTATTTGAGTTGGTATTCTTCTTTGTGTTTTGGAAGTCTAATTGGGAGGTGTTGGCCTCCTCTCAACTATTTGAGCCTCCTCTTTTGGAGTTACTTCTATCTCTACTCTTGAGCTTCATTCGGAGTTGTTTCTACCTCTCCCCCTACCTCTCGCATTGGCTTTAGCTTTGAAAGCTTGCTCATGGCAAGAATTTGCAGACTGATTTAGGTGCTAATCATGGGTTTGAAGTGAACCCATTAACTCATCAACTGTCATTTTTGAGAGGTCATTTGCCTCTTTAATGGCAATCACTATTGGGTCAAACTTTGTGGGTAAACTTCTCAGGATTTTCCCCATAACCTTCTACTCTTCCATTGATTCTCCATTTATCCTCAACTGGTTAACCAAGTTGGAAACCCTTGTATGAAAATATGAAATAGAATCGTTGTCCTTCATCTATAGGGTCTCAAACTCTCTCCTTAGCAGTTGGAGTTTTACTAGCCTCACCTTGTCTGTACCCTTGTAACTATTTTGAAGTATTTCTCATGCTTCTTTTGCATAACTAGTTGCTACTATTTGGGGAAAAGAACCCTCTGTCAGGGTTGCCTCAATTAAACTGGGGGCTTTAGAATCATTTTTCCTTGTCTCCTTCAACTGATTCTTTTGAGCATTTCTCAATGTTGTAAATGCATTTGGGTCAGTCACATCTATGAACCCATTTCCTACTAACTCCCATAAATCATTTACAACTAAAATAGTTTTCATTTTATTTGCCAAGACATCATATTTTTTACCATCAAACATAGGTGGTTGCTATCAATTCCTATTATCTCCTCGAACCATTTTTCTAAATGGGGGGAAAACTACAAATACCCAGAAAAACATAGGACTATATCACTGCATGCCCAGAAAACACTAGGGCTCTAATAAACATGACTCTGATACCAAATTGATGGGAAAAGATCCCAACTAAAGTGGGAAAAGAGCCCAACTAAAGTGGGAAAAGATGAAAATACACATAGCAAAGGAGACAACAAGGAGACAGAATATTTTCTATATCATTTAAGTGCATAAAAGAGATTACTTTCAAAAAATGTTTACATAAAAAAATTAGAGCTATGGCTCTGTATTTACATCATACAATAAATTTCCTAGATTCTGATGCAATTTAGCTTTTTTTGTGTTGCTCTATGTTGCAGCTACAAAGATTCTAGAGCACTAGACTTCTACACTCTGTGTAGTATCTTTTGCTACTGCAGGTTCTTCTTCTCCTTATTTTGTTATGTTCTATTGAACATGCCTCCTTGTCCTTCTTCTTCACAAGACATTCTTTTCTTCCTTTTTGTCTTTCTTTCCTTTTCCAAAACTACCACTCAATTTCAAATTCAACCACCAGAATTAATTTGCTACAAAAAGCATTAACTAGCCAGCATATATCAAACATGGCAAGGGGGTGGAAGATCCCAACGGATCTCATCTAAAGAAACATTTAATTCATTTGGATTTTTCTACTCAAGATTACAAATTCCAATAGCTTTATACCTAAGTCTGATGATAGTCGACATTTGATAACAACTCTAGGGGAAACACATGATAAAATATAAGATTGCATAGATGAATTTTGGTAACTAATTGCTCATATTACGTACAAACTTTCAAGATAATATACAAGAAAAATCACATGATGTGTGAACCATCACTGTGTAGAAAAGAGAAACCCATAAACATACCTATAAATTAGTTATCCTCTTATAACTCATGAACTTGCCATCTACCTCACACTTCTGATATTCTCTAGTTTGAATGTGTTATTGATTGTATAATTCTACTATATTTCTCTTTCAATATGGTCTTGCTATTGAACCTTTGCGACCCATGTTTTCTCTATATTCCTTGGCTCACCTATCTTTCTCTATTGTAGCCAAACTCCAATAGGAATTTCCCACAAAATATTCAACTTGCTCCTCATAGTTTAGCTTCTGGTTATTCTACCAAATTAACAAGAAATTTGAACTATTTCCTAGAGTCCAAACCACCATTGGTGTTAAAATTTTTCGATTGCCAACCTCTATTCATTTATTATTTCCTCTATCTTAGATCTTTTCATATCCATTTTTTGAGTGGTGTTGCATTATTCCTCCCCACTCCTCCATACTTCATTAAACATAATTACACTGAGAGGCATATTACAATGGCATCCACCAAAAAACATTATGTAAGTAAAAACTCTTCAGCTAGAAATTGACATTCAAATGACATGCAAATCCATATCCACTCTTAAATATTATCTTCTTATCTTTTGAAAAAAAAATGCAGTCATTATTGTTTTTGATAAAAGGGGGATAAACGGGTTTTACAGGGACCTGAAACCATGAAGTAACAGTACAGGAAAAGACCAAAACAGAGGTCCAAAAAATAAAAAAATTGCCAGAGAGATTAAAACCAGCATCAGCAGGCAGCAACAAAAATCCTCAAAGAGACCAAGAAACAGCCAGCAAATAGAAGAAGCAGGGCCTAACCACCACTAATTCATAGAGTTCAGGAGCTCGTCCGCAACCTCTTCGAAGTCCGCCATTTCCTGAACCCCCTCCATAAAGATCTGAGCCATACTAGGGGTAGTCTGGGCTTTCCTTTTCATGCTAGACCTGGTGCCTTTGGATATTCTAGCTTCCTCATCCTGGTCTTTCTCTTGATCAAGGGCGACAATCAGAGCTCTCTTTTGGGTTTTCTCCAGTCTTTCAGACATAGCCTTAATGATAATAGAGTTATGTCTGGCAATTCTACAATTTTGCTCGGCAATCTTTTTCAAGGTTCCTTTGATTTTTTCAAGATCATTTTCGATGGTGTTGTCCTTTTGAGGGATATCCTTCATATTGTTGTTCTTCTCCGCTTCGAGCTAAATAAGCCTAGCGACTTTAACTTCAATTTCCCCCAGCTTGCTATGAAGAGACAATTTTTTTGTTTTCAGCTCACTTATCTCATGAAAGACCCATTTGGTAGAATTGAACTAGTCCTGGGAGTAGCTTTTGGCATTACCAACAAAGTCGAAAGGGGGGTCACTTTCAGGATTGACCCAAAAAACACCGACTCCGCTCCTCTAGGGGGGTAAAGTTCTCCTGTTGAATGTTCTGGGGGGCATGGAGTTCCTCAAGACTAGCCCTAGCTGTCTTAGCAGAAACAGCAGGGGAGTCATTGGGGTAGGAGACAAACTTATTAACTAGGGAGCTAGAGTGAGCCAAATTGGCATTAGGGTTAGTGTGGCCAGAGGCTGAAATAGAGCAGGCTCCAGAAGGTTGAGGGGAGTGACCAGAGGTAGAAGGTGGGGGCAAAGGAGGCGAGGGGCTCTGGACATGGTTGGGGGAAGCTTTGGTTTCAAAAATGCTAGGCTCAGTATCATCTTTGTCAAGCTCTAGCAGGGCTAGAGGGTTAGGAAGGGCGGGCATATTCTGAAAGTGCTAAAAAATAAGTCTTAAAAGACCTGTGTGAAGAATCGGGTATCTTTTAGGGCTTCTTCTATGATCAGAAAAGCTGTTTCTCAGATAACAAAGCAAGAAGAAGGGGATAGAAACATGCACCTTATGCTGGAAGTGATTAAGCAACATGAAGTGATAACCATAAACCCTAGTGAAGCGGCCGTCGAGCGTGATGTACTCCATGATAACCCTTAGCACTTTTCTCCACAAAGCTTTTATAGTGTCCACTTCATAGTAACTATTCGTCGTCTTGACCAGATTTTGTTTCTCCATTTCAGATTTGGGAAACCTCAAAATAGCTTCGTCGGAGAATTTCCTGTCTCTGAAGAATTTGTGCTCTTCCATCGGAATTCCTGTGACCTCCGCAATCAGGGCTTCATCAATTTGAACTTTCCTCCCGAAAAGGAGAACCTTCCCATTATTCCAGTTCTTCTCAAAGAAGTTTGTAATCTCCTCCTTAGGGCCATGGAGTTTCTCAATGAACGGATGTAATCCACCCGTTTTGATTTTACTCCAAGCTTTAGCATTCTTGGTGTGTGATTCGAAGCTGGTAGGCTCCACCCTCTTCCATTCTCCACCCATTTTAGAAGTTTTGGTTTGAATAATGTTATAGATAGGAGTCCTATTCCAGAAAGGTCCTTTGCTTCTCAGGACCCACAAAACGTGCCAAAGAAGATAATTAATCATCCGGATCCACTCGGCCCCATTATATCTTCGGATATTTCTATTCATGATTCGTACCTTACTCATTATGACAAGACGCCACCTTTTTTCCGTTCACCGTATCGAACTCCAAAAGAGCTCGAGCATTAGAGTGGAGTTCGGTCTTCTTATGCCACGTAAGGATTTTGTCACTCTTAACTCCCTCATTGAAAAAAAAATCAACAACCGCGTTCGCCTCACGGTAAGCATGAGTTATTTTTATATTTTCGAAGTTACTAAGTAAGGCCTTAGAATCATCAATCCAATTCTTTATCGACCATGCTGGCTGAGATCTGCCACAAAGGCTATCAATAATATTTTTCGAGTCACCTTCGAGCCATAGATTTTTGCGACAGCCAAGTTGATTATATAATAAGCCCCCACCGCTTCCGCCACGTGATTGGTTTGGACCCCCAAGGGAGAGGCAACAGCTCCCATAAAGTTACCAGCCGAATCCTTTAAGACCCCACCACACCCAGTCTTTCCTAGGTTTCGTTTGGATGCCCCGTCGAAGTTGGCTTTAGCCTATCCTTCCATAGGAAAACTCCAACAAACTCCATCCCTATATTTTTTGGTTGAATTAGGGGCAATGGATATATCCCAACTAATTCTCCATTCCCTAGCAATCAGGCTATCATAAGGGGAACAAACCACAGTATCAATCTTATCTTCCCTGAAGGGGACAATAGAAAAATTTTCCTTGATCATTCTGAGAATTCTCTCAAACACTATTTCTTCTGAAGACTCCTTATCCCTAAAGATCTGGTTGTTTCTCTCTTTCCAAATTCCCCAAGTCACATGGGGGAATAAGAAGGCCCAAATTTTTTTAATAAAGGGGTTGAAAGAGGGGGGTTTCCATTGAACAAAAAAATCCTCAACTAACTCCGGAGGGGCCCAAGAGAAATGCTAGCATTTTAGAAGTTTGTCCCAAACCAGGGAGGAGAAAGGACAATGAATAAAGAGGTGATTAGCTGATTCAGCATTACTTTTGCAGAGGTAGTATCTGTTAGGGATTAGAAATCCTCTTTTCCTAAGATTATCCATAGTAAGAACTTTTTTTTGCAACAAGGACCAGAAAAAAATGTTAACCTTAAGAAGGAGATGCTTAGTCCAGGCTTGCAAACACAGAGGTGGAGGGTTAAGAGCCTGGGAAATCCTGGCAAAGGCAGAAGAGACAGAAGAACACCCAGACGGCTCATATCTCCAAACAAGTCTATCCTCCTGATTCAAGCAAAGTCTGACAGCATTCAAGGAGGAGTAAACAGGGATCAACATAGGGTTAATCAAGGGGAGATTGATCCACTTACCATCCCGCCAATAGTCTTTAACAAAAAGACCAAAAGTATCTTTACAAAAATCAACCCATCTACTGAGATTCCCATCCTGAGACAATGGTTCATCACGTAGCCAACAATCATCCCAAAATCTAACCTTGTTTCCATTGCAAACCTGCCATTTCAGTCCCAATTTAACCACCTTTATCCCATTAGACATGTAGTTCCAGCAACTTGATCCTCTCGGGAGATTGAGATTATCAATAAGATCTTTGAGGGAGTTATTGTTCTGCAGATACTTGCTTTTGATTATATCACTCCATTCACCAGAGGAAGAAAAAAGTCTCCATATCTGTTTAGCTAGGAGTGATTTATTCAATAGTCTAATTCTTCTTAGCCCCAAGCCTCCTTCCTTTTTAGATCTACAAACCAAATCCCATCCAACAAGAGGCATTCTTTTTCTTTCTTCAACTCCAGACCAAAGGAATCTCTTTTGAATCTTCTCAATGGTTTCAACATATTTTGAGGGGATTTTAAAAAGACTGAGAGCATAGATGGGGAGATTTTGCAAGGAAGCTTTAAGAAGCTAGAGTTTTCTAGCCTAGCTTAGGCGAGCAACTTTCCAACCTGAGAGTTTTTTCCCAAATCTATCAACCAAAGAGATCCAGAAAGTGTCTGGAGGTTTTAAACAAAGGGGTAACCCCAGATAAGTAGCAGGAAGGGACTCAATCTTGCAACCAAGAATTCCAGCAATCTTTCTCAGTCTGTGCAAAGGAGTGTTAAAGAAGAACAACAAACTTTTTTGCTTATTTATCACCTGACCAGAAGCTCTCCCATAGGTATCCAACAAATTCTTCATCTCTTTAGCTACCGAGACAGCAGACCATCCCATAAGCAAAGTGTCATCCACAAACTATTGATGAGAGCATATTAAATTGTTCGATGAAGGTTTAAGCCCCATGATAGATCTTTGAGCAACCAATTTACTCATGTTTATGCCTAACACTTCAGCCATAATCGTGAAAAGGATAGGAGAAATGGGATCACCCTGTCTTAACCCTCTAGCACTCCGAAAGAAGGTAGAAGGGGAACCATTAATAAGAACGGCCACAGAAGTAGAGGAAATGAGTTGTTCAATGAGCTGCAAAACCCTTTCATTAAAACCAAAAGATTTGAAGATTTTAAATAGGAAATTCCAATCCACCCTGTCATAAGCCTTCGAAATGTCAAGCTTAAGGAGAAAACCTTCCGATTTAGAGACCAAGAGGGAATGAACATTCTCATGAGCATGGACAATAGAGTCAATAATTTGTCTTCCAAGCACAAAATCATTCTGTTGAGGGGCATAATGGAGGGAAAAATAATAAGTAGCCTAGAGGTAAGCACCTTCGAAATAATTTTATAGAAGGAATTACAAAGAATAATGGGTCTAAAACCTTCAAAATCCTGCACACCAGGGTTTTTGGGGATAAGGACCAAGAAAGTGGCATTTAACTCCTTCAATAGATTTCTAGAACGGAAGAACTCTTTCACCGCCTTCTCAACATCCTCCCTGACAATGTCCCAAAACCAATGGAAGAAAAGTAACGGGAATCCATCAGGACTAGGCGCTTTGCTTCCTTCAAAAGAAAAAATAGCTTTTTTAATTTCCTCATTGGTGGGTATTGTTATTAACATTTCATTATCTCTAGAATTAACAATACTGGGGATAGCCTCCAGCAGCTGATTTTGATCATCTACATCAATGTCCTCTTTCTCAGACAGGAGATTCTTGAAGAAAAGAACAGCTTCTCTTCTAATCTCCTCCTCCTCCTCATAAGTTCTACCATCTACAACAATCTTAGAAATTCTGTTAGCAGCCCTGTGTTTAGAAGCTGAAAGATGAAATTATCTAGTATTTTTATCTCCAACTTTTAGCCAAAGAGCTCTAGACCTTTGTCTCCAGAATTCTTCTTCTCTAGTAATTATCTCATGGAGTTTTGAGAGAATCTCATTTTCCTTTTCCTTAGTATCAACCAAATAGCCTTCTGAATTTTGTTTTGGATTTCAGACAGCCTAAACTGAAGATCAGATTTGATTTGAAAGATATTGCCAAAAGACTCTTTTTTCCACTTTCTGAGATTCATTTTAACTTTCCTTAGTTTTTTGGCGATTCTAAACAAAGCAGTGCCTTTAATTTTAATATTCCACCATTTCCTAACTTCCTCTCGGAGGAGAGGATGGGAGAGCCACATATTCTCAAAGCAAAAAGGGGTATTCCTCTTAATCTTTAAGGGGTCAGCAACAAAGCTAATAGGGAAATGGTCAGAACCAATCCTAGGGAGGGTTTTCAAAGAACAACAATAATTTAAAAACCAGATATCAGAAACAAGGGTTCTGTCAAGTCTCACCTGGATCAAATCTGACAGAATTCTTCTATTCGGCCAAGTGTAAGAGCTACCTTGCAAGTCCAGATCGATCAAGGCATGATTGTTGATGAAATCCAAGAGATCTTCTTTACTTTCTTCATTAATCTGAGACCCTCCAAACTTCTCACCCTGAAGGAGAGGAGAATTGAAGTCTCCCATGACAACCCAGGGGTCATTTTGAAAGATATTCTAGAAAGCAACCAACTCTTTCCAAAAAGCCTTTTGAGCTTTTTTACAGTTCGGCGCATAAATATTAGATTGAATCTAGCTGAAATTATCTCTAATATGAGTAAATCTAGTGGCAACATGGTTAGGTCGAGAAAAAAGAGGATCACCTCTTATGACCATACAGTTCCAAAAAGTCGCAACCCCACCAGAAGCCCCAACAGAATCACTGCCCTGAATGGAGCAGTGCTGGAACAAAGAGATCTTTTCAACCTTTTCTCTTAACATTTTGGTTTCTTGAATGAGGAGAATATCAGGCTTCTGGTCTCGAGCAAAATTGTGTAAAATGTCGTACTTGTGGGGATTATTTAGTCCCCTTATATTCCAAAATAATAACTTCATGGGAATTTAGGTGAGAGAAGGAATTTCGAATGGTTTTTTGGAACCCATCCGCAATTTCTTGAAAGTTATGGTGCTCTCTTATCAGGTTTTTGGGTCTTCTTCCTTTGGCCACGAAGATTGCTCCACAGTCCTAAAATGAATTTAAAAACAATTTTTTTTATGAAAGCTTGAGTTATATTCGAGATTCTGCTTTTTAAATTTTTTAAATATTTTCAATAAAACTTAAATATTATTTTAAATATATTTTAATATTATTTTTGGGAAGATAAATATGAAATGGTAATTTGAAAGCAAAAAAAAATGGTTACAATTTAAAATAGCATTCAATTAGGGTTAGGATTACAGTTTTGATTAGAGAAAAAATGATGAAAATAGGCACCTCGACAAGGATAAATCTCAACGTATTTTATATATATTAATATTTAATATATGTATGCTAGTTTTAATTTTTTTTGTTTTACAAGCAACTGTTATGTTCATTTACTCTTTTTCATGCATTTTTTTTCAAATTACCAAGCACAACATTTAATTTGCTTAGTCATTTTAATGTTTCCTTATTTAGCAAATACAATCATGTGATTTATTCTTCTATCTTTGATTTAATTAGCGAAATTATATTTGGCTCTCCTATCCATGGTTAAATCATTAAATGGTTTTTCTTTGCATTTTATGGTCTTGATATCTACATATATTTACAATAATATTATTATATTATCATTTTTACTCAAGTAATAATAATTATCAAAACTTAGTTAAATAAGATCTAATTTTATTCTCTCTTATAAAATTAAATTTTGAGAACAATAATAAAAAACTTAAACTACAAAACTATTTATGCAATTAATTTTATAGTTAAGCTTGACGGAATAATGAGATGTGACATCCTTGCCCACTAGGAAGAGACATCGTCTCGATTCCTGTAAAATACACATTGAAGTCATACAAGCATCCCAATATGCTAAGTAATTTATCAATTCAAGATTCTCAAGTTTCATACCAAACATGGTAAGTATTTTCATCAACTAAATATATTTCAATTTCCATTTCATAAACACTTATAATAATACCAACACGCACATTCAAGATAAGACTTGCATGCTCGGTTGTAAAAAAAATCATGCAACATTACCTAAGTGAGTGTATGTATTCCATTACTATGTTTCAATTTCATAAGGCTAGTTTACCTCTCCCTCATGATGGTGATGATCTTCCTATTGTACTCATACAAAAAACAATGCACTTTACTCCACGTTAGTACCCATGATAAAAATGAATTTTAGAATTCATTTGAAACGTTCCTTCTTATCCAGTTAATATTTAATCACCTCAATGCTTAATAATAAAAGAAAATTTTCGCATTTTCATAACTTTAAAACCATATTCATGAACACATTTACCTACGCTTACCATACCCTTGTAGCTTGATAAGTTGAATAAGTTGTTTGTTATTCCTCTTCAATATTTCTATATTTTTTGATACACACTCATGCTATTTCTAGCTCATTCAAATGTCAATATTCCATGGAAAGATAAAATATGGTAAGGAAAAAGACTACAACTCCAAAATATGAATAGCTTAAACTAGATAACAATTTGATCATAAATAAGTAGAAATATATTTAAAATTCTTTGACCTATCCCCTTTCACAAGCAATACTTGCATGCATCTATATATCATCCATGCATACTCTTAATTGTCATATAAGTACATTGTGTTAGTGTGTTAAGTTTAATATAGGGATAATTAGTTTTTCCCGTAGGGTAGTTTTACACCCATCTGTTTTTCTTCACGACTTTAAAAGTCTGTATACTATGTAATTTATTATCTCAATGCATTATTTTTCACTCTTGGTGAAATAGTATTTAGTATTTGGTGTGTTCCTTCTCTATTTGATGAAGGTTCCTAGGTGCTTCGCTCTAACATGGTATCAGGGCATGTCTTCTGCAACCACCTTCCATGTTGAGAGTTTTCGCCAAGCATGACTTTCCAGACGCATTTGGGATCATTTTTTATTGTAGGGCAGTTCTTCATATTGCTAGGTCATGCGTCTGCAATTGTGGAGGCAGTGTGGATTTTTGTTTAGAGGCATTCAATTTTCTCTTTCAAAGAGGTCGTTCCATTACTCCCAGCCTATGCATTCGTCCACTTTTTCCCGATTGGAAGCATGTGAAGCCTGCGATGGGAGCGATCTACTTTTTTGAAGCATTTTTTCTCTGATTGGAGGTGTTTCTTGATCATTCGATATGTTGTCCAGAGGCGCGATTGGACACTGCAACCCATGTAACGCACGAGGCGAGAAAGATAGACAATGGTGCTTTGTGAATCTTGCTCCTAAACAGCCTCCTTAAAACCACCGCATTAAAGGCCGCAGACTTCAAATTGGTGGTGTGCGTGAGCCATTGATTTGCAGGCCACACATTTGTGCACATTTTATAGTTTGAAAGGTCACGATTAGACTGTGTAGCCCATGGTTTTCCACTACAGAGGCACGATTTTCAGCTCAAGTCTTGATCTGCAGTAAGACAAGCCATGCTTCACCTATTTGAAGGCTCGATGGTTGAGTTGTGAGTTTGTGCCGACCCTTTATTTTCCTAATTTTATTTCTTCTATACATGTGTTTCTTTTTTTTTGAGGTGACTCTTTGTTGAGAGGCGTTTTAAACTGTACCGAGGAAGTTTTGTGCTTGCTCGGCAGTGTGAAATCATGTGGTATTGATGCGGAAAGAGCCTTTGAGCAGCCATGATTTGATCAGATCGATTCAAAGGCTTCTTTTTTCCTGTTCATCAGAGAGGCGTTTTTGGTTCATTGGAGGAACGATGTTGCTATTTTTATGATTCTATTTGAGACGCGATTGAAGAGGAGCCGCGATTCGCAGAGAGGAGGCAGCAATTTTTTTGTGAATCCTTAATTAGAGGTGGCACAACATTGTCTCAGGCATGATCTTCTTCTAGCTGCAGGGTGTTATCTTCTTTTTGTTTCTTTTTGGCTGCAGAATGCGTGTGAGGAAAGATCCTTGTGGGGCGTGAAGACTCCAATTGGGCACAGAAGGGTGAATTCTTCAACAAAAGCTTATTTATGCAAGATCTGAAGAGGCGATTTTGTATTGAAGAACCCGGAATTGGCATTGGAGGCACCAAAATTTGTTGCATTGAAACCCTCTTTTTTTTTCTTTTTTGTGTTCGGTGGAGAGGCATGATTTTGTTTCAAGCCAAGAAGCATCTTCAGAGGTATTTGACTTTGTAGTAGATTGGCTTTGGCATTTTTTTTTAATTCTATTTTGTAGGCATGATTTGAAGGCATGTTGTGATCCATGTTCGTCATTGTACATCATTCAAAGGTAAACAATAATCAATCTAGTGGATAAAATCACAAGGTGAGAGATAACTGCATACACATTACATCTTCACACATGCACAAGTGAAATTTCCAAGAATTACCTTATTTCACAAAGCTCAACATCTGTTCCAATGATGGTGCATATTACAAGTAGTAATTTCAAGTAATGGTATGCAAAACATAATCTGCAAATTCTTTGGCTGTCATCAATCCACTTATGGCTAGTTTAAGTGGAAAACATGATTTGGTTTCTTTTCCACACAATCAGGTGGTTTATACTTCCACAGAGTTCTTTCTACCTGAAAATCTACCGACCCTACATGAGTTCCTATCTAGGCTGGGCTTAAGTATCACACACTAAGCCTCTTACCGGTCAATGTTCATTTTATCATTTTCTTGTCAGGAAGTATTGTATGTTGGCAGCAAATTTCCATACTGTCGTAACTTACTTTGCAGCAAACTCATTCACAACTCCCCAATTGTTTCATTCAATAAATTTTAAATTTCGATTACACTGAAATTATTAATTATTATTTTAAAATGATACTGGTTTATTATTGTTGATATTTATAGGTATATATTATGATAAAATTGATTCATCCACATCAATTTTTAGAATTTTTGATATCAATGTTAATTTTATTTCAAATCAATTTTAAATTTAAATTAAAATATGATCCATGTTAATTAAACTATACATTTAAATTTTTATAATATGAAATTTAGTATTTTCAATTTGGTGATATTTAATTTGCATACTGATTTAGGTGCTACACATGGGTTTCAAATAAACCCATTAACTCATCAACTATCATTTTTGAGAGGTCATTTGCCTCTTTAATGGCAATCACTATTTGATCAAACTTTGTGGGAAAACTTCTAAGGATTTTCTCCACAACCATCTTCTCTTCCATTGATTCTCCATTTATCCTCAACTAGTTAACCAAGGTGGAAACCCTTGTATGAAAATATGAAATGGACTCGTTGTCCTTCATCTATAGGGTCTCAAACTCTCTCCTTAGTAGTTGGAGTTTTACTAGCCTCACCTTGTTAGTACCCTTGTAATTGTTTTGAAGTATTTATCATGCTTCTTTTGCATAACTAGTTGTTGCTATTTGGGGAAAAATAGCCTCTGTCAAGGCTACCTCAATCAAACTGAGGGCTTTATCATCATTTTTCCTTGTCTCCTTCAACTGATTCTTTTTAGCATTGCTCAATGTTGTAAATGCATTTGGTTCAATCACATCTGTGAACCCATTTCCTACTAACTCCCACAAATCATTTGCAACTAAAATAGTTTTCATTTTCTTTGCCAAGACATCATAGTTTTTACCATCAAACATAGGTGGTTGCTGCCAACTCCTATTATCTCCTCCAACAATTTTGCTAAATGGGGGGAAAACTACAAATATCTAGAAAAAATTGAGGGCTATATCATTGCACACCCAGAAAACACTAGGGCTTTAATAAACATGACTTTGATACCAAATTGATGGGAAATGATCCCAACTAAAGTGGGAAAAGATGAAAATACACACAAAAAAGGAGACAAGGAGACATAATATTTTCTATTTCATTTAAGGGTATGTGCAAGATCATCATGGAAAAAATAAGTCCTTAAATGGAAAAAAAATTAGAAAAATCAGAGTTAGGCAACTTGATGTAAAAATTTGAATAAGTTAAATCTATATTATTTCAAAAATATGTAAGAATAGATCTGTAGAAAATTGAATGTAGTTTCTAAACTACTAGGTTAATTTTTTTTAAAATAAAATCTATTTGGTGAAAATTTGAAATTTCAATGTAGTAGTACTTAAATTTTAGGGAAAAAATAAGAAGGCGTTTGTCTAATCACCCTAACCATAATAAAATGATAATATTTTTTTATAAGATTTTAGATATAAGTAGAGGACTCATGTCACAATGTGATACATAGTTTTTTGTAAGTTTGTTTGAAGTAAATAATTAATTATGAATTTTTTATTACAACTTTTAAAAAATATAAAATCTCATATGTCTGACCACCTTAACTTGGTTGAAACTTCATGAAATTCAATTTTTCCTTTTTTAATCTTATGGTATGCAAAGCATAGAATGTGATGCATGTTTTAGATTCAAAAAATGTGATATTGTTTGAAAGCTATAGATGTTTTTCAATCAACCTATACATAAGAAGTTTAGTTGTAATTCAAATAGAAAATGAATAATAATTATTTATTAAATTCAAAGTAAAGCATAATTTATATTGGTGGAAAGTTGAAAATCTCTTTTAGAAACCTTTTTCGTTTCATCAATTTTGGGTAAAAAAAAGTCGTCAGCCACATACCCTACACATACCAATCATATTGCCACTTTTTGGCCCATCATGATCCTGCACATACCCTTAAAAGCATAAAAAGGATTACTTTCAAAAAATGTAAAAAATTAGAGCTATGGCTCTATATTTACTTCATACAATAAACTGCTTAGATTCTTACACAATTTAGCTTTATGTGTGTTGCTCTATGTTGCAGCTGCAAATATTCTAGAGCACTAGACCTCTACACTCTGTGTAGTATCTTCTGTTGTTGTAGGTTCTTCTTCTCCTTCTTTTTTTATGTTCTACTGAACATGCCTCCTTTTCCTTCTTCTACACAAGACATTCTATTCTTCCTTTTTGTCTTTCTAGCATTTTCCAAAACTGCCACTCAATTTCAAATTCAACCACCAGAATTAATTTGCAACAAAAAAATTAACTGGCTAGTATATATCAGACATGGAAAGGGGGTGGAAGATCCCAAAGGATCTCATCTGAACCAACATTTAATTCATTTGAATTTTTCTACTCATGATTACAATAAACTGCTTAGATTCTGACACAATTTAGCTTTATGTGTGTTGCTCTATGTTATAGCTGCAAATATTCTGGAGCACTAGACCTCTACACTCTGTGTAGTATCTTTTGTTGTTGTAGGTTCTTCTTCTCCTTCTTTTGTTATGTTCTACTGAACATGCCTGCTTTTCCTTCTTCTACACAAGACATTCTATTCTTCCTTTTTGTCTTTCTAGCATTTTCCAAAACTGCCACTCAATTTCAAATTCAACCACCAGAATTAATTTGCTACAAAAAAATTAACTGGCTAGTATATATCAGACATGGCAAGGGGGTGGAAGATCCCAAAGGATCTCATCTGAAGCAACATTTAATTCATTTGAATTTTTCTACTCATGATTACAAGTTCCAATAGCTTCTACCTAAGTCTGATGATAGTCGACACTTGATAACAACTCTAAGGGCAACACACAATAAAATATAGGATTGCATGGATGAAATTTGATAACTAATTGCTCATATTACGCACAAAATTTCAAGATAATATACAAGAAAAATCACATGATGTGTGAACCATCACTATGTAAAAAAGAGAATCCCATAAACATACCTATAAATTAGTTATCCTCTTATAACTCATGAACTTTCCATCTACCTCACACTTATGATATTCTCTAGTTTGAATGTGTTATTGATTGAATACTTCTACTATATCTCTCTTTCAATATGGTCTTGCTATTGAACTTTTGTGACCCATGTTTTCTCTATATTCCTTGGCTCACCCATCTTTCTCTACTGTAGCCAAAATCCAATAGGAATTTCCTACAAAATATTCAACATGCTCCCCATAGTTCAGCTTCTGGTTATTCTACCAAATTAACAAGAAACTTGAACTATTTCCTAGAGTCCAAACCACCATCGGTGTTAAAAAATTTCCATTGCCAACCTCTATTCATTTATTATTTCCTCCATCTCAGATCTTTTCATATCCATTTTTTGAGTGGTCTTGCATAATTCCTCCCCACTCCTCCATACTTCATTAAACATAATTATGTTGAGAGGCATATTACAATGGCATCCACCAAAAAACATTGTGTAAGGAAAAACTCTTAAGCTAGAAATTGACATTCAAATGACATGCAAATTCATATCCACTCTTAAATCTTATCTTCTTATCTTTTGAAAAAATGTAGTCATTATTGTTAACTTCCTAAAATGAATTTAAAAATAGTTTTATTTTTTATGAAAGCTTCAGTTATATTCAAGATTCTGCTTTTTTTAATTTTTTAAATATTTTCAATAAAACTTAAATATATTTTAAATATATTTTAATATTATTTTTGGGAAGATAAATATGAAATGGTAATCTGAAAGAAAAAAAAATGGTTACAATTTAAAATATCATTGAATTAGGGTTAGGATTATAGTTTTGATTAGAGAAAAAATGATGAAAGTAGGCACCTCGACAAGGATAAATCTCAACATATTTTATATATATTAATATTTAATATATGTATGCTAGTTTTAAATTGTTTTGTTATACATGCAACCATTATGTTCATTTACTCTTTTTCATGCAATTTTTTTTCAAATTACCAAGCACAACA
Organism: Sequoia sempervirens; assembly: GCA_007258455.2. Lineage (NCBI taxonomy): Eukaryota > Viridiplantae > Streptophyta > Pinopsida > Cupressales > Cupressaceae > Sequoia > Sequoia sempervirens. Next base: position 92,128,264 of record VDFB02353493.1, on the reverse strand, counting down.
TTTAATTTCCTCAGTCATTTTAATGTTTCCTTATTTAGCAAATACAATCATGTAATTTATTCTTCTATCTTTGATTTAATTAGTGCAATTATATTTGGCTCTCCTATCCATGGTTAAATCATTAAATAGTTTTTCTTTGCATTTTATGGTCTTGATATCTACATATATTTACAATAATATTATTATATTATCATTTTTACTTGAGTAATAATAATTATCAAAAATTAGTTAAATAAGATCTAATTTTATTCTCTCTTATAAAATTAAATTTTGAGAACAATAATAAAAAACTTAAACTATAAAACTATTTATGCAATTAATATTATAGTTAAGCTTGACAGAATAATGAGATGTGACATCCTTGCCCACTAGGTAGAGACATTGTCCCGAGTCCTATAAAATACACATTGAAGTCATACCAGCATCCCAATATGCTAAGTAATTTATCAATTCAAGATTCTCAAGTTTCATACCAAACATGGTAAGTATTTTCATCAACTAAATATATTTCAATTTCCATTTCATAAACACTTATAATAATACCAACACACAGATTCAAGATAAGACTTGCATGCTCAGTTGTAAGAAAAAATCATGCAACATCACCTAAGTGAGTGTATGTATTCCATTACTATGTTTCAATTTCATAAGGCTAGTTTACCTCTCCCTCATGATGGTGATGATCTTCCTATTGTACTCATAGAAACAGCAATGCACTTCAGTCCACGTTAGTACCCATGATAAAAATCAATTTTAGAATTCATTTGAAATGTTCCTTCTTATCCAGTTAATATATAATCACCTCAATGCTTAATAATTAAAAAAAAAAAATCGCATTTTCATAACTTTAAAATCATATTCATGCACACATATACCTACGCTTGCCATACCCTTGTAGCTTGATAAGTTGTCCAGGTTGCTTGTTATTCCTCTTCAATGTTTCTATATTTTTTGATACACCCTCATGCTATTTCTAGCTCATTCAAATGTCAGTATTTCATGGAAAGATAAAATATGGTAAGGAAAAAGACTACAACTCCAAGATATGAATAGCTTAAACTAGATAACAACTTGATCATAAATAAGTAGAAATATATTTAAAATTCTTTCACATACCCCCTTTCACAAGTGATACTTCCATGTGTCTATATATCATCCATGCATACTCTTAATTGTCATATAAGTACATTGTGTTAGTGTGTTAAGTTTAATATAGGGATAATTAGTTTTTCACGTAGGGTAGTTTTACACCCATCTTGTTTTTCTTCACGACTTTAAAGTCTATATACTATGTAATTTATTATCTCAATGCATTATTTTACACTCTTGGTGAAATAGTATTTGGTGTGTTCCTTCTCTCATTGATGAAGGTTCCTAGGTGCTTTGCTCTAACATGGTATCAGGGCATGTCTTCTGCAACCACCTTCCATGTTGAGAGTGTTCGCCAAGCATGAGTTTCCAGACGCATTTGGGATCATTTTTTATTGTTGGGCATTTCTTCATATTGCCAGGTCGTGCGTCTGCAATTGTGGAGGCAGTGTGGATTTTTGTTTAGAGGCATTCAATTTTCTCTTTCAAAGAGGCCGTTCCATTACTCCCAGCCTATGCATTCATCCACTTTTTCCCGATTGGAAGCATGTGAAGCATGCGAAGGGAGCGATCTACTTTTTTGAATCATTTTTTCTCTGATTGTAGGTGTTTCTTGATCATTCGATATGTTGTCTAGAGGCGTGATTGGACACTGCAACCCATGTAACGCACAAGGAAAGAAAGAGAGACAACGGTGCTTTGTGAATCTTTCTCCTAAATAGCCTCCTTAAAACCACCACATTGAAGGCCGCAGACTTCAAATTGGTGGTGTGTGTGAGCCATTGATTTGCAAGCCACACATTATTTGTGCACATTTTACAATTTGAAAGGTCACGATTAGACTGTACAACCCATGATTTTTCACTACAGAGGCACGATTTTCAGCTCAAGTCTTGATTTGAAGTAAGGCAAGCCATGCTTCATCTATTTGAAGGCTCGATGGTTGAGTTGTCAGTTTGTGCCAACCCTTTATTCGCCCAATTTTATTTTGCGTTTCTTTTTTTTTTTGAGGTGACTCTTTGTTGAGAGTCATTTTAAACTGCACCGAGGAAGTTTTGTGCTTGCTCGACAGTGTGAAATCATGTGGTATTGATGCGGAAAGACCCTTTGAGTAGCCATGGTTTGATCAAATCGATTCAAAGGCTTCCTTTTTTCTGTCCATCAGAGAGGCGTTTTTGGTTCATTGGAGGAATGATGTTGCTATTTTTATGATTCTATTTGAGACGCGATTGAAGAGGAGCTCTGATTCGTAGACAGGAGGCGACAATTTTTTTGTGAATCCTTAATTAGAGGTAGCACAACATTGTCTCAGGCATGATCTTTTTCTAGCTGCAGGGTGTTATCTTCTATTTGTTTCTTTTTGGCTGCAGAATGCATGTGAGGGAAGATCCTTGTGGGGCGTGAAGACTCCAATTGGGCACAAAAGGGTGAATTCTTCAACAAAAGCTTATTTATGCAAGATTTGAAGAGGCGATTTTGTATTGAAGAACTCAGAATTGGCATTGGAGGCCCTAAAATTTGCTGCATTGAAACCCTCTTTTTTTTCCTTTTTTGTGTTCGGTAGAGAGGCATGATTTTGTTTCAAGCCAAGAAGCATCTTCAGAGGTATTTGACTTTGCAGTAGATTGGCTTTGGCATTTTTTTTTAATTCTATTTTGTAGGCATGATTTGAAGGCATGTTGTGATCCATGTTCGTCATTGTACATCATTCAAAGGTAAACAATAATCAATCTAGTGGATAAAATCACAAGGTGAGAGATAACTGCATATACATTACAGATTCACACATGCGCAAGTGAAATTTCCAAGAATTATCTTATTTCACAAAAGCTCAACATCTGTACCAATGATGGTATATATTACAAGTAGTAATTTCAAGTAATGGTATGTAAAACATAATCTGCAAATTCTTTGGTTGCCATCAATCCACTTATGGCTAGTTAAAGTTGAAAACATGATTTGGTTTCTTTTCCACACAATCAGGGGGTGTATACTTCCACGGAGTTCTTTCTACCTGAAAATCTACCGACCCTACATGAGTTCCTATCTAACTCGAAATATTTGGGGTAGAAGGGAATCTAGTGCATGCCTGTAATATCTACATGCTTATGTATATATAACATAGCGATTTCCATTTGTAGGATGTGGCAGAGATTTATATCAATAAATTTTTCTAGGCTAACCATGTTTTCCAATGGCCTAGGATTTGGCCAAAGCACTTTGAAAATATTAGAATCTTTCAAACATAAGAAGTCCTTTTTTGTTCCACATTCAACACCCGTCCCAGAAAGTAACTCCACATTCACTCATTCTCAAACATATTAGCATATACACTCTTAAAGAAGATAATCTTTCCTTAATTTAGCACATCTTTGGATGAATGGAAAGAATACTTTAATATTGATCACATAAAGAAATCGAAGTCTTCTCATGGTTGTTCACATAATGCATATCATATCATTCATCATGTGTAGCAACATACATGCCACTCATCACAAGTTGTAAGATAAAATTTAATCATGACACTAATTCAAGATTAGTATGTTCTCCACAATTTACTCCCTTGAATTTTCTATTGTTGTTCATGGTGAACCTGATAGGTTACAACACTTAACAAGAAATAGAACCAACAATGTCAAACATTTGGAACAGTTAGTAGGATACTTTTAATAAAACTCAAAAGAGATAAAAAGCATTATGTTCAACATTACTTGAAAAAATGTTGACAATTTGAACAATAAATCAATACAACCAAGGGTCATGAAATCAATCATCAAAAGAGTTGGTGAATAATTCATTGATAAGAAAAACCAAAATACAAATGTTGGTCCTTATAACACAAGAAATATTTTCATCATGAATAAAAATAAATCATCAATTCAAAAAACTTCACATAACTAAGTGACCAAACTAGTCACACAGAGGCAATAAATGACTACATGACACCTTTCATCCGAGGTGCACTAGAGAAAACACCCAAACACATTCATCAATCAAATCATTTTTAGTTGCACATTCATGCAACAACTCAAACACCAATACATGCTTCCATTTTCTTTTATGCATTGCAAGGAGACTTATGATAGAAGAATTCTCATTATATGCGAAATCTAGATTTACTCAATACATTCATTCACTTGGAATCTCAAAGACTTATTGCATATAATCACTTCATTTACATATTCAAAAAGAAAATTAGGGCAATGGTGCTAATATTTCCAAACACAAACAAATTATCTTGTGCAAGAGATGACATTGTAAGTACTACCCACTAAAGGGCCTACACAATCTACATCCCAAGTCACTATCACAATCCTAATACAAGCATATCCAGATACTCATGAAGTTCAAGATATCCATGTCATTAGACTCAATGATCCTTAATTTATGTTATGTCTTAGTTACCCCTGCTTTGCAAGGTAGGGTCATTTAATCATTACAATCCACTTTAGAAGGTTACACATGAGGTAGGATCCTCTATACTAAACAATATTTCATTAAAGAAGGTAGGCTAGGTAACTATGGACAAAGATGGAAAATATAACAATCACATTGGACCCATATACTTCCTCAAAATGCTACAAGAGCCACATGGGATTTCTTGCATAATTACTATGGATAATGCATCCTAGGGACATAATTTTTCATTCCCAATAGTCTTCTAGGTCAACTTCTCACATGCTTAACACTTTCATGCAATAATGCATTCTTATAAGAGTGAGGTACCATGCACTTCAATAAAGTACAACAATAATAATATTTTAATCATCTCATGCACATGAGTCCTTTTATATTCACTCCTATTAGCATGCAACACATAGATATTATCTTCTAATCTTCTTCCTTCATTATTTTATTATGCTCAACATGCAAAAGTTGGGTCAACTCTTAAAACTCAATGCATAGTTAGGATGACATGCATATTGTCTTTCATCTAACACTTTTATTTCCATGCATTTGTTAACTTTAGGAAGTCAGCATGCATTCTTTTCCTTCTTATGAGACTTCACATACATATGCTCATTTCCTATAAGTAAATGACTTTATAAGGAACTGTGCAAATTTTCAATGTAAGGTAAGTTTTTCTTTCATGCAATAATTCTACTTAAACATAGCTTTGAAGACCAAACTCTTGGTTTTAATTTTCTCTAGTTTTCAACATATATTTTTCATGTAGTTTCCAATATTCCTTGTAGTTAAAAGGAAGTATCACAATGAGAAAATCTATTTAGATTTCTTATGATATGTTCAAAATTGTATTAAGAACATCTTAGAAAGATTTCATATAATCATGCAACGGACATCCCACCTTCTTTCTTCCTAATGTACATACCTATCTCATAATATATTAGCTACTTGTATTCATAAATCTCATAAACTTCTAAGACAGTAAGATTTTCATTTATTGACCCTTCTACTACTTGTCTTGTCCTAGCATCTAGGAAGGACCTAAACTTATAACTAAAAAATCTTATCCAAAGAAATTATCAGCTATGAGGTAGTAACTACCATACAAACATGTAAACCTAAATAAAGACAAGTATCTAACATGCAGACCCCACATTCGGATAAGGTACACAATTATTTATCATAATTTCTCAAGAGATTCCTTCTAATTTATGCAAGGACTTAGGTCAAGCACATAAAAATTTAGGATGTTTCCTTCTCAATCATTTATCTAGATGACAAGTCTATATGTTGAGGGTATTACACTAAGAGAAATTAATTTTCTCTTCTAAGAACTCTAAGACAAGGAAGACTGTCCCCTTCCTATCAGGTATGACCAAGATCTATGAGACTCTCTAACAAACGAATACATTCATTGACCTACTTATGCATCATGTGCAAGACACTCTTAGGAGGTTCGGGCGATCTAGTGTCACAATTAAGCAAAGTGAACTCACTGCCCTAGTATTGAACCTTAACCTCTCATACCAAATGTAACAGCCTCCAATGGATTAAAATTAACAAATTTCACATATTCACATCAATAAAAAATGATGCGTGTCCAATATAAAAGAAAAGAGAGAGACAAAGAATTATATTACTTTAAGAAATTTGATGTAGAAATTTCAATAACATGATGAGGCATAAAGGAACATATATTCCTTACAATAGACCACATGGTCAAGAACAAAATTATGTAATGAATCATTACATGGATCTTCTTAATAGGATGCTCTTGACACTTCACTCCTTTGACCATGTCAAGGGCAAGAACATTGTTGGAGCACATTTCCACCCTACCAAAAACTGAACCACTTAGAATTCTAGTTGGAAGGATAATACTCAACCTAGCTCAAGGAATACTAGCGATGCAAAAATGATTGGAGGAATGGAATTTTCAAGTGAGAAAACTACATCATGAATGTTAAACATAAATAAGGAACACTCTGGAATTCTCTTATCACTCACATTAGACGACATAGAAATTCATCATCAATTCTATCAACATACAATCTTAGCATAATATATATGATTGCAATGCCAACACTAACATTATATCTATATGCTCATAAGTATATACAAATGGATCTAATTTAAAATTTAATCTTGCATGGGAATATAAAGAATTCAGCATTATAAGAATTCGTAATATTAAATTAAGAAGGTATAGTTCATGTATATATTATTGGTTCCATAATCAGACTATCCCATCTGAATCAGTCCATACACCGTCTCCCCTGTATATACATATTGTAACTAGGGAGAAATTTTCAGAATAATTTCAAGTAGCATAAACTATTAAACACCAGTCAACAATAGAGCACAATGAAAAGAAGAAGCATGAAAATACTAAAACAATACCACCTAGTCTTCAAACCTCCATTGATTGATCTCTATTGGCCTTCTCCATATTGTTGTTGATTGTATGATTTCCCTCAATTTGAAGTGCAACAACAATCTATGCCAAAGACAAGCAAAATGTTAAAGTAATGTGTGTTCAAGTACTCAAAATCTCTCAAGCATGATATTGTGTATTGCTAAAAATAATTGTGTCTACAAAATGACTTGAGAGAGAGCCTTTTAAAGAATGCCAAATTGGGAATGGATGGCCAAGATTAAAAAGTTTACAAAAACCTAAGATCAAACGCCAAGATTCCATGTGATGAGGAGCATTAGGGTTAGGGAAACATTAGTTCAAAGTTAGGGAAAGCTTTGAAATGAAGGGTTGATATTTAATTGAAAGAAATTAAATCAATGGTGGAGGAAATCTTGAAGTAGTTAGAAAATCAAATAATAATAAAAAATATTTAATATAGCTCAGAAAGTTGACTCGTGAATTAAATAATGGTTTAATTCATAAATGTGAATAAGGAAAAAGGAAATAAATAAATGTTTTAATTATTTACTTGTCAGTTGAAAAGTGGGTTAAATAAATAAGTTTATTTGATTGAAGGAGGAAAGGATAATAAAAAAATTAAATAAGTAATGGTAATTATTTAGTTTGTAGTCAGAAATGAGTTATTATGCAAATTGGAAATTTATTTAATTATATGATGAGTAAAGATTAATTAGTGACGGCTTTAAATAAACAAATATTATTTATTTATTTATTTAAATAATTATGGAGGAATAATTAGGAATTATGACATTAGGAAATCATTAAATAATTGAATTATGCAAGGATATTTGACATAGGAAAAATGCAGCTCGGGGGCCTAGATCATTTTTATGTGTCTACAATTTTCCCCTCTTTGACATAATGTAGTTTATCACATTGTGTTAAATAAAACAAGTCAACAATATGCCCCAATGTGAAAGTAAGGAGAGAAAGGATGATGAGGAGGTAGTGGTATGCCCTCTCAAGAGGACAGGCAGGTTCAAAGAACATGAGTGTGTTCTCAAAATGGATGAGAAGACTAGAGGATGAAGGAATAGAAGAAATGTTAGCACAAAAGACATGGATGGTAGGATGAAAAAGGAAAATTTCAATATTTTTCCAAATAACAAAATAGGTGTTGCATAATCATCATTGGATGGTAAGATGTGACAAATGGACAACAAACACCATGATATGACATATACCAAGGTATGAAAGGTCATCCAATTGCAAAAATAGACAGTCATAGACCCGAGGAATGTCCTAACTCATACTAAGGGCTAAGTTGCCCCAATCTTTTTTTCAAGGCACACCAAAGATAACAATCAAGGTAAAATAGGTCATGGTATGTCATCACACCTCTAAATCCTTCATGGGAAATCCTTGAGGTAGCTAGTAACATGACCAAGAGACAAAACAATAAAAAGATAAGGCAAAATAGATCAATAAAATCAACATCCATTTAAGATGTTTACCAATATTTGTTTGTCGAAGGTTAATTTATTGACAACTTGATAGTTTGATAGTTCTTATCATCAGGAAGGACACATCTTGAAAATGTAGATGAAGATGTGACAGAGCCTGGGTATGTGCAAGATCATGATGGGCCAAAAAGTGGCAATATGACAGGTATGTGGCTGGGTATGTGCAGGATCATGATGGGCCAAAAAGTGGCAATATGATGGGTATGTGTAGGGTATGTGGATGACAACTTTTTTCTTACCAAAAATTGATGAAACAAAAAGGGTTTTAAAGGAGATTCTCAGATTTCCAACAATATAAATTATGATTTACTTTGAATGAAATAAATAATTATTATTTATTTTCTATTTGAATTATGACTAAAGTCCGATTGATAGGTTGATTGAAAAACATCTATAGCTTTCAAACAAGTATCACATTTTTTGAATCCAAAATATGAATCACATTCTATGCTTTGCATACTATAGGATTAAAAAGGAAAAAATGAATTTCATGAAGTTTCGACCAAGTTAAGGTGGTTAGACATACGAGTTTTATATTTTTTAAAAGTTGTAATAAAAAATTCATAATTAATTATTTACTTGAAAAAAAAAATTACAAAAAAAAATGCATCACATCCGACATGAGTCCTCTAATTATAGATAAAATCTTATAAAAAATTATTATCATTTTATTGTGGTTAGGGTGGTTAGACAAACACCTACTTCTTATTTTTCCTTTGAAATTTAAGTACTACTGCATTGAAATTTCAAATTTTCACCAAATAGATTATTATTTTTAAATAAACCTAGTAGCTTAGAAACTACATTCAATTGCTATAGATTCTATTTCTTACATATTTTTGAAATAATATAGATATCTTATTAATTTTTTATGCCAAGTTGCCTAACTCTGATTTTTCTAAATTTTTTGCCACTTAAGGGCCTATTTTTCCATGATGATCCTGCACATACCCAACCGACAACTATTTTTTTACCCAAAATTGATGAAATGAAAAGGGTTTTTAAATGGATTCTTAGCTTCCACCAATATAAATTATACTTTACTTTGAATTTAATAAGTAATTATTATTCATTTTCTATTCAAATTATGACTAAAGTCCTGATTGATAGGCTGATTGAAAAACGTCTATAGCTTTCAAACGATATCACATTTTTTGAATCCAAAACATGAGTCACATTCTATGCTTGACATACTATAGGATTAGAAAAAGAAAATTTGAATTCCATGAAGTTTTGACCAAGTTAAGGTGGTCACGCATACGAGTTTTTATATTTTTTAAAAAGTTGTAATAAAAAATTCATAATTAATTATTTACTAGGAAAAAAATTACAAAAAAATATGCATCACATCGGGGCATGAGTCCTCTACTTATATCTAAAGTTTTATAAAAAAATTTATCATTTTATTGTGGATAGGGTGGTCAGATAAACACCTACTTATTTTTTCCCTAAAATTTAAGTACACTGCATTGAAATTTCAAATTTTCACTAAATAGATTTTTTTTAAAAACAAACCTAGTAGTTTAGAAACTACATTCAATTTTCTATAGATTCTATTCTTGCATATTTTTGAAATAATATAGATAACTGATTCAAATTTTTACAAGTTTCCTAGCTTTAATTTTTCTAATTTTTTTGCCACTTAAGGGCCTATTTTTTCCATGATGATCCTGCACATACCTGACTATTGTCAGGAAAGATGCAATTTGGAAAGGAAAATAAAATTTTGAGAAGGTTCAATTCGAAGGACACATCTTGAATGGGACCATAAAGTGACTAGGTTGACATTGTTTTGGCAATTTCACTGATTGTTGACTTGATGACTAATTGGACTATGTTGTTTGTTGGTTCATGATTTGAATGTTGATGTTTTGATGACTATCTTGTGTCCAAGTGTGACTATGTCTAAATTATTTGACTAGCAAAATGAACCCTAAAGGACTAACCTAGGTGGCCTCAAGAGATCATAGACTGATGGCATTGCCTACGTCATGCACTCAAAGACCTCGTAGTTCAACATGACTCTTCAAAAGATTGAAATGACAAAAGACTAAAATCATGATTTTATTTGACCACACCTAAAGGAGCCGACCTAATGCCTCGGGGGCACATCAGCAAATGGCCTTGCCTATGTCCAATCATAGAGGTAACACAGTTCGACAATGACAAAGATTGACTTGATAGAATCTGGGTCTGTTTTTGGGATTTTGAAAGTTATTTGGATGTTTTTATTTTTTGGCATGTTTTTATTTAGTTGGATTTTTGAATTTTATACAATTTTTTTGTCTGTTTGAAATGTTTTGATTTTGTTTTTGTCTTTTTGGGAATTGTGGATTTTTTTTGTCTTCTTCAAATATTTTATATTTTTTGTCCTTTTGGGAATATTCAAACCTCTAGTGACCAATGTAAAATCCCATGAAACTAGGTGTTAGGAAATGTGCCCCCAGTCAGGTCTAGGACTAACCATCAAGGATGGGATGGGACAAGGGTTTATTATGGATGAAAGATGGAGGATAAATGATATGAGACATCAACCACTTGAAAAAGATGACAGGGCCTTATGATGGATGTCAAATGGGAGATGCTAGAGAGTAAAGGTGTTGTGACAAATTAGGGTGGAAGACCAAGTAGAGTGATAGTAGATGACGAAGCAAGATAGACTACACATGGTGCCTATTTGCTAGGTTTTCACCATGGTACTTATCCAAAGCGCCATTGAACTGGTTTTCACTATTGGATGAATTATTTATCTTTACTATTTTCATGATTTTTTTTGTTGTCACGAAGATGCACGTTTGCCGAGTTGTCATCAAGGTAAGGATTTTTTTGTATTTTTTATGGTTTTAACATGGCTCTTTGAAGCTATGTATAGAACTTGTGCAGGTGCAAGCTATTGATAAGCTCTGAAAAAGGTTCCCCTTCAAGTGTGGACAACTAATAAGAACCAAAACCAAAATATGTTGTTATGACATATGGACCTAGCTAGTTGAGCTCAAATTTATCGAGTTTATCACATTCTACTTGATTTTTTGGATTCTCCATCAACACTAAGTCACCAATGTCAAAGTGTCTAATCAAAACCCATTTTATTATAACTACGAAAAAGGTGATTTTGATATGCCTATTGATGAGTCAATTCCCTCTATTTTCATTCATCAAGAAATTCTAAATCATGCAACCGAGAGATATGATATTCTTCATCATCAACAAGCCCTTTCATGGAGACTTGTAGGGATGGGACTTTGACCTCAATAGGAAGGATAGCCTCTGAATCGAAGACTAAGGAAAATGGAGTGGCGGCAGTGGGTGTGCAGATGCTCATGTGATATGCCCATAGGGTAGGGTTAAGTTGAATGTGCCAGTCACGACCAACATCATTGACAATCTTTTTAAGAATTTTGATTATGGTCTTATTGGATGCCTCAACTTGGTCATTTCCTTGTGGGTAATATGGTGTGGAAAAGTGATGCTTGATGTGGAATTTCTTACATAACTCATGAACATCCTGATATTTGAAGGGATGACCATTGTCAATTATGATGGTTTGGGGGACACCATACCAACATATGATGTAATTGAGGTTGAATTTGGAGATTTGTTTACCAGTGATGTATTTCATAGGGATGGCTTCAACCCATTTCATGAAGTATTCAATGGTAGTGATGATAAATTTATGGCCATTTGATGAGGTGGGATGGATTTTTCCTACGAGGTCAAGTCCCCATTTGGCGAAGGGACAAGGTGAAATGATGGGTTGCTATTCCTGCACAGGTTTATGAATGAGGTCATTGTGTATCTGGCATTGTCGACATTTCTGCACAAAGTGATAAGCATCATGCTTCATTATAGGCCAATAATATCCTAGTCACATGATCTTTTTAGCTAGGGTCAGACCACTAGAATGGGCTCTACATATACCTTTGTGTACTTTACATAAGGCAGTTTTTGCTTCATTAGTGTCAAGACATCTGACTAAGGTGTTGTCAGAGCTATGTCCATATAAGGTATCACTGATGATGGCATAGTGAGAAGCTTTACGGATGAAGGACTTATGTTGGTTGTTGGAGAGGTTGAGTGGTAGGATCTAGAAATGTAAGTAGTCATAGATATCCCGGTACCAAGGAGAATTAGGGCCAACAAGATTACATACCATTTCAAACTTGGGGACATCAAAGGTGGGGACCAAAAACTGTTCCACTAAGAACTCATACTGTGACATGTTATTAGGAATATCCAAAAGAGATCTAATAGTGGCCAAGGAATTTGTTGCTTTATTTTGAACATGTGGCACTTGTAAAAAGGAGATGTTTGCAAAGTATTGCATGAAACTCTCAAAGGAGATGTCTTGTCCTTAGTATCACAGTAATTGTTGAATTGTCGAATGACCAATTATGAATCACTGAAGACCTATACAGTCTTGATTTTTCATTTTATTGCCATACACAATCTTGTCAACAAGGCTTCATACTTTGCAATGTTATTGGTGCATGGGAAGGATATCTTGAAAGATTTAGGGATTGTATCACCTTGAGGGGTAACAAATAATATACCTGCACCCGATCCATGATTAGTATGGGAGCCATCAAAGTACAATTTCCATGTTATTCCTATGTCTAGTGTGAATATTGACTCGTCAGGAAAATTTGAAACCAAAGGGTGATCGGCTTGTGTGGGCGCATCTGCTAGTTGGTCAAAGATGACTTGTCCTTTTATTACCATACATTCCACATACTGAATGCCATATTCACTAAGTATCATGACCCACTTAGGCAATTGTCTTGTTAATGTTGCCCTACTTAGTAGATATTTCAAACAATCTATTTTTTCTACAAGCTCAGTCTATTGGTTTACCATGTAGTGCCTCAAATTTTGAGCAAAAAAAACCACTACAAGGCAAGAACATTCAATTGGAATATGGTTAAGCTCATATCCCACCAAAGTGTGGCTAATATAATAGATTTCATATTCCTTTTCCTCATGGTCATTTTGATCCAGCAATGCTCCTAGTGCAAGTGTAGTGGCTGATATGTACAAAATTAGGGACCATTTTCCATCGATAGGTGACATTAGGATAGGAGGTTTGAAGAGATACTCTTTAATCTACTAAAAACTTGCCTCACACTTGTGTGTACAAATGAAAGGGACTCCCTTGCATAAAAAATACTAAAAAGGTTGGAATTTATCTACAAGTTGTGTAATGAGGCACCTAATAGACTGGAGTCGGCCTTGTAGTGTTCATAGTCGATTGATTTCTTTAGGTGGAGGCATGTCTAATATTGCTTTGAATTTTGTTGGGTCTACTTCAATGCCTTGATGGTAAACAATGTATCCCAAAAGCTTTCCTAATTTCACGCCAAAGACACATTTCTTGGGATTTTGGCAGACTGTAGATTTTGGTTTGACAATCTTGTCTAGGACTCTTAAGGGATCAACATGTGTCAAGGATTTTTCCAAAATATCATCAACATATTCTTCCATCAATGTGTGCATGAGATCGTGAAATATGGTGGTCATAGCTCTTTGATAGGTGGTGTCGCCATTTTTTAGTCCGGCGGGCATGAAATTGTAGCAATATGTACCCCATGGGAAAGTGAATTTCATCTTGTCTTGGTCTTCATGGGAAATACAGATCTGATTATATCTTGAGAATCCATCCATGAGGGATAACATCTTGTAGCCAACCGTTAGGTCTACCATGATGTCTATATTCTAGAATGGGAAGTCATCCTTCAGACATGTGTTGTTCAAGTCCTAGAAATTTGTGTAGATACATATTTTTCCATTAGGTTTGGTCACTGGTATAAGGTTTGTGATCCAATCTTCATAGTCAACAGGTCTTTTGAAACTAACATCTAATAATTTCTTAAGTTCAACTTTGACCAACATAGCTATTTAATGGTGCATTTTTCTAAGATTTTGTTTAACCAACTTGACGTTTGGATGTAATGATAGATGATGCAAAACCAACTCAGGATCCAACCCTGGCATACCAACTTAAGACCATGTGAAATTGATTTGGCATTCTGTGAAAAATGCTTGAAATTCTTGCTATTCCTCCTCTATCAGGGATGTTGCAAAGTGAACGATCTTAGTATTATCTGTAGTACTGATGTTGACTTCCATTATATCTTCAATTAGGATCAAGGATCTCTCTTTATTAACAAGGATAAAGTCCATCCCTCCATCCTCATGTGCCTCAGAGAATTTTTCACCCTCAGATGCATCCTTTCTTTTTACTTTTGCTTGGTCATAAGTTGCCTTGCGGTTTTCACCTAAAGATCGTTCATTTTTTATTTTATTTTTGTCATTTTACAACTAGAGGATGGGATAGTATCACCAAAATATGTGGCAACATCAAGATCTATAGTGAATCCAACTTTATGGTCCCCATGTGGTATTCCCTCTCATAGTCCCATAAATTCAGCAATGGCCTCATCATTTTCAAATATGTCCAAGGTAGGTGAATCTCATTGGTCCCAATCAACCATTTGGGGGTCGACGAGGGATATGCCATAATTAGTGTTAGTGAGGGATGGGGAAGCAACTGATAGGGTAAAGGTAGAGGTATTATCAGTGTCCTAGAAGGATTCTATCCATGATCATGTATCTCAGGTCATTGGTGGGTCAAGTTCATGAAAAGATTCAACACAAATATTCATATCCATGAGGTTGGTAAAGGATGGAAGAGGTATGTAAAGCTCCCAAAAGACATGATCAAGCTCATTGTCACTAGTGGTTCGTGAGTCCCACTAATATTCATTAGAGTCATTGTCACCATAATAGATGTTGGTAGGATTCTTAGATGTCTCAACATCTTCTGAAGCACTCACATCCCTATTTGAAAGCACCTTAGTACTTGGATCACCAATCTTAATTGGTAGGAACCATATCCCTAAGTTCTTTGGACGCTTAAGAGGCATCAAGGGTTCTCTCATTCCAATTTTATGTATACCAAGGCTACTAATTCCATCATAACCCTTTTGTTTCATGAGTTCAAAACCTTTTCCATATTGTTCTATTGGTAGCGGCAGAAAATCTTCCTCATCTTTGTAAATCCAAGCTGAAATATCATCAATGTCCTCTTCATTTAACTCTCCACAGCTTGTGAATGTGGTGGTGGGAGGAACTTTAATGAAAAATTTGGGTTTCATCTTTAAAAAAGGCCTACCATAAGACTTGGGAGACTTAGGTAGCTTTGTGATGCAACATGCTCTATTCATTTTATACTCACCACAACCTTTGTCTTGGATCTTGATTTTGGGGTCGATGGATGGGGTTTTGGATGTGTATGATTTAATGAGGGTGGAGGGATCTACATAATTAGATGAAGTGATGTGAAAGTGGATGTGGAAGCTTCTTGATTGATAGACACTTTGCTTTTGGGAACTCCCCTTAAATTAGTGCAATATTGGAAGGGATCAAGGTCATCAATGATCATGACTTCGGTGGCATTATACCAAAATTTCAAGCATTGATGATAGGTGGAAGGCTCAAATTTCATGGTATGAATCCAAGGTCTACTAAGGAGAAGGTTATATGGAAGTTCAAAGTCCAATACATGGAATGTGGTGTCCATAACTGTAGGTTCGACTCTGATAGGGAGTGTGATAACACCCTTGGAAGAGCGTTCTTCATCATCATGAGCCTTGACTACAATGCTTTTGGTCGTGTCTACACATGCTTTAGAATAACCCAATTCCTTGACCAATTTTAAGGTGCAAATGTTCAGTCTAGCTCTTGCATCTACCACAACTCATCTAACCTTGTGTTGATGGACAAATACTTCAAGGTGCAATGGGTCATTATGGTTAGAATTTTGTGTAGAGTAGTCTTTTTCAGAAAAAGGAGAGATGGAGAGAATTAGCTAAGTATCCAACATGGATTCAAATCGGTTGATATCCAGGTCAATAGGAACATAGGTTTTCTTCAAAGCCTTATCAAGGGTAGCTTTGTGTTTAGGTGATGGGAATAACAACTTGAGGATAGAAATGTGTGTGGGTGTCTTGCCCAATTGGTCAACAATATTATATTGGTCTTTAGATTGTGGATGCTTTGAAGAAGGACCAAATAAAGTAACCTTAGCCCTATGAGTAATGATGACACATTCAAAAACCTTTTTAATAATTATTGTGTTGACATACTCATCAATGGCATGGAGGTGATAAATTATTGTTGAGTAATCAAAAGCATTCTTGGTATAATTGGTATGATTATCTGTTTGTCAACCTAAGGTGGAGGGATTTCTGAAACCATGGTCTTGTAGTGGATTCTTGAAGATTATATGGTCTTGATTAGAAGTTTGTTGTTGTCCTTCAACCTCTATGGTACCATTTTCAATTTGGTCTTGTATTATGATCTTCAATTGATTACATGATGAGGTCTTGTTCCCTTTGATGTGGTGGTAGTCACTAAACGCGTTGTCATCCCACCAAGATGGTTTGAATTTTCCTGGGTTGTATGGTTTAGGCTCCTTGTATGATATTTGATTGTACTAGCTTCTTGTATTTGGTGAAATCTTCAAATTTCTTAAAAACTCCAACGCACACTCTTAGCATGGTTAGTTATTTAAAATAAAGAAAACAACATCTCTATGAAATACTCCAACATGCTTCATAATGCAAATGAAATAATAGAATAAACTAATTGAGAGCATTAAACACATGGTGCATACCTATTCCATAGTGGATTGGTGCCACTTTGATATGAAAATTAGCCCTTTCTCAACCCTTGACAAGCTAAATGATGAAGATTATATGAAAATGCTATGAATTCAAATGCCAATACTGAACTTATGCATAAGGTGGTGGATTCAAAACACATAACTTGTGGATCCCAAATGAGAAGAAAAGCCTCTTATTTATACATGAGATTGAGAGAAGAAGAGGCAAAATGGAGGAATATGGGACTAATCTTAAACCAATGGCCAAGTGCCACTTGTAAAGATGTGAGAGGATCAAGGTTGAGCACATTTTGATGAATGTGCCAATAAATGGTATTAGGTGCATTTTCAAATTTGTGAAATGACAAGTTTGAGGGCGATGAAAATTGCCTTAAATGCCACTTGGCTCAATGCATAAGGACATGTAAGAGGCATAAATGCCTTGTTGGAAGGAGACGTCCCTTTTGGAGGGATTTTCAAATTTGGAAGAACATTCTCTTTTTATGGCATGTTGATGGAAATTAGAAGAATTAATAAATCAAAATAAATGATTTATTGTGCAAGTTGTAAAATCTAGAGAACTGGGGGATTAGATTAGCATTAATCATGATTTGATTAATTTTAATGGAGGTTAGTTGATTGTGGCATTCAACTTAAATATTTGGATTTATTTAAATTAAATGAGAAGATAAATATCTTTAGAGAGTTAATTAAATATTTAGATTTATTCAATTAGATAAAGGCACTTTAGGAGAATAATTAAATAAAATTTATTGATTTAATTAAAGAGATAACTTAGGAGATTAGTTAAATAAACTTGATTTAAAGAGATGAATATGATGGTCAAGATTAGTTTATTCAATTAAAAGAGGAATTTGATAAAGTTAATCAAATAAGGATTATTTAATTAAATACATAGCAAAGAGGATGATTAAAGAAGAACTAGTGTTACTAAGTTAGAATCAAGCATGCATTATTAATTAGGATAATTTATGTGTCTACATTTTTCCCCTCTTTGAAGCAATGTACCTACTATGTTGGTTCAAAGAATAAACTTTCCATGATCAAAATTCAAAAAATTTATGATTTTTTTGGATGCCCCAACGGAAAGAAGTATACTAGTACATTGTCCCCTCAAGAGATTGAGTGAAAAGTTCAATTTGAAGGTTGATCTCATGATAAAGAGGTTCAAGATGGACATATGGATGGTTATGATG
Organism: Sequoia sempervirens; assembly: GCA_007258455.2. NCBI lineage: Eukaryota > Viridiplantae > Streptophyta > Pinopsida > Cupressales > Cupressaceae > Sequoia > Sequoia sempervirens. The sequence goes on along the minus strand of VDFB02353493.1, from coordinate 92,109,991 downwards.
ATGATGAAAATGAGATGGTTTCAAGATGCTTAGAATAACCAATCTATATTATCCTAAATAACTTAAAATGATGATGTACTGCATTTGAGATGTATGATGTGATGATTCTTATATGATTATAAATGGATGTTTTATGCAAATATATGGTTTATGAGATGCTTAGACTAACATATCTATATTATGATGATGAACATGAATGTGAGATGATCAGTGTTTCTTATATGATATTATACAATATGCAGTATGTTGATGGTTTTAAGATGCTTATAATAGCCAATCTATATTATCCTAAACAACTTAAATGATAATGTAATGCATGTGAGATGGATGAGATGGATGATGTGATATGCTATGATTATGAGATTTGTGTATGCTAACAATTTTTGGATGCAAGATGGATGCATTGGTGATAATGGTTATATGTTAGTGCGAAGAGACAAAAGAAGAAATGAGATGATGACAAGAGGATTTAACAAACCAAATTTATTAGAGATGGTGATGAGAGATGGATGATTTGCTTATTAGGAATTGGTATTTTAAAAGCGCTACTTACCTTATGTTTGATAACACACATAGGCATGGTTTATCAAGGTATAAAGAACTAGGATGGTGTTGCACCTAGTGTGATGGACTTTGACTCGACAATCAGATATGAGTACTCCTATTCACACCTGACATATAGAACCTTATTTAGAATGTAGTTCAGATATTTCAAATATCTTAGACCAAAACATAGAAAAGAAAGCCATCCTATGTGGTCAACAGGACACCTAAAACATCCTCCCTACACCTAAACAAAGCACATATGACCAAGGTTATATATTACAAGAATATCCAACAAGCACAATAGATGAAAATATAATGATCATTTCCCCATTCCTTTCTCTCTAAATCCCTTCATTTGGGACATCATCGAGAGGTCATCGAAATGAGAAAAAGAAGATAAGTCAAAAGACAAAGATAAAGTAAGAAAACAAGCTAATGTTCTTCAATACCTCTAGCCAAGACTAAACTACAGTGATGTCTAATGTTAATGTCCATTATAGGAAGGATGCATCCTAGGACATGATGATATCAGTTGATTGATTTTGGATTGACTGGATGATATGTTATTGACACAAAGAGTTGACCAACTTGTTTATGTATTGACCTAGATTTGATACATTGATGATTGAGTTTTCACTTTCGATCTACTAGACTTGTTTCTGAATTTTTACCAAAGGTTGGGGGTGATGATGATTTATTATGAGTGATGCTTATTTCAGGTGAAAGTGGGATGAGGATGGATGAATTTTTTGCTTGCTTGGCAGTGTGAAATCATGTGGTATTGATGCGGAAAGAGCCTTTGAGTAGCCATGATTTGATCAGATCGATTCAAAGGCTTCTTTTTTTTTGTCCATCAGAGAGGCATTTTTGGTTCATTGGAGGAACGATGTTGCTACTTTTATGATTCTATTTGAGAAGCAATTGAAGAGGAGCCGCGATTCACAGAGAGGAGGCGGCAATTTTTTTGTGAATCCTTAATTAGAGGTGGCACAACATTGTCTCAGGCATGATCTTCTTCTAGCTGCAAGGTATTATCTTCTATTTGTTTCTTTTTGGCTATAGAATGTGTGTGAGGGAAGATCCTTGTGGGGTGTGAAGACTCCAATTGGGCACAGAAGGGTGAATTCTTCAACAAAAGCTGATTTATGCAAGATCTGAAGAGGTGATTTTGTATTGAAGAACTTGCAATTGGCATTGTAGGCACTAAAATTTGCTGCATTGAAGCCCTCTATATTTTTTCTTTTTTGTGTTTGGTGGAGAGGCATGATTTTGTTTCAAGCCAAGAAGCATCTTCAGAGGTATTTGGCTTTGCATTAGATTGGCTTTAGAATTTTCTTTTTTATTCTATTTTGTAGGCATGATTTGAAGGCATGTTGTGATCCATTCTCATATAGAGACTCAATTGTGATCCATATTTGTCATTGTACATCATTCAAAGGTAAACAATAATTAATCTAGTGGATAAAATCACAAGGTGAGAGATCACTGCATATACATTACATCTTCACATATGCGCAAGTGAAATTTCCAATAATTACCTTATTTCACAAAGCTCAACATCTGTACCAATGATGGTGCATATTACAAGTAGTAATTTCAAGTAATGGTATGCAAAACATAATCTGCAAATTCTTTGGCTGACATCAATGCACTTATGGCTAGTTAAAGTTGAAAACATGATTTGGTTTCTTTTCCACACAATCAAGTGGTTTATACTTCCACAGAGTTCTTTCTACCTGAAAATCTACCGGGGCATGTGCAGGATCATGAGGGGCCAAAAAGTGGCAATATTATGGGTATTTGTAGAGTATGTGGCTGACGACTTTTTTTTACCCAAAATTGATGAAACGAAAAGGGTTTCTAGAGGAGATTCTTAGCCTTTCACCAATATAAATTATGCTTTAATTTTAATTTAATAAATAATTATTATCTATTTTCTATTAGAATTACGACTAAAGTCCTGATCGATAGGCTAATTGAAAAACATCTATAACTTTCAAACGGTATCACATTTTTTGAATCCAAAACATGTGTCACATTATAAGCTTCACATACTATAGGATTAAAAAAATAAAAAATAAATTTCATGAATTTTTACCAAGTTAAAGTGGTCGACATACGAAGTTTTAATATTTTTTAAAATTTGTAATAAAAATTCATAATTAATTATTTACTTGAAAAAAATTACAAACAAATATGCATCACATCGCATGAGTCCTCTACTTTATATATAAAATCTTATAAAAAAATATTATCATTTTATTATGGTTAGGGTTGTCGATGCATTACCTACTTCTAATTTTTTCCCTGAAATTTAAGTACTACTGCATTGAAATTTCAAATTTTCACCAAATAGATTTTATTTATTTTTAAATAAACCTAGTATTTTAGAAACTACATTCAATTTTCTATAGATTCTATTTTTACATATTTTTGAAATAATAAAGATAACTTATTCAAATGTTTACGTCAAGTTGCCTAACACTGAATTTTCTAATTTTTTTGCCACTTAAGGACCTATTTTTTCCATGATGATCCTGCACATACCCATTGACCCTACATGATTTCCTACCTACCTCGAAATATTTTGGGTAGGAGGTAATCTAGTGCATGCCTGTAACATCTACATGCTTATGTATATATAACATAGCAATTTCCATTTGTAGGATGTGGCAGAGATTTATATCAATAAAGTTTTCTAGGCTAACCATGTTTTTCAATGGCCTGGGCTTTGGCCAAAGCACTTTGAAAATATTAGAATCTTTCAAAAATAAGAAGTCCTTCTTTGTTGTTCCACATTTAGTACCTGTCCCAAAAATTAATTCCACATTCACTCATACTAGAATATATTAGAATATACACTCTTAAAGAAGATAATCTTTCCTTAATTTAGCACATCTTTGGATGAATGGGAAGAATACTTTAATATTGATCGCATAAAGAAATCTAAGTCTTCTCATGGTTGTTCACATAATGCATATCATATCATTCATCATGTGTAGCAACATACATGCCACTCATCACAAGTTGTAAGATAAAATTTAATCATGACACTAATTCAAGATTAGTATGTTCTCCGCAATTTACTCCCTTGAATTTTCTATTGTTGTTCATGGTGAACTTAATAGGCTACAACACTTAACAGGAAATAGAACCAAAAATGTCAAACATTTGGAACAGTTAGTAGGATATTTTTAATAAAACTCAAAAGAGATAAAAAGCATTAAGTTCAACATTAATTGAAAAAATGTTGACAATTCCAACAATAAATCAATACAACCAAGGGTCATGAAATCAATCATCAAAAGAGTTGATGAATAATTGATTGATAAGAAAACCCAAAATACAAATGTTGGTCCTTATAACACAAGAAATATTTTCGTCATGAATAAAAATAAATCATCAATTCAAAACACTTCACATAACTGAGTGACCAAACTAGTCACACAAAGGCAGTAAATGACTACATGACACCTTTCATGCAAGGTGCACTAGAGAAAACACCCAAACACATTCATCAATCAAATCATTTTTAGTTGCATGTTCATGAAACAACTCAAACACCAATACTTGCTTCCATTTTTTTTTATGCATTGCAAGAAGACTTATGATAGAGGAATTCTCATTATATGTGAAATCTATATTTACTCAATACATTCATTCACTTGGAATCTCAAAGACTTATTGCATATAATCACTTCATTTACATGTTCAAAAAGACAATTAAGGCAATGGTGCTAATATTTTCAAACAACAACACATTATCTTGTGCAAGAGATGACACTGTAAGAACTACCCACTAAAGGGCCTACACAATCTACATCCCAAGTCACTATCACAATCCTAATACAAGGATATCCACATACTCATGAAGTTACAGATATCCATGTCATTAGACTCAATGATCCTCAATTTACGTTATGTCTTAGTTACCCCCGCTTTGCAAGGTAGGGTCATTTAATCATTACAATCCACTTTAGAAGGTTACACCATGAGGTAGGATCATCTATACCAAACAATATTTCATTAAAGAAGGTAGGCTAGGTAACTATGGAAAAAAATGCAAAATATAACAATCACATTAGACCCATATACTTCCTCAAAATGCTACAAGGAATTAACCAAATGGGATTTCTTACATAATTACTATGGATAATGCATCCTAGGGACATAATTTTTCATTCCCAATAGTCTTCTAGGTCAACTGCTCACATGCTTAACACTTTCATGCAATAATGATCTCTTATAAGAGTGAGGTACCATGCACTTCAATAAAGTACAACAGTAATAATTTTCTAATCATCTCATGCACACGAGTCCTTTTAGATTCACTCTTGTTAGCATGAAACACATAGATCTTATCTTCTAATATTCTTCCTTCATTATTTTATTATGCTGAACATGCAAAAGTTGGGTCAACTCTTAAAACTCAATGCATAGTTAGCATGACATGCATATTCTTTTTCATCTAACACTTTTCTTTCCATGCACTTGTTAACTTTAGAATGTCAGCATGTATTATTTTCCTTCTTATGAGACCTCGCATACATATGCTCATTTCCTATAAGTAAATGACTTTATAAGGCATTGCACAAATTTCAATGTTAAGTAAGTTTTTCTTTCATACAATAATTCTACTTAAACATAGCCTTGAAGACCAAACTCTTAGCTTTAATTTTCTCAAGTTTTCAACATATAATTTGCATGTAGTTTCCAATATTCCTTGTAGTTAAAAGGAAGTATCACAGTGAGAAAATCTATTTAGATTGCTTATGATATGCTCAAAATTGTATTAAGAACATCTTAGAAAGATTTCATATAATCATGCAAGGGACATCCCACCTTCTTTCTTCCTAATGTACATACCTATCTCATAATATATTAGCTACTTGTATTCATAAATCTCATAAACTTCTAAGACGGTAAGATTTTCATTTATTGACCCTTCTACTACTTGTTTTGTCCTAGCATGTAGGAAGGACCTAAACTTATAACTAAAAAAGGATATCCAAAGAGATTATGAACTATGAGGTAGTAACTACCATACAAACATGTAAACCTGAATAAATAAAAGTATCTGACATGTAGACCCCACATTTAGATAAGGTACACAATTATTTATCATAATTTCTCAAGAGATGCCTTCTAAGTTATGCAAGGACTTAGGTCAAGCACATAAAAATTTACTATGTTTCCATCTCAATCATTTATCCAGATGACAAATCTATATGTTGAGGGTATTACACTAATAGAAATTAATTTCCTCTTCTAAGAACTCTAAGATAAGGAAGATCATCCCCTTCCTATCAGGTATGACCAAGATATATGAGACTCGCTAACACATGAATACATTTATTGACCTACTTATGCATCATGTGCAAGACACTCTTAGGAGGTTCGGGTGATCTAGTGTCACAATTAAGAAAAGTGAACTCAATGCCCTAGTATTGAACCTTAACCTCTCATACCAAATTTACAGCCTCCAATGGATTAAAATTAACAAATTTCACATATTCACATCAATAAAAAATTACGCGTGTCCAATATACAAGAAAAGAGAGACAAAAAATTATATTACTTTAAGAAATTTGATGTAGAAATTTCAATAACATGGTGAGGCATAAAGGCACATATATTCCTTACAATAGACCACATGGTCAAGAACAAAATTATGCAATGAATCATTACATGGATCTTCCTAATAGGATTCTCTTGACACTTCACTCATTTGACCATGTCAAGGGTGAGAACATTGTTGGAGGACATTTCCACCCTACCAAAAACTGAACCACTTCCTTAGAATTATAGTTGGAAGGATAATGCCCAACCTAGCTCAAGGAAGACTAGCGATGCAAAACTAATTGGAGGAATGATATTTTCAAGTGACAAAACTACATCATGAATGTTAAACATAAATAAGGAGCACTTTGGAATTGTCTTATTAATAACATTAGATGACATAGAAATTCATCATCAATGCTATCAACACACAATATTAGCATAATATAAATGATTACAATGCCAACACTAATATTATATCTATATGCACATAATTATATACAAATGGATCTAATTTAAAATTTAATCTTGCATGGGAATATAAAGAATTCAGCATTATAAGAATTCATAATATTAAATTAAGAAGGTATAGCTCTTGTATATATTCCTAGTTACATAATCAGACTATCCCATCTGAATCAGTCCATACACCGTCTCCCCTGTATATACATATTGTAACTAGGGAGAAGTTTTCAGAATAATTGCAAGTAGCATAAACTATTAAACCCCAGTCAACAATAGAGCACAATGAAAAGAAGAAGCATGAAAATACTAAAACAATACCACCTAGTCTTCAAACCTCCATTGATTGATCTCTATTGGCCTTCTCCATCTTGCTGCTAATTGTATGATTGCCCTCAAATTGAAGTGCAACAACAACCTATGCCAAAGACAAGCAAAATGTTGAAGTAATGTGTGTTCAAGTACTTAAAAGCTCTCAAGCATGATATTGTGTATTGCTAAAAATAACTATGTGTCTCCAAAATGACTTGAGAGAGAGCCTTTTAAAGAATGCCAAATTGGGAATGGATGGCCAGGATTAAAAAGTTTACAAAAACCTAAGATCAAAGGCCAAGATTCAATGTGATGAGGAGCATTAGGGTTAGGGAAACATTAGGTCAAAGTTAGGGAAAGCTTTGAAATGAAGGGTTGATATTTAATTGAAACCAATTAAATCAATGGTGGAGAAAATCTTGAAGTAGTTAGAAAATCAATTAATAATAAAAATTATTTAATATAGCAGAAAGTTGACTCATGAATTAAATAATGGTTTAATTCATAAATGTGAATAAGAAAAAAGGGAATAAATAATTGCTTTAATTATTTACTTGTGGGTTGAAAAGTGGGTTAAATAAATAAGTTTATTTGATTGAAGGAGGAAAGGATAATAAAAAAATTAAATAAGTAATGGTAATTATTTAATTTGTAGTCAGAAATGAGTAATTAAGCAAATTTGAAATTTATTTAATTATATGATGAGTAAAGATTAATTAGTGACATATTTAAATAAACAAATATTATTTATTTATTTAAATAATCATGGAGAAATAATTAGTAATTATAACATTAGGACATGATTAAATAATTGAATTATGTGAGGATATTTGACATAGGAAAAATGTAGCTCGGGGGCCTAGATAATCTTTATGTGTCTACATTTTTCCCCTCTTTGACATAATGTAGTTTATCGCATTGTGTTAAATAAAAAAGTCAACAATATGCCCCAGTGTGAAAGTAAGGAGAGAAAGGATGACGAGGAGGTAGTGATATCCCCCCTCAAGAGGATAGGAAAGTTCAAAGAACATGAGTGTGTTCTCAAAATGGATGAGAAGACTAGAGGATGAAGGAATAGAAGAAATGTTAGCGCAAAAGACATGGATGGTAGGATGAAAAAGGAAATTTTCAATATTTTTCCAAATAACAAAATTGGCATTGCATAATCATCATTGGACGGTAAAGTGTGAAAAATGGACAACAAACACCATGATATGACATATACCGGGTATGTGCAGGATCATGATGGGCCAAAAAGTGGCGATATGATGGGTATGTGGCTGACGACATTTTTTTCACCCAAAATTGATGAAACGAAAAGGGTTTTTAAAGGAGATTCTCAACTTTCCACCAATATAAATTATACTTTACTTTGAATTTAATAAATAATTATTATTAATTTTCTATTTGAATTATAACTAAAGTCCTAATTGATAGGCTAATTGAAAACATTTATAGCTTTCAAATGGTATCACATTTTATTGAATTTGAAACATGCATCATCACATTCTATGTTTGATACTCATAGGATTAAAATAAAAATTTGAATTTCTGAAGTTTTGACCAAGTTAAGGTGGTTAGACATATGAGTTTTATATTTTGTAAAAGTTGTAATAAAAAATTCATAATTAATTATTTACTTGGAAAAAATTACAAAAAATATGCATCACATTGGGAAATGAGTCCCTACTTTATATTTAAAATCTTATAACATAATATTATCATTTTATTGTAGTTAGGGTGGTCAAATAGACACCTACTTCTTATTTTCTGCTTGAAATTTAAGTACTAACGATTGAAATTTGAAATTTTCATAAATATATATATATATATATATATATATATATATATATATATATATATATATATATATATATATATATATATATATAATAAACCTAGTAGTTTAGAAAATACATTCAATTTGCTACAAATTCTATTCTTACATATTTTTGAAATAATATAGATAACTTATTCAAATTTTTACGTCAAGTTGCCTAACTTTGATTTTTCTAAATTTTTTTGCCACTTAAGGGCCTGTTTTTTCCATGATGATCCTGCACATACCCTACCAAGGAATGAAAGGTCATCCAATTGCAAAAAACTAGACAGTCATAGACCTGGGGAATGTCCTAACTCATACTAAGGGCTAAGTTGCCCCAGTCTTTTTGTCAAAAAATACCAAAGATAACAATCAAGGTAAAATAGGTCATGAGATGTCATCACACCTCTAAATCCTTCATGGGACATCGTTGAGTTAGCTAGTAACATGACCAAGGGACAAAACAATTAAAAGATAAGACAAAAGAGATCAGTAAAATCAACATCCATTCAAGATGTTTTCCAATATTTTTTTTGTCGAAGGTTAATTTATTGACAACTTGATAGTTTGATAGTTCTTGTCATTAGGAAGGACACATCTTGAAAAGGTAGATGACAATGTGACAGAGCCTGGGTATGTGCAGGATCATGATGGGCCAAAAAGTGGCAATATGACGCGTATGTGGCTGACAACTATTTTCTTATCCAAAATTGATGTAACGAAAAATGGTTTTTAAAGGAGATTCTCAGCTTTCCACCAATATAAATTATGTTTTACTTTGAATTTAATAAGTAATTATTATTCATTTTCTATTCAAATTACGACTAAAGTCCTGATTGATAGGCTAATTGAAAAACATTTATAGCTTTCAAACGATATCACATTTTTTGAATCCAAAACATGCTTCACATACTATAGGATTACAAAAAGAAAAATTGAACTCCATGAAGTTTTGACCAAGTTAAGGTGGTCAGACATGTACGAGTTTTTATATTTTTTAAAAAGTTGTAATAAAAATTTCATAATTAATTATTTACTTGGAAAAAAATTACAAAAAAATATGCATCACATTGGGGCATGAGTCCTCTACTTATATCTAAAATCTTATAATTTTGTTTTATCATTTTATTGTGGTTAGGGTGGTCAGACAAACACCTACTTCTTATTTTTCCCTGAAATTGAAGTACCACTGTATTAAAATTTCAAATTTTCACCCAATAGATTTTTTTTTAAAACAAACCTAATAGTTTAGAAACTACATTCAATTTTCTATAGATTCTATTCTTACATATTTTTGAAATAATATAGATAACGTATTCAAATTTTTACGTCAAGTTTCCTAACTTTGATTTTTCTAATTTTTTTGCAACATAAGGGCCTATTTTGTCCATCATGATCCTGCACATACCCGCCTATCATCAAGAAAGATGGATCCTGCAAAGGAAAATGACATTTTGACAGGGCTCAATTCCAAGGACACATCTTGAAGGGTACCATAAAGTGACTAGGTTGACATTGTTTTGGCAATTTCATTGATTGTTGACTTGATGACTAATTGGACTATGTTGTTTGTTGGTTCATGATTTGAATGTTGATTTTTTGATGACTATTTTGTGTCCAAGTGTGACTATGTCTAACTTATTTGACTGACACAACGAACCCTAAAGGACTAACTTAGGTGGCCTCAGGAGATCATCGACTGATGGCATTTCCTACGTCATGCACTCACAGACCTCATAGTTAAACATGACTCTTCAAAAGATTGAAATGGAAAAAGACTGAAATCATGATTTTATTTGACCACACCTAAAGGACCTGACCTAATGCCTCGGGGGAACATCAGCAGATGGCCTTGCCTACATCCAGTCATAGAGGAAATGTAGTTTGACAATGACAAAGATTGACCTAATAGAATCTGACTCAATTTTTGGGATTTTGAAAGTTATTTGGATGTTTTTGTGTTTTTGACATGTTTTGATTTGGTTGGATTTTTGAATTTTATACATTTTTTTTGTCTTTTTGAAATGTTTTGATTTTGTTTTTGTCTTTTTGGGAATTGTGGATTTTTTTTGTCTTCTTCAAATATTTGACATTTTTTGTCTTTTTGGGAATATTCAAAACTCTAGTGACCAATGTAGAATCCCATGAAACTAGGTGAAATAGGAAATGTGCCCCTAGTCAGGTCTAGGACTAACCATCAAGGATGGGATGGGACAAGGGTTTATTATGGATGGAAGATGGAGGATAAAGGATGTGAGACATCAACCACTTGAAAAAGATGACAGGGCCTTATGATGGATGTCAAATGGGAGATGATAGAGAGTAAAGGTGTTGTGACGAATTAGGGTGGAAGACCAAGTAGAGTGATAGTAGATGACAGAGCAAGATTGACTACACATGGTGCCTATTTGCTAGGTTTTCACCATGGTACTTATCCAAAGCGCCACTGAAGTGGTTTTCACTATTGGACGACTTATTTCTCTTTACTATTTTCATGATTTTTTTTTTTAAATTATCGTCATGAAGATGCATGTTTGCCAAGTTGTCATCAAGGTAACGATTTTTTTTATTTTTCAATTTTTTTGTATTTTTTATGGTTTTAACATGGCTCTCTGAAGCTATCCATGTATAGAACTTGCGTAGGTGAAAGCTATTGATAAGCTCTAGAAAAATTTTCCCCTTGAAGTGTGGACAACTAATAAGAACCAGAACCAAAAGATGTTGTTATGACATATGGACCTAGCCAGTTGGGCTCAAATTTATCGAGTTTCTCACATTCTACTTGATTTTTTGGATTCTCCATTGACACTAAGGACACCAATGTCAAAGTGTCTAATCATAACCCATTTTATTGTAACTATGAAAAAGGTGATTTTGATATGCCTATAGATGAGTCAAGGCCTTGTGTCTGCGTTCATCAAGCAATTCTAACTCATGCAACCAAGAGATACGATATTCTTCATCATCAACAAGCCCATTCATGGAGACTCGTAGGGAGGGGACTTCAACCTCAATAGGAAGGATAGCCTCTAAACCGAAGCCTAGGGAAAATGGAGTGGCATCGATGGGTGTGTAGATGCTCGTGTGATATGCCCAAAGGGTAGGGTTAAGTTGAATGTGCCAGTCATGACCAATGCCATTGATAGTCTTTTCAAGAATTTTGATTATGGTCGTATTTGATGCCTCAACTTGGTTGTTTCCTTGTGGGTAATATGGTGTGGAAAAGTGATGTTGAATGTGGAATTTCTTACATAACTCTTGAACATCCTCATATTTGAAGGGATGACCGTTGTCAATGATGATGGTTTGGGGGACACCATACTGACATATGATGCAATTGAGGATGAATTTGGAGATTTTTTTACCAGTGATGAATGTCATAGGGATGGCTTCAACCCATTTCGTGAAGTATTCAGTGGTAGTGATGATGAATTTATGGCCATTTGATGAGGTGGGATGGATTTTCCTTATGAGGTCAAGTCCCCATTTGGTGAAGGGACAAGGTGAAGTGATGGGTTGCAATTCTTGTACAGGTACATGAATGAGGTCATTGTGTATCTGGAACTGTCAAAATTTTTGCACAAAGTGATAAGCATCATGCTTCATTGTAGGCCAATAGTATCCCAGTCGCATGATCCTTTTAGCTAGGGTCAGACCACTAGAATGGGCTTTGCATATACCTTCATGTACTTCACGTAAGGTAGTTTGTGCTTCATTAGTGTCGAGACATCTGAGTAAGGTGTTCTCAAAGCTATGTCTATATAAGGTATCACCGATGATGGCATAGTGAGTGGCTTTGTAGATGAAGGACTTGTGTTTGTTGTTGGAGAGGTTGAGTGGTAGGATCTGGAAATGTAAGTAGTCATAGATATCTTGGTACCAGGGGGAATTAGGGCCAACAAGATTAAATACCATTTCAGACTTAGGGACATCAAAGGCGGGGATCAACAACTTTTCCACTAAGAACTCATACTATGACATGTTAGGAATATCCAAAAGAGATCCGATAGTGGCCATGACATCTATTGGTTTATTTTGAACACATGGTACTTGGAAAAAGGAGATATCTGCAAAGTATTGCATGAAAATCTCAACGATTTGTTTGTATGGGGTCAATTTCTTGTCCTTAGTATCATAGTCATTGTTGACTTGTCGAATGACCAATTATGAATCACCGAAGACCTATAGACTCTTGATTTTTCATTTTATTGCCATACGCAATCCTATCAACAAGGCTTCACACTCTGCAATGTTATTGGTGCATGGGAAGGATATCCTGAAAGATTTAGGAATTGTATCACCTTGAGGGGTAACAAATAATATACTTTCACCTGATCCATGATTAGTATGTGAGCCATCAAAATACAATTTCCATGTTATTCTTGTGTCCAACATGAATATTGACTCGTCAGGAAAATCTAACACCAAAGGGTGATCAGCTTGTGTGGGTGCATCTGCTAGTTGGTTAGTGATGACTTGTCCTTTTATTACCTTACATTCCACATATTGAATGCCATATTCACTAAGTAGCATGACCCATTTAGTTAATTGTATTGTTAATGTCGCCCTACTATGATATTTCAAAGGATCTATTTTTGCTACAAGCTCAGTTTGTTGGTTAACATGTAGTGCCACAACTTTTGAGTGACAAAAACCACTGTAAGGCAAGCATATTCAATTAGATTGTAGTTAAGCTCATATCCCACCAATGGGTGGCTAATATAATAGATTGCATGTTCCTTTTCCTCATGGTCATTTTGAGCCAGCAATGCTCCCAATGCAGCTGTAGTGGCTAATATGTATAGAATTAGGGACTATTTTCCATTGATAGGTGACATCAGGACAAGAGGTGTCAAGAGATACTCTTTAATCTACTAAAAACCTATCTAACACTTGTCTATCCAAATGAAAGGGACTCTCTTTGCATAACAAATACTAAAAAGGTTGACATTTTCTACAAGTTGTGCAATGAAGCACCTAATAGACTGGAGTTGGCCTTGTAGTGTTTGTAATTGACTAATTCCTTTAGGTGGAGGCATGCCTAATATTGTTTTGAATTTTGTTGGGTCTACTTCAATGCCTCGAAGGGAAACAATGTATCCCAAAAGCTTTCCTAATGTCACGCCAAAGACACATTTCTTGGGATTTTGGCAAACCGTATATTCTTCTAGCCATTTGACAATCTTGTCTAGGACTCTTAAGGGATCAACACATGTCCAGGATTTTTCCAAAAGATCATCAACATAGTCTTCCATCAATGTGTGCATGAGATCATGAAATATGGTGGTCATAGCTCTTTGATAGGTGGTGTTGCCATTTTTTAGTTCGAAGGGCATGGAATTCCAGCAATACGTACCCCATGGGCAAGTGAATGTTCTCTTATGTTGGTCTTCAGGGGCAATACAAATTTGATTATATCCTAAGAATCCATCCATGAGGCATAACATCCCGTAGCCAACCGTTAGGTCTAATATGATGTCTATATTCGGGAGTGGCTTTAGACATGTGTTGTTCAAGTCCCAAAAATCTATGTAGATACGGATTTTTCCATTAGGTTTGGTAACTGGTACAAGGTTTGTGATCTAGTCTTCATAGTCAATAGGTTTTTTGAAACTGACATCTAATAATTTCTTAAGTTCAACTTTGGCCAACATAGCTATTTGAGGGTGCATTTTTCTAAGCTTTTGTTTGACCAGCCTAACATTTGGATGTAATGGTAGATGATGCAAAACCAACTCGGGATCCAACCCTGGCATACCAACTTAAGACCATACAAAATTGATTTGGAATTCTATGAAAAATGCTTGAAATTCCCATTGTTCCTCTTCTATTAGGGATGTTGCAAAGAGAACGGTCTTAGGATTATCTACAGTACCAATGTTGACTTCCATTATGTCTTCAATCAGCATCAAGGATCTCTCTTGATTAATAGGGATAAAGTCCATCCCTCCATCCTCAGGTTCCTCAGAGAGGTTTTTTCCCTCAGATGCATCCTTTCCTTTTACTTTTGCTTGGTCAGAAGTTTCCTTGTGGTTTTCACCTAAAGACCATTCATTTTTTATTTTACTTTTGTCATTTTTACAACTAGAGGATGGGATAGTCTCAACAAAATATGTGGCAGCATCAAGATCTATAGTGAATCCAGCCTTATGGTCCCCATGTGCTATTCCCTCTCGTAGTCACATAAATTCAACAATGACCTCATCATTTTCAAATATGTCAAAGGCAGGTGAATCTTGTTGGTCCTAATCGATCAATTAGGGGTAGACGAGGTAGATTCCATCATTAGTGTTAGTGAGGGATGGGGAAGCAATTGATAGGGTAAAGACAGAGGTATTATCGGGGTCCTAGAAGGATTATATCCATGACTGTGTGTCTCAGGTCATTGGTGGGTCAAGTTCATGAAAAGATTCAACACATATATTCATATCCATGAGGTTGGTAAAGGATGGAAGATGTATGTCAAACTCCTGAAAGACATGATCAAGCTCATAGTCACTAGTGGTGCAAGAGTCCCACTCATATTCATTAGAGTCGGTGTCACCATAATAGATGTTGGTAGGATTCTTAGATGTCTCAACATCTTCTGAAGCACTCACATCCTTATTTGAAAGTACCTTAGTACTTGGATCACCAATCTTAATTGGTACGAACCCTATCCCTAAGTTCTTTGGCTACTTAAGAGGCATCAAGGGTTCTGTCATTCCAATTTTATGTATACCAAGGCTACTAATTCCATCATAACCCTTTTGTTTCATGAGCTCAAAACCTTTTCCATATTGTTCTATTGGTAGCGGTGATAGATCTTCCTCATCTTTGTAAATCCAAGCTAAAATATCATCAATGTCCTCTTCATTTAACTCTCCCTAGCTTGTGAAGGTGGTGGTGGGAGGAACTTTAATAATGACAACTTTTGGTTTCATCTTAAAAAAAGGCCTACCATAAGACTTGGGAGACTTAGGTAGATTTGTGATGCAATATGCTCTATTCATTTTATACTCGCCACAACCTTTGTCTTGGATCTTGATTTTGGGGTCGACAGATGGGGTTTTGGATGTGTATGATTTAATGAGGGTGGAGGGATCTACATAATTATATGAAGTAGATGTGCAAGTGTACATGGAAGCTTCTCGATTGATAGGCACTTAGCTTTTGGGAACTCCCCTTAAATTAGTGCAATATTGGAAGGGAGCGGGGTCATCAATGATCATGAATTTAGTGCCATTATATTGAAATTTCAAGCATTGATGATAGGTGGAAGGCACAAATTTCATGGCGTGAATTCAAGGTCTACTAAAGAAAAGGTTATATGGAAGTTCAAGAACCAAGACGTGGAATGTGGTGTCCATAACTACAGGTTTGACTTTGATAGGGAGTGTGATAACACCCTTAGAAGAGCATTCTTCATTGTCATAGGCCTTGAATACAATGCTTTTGGTTGTGTCTACACATGCTTCAAAATAACCTAATCCCTTGACCAATTTTAAGCTGCAAATGTTTAGTCTAGATCTTGCATCTACCACGACTTGTCTAACCTTGTGTTGATGGACAAATACTTCAAGGTGCAATGGTTCATTATGGTTAGAATTTTGTGTAGAGCAGTATTTTTTAGAAAAGGAGAGATGGAGAGAATTATCCAAGTATCCAACCATGGATTCAAATTGGTTGATGTCCAGGTCAGTAGGAACAGAGGTTTCCTTCAAAGTCTTATCAAGGATAGCTTTGTGTTTAGGTGATAGGAATAAAAACTTGAGGATAGAAATGTGTGTCGGTGTCTTGCCCAATTGGACAACAATATTAAATTGGTCTTTAGATTGTGGATGCTTTGAAGAAGGACCAAATAAAGTAACCTTAGCCCTATGAGTAATGATGACACATTCAGAAACCTTTTTAATGGTGATTGTATTGACATACTCATCAATGGCATGGAGGTGATCAATTATTGTTGAGTAATCAAAAGCATTCTTGGTATAATTGGCTTGATTATCTGTTTGTCAACCTAAGGTGGAGGGCTTTCTGAAACCATGGTCTTGTAGTGGATTCTTGAAGATTGTATGGTCTTGATTAGAAGTTTGTTGTTGTCCTTCAACCTCTATGCTACCATTTTCAGTTTGGTCTTTTATCATGTTCTTTAATTGATGACATGATGAGGTCTTGTGCCATTTGATGTGGTGGTAGTCACAAAGTGTGTTGTCATCCCACCAAGATGGTTTGAATTTTCCTAGGTTGTATGGTTTGGGCTCCTGAAGTTGTATGATATTTGATTGTACTAGCTTCTTGTAGATGTTGAAATCTGAAAATTGCTTAAAAACTCCAACACACACTCTTAGCATGGTTAGTTATTTAAAACAAAGAAAACAACATCTCTATGAAATACTCCAACATGCTTCATAATGCAAATGAAATAACAAAATAAACTAATTGAGAGCATTAAACACATGGTGCATACCTATTCCATAGTGGATTGGTGCCACTTTGATATGAAAAGTAGCCCTTTCGCAACCCTTGACAAGCTAAATGATGAAGATTCTATGAAAATTTTATGAATTCAAATGACAATAGTGAACTTGTGCATAAGATGGTGGATTCAAAATGCATAACTTGTGGATCCAAAATGAGAACAAAAGCCTCTTATTTATAGATGAGATTGAGAGAAGAAGAGGAAAAATGGAGGAATATGGGACTAATCTTCAACCAATAGCCAAGTGCCACTTGTTAAGATGTGAGAGGATCAAGGTTGAGCACATTTTGATGAATGTGCCAATAAATGGTATTAGGTGGATTTTCAAATTTGTGAAATGACAAGTTTGAGGGGGATGAAAAATGCCTTAAATGCCACCTGGCTCAATGCTCAAGGACATATAAGAGGCGTAAATGCCTTGTTGGAAGGACACGTCCCTTTTGGAGGGATTTTCAAATTCGGAAGAATATTCTCTTTTTATGCCATGTTGATGAAAATTAGAAGAATTAATAAATCAAAATAAATGATTTATTGTGCAAGTTGTAAAATCTAGAGAATTGGGGGATTAGATTAGCATTAATCATGATTTGATTAATTTTAATGGAGGTTAGTTGATTGTGGCATTCAACTTAAATATTTGGATTTATTTAAATTAAATGAG
The DNA here is from genome assembly GCA_007258455.2 of Sequoia sempervirens. Taxonomy (NCBI): domain Eukaryota; kingdom Viridiplantae; phylum Streptophyta; class Pinopsida; order Cupressales; family Cupressaceae; genus Sequoia; species Sequoia sempervirens. Next base: position 92,092,168 of record VDFB02353493.1, on the reverse strand, counting down.
AAGATAAAGAACTTTAGAGATTTAATTAAATATTTAGATTTATTCAATTAGATAAAGGCAATTTAGGAGAATAATTAAATAAAATTGATTTATTTAATTAAAGAGATAACTTAGGAGATTAATTAAATAAACTTGATTTAAAGAGATGAATATGATGATCAAGATTAGTTTATTCAATTAAAAGAGCAATTTGATAAATTTAATCAAATAAGGACTATTTAATTACATACTTAGCAAAGAGGATGATTAAAGAAGAACTGGTGTTAGTAAGTCAAAATCGAGCATGCATTATTAATAAGGATAATTTATGTGTCTACATTTTTCCCCTCTTTGAAGCAATGTAGCTACTACATTGGTTCAAAGAATAAACTTTCTGTGATCAAAATTCAAAAAAATTATGATTTTTTTGGATGCCCCAGTGGAAAGAAGTATACTGGTACATTGTCCCCTTGAGAGATCGAGCAAAAATTTTGATTTGAAGGTCGATCTCACAACAAAGAGGTTCAAGATGGACATATGGATGGTTATGATGATGATGCAAATGAGATGGTTTCAAGATGCTTAGAATAACCAATCTATATTATCCTAAACAACTTAAAATGATGATGTACTGCATTTGTTATTTATGATGTGATGATGCCTATATGATTATGCAATGGATGTTTTAAGCAAATGTATGGTTTATGATATGCTTAGACTAACAGATCTATATTATGATGATGAACATGCATGTGGAATGATCAGTGTTTCTTATATGATATTATATGATATGCAGTATGTTGATGGTTTTAAGATGCTTATAATAACCAATCTATATTATCCTAAAAAAATTAAATTATAAATTAATGCATGTGAGATGGATGAGATGGATGATGTGATATGCTATAATTATGAGATTTGTGTATACTAGAAATTTATGGATGCAAGATGGATGTAATGGTGATAATGGTTATATGTTAGTGCAGAGAGATGAAAGAAGAAATGAGATGGTGACAAGGGGATTCAACAAACCAAATTTATTAGGGATGTTGATGAGAGATGGATGATTTTCTTATCAGGAATTGGGATTTTAAAAGGGCTACTTACTTTATGTTTGATAACACACATAGGCATGATGCATCAAGGTATAAAGAACTAGGATGGTGTTGCACCTATTGTGATGGAATTTGACTCGACAATCAAATAGGAGTACTCCTATTCACACCTGGCATACAAAACCTTATTTAGAATGTAGTTCAGATATTTCAAATATCTCAGACCAAGACATAGAAAAGCAAGCCTTCCTATGTGGTCAACAAGACACCTGAAACATCGTCCCTACACCCAAAAAAAACACGTATGACCAAGGTTATATTACAAGAATATCCAACAAGCACAATAGATGAAAATATAATGATCGTTGCCCCATTCCTTTCTATCTAAATCCCTTTTTTTGGGACATCATCTAGAGGTCCTTGAAATGAGCAAAAAAAGATAAGTCATAAGACAAAGATAAAGTAAGAAAACAAGCTAATGTTCTTCAATACTACTAGCCAAGACTAAACTATGGTGATGCCTGATGTTGATGTCCATTGTAGGAAGGATGCATCCTAGGACATGATGATGTTTGATGATTGATTTTGGATTGACTAGATAATAGGCTATTGGCACAAAGAGTTGACCAACTTTTTTATGTACTGACCTAGATTTTTGACTTTGATGATTGAGTTTTCACTTTCGATCTGCTAGACTTTGTTTATGAATGTTTTACCAAAGGTTGGGGGTGACGATGATTTATTATGAGTGATTCTTATTTCAGGTGAAAGCAGGATGGGGATGGATGAATTTTTTCAAATATTTGGATGTTTTTGATGTTTTGAAATGTTTTTTTTTTAGGCTGTTTTTGAGTTTTTTCCGAGATGTTTTACAAATGTTTTGATTTTCAAGTTTTCCACTGTTTTGGGGTTATTTGAGATTTTGAACAAGAGACTAACCTAAAGATAGGTATCCTAGGGGCCTTTGGGACTGATCAACTAGATTGTCCTTGCCTACGTTATACACATAGAGACCATGTAGTTCAACTGACACAAACTCGATTATTGATGAGATATAAACAAATGGATTGCTAGTTGATTATGATGGACTCCTAAAGGATTGACCTAAGTGTCTCAGGGGATGATCAAATATCATCCTTTCCTATGTTCAAAAGCTCAGAGACAATGTAGTTTGACAAGATGACTTTGGTTTTGAATTTTTTGACATTTTGACTATTTTTGGATTTTGATATGTTTTGAATGTTTTTGGATTTTTTGATTTTCTGGATTTTTCAATTTTTGGAAGACTTCAAGAATATACATGAATCCAATCTGATGAGAACATGCCCCCAGCATGATGCAATAGAATACTTTGATAAAGGTAGGACAAATTGACCTTGAGAATGGGTCGAGTAGTACTAGGAAGGATCATGAGGCGAACATAGGACCAAGCTATGATGCAGACGGACGGATGGTGGATGGAGATATGGAATGTGATGGATGATGGAGCATACGAGTCGTGAAGATCCTGGTGGATGGAAAGTGCTTATATACACTAGGCACCTATTTTCCAAGTTTTCACCAAGGTACTTGCCCAAAGCGCCACTGAAGTGGTTTTCACTAGAGGACAATTTTTCTCTTTACTATTTTTAATCCTTTTTCTATTTTTTTGGATTTTTTTATATATATGTATTTTTTTGTTGTCACCAAGATGCCTATTTTCCAGATTTCATCAGGGTGCCCCTTTTTTTAGAAATTTTCTATTTTTTGTATTTTTGGTTTTGTACCTTGAAAGATTTAGGCATAAATTTTTTTGAGATAGGAGTTGTTCATGGGCTCTTGTAGAGGTTCCCCTTCGAGTGTTGATAACTGATATGACCCTGACTTGTAGCTTGTTGTGATGACAAAGGGCCCAACCAATTGGGTTCAAATTTTCCTTTGTTTTCTAGATTAGGTACGTTCTTCTGATTTTCCTTTAGCACAAGTTCTCCTACCTAGGAATGTTGACTCATGATCTTCTTGTTATAACTCCGCTTGAGTCAGTTCTGATACACCTGCAAGTGGTTTAAGGCCTCCACCATTCATCTAGCAATTCCAGCTTTTTTAACCTTGACACCTGATATTCCTCATCCGTGATGAGATTCAGTGATATTCTCAGTGGTAGGAGCTCATCTCGATGGGTAATATGGCTTCTGATCCGTAGACTAGGGAGAATGGGATGGAATCTGTGGGTGTGTGGATGCTTGTTCAATAGGCCTGAGGGAGAATTTAACTATAAGTTCCAATCACGACCAACTTGATCTGTTTTAAGGATCTATGATAGTTGCTTCAAATGCTTACGTTAACAATTACAAACCAAAGGTGCTTAATTAAAACTTAACACACAACAAAATTAAATTTACAAATTACAAAGAGATCAAAGAAAGAACAGAATGAGAGAGAGAAAGAGAGTGCAAACGAAATTGATAACGGAGTTCGTCGTTCGAAACGACTATGTCTCCGGCCCCTCTCCAATGAGTGGACCGATCCAATTATTCCTCCAGAAATTTGGTTACATTCATTGGCAGAACCTCCCCTTGGTTTACAAAGAAATTTACAAATGCACTTCCAAAGTGCGTGGAAACAAGCTTCTCCAAAAGCATGGAAATACAATAATTCCTCCAAGGAAAACAATCTCTCACACTTGCAAAATTCTTCCAAAATCACTTGCCTTCACACCCCCATTCTACCCCTTTTTATATTACATTTTTTTACCAAAATTGGTGTAAAACCAATTAACTACCCAATCTCCCTTACATAGAGAAAATTCTAATAATATCCCCTTCTTATGATTCCCGGAAGGATAATATCCCCTCAAGATAATTTCTTTTTCCATTTGAATGGTTACAAAGGGATTTATTCCCTATTAATTTGGGGATGTAGTTTGAATAGGCTCCTTAATTTAGGAATAATATTCCTAATATTCCCGAATAGAGGGGTATAAAATTTCCATGGTTTAAAAATTTATGAAATAGCCTTATTTTAAGGCATTTTATGGCAAAAATTAATTAAGTTTTAGAGAGAATGGGGGGTGGTGGTCCCACCACACTCCCCTCCTCTTTATCTCCTCATTTAAGTGGGGGATGCATTCCCCATTAAGGTGGGCTTCCCCCATACCATGGGTGGTGCCCCACTTAATGTGGGCTGCCCCTCATGGATGGGTGGGGCCCATCTTAATTTTTCCTTAAATATATACTTTATTTTTATTTAAAATATATATATTTTTTATGTATTTTTTTAATTTGACTTTTTTAAAATTATTTTTTCCAAAATAATTTTTGCCATATTGAGGGATGAGGTATTTCCATATTTCAAGGGTTGATTGGCCATTGAGCTAACTAGGCACTAATGTCATCGGGTTGACCCAATCTTTAACCTTCCATAACTTTTCCATACGGACTCCATTTTTCGTGAAATGAACTTCGTTAGAATCATGATGATGAGCACTTTGCAATGATGTTGAATTTGACCAGTTTTGATGACTTTGATTTTTTGCCTTTTTTTTGGCCTAGTTTCTAAGAGTTGACCAAAGGTTTGACCATATATATCTTGAGCTCCGGGACTCTGATTGACTCCATTTGAGTTGTGTTGGAGTTAGGGTCCTGAGCACTTTCTAATGATGCCAAAATTGGAGAAAAATGGAGAATTTCAAAATTGACAAAAAATCCTCTGGATCAGTCCTCCCCATTGGAGAACTTTTGGACCTATGAAATTTGGTTACTTAGAAAGTAAGTGAGGGTAAAGTTCCATCACTTTATCAATCTCCATCCACTTTTCTTTGCTTGGATGCATCCCTTTTAGCCCCACTCAAAGGTATTTAATTGCTCCTCTTCGTGAAGTCCTAGTGTTCCTGTCAAGGATAACATCTTCAGGAAAGTCTGACATGTACTTTGGTGAAAGGTCATCAAATAATGGAACTTGCACTTTAGCCTCCTCACCTAGTATCATCAGAGGTTCATACAACTTCAAGTTCTCAACGTTGACTACCAAGTAAATCTTCATGTATGGAGGAAGATTAAGGCGGAAGGAATTGTTGCCAATCTTTTCTAGAATCTCGAATGGACCATATCTAATCGGCTTGAGCTTCCTTCCTTCGCCTTGCATTCTTTCCTTTCTTATGTGTAACCAAAATCTGTCTCCAACTTGGAAATGATGATCGATGTGATGCTTGTCATGACAAGCCTTGTACTTTGCTTGACTCTTTTCCAATTGTGCTTATATGGTCTGATGAACTATTTGGACCTTTTCGATGAACTTTAAAGCCCTTTCTGCATCAAGGCATCCATCTTCAACATCATTTTTTTCAAAAGTGAAGTCCATTGGTTTCTTTGGAAAGTAGCTGAAGCAAGTCTCAAAAGGAGACCTCTTTGTAGAAGAATGGGCTGCATGGTTGTAGGCATGCTACACATAATGAAGACTTGCATCCCACAACTTAGGATGCTTGTTGCAGTATCCTATGAGAAAATGCACGACTGTCTTGTTGAATACCTTTGTCTGTCCATTAGTCTGCGGATGGAAGGTTGTACTCTTCTTCAGTTTGGTATCCATAAGTCCCCATAAGACTAACCAAAACTCCCCAAGGAATCAAGAATCTTGATTCGATACAATGGAAGTGGGTAACCCAAAGTGAACCCATACAAACTGAAAATACATATGATTTGTCAGTTCAGTAGTGACTTGCTTTTTACATGGCATAAGAATACACATTTTGTTGAACTGATCAACTACTACATACAAATAGTCATGCCCTTTCCTAGACATAGGTAACCTCCCAACAAAATCCATAGATACACTTTCCCATGGTCAGGACGGTACATGTAAAGGTGTGTACAACCCCAATTTCCTATTACTTGGTTTTCTAGATGCACACATCACACATCCCTTAATATATTTTGTTACAATTTCTTGCATTTGAGTCCAGTAGCAATATTTCTATAGTTGTGCCAAAGTTTTACTAACCCCAAAATGTCCTACAATTAGCGATGTGTGTGCCTCTCTGATTACATGTGCTTGTTCATTCTTTGGAATTCATAATTTTCCTAAGTGATACAAGAGTTTATTGTACACATAATAATCCTTTTCTTCTACTCGTTTGCCTTGGATTGCAGCTGCATAGATATCCTTAAAAGTTTCATCAGTAGCATATTGTTCTTCAAAAAATGCATGAATCATAGAACTATTTTTAAGGATTATCAAGGCATTAGAAACTGGAGGTCTAGAAAGCATATCTACCACCTTATTATGGGATCCTTTCTTATACTTAATGACTAAGTGAAACTGCTGTAAAAATCCCATCCACCAAAAATTCCTACTTTGCTACAACTTAGTTTGTGAATGCAGATATTGCAATGGTTGATGATCGATATGGATTATTGTTTCCTTGCCCATTATATAATGTTTCCATTTCTTAAAACTCTGTACTAAAGTATAAAGTTCTTTATCATAATTTGGATAATTACTTACTGTGCCAGAAAAAGTTTAAGAGTGGTAACATATCAGCTTACCTCCTTGTGTCAATACTACTCCCATGGCGAATCCACTCGCATCTATTTTAATCTCAAATGGTTGGTACAAATCTGGTAGAGCCAAGACTGGTGTGGTGCTTAACTTTTCCTTCAGTGTGTCAAAGGCCTTTTGTTGTCATCCTCCCCACTGAAAATTTATCTTTGTACTTGTTAATGCATGCAATGGTGATGCGATGAAGGAGAAGCTTGCTATAAACTTCCTCCAGTACTGGACAACACCCAAAAAACTCTCGACTTTAGTTACAGTACTTGGCTTAGGCCAGTTTACAATTGCCTCGACCTTTGTAGGGTCAACTTTCAATTGACCAAATGTCCCTATGATATAACCTAAGTACACAAGAGATGTCTTTGCAACTCGCATTTAGACATCTTTACATAGATTTTTTTTTTCTTAGTACATAAAAAAAAAATTAGCATGACTTACATGGTCTTCCCAAGACTTGCTAAAAACTAGGATATCATCAAGATACACAATAAAAAAATCATCAATGTAAGGATGGAAGATATCATTCATGACTCGCATGAATGTGGCAGGTGCATTTGTAAGCCCAAATGGCATAACCAACCATTCATAAAGTCCCTATTTTGTCTTGAAAGCAGTTTTCCAAATATCATCCTCTGCAATTCTAATATGATGATAACCACTTCAAAAATCTAATTTAGAGAAATAAATTGCATGCTTAAGCTGATCAAGCAAGTCATTAATTCTACGAAGCAGATACCTATTTTTAATGGTGATTTTGTTTAGTGCCCTGAAGTCGATGCACATCCTCCATGTTCCATCTTTCTTTGGAACCAAAATGATCAGAGAACCACAAGGTGATGTGCTTAGACGAATCACTCCCTTGTCAATGAGCTCCTGAACTTGATTTTTTATTTCTTCATTTTGCATGATAGACAAATGGTACATGCTAGTATTAGGTAGTGGTACATCTTGCTGCAATTGAATTTCATGTTGAATATCTCTTTTAGGAGGCAATCCTTCTGGTTCCTAAAACAAGTCATCATAAGCGGAAACAACTTTGACCAATTCAGCCTTATGTTTAGGACCACTTCCTTTAAACACCTCATGTGTTTGATCTTCTTTGGCCTTAACAAGAATTAACACAATTTTTTCACTAGAGTTCACTAATCTTTTCATTTGACCAACATTAACTAATGCAAGACTAGTTTTGACTTTGTGTGCACGTACAATATATTCAATCCCATCCTTAAATAGGTGATACCTATTTTCCTCCCTAAAGAAGATAGCTTTATGGTCATACAAATATGGACTTCCTAACACAAGTCCACAAATATCTAAATGTACAACATCCACTACAGCCACATCTTTAAATTTTGCAGTGATTGCAAAACTAAGCTTACATTGTTTTGTCACTTGTAATTGTGCATCATTACAAACCCATCCTAAAGGGTATGGCTTCGGATGAGGAGTTGAAGTAAGATTTAGATTTTTAACAACCTCTTTAGATATGAGATTAACTTGTGAACCCAAGTCAAATAAAGTATCAACCTTAGTGTGTTTAGTTATCACACAGATATGAAAAAGTTCATTCCTCTACTTATCTACTTTAGTTTACTTACTTGTACTTGCAGAAATACTTGATTCAGATGCAAGAGATATACTTTTGTTTTTACCTTGAATCCCAGTGGCGGTTATCTTCGTCTCATCCCTGGAATCAAATCCAAGATCCTATTGTGTTACAACAGTTGTCTTCTACTTCCCTTTGTTTCCACTGTACCTCTTTGGCCTAAGTTCTGGATGTAGTTTCCAACACTTAGAATCTTCATGTCCTTCTTTCTTAAAATGAGAAAAAGTAAGTTTTTCACCCTCTTTCTTTATCGAGGTTGTATTTTTTCCTTTTCCTTTATCTTTACCCTTAGGTTTCCCCTCAGAATTAGATGGTTTCTTTGAGAAATTATCCCTGAAAGTATTCTTACCCTTTGACTCTAAATGAGTGGCTTGGACTAACACTTCATCTAAATTATTAGGACTCAACATTAGAATAGTATAGGTAAGAATGAAAACCACCTATGTTCTTGAGTAATGTTTCCTTAGTATACAATGGAACATTTAAAGCAATAATTTGTTTTATAAACTCATGAGTGTAACCTTGGGCAGACTAACCCTTACCTTGCCTAAAGGTTTTCCAATTCATGGTTAATTGTTGCATATAACCTAAAGGATAAAACTATTTTTTAAGGGCAGCAATAAATTCCATATAAGTCATATTGACCTTACCATGGAAAGCAATTTCCTCCTGAGTCCTACTCTCCCACCAGGTGAGAGTTCTACCTCCCAACCGAAGAGTGGCTAACTGGATCATAGAACCATCTTCTATTAGGCCTTGAATCCTACAATAGACTTCTACTTGGTGGATCCAATCATCTAAATTTTTAGCATTTAACTCACCACAATACTTAGGAAATTCAAATTTTACATCAAGTTTAATAATAGGCTAAGAGTTTCTTTTGAAAGTATTAACAGTGGTAGAAGAGGAAGAAGAAGGGAAAGATGGAGAAGAAGGGGAAGATGGAGGAGATGGAGCTTCTGGGTCTTTTCCTCCTTTGTCCTTTCGATCTTCCTTCTTTTCTTTCTTCGACAAATCTCCCTTTTTGCGCTTCTTCTTTTCCACATGCAAATATTCCACCATAGCCTTCATTTCGGGGAAGACTCGCTGGAAAGACTTATCATCAAGCTCTTGCTCAGTGCTTTTCCCAACTTTAGTTTCATCCATTGTTGGTGAAGTCCTTCGTTTTCCAATCTCAAGATTGTATTCTTCAAGTTTTCCTTTTTCTTGTTGAAGCTTTAAGCATGTAAGCATTCAAATCTGTAATACTAGTCAAAACACAGCTCTAATACCAATTTGATATGTTTTAAGGATCTACGAGAGTTGCTTCGAATTCTTATGTTAACAATTACAAACTAGAGGTGCTTAATTAAAACTTAACACACAACAAAATTAAATTTACAAAATTACAAAGAGATCAAAAAAAGAATAGAATGAGAGAGAGAAAGAGAGTGCAAATGAAATTGATAACGAAGTTCGTTGTTTGAAATGACTACGTCTCCAGGCCACTCTCCAATGAGTGGACCGATCCAATTATTCCTCTAGAAATTTGGTTACATTCATTGGCAGAACCTCCCCTTGGTTTTACAAAGAAATTTACAAATGCACTTCCAAAGTGCATGGAAACAAGCTTCTCCAAAAGCATGGAAATACAATAATTCCTCCAAGGAAAACAATCTCTCACACTTGCAAAATTCTTCCAAAATAACTCTTGAGGGGATATTATCCTTTTGGGAATCATAAGAATGGGTATTATTGAAATTTTCTCTATGTAAGGGAGATTGGGTAGTTAATTGGTTTTACACCAATTTTAGCAAAAAATGTAATATAAAAAGGGGTAGAATGGGGGTGTGAAGGCAAGTGATTTTGGAAGAATTTTGCAAGTGTGAGAGATTGTTTTCCTTGGAGAAATCATTGTATTTTTGTGCTTTTGGAGAAGCTTGTTTCCACACACTTTGGAAGTGCATTTGTACATTTCTTTGTAAACCAAGGGGAGGTTCTGCCAACAAATGTAACCAAATTTATGGAGGAATAATTGGATCAGTCCACTCATTGGAGAGGGGCCTAGAGATGTAGTAATTCTAAATGATGAACTTCGTTATCAATCTCTGTTTGCACTCTCTTTATCTCTCATTTTGTTCTTTCTTTAATTACTTTGTATTTAAATTTTTTTGTGTGTTTAATTATAATTAAACACTTTTGGTTTGTAATTGTTAACATAAGCATTCTAAGCAATTGTCATAGATCCTTAAAACATATCACAATCTCATTAACCATTTTCTTGAGGATTTTCAGAATGTTCTTGTTTGTGGCCTTAGCTTGGCTATTCCCTTGGGGATAATACAGAGTGGAAAAGCGATGTTGGATTTTGAATTTATGGCATAGGTCACAAACATCTCAATTTTTTAATGTTGTCCCATTATCTAAGATAATGGCTTGTGGGACACCGTAGTGGCATATTAGGTAGTTCAGGATGAACTTAGATATCTTCTTTTTGGTTATGTAAGTCATTGGTATGACTTCCACCCACTTTGTGAAGTATTCAGTGGTGGTAATGATAAACTTGTGGCCATTGGATGAGGTGGGGGGAATTTTTTTCCAATGAGATCAAGCCCCCACTATGAAAAGGGCCATGGTGTGACAATAGGGTGTAGCTCTTGAGTTGGTGCATGGATGAGGTCCCCATGCTACTGACATTGTAGACACCTTCTGACATATTCATGTGCTTCTCTTTCCATAGTAGACCAATAATACCCCATCCTCAACAGTTTCTTGACCAAGGTCATACCGCCTGTGTTTGAACCACATATGTCATTATGTACCTCAGTTAAGGAGGTCAATGCATCATAAGTGTTTAAGCAATGTAACAAGGTTCCTTCAATGCTTCTATAGTAAAGGGTATATCCTAGGTTGACAAAATAGGATGCTTTCTTAACAAAGGTTTTCTTGAGGTTTGAGGTTATGTTAGCTAGGAGGACTCTTATTCTCAGATAAGTGTATATATCATGGTACTAGGGATCACCAGGACCAATGATTTCACACAAAAATTCAGACTTGGGTACCTCGAATGCAGGCATGAGAAGTTTCTCTACCAGGAATTCATTCCTTGGGACATTGCAAGGGATGTCCAATAGGGATCTAATTTTCACCATGGTGTCTATCGCTCTGCTGTTTGCTTTGGGTACCTACTTGAATGTGATCTCAGTGAAGGACTCCTTAAGACTTTCCACCAATTTCTTGTATGGAGTTAGCTTGTCATCCTTAGTTTTGTACTCATCATTCACTTGATTTATTATGAGTTTTGAATCCCCATATACCTTGAGAGCCATGATATGCCACTGCGCTACTATTCTAAGTCCTATGGTTAGAGCTTCATATTTTGCAATATTCTTTGTGTAGGTAAATTCCAACTTGTAAGATCTTGGTATGTAGTCTCCCTTTGGAGTGATGAAAAATATCCATGCCCCCGATCCATGTTGAGTGTAGGATCCATGAAATTACATTTTCTAGTGATCCACTACACTTAAGTTAAAAATTGATTCGTCGGGGAATTCTGAGACAAGGGGATTTTCTAAGTAGATTGGTGCTTCTACCTGTTGGTATGCAATAGCTTTCCCTTTGATGGCCTTCTACTATACATACTCGATATCATATTCTGATATGATCATGACCCACTTGGCCATCTTTCCTATGAGCATTGCTTTAGAAAGCAGGTACTTGAGTGGATCGATCTAGGCAATGAGTTTGATTTTATGTGCTAACATGTAGTGTCTCAACTTCTATGAGGCAAACACCACTGCTAAACAAGAATTTTTGATGAAGGAATAATTTAACTTATGCCCTACCATGGTTTGAATGATGTAGTAGATATCCCTCTCTATTCTGTTTTCATCGTGCTAAGCTAGGAGAGCACTGAGAGTTGTTTTTGTTGCTAATATGTAGAGGATTAGAGGCTTTCCTAGGATTGGTGGAACAAGCACTAGAGGTGTGAGAAAATACTCTTTTATCTTGTTAAAGGATTGATCGCACTTGTTGTTCCATTTGTACACTACCCCCTTGTGAATTAGGTGATAATATGGGATTGAATTGTCTACTAGCTGAGCTATAAACCGGCGGATGGACTGGAGCCTTCCTTGTAGGCCTCTCAATGGTTTCAATGTTTTAGGTGCCTCCATTTCGAGAATGGCTTTGAACTTAGCATGATCTATCTCAATTCCCCTCATGGAAATGATGTACCCGAGGCGTTTCCCTGACTGTATGTTGAAGACACACTTCTTTGGATTAAGGCAGACCTTGTATTCCTCAAGTCTATCAAAGATGGCACTTAATGCTATTATGTGGTCCTGCCTTTTTCTGGATTTTACCAATATGTCATCAACATAATCCTCCATAGTCTTATGGATCATGTCGTGAAAGATTAAGGTCATGGTCCTCTGATATGTTTCTCCAGCGTTCTTTAGGACGAATGACAATATGTTCAAACTATATGTCCCCCATGGACAAGTAAAAGCCATTTTGTGTTGGTCTTCTTTGGCTATCACAATTTGGTTATACCCGGAGAATCCATCCACTAGTGAGAGCATCTCATGTCTAGTCATCATGTCCATGATTATGTCAATGTTTGGAAGTGGAAAGTCATCCTTGGGACATGCTTTGTTGAGGTCTCTAAATTCTATGCAGATACATATGCCCCCATTGGGCTTTGAAATAGGTATAAGGTTTGAGACCCACTCTGGATAATCGATCGGTCGTAAGAATCCTGTATCAAGTAACTTCTTCATTCCATTTTGACTAACAAGGCAATTTGAGGATGCATTTTTTTGAGCTTTTGTCTGATGGGCTTTGCCTCAGGGTAAACTACTAGATTATGGACCACAATCTCCTGATCAAGCCTAGGCATGTCAGCATAGCTCCATGCAAAGTTGACCTTTCTATCCCTTAAGAAGGCAGCTAGGAGCTCCTATTCTTCTGACATCAATGATTCAACATAAAATGTGATATGTGGAGTTTCCTTTGTTCCCAAGTTGACTGGGTTGCACTTCTCAGCTAGAACCACTGACTTTTCCTAATGTAGAGCACTGAGAGGAAGATTGAATCCTTCATCCTCGGGCACCTGAAAGAGGTTTCCACCATTGGATACATCCTTTATTTTTACTATTTTTGGGTCGAAGAGTGCCACAATGTGGTTTTCACTCAGGGACCTTGAGATTATTCTCAAATTTTCTCTTTTGTGACTAAAGGATTCAATTGTCTCCCCATAGTAGGCTTGTGTGTCCAATATGATATCTAAGCCAGCCTTGTGATCTCCATTTGGTACCGTGTCCCACAATCCCATGAATTCTAAGAGTACCTCATCATTTTTGAAAGTGCCCAGAATTGGCAATCCTCATTGGTTGTAATCGATGAGTTGGGGGTAGACTAGGTTGATTTCATGGGTTTGATGGTCATTGGTCTCAAAAGACAAGGTACTAATCATGAGTAGGGAGTTATCTTCAAAAATCATAGGAAAATCAGTCACTGCTACACACATTAGTTATGTAAAAGGTAAACTTGTCTAAAGGTAGACCTGTGGATATGGGTAATTGAAGGGTGGCTACTGATTGTTGAGGATGATTTTTGACCTTTCTAACCGAGGCACCTTTGCCAATTATGGTCACCTTCAGAGGGGTACATTTGAGACCAAGATTTCTTAGTTGCTTCTTTGGAATGAGGAGTTCCAAAAGGCCATTATCATTCTGCCCAATTTTCTTATTTTTGTTATAGCCCATGGCAAGCATCATTTGTAAGCCTTTATTGCTATCATCCATAGGTAGGTAAGTTGTTGGTCTATTTTCTTGGTATAGGAAGTTTTATGGGTCCTCTTCTATTACTTCCCACTCTAGGTCTCCCTAACTCCTAAAGTTGGAGGAGCCTGTTGTGAAGGTTTGGGATGAGGAAGCATTATTTGACTGTGGTCATCCTTGTGACCTAGGAGATTGTGGTAATTCTCCCACTAAAAAGGAATATTTTAGAATTGTATAATCCCCATACCCATTGTCTTGGATAATGACCTTGATATCGGAGATGGCGGGGATGGTGGGTGTCTTTGTCCCAGAAGTGGAGGTGAGGGTAGTTGGGTCGATGTATGGAGTTGAGGGGCCCCATCATTCTTAGGCACTTGGGGGATTTTGTAATATTTTGCTTCTATATTTTTGCAATAGTAAAAGGGTTCAGGATCCCCATGGACAATGACCTCTTGGCCTTGGTATGGAAACTTTACACACTAGTGGAATGTGGAAGCTACAACTTGCATCCCATGAATCCAAGGACTCCCCAAGAGGATATTGTATGACAATTCGAGGTCAAGAACTTGGAAAATTGTTTCCATGATGGTCGACCCTACTTGAATAGGGAGTTGGATAGTGCCCTGAGACACTCTTTCTTGATCATCATAGGCTCTTATGGTTATTCCTTTTCATTTTTCAACAACATCTTTAGAGAAGCCCAAGCTTTTTATTAATTTAAGGGTGCATATGCTCAACCTTGCACCCCCATATACCAGGACCCTCTTGACTTTGTTCTTATGAACAGAAGCCTAAAGAGGAAGCACACGATTGTGAGATGGAAGATCCTATTCTAAAAATTTTAGGAGGTGAGGTGTGGTGAGGTGTGTGACCATAGCTTGAAATTGATCCACATCAAGATTAGTGGGGACGAAAGATGAGGCCAAGGCTTCTTCAAGAATTTTCTCTTGGACTGGTGAGATCTTTAGCAACTCCATGATGGAGATATGAGTTGGGGTACTCTTCAACTGGTCAAGGACATTGTAGCCACTAGGAATAGATCTTCGGTTCGAAGTGGGTGCTCTAGGATGCTGAGATGATCCTATGATGGTAACTTTTCCACCTCTTGTGGTGGCTCCACAATCGGCCTGGGCTCCTCTGATAGTGATGACTGTGACTCATTCATCTAGAGATGCAACGACATGATTATACACATGGTTTACACTTTTGAATATACCCTTTCCTTTATCATTGTTATTATTTCCCTTGTTATGATTGGGCATTGGGTTCGTGTAAATCTTGAGATTTTGATTCCCTGCTAGTTCCACATTTATGATTTTATCATCAATGAGGTCTTGGATCAAGTTTTTCAACCTCATGCAATTAGTAGTTGTGTGTCCCTTGATTTTTTGGAAATCACAAAGGTGATTTTCATTGTGCCATGGCAGTTTTACCAAGGGCTCTTGATAGTTATCATAGGTGGGAACTGTGATGAGTTTTTTGTCTACTGGTCTTTCATGATAGATTCAGTCGATTCCCCAAGGGGTGTTTACTTCCGTTTGGGAGAATTTTTGTTTCGCTGAGGTGGTCTGCATTGATTGTCCACATTGTTGACTATTTGGTTGCTTAGCTATTGTGTGACAGTGTTGGCTTGTCAATTGTTCTGATTGTTGGCTTGTGGTTGTTGAGGTTCTTGTGTGTTTTATCGAGGGGCACTGATGACAACTTTGGCGTTGACAACACCATCATTGGTAACATTTCTATTTTTTTCCCATGTGCAAGGTTTGTCATTATAGCTAGTAGATGGGCTGATTTATTGATAAGAAGGTGATCCCCCTTGTGAGATAAGGGCTCATTTTATATTGAGCACCTTGGGGATCAATTGATCATAGGTTGTGATGCATTGCATCTTGAGATGGAAGAACAAGAGTCCATCAAGATTTGTGATGATGGTGCATACTTGTTTTTCCTTAGGCATGGCCCATTTAGTTTTGTTGGCTTTTGATCATCAGAATTGCAAGAATGAAGCAAACGTTTCTCCCTTGGATTGTTTCATAGCTGATAGTTCTTCCAGGCTCACATCCATAGCGATGTTGAAGGCATAGTTTTGCACAAATGCATCCACGATTTCTTGGAATTTTTTGATTCCTGAGAGACAAGACAACTAGTCAATGGTGGTGCCTATAAAGCTCAGAGGGAATAGTGACATTAGATAAGTTTCATCATATGCGACCTCTGTGCAATGCACCTAGAATTCCCTGATGTGATCTTAGGGGTTTCCTATTCCATGATATTTATCGAATTTTGGGATCTCAAATCCCTTTGGGAATAGTTTCATGACAATGCTCCTGTCAAAGGGATCAGGGCACAAGTTCTTTGGTGGATTTGTGGTTTTCCCTGATTGAAGATCAAGCACTTGTTGTGAAAGAAATTTGATTTGTGTTGATACATAATCTTGAGGATTAGGGGGTGGGATGAAGGTGTTCTATGGTGGTTCAATCATTGGAGGGATGGGTGGATTGGTTGATGTGTGGGTGGATGGAGTTTGCATGTTTTTCTATGCCAAGTATGCTTTTAATTGTTGATGTACCAACAATGCTTGGTGTTGGTCCTATTGTTGTTGCGCTAATAATGCCTATTGTTGAGCTTGTTGTTGGGTTGTTAGTTGGGCTGTTTCTTGCTGCTCTTGGTATTGTTGTAATGTCAGTTGGTATGGCTATTTATGTGTGATATATCATGCTTGTGCCTGTGTTTGTGCTTGCGCTTGTGCTTGTGCTTGTTCTTATTGGGTAGCTTGAGTGGCCTGAGTGGCTTGAGTAGCTTGAGTGGATTTTTTTTGTTGCAACAATGTTTGGGCTTGCACTTGGGTGGCTTGTTGCACTTTTCAAGCTTGTGTTGCTTATTTTGCATCTTGTGTTGTTTGAGTAGCCTGAACAACTTGCACAGCTTGAGCAGCCTGAGTGGTTTACACTACTTGTTGAGCAGTTTGCGTTTGTTGTGCATCTTGGTATTGCTGAAGTTCCTTTTGGTAGGCTTCATGAGCTTTTATTTCAATGTTGTACTATCTTTTTGCATTTTGATTTGGGATGTTAGATGTGGTGGTGAGTGGTTGAGATGTGTTTTGAGCGATTGTAGTGGATGGTGTGATTGAGGTGTTGGGTCCTTGGGAGACCGTGTTTTGCGGTTTTGGGATTGATGTTGTTGCTTGGATGGATACCACTTGTTGTAATATCAATGGTATATTCAAAGGATTAGATGTGATTATTTAATTCATATTTGACGGATTGCCTTGAATTGATTGATTTGTGTTAGGTAAAGGTGGGAGTCCTAAACCAGGAATTGATATGGATGTTGGTAGTGGAGGTAACAGTGGTAGAGGTGGTGGTGGGATTGGAACTAAAAATGGTGGAATACTTCCTAGAATGAGTGATGATGAGGTCTTGAAGATCCTGCCTTGTTCAAATAAGCATGCTTGTACCAATGGGAGTAAAACTTGTGTGTCAAGAGGATATGCTGGTGTTGCAGAAAAAGTGGATGAACCATTAGTGTCCTGAAAGATAAGGGGGACATATTGGTGTAGGGGATTTCGAGGCACAGTACTTGATGTACTTGTGATGGTATCGACATCAAAATTTTGATTATTGACAAGTGGATTTTTTTGAAGGGCATGGAGTAATGAACTTCCCTTGTTAACAATGGGTTGCGTGGTGGTAATGGATGATATGGATTGTGGAATGGGTTGAATGATGCTTTGAGTGGGTGAGGTGAATGGTACAAGCAACATGAAAGGCTTCTCCACAATAGTGTTCACATCAAAATATGAAGGAATTTTAGCTCCTTTTATCGATTCAAGCATGTATCAAGAAGGGTTTAGTTTTATGATGGTCTTGACAAGTCTATGGTTGTCAGGGTTTTGAAGCATTTCAGTGATCTAATCTTGGGTCATCCTTGAGTTGGTGATGTCTTCCACTTTCCCTTCCTCTTGAGGATCTTGTGTTATAAGAGAAATATTAGGTAGTGGATTGCTAGGTCCAACAAGATTGATCTCAGGTGTGGTTTGACTTAGGTCGCTCGAAGTTGATGTTTCTTTGTTGTTCTCCATGTTCTTCTTGTGTTGTGATCTCATTTGAACGATAAAAAAGGGATCAATTTTCAAGAATGTGGGAGATGAATTTCTAACTCTTTAGATTCATATAACTTTAGGCTCAAAAAGAGAATCTCTAGGATGATTAAGGATCAATGGTTTGATGGTGAAATGTGTGAAAGCTGGATGACATGGATGATTAAACTCTTAGAATATCTTGAGGGGGATGCTAGAATTTTGGGACTTTTTGGATTCTTGGATTCCTAATTTGGATTTGTTTGATTTTGGATTTTGGTGTTGACCTTGATTTGGATTTTCACTTTGATTCTTGGATTTGGATTGATTTGGATGATGAAAAAATGGACCCCAAGATCTTGGATGTTATCTATGGGATAAATTTTATCACAAGATGATAATTTCACTACGTGTAGGGAGAAGGATGCATCTACCCACACCTAACCAAACATGATGATTTGATGATAATTTGGCTAAGAATATGGAGAAGGATACATCTACACATACCTAGCCAAACAAAATGTTTTGATGTTTAGTTCAAGGATTTTGATTTAAAGGGTTTGCCAAAAAGTTTAGCATAAAGGATGGTTTCAAGATTTAGAAGAGTTTTTGGTGAGATAATTTTGGTTTGATGTTCGAAAGATGGATGAAGGTTGACTTTGATCCTATGTGTACCTAAAAATACTATTGTTTACAAGACCTCAATTTTGAAGAACGCACTTTACTCTAAACAAGATGTCCAAACCTTTGAAAAAGTGTTGGATTTTGACAATAATAAAATGAATACAAGTTGGGATTGTTTCTTGAATCTCTTCTATAGAAGTTGAAGACCAATCTCTCTCTAAACTTGTACAGTGTTGAGAAACACTTTTGATGAGCTTTTGGACTAAGAGCTTTGAACTTGGGTTTCTAAATTTTGATCTTTTTTGAAATCATTTGATGAAGCACATGTGTGGGGTTCAATTGTTGTTAGTTTTGTTTAATGACTTATTTTTACCAAAAACACACTCTTGATTAGCTTTTGAAACTAGATGTCCAATGTCTTAACTTCTCATCCCATAAAGTAAATTATGTGCAACTTAAGGAAATTAAGGAAAAATTTACCTAATGTTTGACTTGAGTAAGAAAATTGAGATATAAATACAAAGTTTTAGAAACTTCTAGGGATAGAATCCCTAGGGAAAGCAATAACACTTAGATTTTGTCAATGGTATTTGCTTCCTAAAGGGTTTGAAATTTGATGATGATGTTGAATGTTTGTTTTCCAATGCTTATGATCAAGAAAAGTGTTTTGATTTCAAGAATCATGTAAAATCCTATTGATATTGAGACAATATTTGTTGGATCCACACTTGGATGAATCCATCTATGCTGACCAGCTTCAGAACGGTCGTTCTTGCACCAACAAATAGATAAGGATTTTGACCTTTTAAATAAGGGGTTTTAATGTGGGCATTCCATTCGTGAGGAATCATCCATATGGAAAGAGACCATTGCTTCCCTTCTCATCATAACAATCCTCGTGATACTTTCCTTTCCTCAAGTAAACACATTTATATCCCAATTAGAAGTCACTTGGCTTTAGCGTGTTCCCATTTGGGTCATTCCCTTGGGTGGTTACTTTTTCCCACAAGGAAGGTGCTCTAAGATAACACAAAAGTGATCAAACACATTCGTAGTTCGATCGATCTTTGTTGAGAAACAAAGAGAGAACACATGTGATATGTTCCACTACAACTCGCAAGATATGTCAATTTTAAACCCAAATCGAAATATGAAGCCAATCTTTTTGACAACTTAATATCACAAAAAATACTTTTGATTCTCAAGATCATCATGAGGCGTGAGAGAAGCACATACATCTTTGGATGATATTACTTTATGAAAAAAATTACAAAACACCAAATGCACATGTTCATTTTAATTTCCAAAGGAAAAATTGAGTTCTTTTTAAAGCACCAAGATGAAGTGTGATATTTGTTTGTCAAATTTTTAGAACCCAAATTGAAACTTAGTGAGTGTCTAATGTTCTTTTTAACCCTTTGTAGCAAGAATGAAAGCTTTTGTAGTGTTATTTTTAGAGCCCAAAAAGAAGTTAGTTGGCCTAAATCATAAAACTAAAGTGGAAAATGGAAGCTCTAAGCATTTAAAAATGCTTTGTCAACTTCAAATTTAATGTTCAAATCCAAGATTCTTCAAAGACTGCTTCTTGCAAGTTCCTTGTGCAAACGAAATCCCTTCTCCTTCCTTTTCCCTATTCCATAGTGGATTGGTGGCACTTTGATATGAAAAGTAGCCCTTTCCCAACCCTTGACAAGCCAAATGATGAAGATGCTATGAAAATGCTATGAATTCAAATGACAATAGTGAACTTGTGTGTAAAATGGTGGATTGAAAATGCATAACTTATGGATCCAAAATGAGAAGAAAAGCCTCTTATTTATAGATGAGATTGAGAGAAGAAGAGGAAAAATGGAGGAATATGGGACTAATCTTCAACCAATGGCCAAATTCAACTTGTAAAGATGTGAGAGGATCAAGGTTGAGCACATTTTGATGAATGTGCCAATAAATAGTATTAGGTGGATTTTTAAATTTGTGAAATGACAAGTTTGAGGGGGATGAAAAATTCCTTAAATGCCACTTGGCTCAATGCATAAGGACATGTAAGAGGCATAAATTCCTTATTGGAAAGACACGTCCCTTTTGGAGGGATTTTCAAATTTGGAAGAATATTCTCTTTTATACCATGTTGTTGGAAATTAGAATTCTAATTAATAAATCAAAATAAATGATTTATTGTGCAAGTTGTAAAATCTAGAGAATTGGGGGATTAGATTAGCATTAATCATGATTTGATTAATTTTAATGGAGGTGAGTTGATTGTGACAGTCAACTTAAATATTTGGATTTATTTAAATTAAATGAGAAGATAAAGAACTTTAGAGATTTAATTAAATATTTAGATTTATTCAATTAGATAAAGGAACTTTAGGAGAATAATTAAATAAAATTGATTTATTTAATTAAAGAGATAACTTAGGAGATTAATTAAATAAACTTGATTTAAAGAGACGAATATGATGATCAAGATTAGTTTATTCAATTAAAAGAGGAATTTGATAAATTTAATCAAATAAGGATTATTTAATTAAATACTAAGCAAAGAGGATGATTAAAGAAGAACTGGTGTTAGTAAGTTAGGATCAAGCATGCATTATTATTCAAGATAATTTACGTGCATGCATTTTTCCCCTCTTCGAAGCAATGTAAGTGGCATAAGGTAGAAATCATGACATCATTTTCAATGTTATAAGCATAATTCTCCACGAATTTATTGGTGAGGTCATCCCATGACTTTATACACCCTTTAGGTATCAGTGAAAACCATTCAAGTTCAGGCCCTATAAGACTTCTAGGGAAGATTCTCAAAAGGTAGGAGTGATCGTATGCAACATACATACAAGCAGTGGTGAATTCTCATATGTGCTCAAGAGGATTGCTCTTTCCCTTATACTTAGTGAAGGTAGGGATGACATACCCAGGAGGGAAAGGAGGCATGTATATGTTAGTTTCATATGGACGAGGATGTAGATCATGTGATGAGTACATCTTCTTGTTTGAAACTTGCATCCCTTCCACTTGCTTTTTTAGGGCAGCCAACTAGGCAGTTAATGTGTCTATTATGGGATTGTTATGAGGTCTCATATTTGTGTTGTGTAGTCCCATGTTTTGGTTTGAAACATTGTGCATATGTGGTGGATTTTAATTGTGTCCATGAGTATGAATGTGTGATGTGTAAGTTGGGATGTGGGAAGTGGTTGAGCTTTGTTGCATTTGTTGGGTGTGATTTCCATGTATATTTTGGTTGCCAAAAAAGGATCCATGTGTGTAGCCATATGATATGTTAATAGGTTACAGTGTTGTTTGTGATCCCTATCCTTGTTGAAAATGATTATAACCATGTGTTGTGTTTGTATTTTGACTATGTGGGGTGTTCATGTTTTTTCCTTGCAATGTGTTTGTATTGATATGTGGACCTTGTGACAGTTTTTGTGTTGGATTGAGGATCTTGTGACATGGTGTTTGTGGTTGTTTAACATCCTTGGATGATAACCTTTCTTGCCTTACATCTACCAAGGATGTTAGATGTGGATGCCCCTATGGCTTGAGATGATGACCCAAAGGGAGTAAATGTTGAGCCAAAGGATTTTGTTGTGAATAATGGTTGTGATGTGCTTTGTGTCATGGGTTGTGACATAGATTGTATCACAAATATGGATGAAGTGTTGGTAGTTGTGGTATTTGTTCTTGTTGTTCCAATGGGTATCGAAATTGTAAGTTGTGGTGTAGATTGTCCTTTGCTTTTTTATGTGTTTCCCTTGGGTGGCATTGCTACACGTAAGGTATTGACATCAAATCCTTGAGGTAGTTTAAATCCTTCATATAATAGTTTGGATAAATATTTTTGAGGGTCCAACATGACAATTTCATCCACAAGAGAGGCTACTTCAATATTTTTTGGGGAAACCTCTACTTCTTTGATGAACACATGTCCATATTTGTATCTAACAAGGAATTGTTCAAAAGGATTTTGTGTTTTTGGTTGTTGATAAGATGTAGACCACAAGTTGAAATGGTCATGAATTTCAAGGTTGGTATTATTGTGAGGATCATCAGTGGTATTGTCAAAGTTGAGGGTGCTAGTGTTGTTGTAAAGGTCCTCATCGTCAAGAAAGAGATCCATTGCTTGACATTTCTTTTGCAATATAGTTTCAACCATACAAGGCTTGCTCAAAATGAAGGTGGGTGGTATGAGACTAAGACTGTGCTTTTGAAATTTTTTAAAATAAGGTATGCCTAAATGTAATGCAACTATTGTTTTTGGTATTTTTGATATCTAGAGGATAAAAGATGTATAATGGATGCAACAAGACTAAAATTGATAATGATAATGTTAGATGTTATGAAGTCTAAAGTGTATGATAATGCTCTTTTAGGTCAAAAATTTTGTGGTATGAAAGATGCAAATGGATAAGAGGTGATGGATACCTATAGTGAACTTGAGGGCTTAAACAATTTTGAAAAATTGAAGAATAGGATCACTAACTATGCAGGGGTAAACCAATGTTTCAACTAGGATTGTCAAATGGCCTTTTTCTAGGACAAGTGAAAAGACTGACAATGATAGTTTCCCAACTAGACTTGTGAGTAGAAAATTATCACCAAAATTACAAAGGACTAAGTTAAAAATTTATGTGGTCAAATGAAAATCTTTTGTTGAAGCAATGATTCATGTCGAGGTATAGATAGTTTTTCTATCCTAAAATTCACAAGGTGTCAAGCCTAAAATTTTGAAAAAGGTAGACTAATGGGATGTTGAGGTATGCAAGAAATGAGGATGCTAAGGTACCTAAAATGGTGACCTAATAATGGAATGGTGATGTGGAAGACAAATTGAGCAAGTTTCTAGTTTTAAACAAGAATCACAACAAGAAGTTGGTCAGAAAATGGATCTCAAAGGTTTGAATCTGATTGTGGCAAGAGTTTGACCTGATTTTGATTGTTTGGTTGGAAAATGTTGCTTGGTGTAATGTTGTGAAGTGTTGTAATTATCAATTGTAAGGTTTTTTTTGCTTGTTTGTTTGAAATACACACACATAAAACACAAGTAGACAATTTTTTTTGAGTTTGATCTTGGCGAACACTTTGAAAACACTTTGCACAAACTAGGCTTCTCAAGAGATTCCACTCGCTAGATCCCTACTCGAATTTCTCCAACCACTTAAACAAGGCAGACAACTATAGACTTGGTGGCACTGGCTCACCTCCATGACACTCACTTCTCAGGCTCACCAAGTCTCAATTCCCCAAAGAGGAGTTTTTGCCTCTACACATGCTTGGTGAAGATGTGGGGCAACTTCAGAATGATCGTTCCTACACTAACAAGTGAAAAAAGGATTTTGGCCACTAAAACAAAGGTTCCTAGTGAATACTCGGGGACATGGCACCTTGCGAGCACTCAAAAAGCCACTTAAGGCTTTAATCACTCTATAAGGGGCTCTTATATGTTTTACGGTAGGTACCCTATTTTGAGTGACAATGTATGGCCAAGGCCTACATGCCATGAGGACTTGATAGTTGGATTCATATATTGAACTGAGTGAAAAAACTAGTTGGATTCATTCCCTCTTTTGAGGTAGGCCCCTCTAAAGGTAATAAAAGATAGACAAAGATATTTTTTCTCACCCAAGATCGCATGAAGTGCAAGGGGAGTGCATACATAAACACCTTTCCCTCACACTCACATGGGGTTCATCTTAATTCCAAAAGCCAAATGTGTGGGTGGTTGTACAAAATTTCTAAAGGTGTTTTTGATTGTCCAGATCACCCAATGGCGTGAGAGAAGAGCATACACACCTAGAAACAAAATGTAAACCACAAGACAACACAAACACTAGTAAATTTTAAATCTGCTTATGATGTCAAATCAAACACTCAAGTTCTTGTTAGGCTCACTAATCATTCTATGTGAGAAAGGAACTCAGGATAAAGTAAACTAAAGAAAGAGCCCTGCAAAGCACGATTAGTAGTTTTGACCTCTAATCTTTGACAAACTTCAATTGAGGTTTTTATTTTCAAGTCTTGGACATTCAAACTTGGAAAAAAGGTCAAAGATTAGTTGCAAAAATCAAAATTAAACTCTAAAGGAAAAAAATGACATTAACAAAAATTAAAATGTAATCTAAACATAACTAGGTTAATCTAAATTTAATCTAAATTAATCTAGAATAAGACTATCTAAATTAAAATTGATCTAAATATTAACTTAACAACATTAATCTAGGTTCATTCACCAATATATGGGGCTTTTGATAATGTTTATGATATCCCAATGCGAGTACTATAATTCTGGCATCTTTGTAATACTTTAACCTTTATAAATATATATATCTATAGACTCTTTCCTTTTATCAAAAAAAAAAGAAAAAAGTAATCTAGGTTCAAGGTAATTATTAAAAGTAATCTAATAGTTAATTTAAGCTATCATTAATTAAAAAAATCTATCAAAATCTAAATCTAAAAAGACATAAATTAAATTAAAGAAAATTTAAATCTAAACTAAATTAGACAAATCTAATTTTAAGCTAAATTTAATCTTAGTCTAAATTAATCCAAAAATTAATTTAATCTAGAAATCTAATCTACACACCTAAAATTTAAGCTAATCTAAAAAAAAATCTAACAACATTAGGATTTAATCAAAGACTAAAATTTAAATTAAAAATCTAAAAATTTAAAATTTAATCTAATCTTAACAAAATTAAGACTTAATCTAAACTAATAAAGACTAAAATTTAAATTAAAAACCTAAAAATATAAAAGTTAATCTAGTCTAACAAAATTAAGATTTAATCTACATTAGAAAAGACTAAAATTTAATTAACCTAACTAATAAAACAAAAGTTGTCAAAATGAAAATTAAAACTAAATTAAGAAGATTAAAAAAATCCTAATAAAAATTCTGAAAACTTTTCCCATGCGTTTTAGGCTACAACATGCCAAATTGAAGAAGTGGAATGCTAGTACCAACGAGGATGTGTCTATAAAGTGCTAAATTAGAGAAGTGAGAATTAATGAGCTTTTAACTGCAAAAGCAAAAAATATCAAATAGAATTAATACTTCAAAAGTTTCAAAAGAAAAAACATCAAGCGAGATTACTAAATGGAGGCTGTGATTTCAACCAACTTTTGGCGCTAAATGAATGTACTCAGTGTGTTCAACCACTGTTCGATGCTAAATGAATGCACTCTTTCAATGAACTATTGGTGTAGCCAACCCTTGTACACACGACTTTGTTGCCTCTCACATTATGTGGCTCCTCTATAAGATTTGGCAGCAATAAGAAAATGTTTACAATAGGCAATAGGAAACACTATCCCTCCCACACAAGGCAAGCAATCACTCACCCAAAGGTCACGCTAGGCAATCAATCTGGTGGCATGAGCTCGGGTGGCTATTCTTCTATAGATTATGATTACATGTGTCTTGACAACATTTTTGTGCATCCTCAGATCCTACAGAAATGTGAGTATAGGTATTTGGGCAAGCTGTGTCCTAGAAGCTAAGCTTAAATTGGTGGAGTCAAAGAAAGGCCCCCCGAAGACCTTGAGTTTATGATTGATGTTGTTAGCTTAGATTGATTGAGTGTGCCGATGTAAGAAAGAGATAGTTGCTAGTGTTTGACCAAAATCAAAAGTTGTGCTATTTGAAAGGAATTTGGCTCAGTTGTTAATAAAATGTTGCTTCAAAGGGATATTTGATGTTGTCATAGTATCTAGGCTTTAGACGAGGTTGAGAGTAGGTTCCAACCCTAGATCATTATGAAAAAATAAAATCATAATGCAGAGGTGAAGCCTCCCACAACAGAGAAAGAGCAAAAAAACAATGATACCCAAGCGATCACAACTAAACAAGGAGATGGCCAAGTCAAAGAATCACACAGCCCACAAGGAAATCAATGAAATTTTTTCTAAAGTGAAGAAACCCAACAACATACAAGGTTTGAATCCATGCAACACTTCAACTTGAAAGAATGAAGAACAAGAGAAACATAACATCAAGTCGTTGAGTGAATCTAGTGACAAGAAGAAGCAATAAAATTTAGTATGGGGTCGATGAGATCCCTATACTGTTTTTCACACAACAAATCTCAAGGTAGACTGCGGAAATTCATTTTTATATCTAAGGAAATCGTCTGATAATCTATGTCAAACTATTACATTTATGACATTTTTTTCACTAATGTAATCATCTGTGATAGATGTGACACATATTTTGTGTATGTGTATGATGTAGGACTGAAAAACAAAATAATGAAAAATAATGTCTACAAGCAATTAAATAAATTTGGAAATTGTCTTAGATTTAAGGCAATCGTTTGATAATCTATATCTAAGATGATATGACAGAAAAATTATAAACAAATAGTGGTTTTAAAATATTGACAGAATTTAACAACTAAATGAATAATACTCACTCACAACAACCATATCTCCTTCTAAATTTCATAGAAAATTTCAAAGACAAATGTGAATATAGGATAGTAAAGAATATCACCCAATGATTTCCTGAATGTAAATAAGAAACATTATGAAAATGAAACAAAACTATGAATGGCTACGCTCAAAAGAAAGTTAGGTTCACCAAATGTAACTAGGGAGAAATTTTCAGAATAATTGCAAGTAGCATAAACTATTAAACCCCAATCAACAATAGAGCACAATGAAAACAAGAAGCATGAAAATACTAAAACAATACCACCTAGTCTTCAAGCCTCCATTGATTGACCTCTATTGGCCTTCTCCATCTTGCTACAGATTGTATGATTTCCTTTAGATTGAAGTGCAACCGCAAACCATGTCAAAGACAAGAAAAATATCGAAGTAATGTGTGTTCAAGTACTCAAAATCTCTGAAGCATGCTATTGTGTATTGCTGAAAATAACTTTGTGTCTCCAAAATGACTTGAGAGAGCCTTTTAAAGAATGGAAAATTGGGAATGGATGGTCAGGATTAAAATTTTACAAAAACCTAAGACCAAAGGCTAGGATTCAATGTGATGAGGAGCATTAGTGTTAGGGAAACATTAGGTCAAAGTTAGGGAAAGATTTGAAATGAAGGGTTGAGATTCAATTGAAAGCAATTAAATCAATGGTGGAAAAAAGAGGTAATTGGAAAATCAAATAATAATATTTAAATTATTTAATTTATGGACCAAAGTTGACTCATGAATTAAATAATGGTTTAATTCATAAATGTGAATAAGACAAAAGGAAATAAATAATTACTTTAATTATTTACTTGTGGGATGAAAAGTGGGTTAAATAAATAAGTTTATTTGATTGAAGGAGGAAAGGATAATAAAAAAATTAAATAAGCAATGGTAATTATTTAATTTGTAGCCAGAAATGAGTAATTAAACAAATTGGATATTTATTTAATTATATGATGAGTAAAGATTAATTAGTGACATATTTAAATAAACAAATATAATTTATTTATTTAAATAATCATTGAGGAATATTTAGGAATTATGACATTAGAACATGAATAAATAATTGAATTACGTGAGGACATTTGACATAGGAAAAATGCAACTCAGGGGCCTAGATCATTTTAATCCCCCTTTATAAAGGCTTCCTTCAACTTAATCCCCCTCAACAAACAAGTCAAAATACCCAAGTAGCTGTTGTAAAAGCAATGATACCCTTTAACTATGGGGACCTGAAAAGACAATACACTCCCATCCCCGATACCCTTCACAACATAATGTACCAACTTTTAGAATAATAAATGATCACCTTGCCTCCCATTAAAACACTCGATCCTAATAAACCTTTGCCTCTAAACTTTATATCAACTGCTTATTGCTATTATCACCGACAAAATGGACACAATACGAAACATTGTAAGTGTCTTAGACATCTTGTGCAAGACCTCATTGATTTTGGTCTGCTTTCTATTGGAGGTGTTAATGACCAAGGAAATAAGTTTGTTTCCCCTCCTAAACAAAACATGCAAATCTTTAGCAACCACATGCCGAAACATAATATTTCATTTGTCAAAGCTAGTGAAACTACAAAGAGTGATGTGATGAATGTTGAAATGGATGATGAGAACATAGATACAATTCAACAAAGTTCTATGTATATTTATGAACAAGAAAAAAATATTATCGATGGTTTTTTTGCATTGGTTGAAACTCAACATCGTAAGGGATGAACTAAAAAGCCTCTTAAGATTGTTTTCTCCTCACAAGATAACTTAAACATGCACTTGATGGTCCTCTTTATATAGCCAGTCGAATATATGATGAGAACACTAATGGGATATTAATAGATCATGTCTGTGGAGAGAATGTGATCACTAAGGAATTCTTAGTTCTACATGAGCTTTATCATGATATATATGACAAACCGAAAGCATGGATCAAGATGCATAACGGTTTCACTTTCCCTACGATGGGATTGATCTCCCTTCCTTTACAAATAGGACCAAAAACATTAGCTATCTCATTCTCCATCATCCTACAATCAAACCAATTTTGTGTGAAGCTAGGTTATCCATGGCTCCGCTCCATGAATGTCATCCCACTAGTTGTGCATAAATGCTTAAAGTTTCCCTTCGACAATGAAATTTTCACTATGCATCATAGTGGCTTTAACCCCCTGTCTTCCTATTGAAATGTTTCATTAGATTTCTTTTGGCTCAAGCCTATGGAACCTGTAAAACCATGAGCTTTTTCAAATCCTACCAAAAGTTCAAGGAAAAGAAAGTAGAAAAATTATCAGGCTCTGAAACATGCCTCCGCTAACCATCGAGCCTACCATCCTTGACGAAACCATGATTGAACCTAAAGAAATTCTAAATAACCAAGACCAACCTAAGATAGAGACTTCACCTACTTCCTACAAAAGACCAAGATACAATGAAAACACTCCCATCACACCTCCTAGAATAAAACAAGTTCACAAAGTCAAAGATAAAGTGGTCAAAAAATCTTCCATGGTTCCTTCCGCTCCTCTTAAGGAAGAAAAGAAGCCTATGGTTGATCAACCTGCTCCTACACAAACAAAACTTGGAAACAAAACTAAAATAAATAGAGGTACTAGAGAGCATGGGAATAGATGTGTCATTTCTCACAAGTTAAATAATGAAATAAAAAAAGAAAATCAAGATCCAAAGTTGACTGAAGCAATGCATGATGAGTCTCCCCCTTCACCGAAACAAAACAATGCTATACAACAATTGCAACAAGAGCTAAACCCTTCTTTGGAAATTATCACTCATCCTCCTATTGTGATTAATTTAGATGATGATGATGAGATTGCAAAGATTGATGAACAATTGCATAATGAATTAAATACATCGTTTTCCTCTTTTATGAGCTTAAACGGAAATTCTCCTAAGAAGAGTGTTGAACCTAGTGATGGACCTAGTTTATAACTTTCTATTATCCCTTTCGCTAGTTGTCTTCCTTATGTATACGATGAACATGATTAGGATGTGGATGACCTACTCATATCCTTACTCACATGTGCCTTACTAGTCCTTTCCATTGTTTTTTTTTTTTTTGTGATTGCATGTGTGTAATGTGATCCCATGTACTGTTCTATTTGGTGTATCTCTCTCTCTCTCTCTCTCTTTGTGGAATTTTTCTATTTGTACCTACATTCTTCTCTATGTCATAAATATATTATCTTTTCCTTTTATCCTTGTTTTGTCCCATGTTTTCCTTTTTGAGATGATGCAAGGCATCGAGACATTCATGTTTCTGCCATGTTGTCCCAAAATATTTTCCTTTTTATTTCCATTTTTCTTGTATTTTTCCTTTTGGGGATGACACAAGGCATTGAGTAATTCATGTCTCTTCCATGTTGACCTAAAAGGTTTTTTATTTTCTCTCTCTGGGTGATCCCATAATACTAGTTTAAAATTTCTGGGAGATCCTAATTTTTGCTGAAATCACATATTTTTTAAAAATATAATGATTTAAGCCTTGAAAAGTTCCATTTAAAGGATTCCAATTGAAGAGGGTTTGATTGAACCACCTTAGATCAAACCCCCTTTGATAGAACCCCACTAGTTTTAAACCATACCTATAACGAAATCCCCTTTACACCTATCAAAATGCTGATAAAAAAGCACTTTTGATTTACCTTTTGGGGGATCAAATGAATTCATTTAAAAAAAAAAAATTGTAATTATGTAGTCCTTATTATAAGCTTCCCAAAAATTATAATTTTAAATAAATTTAATTTTATTATTATATTTATTTTTTATTTCTTGTGAATGTAGGTTTTTCACTGAAAATCAAGCTCTTTCTTCTACACCTAGAAAAATAGAAAATTATCAAAAAAAAAAAATTGAAAAATATCAGTGCACTAAATATTGAAGTCCATGATCTAACAAAAAAAAAGAATTTTGATACATACAAAAAAATTTATGTTGTATATAGTATGTCTATGTCTGAATTGTAATTGGTTTGACTTCAAATTTTGATTAAGGAAAAAATATTCAACAAAAGACTATGAAACCAAATGAAAGTGCTAAATATCATAGTTACAAATCTATATTTGAAAAAATAAGAATTTTATCCTTCATGGAAAAAAAATTATGTTGTATACGGTGAGCATCACTCCTTAAAAATGGTGTTTACTGAAGAAAACTAGTTTTCAAAGGAGATGGAAAAAGAAGTGCATTCTGATTCCAAACTTTTTGAAAAAAATATATTTAGAATCTATAGAAAAAACTTCACAAATCACTAGTTTGCATCATCTTCAAATTCCTCATGTCTTAGCCGCTATAGGTGCCCGAAAGTGAAGATTTAGTTAGAAAAAATAAATTCAGTGTCCAGTTCGGCCATAAATTGTAAACCAATATTGTGGGATCACCCCTCTTTGTGCCATTCTTCCAGTTCTATGAGTATTTGGGGAATGATGATAGTTCTAAGCTCTCAAAATAATTGTAGCAAGAACATACTGACCCCAAATCCATAGATCCCTTATGTGTGTTTAGAGTCTCATTTTAGGGACAACTCCTCTCTTTTTATTTTCTTTTGCATGATGTACAACTTTAATTGGAAACATATGACTTGGCATAGGGCTTTCCAAGTTGGCTCTCATGTCTTCTTTATTGTTAGCATTTATCATTTGCTATTTTAAAGTAATTTCTCACAACATGGTGTATAGCAATTTATTTAAAGTGGGGGCATACATTGGTATTATTCTTTTGCATTTTTCTTTTTCATGTTTCATGGTGTAGTCTTCTTTATGCAATGTGTTTTTTGTTTTTTGGTTGAAATTGGACGTGATGTCCCTCAAGAGTGTGATCTCTCTTAGCATATTGTATTCCTCTTAGTTGCTTGATGTGACACACCACATCCCCTAAGTTGTGAATCTTTTATTCTTTGATTGGTCCTCTCTTGGAGACATTAGGCATAATGTTTCCTAAGTTAAGACCTTACATGAATTAAGAAAGACTCCTTTGAACATTCTTTATACTATTTTTGGCATTTACAATTTCAGTTATATGACCACCTTGCATAATACACCTAGTTTTCCTGTCAATCCATCTTGTTTTTTTCATAAGTCCCAAGCATACGAAGCTTTGCTTGCCTCATGAAGCTCGAAGTGAATTATTGTGTGGCACCTTATCAAATTTATTAGGAGGTATAACTTTGGTATGGTTTGACGGGAAGCCCATCCAAGGCATGACTTTCCCTTAGACACTTGTGTGTGTGTGAGTGCATATCAGTCGTGTGTCTATGTGTCTCACCTCTTTTAGGTACTCACCCAACGAACAACCTAGAGTTCCGTTGCCTCAGTGTGAGCATGCATTTTCAAACAAACAACCTAGATCTGATCCACATCGTGCTGGACAAATAGTCGAATCTTGATCCACCCCTTCTTCTTTTTTCACCTTTCTCTTTGTGTTTGGTTGTGTATGATTGTGCCTTAATGATTCCCTTTATATCATTTTCATGTGTGTTCTTTTGTGCCTATGTTGGTTTGCCATGAGATATTGATCCTGGGGGCTTGATCACCCCTCTTGATAGTTGTCATCCTATCTTATTGGAATTAGTGCACTAGGACCCCTCTTCAAGCAAGTTTTTCTAATTAAGTGTGAGTTTGAAGAAAGTTCATCCTCTCACTAATGTTGGGGCTAAATTTAGCATCAAAAAATGTTGCCAATGACATTTTCAAACTTGTTGGGGCCCTCCTTATAAAATTGAGCTTAATGATGCCTTGACTTAGTGTTGTAATGTGTTTAACACACTTACATTAGGTCTTAATCCCTTGTGAACTAAATGAACTTAATCATACCTTATTTAGAGAGTTGTAAAGTGTTGTAACAAACTTTCACAATTTTTTAGGGTTTTATTTAATAATTGGGCTTCTTTGTGCTTTAATTGGCCTTATTTTGCATCCACAAGCCTTAAATAATGGATCTTTCTGATGATAATCCTGACATAAACCAACATCCAATCATAATTTAGGTGTTTTTAGGTTGTGTGGCCTAGATTTAGTGATATGGGACTCATACACAACCTTGGGCGTATTATTCCCACTTAGGGTTTTGGGTCCTATGGACACAGAAAAGTAATCCCTTTTTGCTTGCTTTATTTGGGATTAATTGATGATAAATTGGACATAATGACTCCTTGATTTGGTGTTGTGAGGTTTTTTACACATCTACACTAGGTCTTGGACCCTCGCAAACTAAATAAAATGCATCTAACGATGTCCTGTAAAGGTGTTGTAAAGTGTTGTAAGAGACTTTCACACTTTTCTAAGACTGATGGACCTATTTTCCCCTTAATTAAATGTTATAAAATATATTTAAATGCATCCTCACATTAATCTAGAAGGCTTGTAAATTAAACTTAACTTTAATCTAGTGTTGTAACGTGATTTACACACTCACATTGGATGTTGTGCCTTTCTAGGCTATGTGGACCCTATTTTATTGATGTAAAGTGTATTTAATCACACTTTCACATTTAATTTTGTGTCCCAAGACCTAATTGACCTTCACAATCATCACAAATAGGCCCCTATTTCCCTATATTATGCATCTTGAGGCATAGTTTGATCAAATAACTGACTAGAACAATCTAGAAACCTGATTTTCTTATCTCTTGACCTTCTAGCTAGTAGAATGGCCCCTGTGAGACCCATTCACCCTTGATGATTTATTAATCCCATCCAAGTGGGACCCATTCACCATTGATGGTGAATGAGTCCCATTTGAGTCATTTTCGGGGTTTAAGTGGGAAAAGTTAGATTTTAAGTTTTATTTTTCTCCATGTCGGCCTTAGGGATCTAATTAACAAGGAAATAAGGTGGATCACCTATAAATACATGTCTCTAAACCTTAATTCACATCTCTTAACTCATTCACAACTCATCCATCATTTTTCTTCCACTTCAAGTCAAGCAAGCTATGGTTTTATCATTACAAGTCAAATTCAAGATCACGTTTTAGACATTCAAGGGAAAATTCTTAATCTTTTGTTGCAGAAATTCAAGATCAATCTTCATGGAAAGGTATTAACTCCATTATTGCATGCTTCATTAAACTCTTTCTTCATTTTGGTTTAATTACCTAGAAAGAGGTTTGACCAAGGCAAACCCCCGTGCCCTAACATTCAACATTTATCCTTCTCTTCTTGTGTGTTTGTAGATTTAGGTATCTTGAAGACTTCAAAATAATTAAAGATCAAGTTGAAATTTTTTTTGAAGGCATCTTCTTCATTGCAAGGTCAAAATAACAGCAAAAAGTCACTTTCAGTGCCAAAAATTAGATTTTAGAAGGCAGACACCTATCAGGAACTGATGTGCAGACCGAGGGCTTCAATTTCCACATTTTTAGAAATTAAAAAAATGGAGTCATTCATCATTGATGGTGAATGAGTCCCACTATAGGCCTAGAAAAGATTTTCTGCAATTTTGGATACCCATTTGTCTGAAACAGGCTCTAGAACAGTTTCCTAGATCTGGGACTAATTCTCTGATAAGGGCGAATGAGTCCCACTAGGAAAAATTTATAGCATTAGTACTATTTCAGAAGTCATTTCCAGTCTCCAACAAGATCTTAGGTGCACACATTTAGTTTTATTCATTTATATTACAGTTTGCTTTCATTTCTAGTTGTTTTTGCATATCATAATGTGTTTTCCAACAAGTTGCATTTCTTTAATTTTCATTCAATAATTAATAGGTTTCATTCATTTTTTGTATTTAGATCATTACATTTAGACACATCCCATCCATTCTTGCATAATCTTGAGTGTAGGCATTGGCCATTATGGCCCATCTTTCCCCTTTTAGGTGAAAAACCCTAGAAGGGCTAGAAAGACATTCGGGTGCCAAAATTTTTGTCTCCATTTTGCTGAACCTACTTTTAGAAAACTTTATTTTCTGATTTGGAGTCGATCAACATCCTATAAATAGCTTGCATGCATTAAATGTTGCATTGTTTTGCATTCTAGTGTCTCAAAAACTTGCATTAGTGAAAAGCTCATTTAGCTTGCATTTTTGCATATAATTTCCTTAAAAATTTCTGAAATTTTGCATCTCCATCTTAGGTCTGCATCATACAACCTCAAACGCATAAAAAACAATTCAAAATTTCTAAAAATTTTGCAAAAACCCCTAACTAGGACTCATTTGTCATTCTGGGTGAATCAGTCCCAGTCTAGATTTTTAACTGTCTACTACAACAATAGAAACCACATTTATGTGCTTGCTAAGCCTCCTAGTATCATATATTATAAGTCTGGAAAGTTTTGGGAACATTTTTTTTATACATCTAGCTCAAAAACATCATTTTAGACTACTCATTCTTCGAATCACTTCAATTCAGAACATACTTAGATTTGAAAATGCTGACATTTCTAAAATTTTGCATCACATGGCTAAAATTACTTTTCACTTTTTCTTACACAATTTTTCTATTCATAAAATTTTGCATAAGTTTGATAAAAGTGCTTTTCATTCTTGCATATACATTATTTACATTCTTAAAGTTTTGCATACATTGAATAAAAATGTTTTGCATCCTTGCATATACATTGTTTATATTGTTGAAACATTGCATAAAATGGTTACGTGTGTGTTAACAATCAGATATGTGCCCTTTGTCAGATTTGCAAAAATCAGTCTATCTATTGAAACATGGAAACTCCTTTTAGATGTGGGTGATCTTCTGTGAAAAGAGAATCTCCAGAGTGAGTTGGTTCTCTAAATGAAAATCCTATTCTAAATAATTTTCTAGAAAAAGGATAGAGAAGGATTACTGAAATTTAAACCTATGACTTAAAATGATTTTTCAGAATTTAATGGTGACTAAATGATGACTTTGGTTTTTTGCCCACAAACAGTTTTCAGAAAACCACAATATCTCACAACCTCTCATGAACAATTAACACAAATAATTTGCATGAAGATTTGATTTTAAATACAACATGCAACCTGTATCTTTGGACTTTCTGTATTAAGAATTATAGTTTTAGGACATAACAAGGATTCTGTAAACATAAATCACAGTATAACATCAAACTAAAACTACAAGTAGACACAAAAATGATAAATAGGAATGTTGTTTTTATTCAACTATAAGAGTATGCCCAAAATCTGAATTGAGTACAAAAGGAAGTTTACAAGCTCCAAAATGTGTGAGAGCAAGAAACTAAAATATGAACTCAAAAAACTCAAAGTTTTCTACAACATATATGTCCAAAACCCTAATCTGAGCTCAAGGTAAAAGCTCAAGGAAAGGTATCAAAAACTACCCCAATTTTTTTCTCAAAAGTGGAAAAATCACACTTTTGCATGTACATACTGAAAAGCTCCTCAAAAAAAGTCAAAACTGCTTTTAAAGCAAAAAAAAACCTCATCTCTCCAACAAGGAAACTCAAACCTGACCAAGGAAAGACCACTCACAAATCTGCTAAAAATAGCAAAGAGATAAAACAACTTCTTTTATTCTTGCTTTACAATGACTTGCAGATTCTAAATCTCCTCAATTTGATTAATTTTTTGCAATTAAAGATTTTGAAATCTTTTGAAAAAAGTCACAGCCTTATTTCTCCAATAACAATGCTTGATTTTCTTAAAAAAACATAAAATATAAGGACAATATTGATCCTTTGAACTTATTTGATTTCTTATAAAATCAATAAAAATAAATAAAAATCCTAAGTCATTATAGGAATATTATTTTCACGAAGGCAAGATAATGGGAAAACAAAAACTTAAGGCTTTAGGCTTTGAAACACCATACCAGGTACCTATTCCAAAACCTATGTAAAAATATCAATAGAAATGTTGGAAAGGATCGACCTAAGGAATGTGTGACCATGGCATTAATTTTTTTGAGCTTCATATTTTAAAAACATTGACAAAATTCCCAAGTTGAATTAGGGAAAAGTGAAACCCTAAAGACAAAACAAAGAGATCCCCAAGATTTCACATCATTTTGCAAAGTGACACTTTGGAGAAAATATTGTTTGTATACTGCCGCCATGTAGAAGGTTAGGGTTTGAACTTGAAGATTGGAAATCTGGTCGTCGACCTCTCTGTAGATGGATTCTCCTTCAAAGTGCTTGGTAATGTTTCCTTAGGCCATTTCGTGAATTCTTATCTTAATTTTTCTGTATGATTTTTTCCTTAAAGCCGCGGCCTCTAGTTGCAATGTGATGGCTCTTTGATGTGATTTTGTATTTTCTTTGT
Organism: Sequoia sempervirens; assembly: GCA_007258455.2. Taxonomy (NCBI): domain Eukaryota; kingdom Viridiplantae; phylum Streptophyta; class Pinopsida; order Cupressales; family Cupressaceae; genus Sequoia; species Sequoia sempervirens. The sequence continues at coordinate 92,054,861 of VDFB02353493.1, read as the reverse complement.
ATTTTGTCTCAACTTACCACCTTGTGTTAGCTTGATCCATGTATTAGAAGCTCTATTAGAGCTTGGCCATGACTCTTCTAGTCCTCCATGGCGCGCATGGTAAGCTTCATTGACTCATATCTTTCTCTGAGCATTATTTCTTCAAAACATAAAGCCTATAAAAGCTTTATATCTCTATAAAATATCAATTTTATGAATGAATCTTATGGCCATACCGTGGTCGTACCATGTATATATGTTAAAATTCATTTTTACTTAGACATTTGTATGGCTCCACTTGTTTTCCTTCAGATTCTGGTTGTAGCATGCGTACCTAAGAGGATTTCTACTTCAAAAATGAAAATTTGAAGTTGTAAATCTTTCCTTTGGCCGTAGCCACTCGTGCATAGAAATTGATTTTTCTTCATTTTTTGGGCTCGACCCAAGAGATTACATTCTATATCCATTACTTCCGGAACAAAACCCAGTATGGGTATTTTCTATTTTAAAGGAATATTGTTTATTCTGTGACCTCCTACTGAAAACCAATATGGCCCACCATAACATTTATGTACTCTGTTCTTCTCTCAAAAAATCCCATGTGGGTTACTCTGAAAATGAAAGAAAGAATTTATCTTGTTTCTCCATAGAAATCCCCACGTGGGTATTCTTGAAAATTGTACTATCTTCATTTTTAATTCAAAACACCAATGTGGGTATTCTGAAAAATGAGAAAATTGTAATTTAAAATCAAACCCTCATGTGGGTTCACTACAAAATGAAAGCAATTCACCTATTTATGTAATTAATGCAAAAACCCAACATGGGTACATCGTGATATGAAGAAATTTGAGTATTTCACTGAAGTTCTCATATGGGTATTCATTTTGAGAGCTAAAAGCTCAAAATTGTGCATCTTTGATTACATTCTGCATTTTTAGTTGAGATCTCCATATGTTTGCATTCGTTTGAAAATCCCGCCTTGTTATTGGCACTATTGTAGCATAATGAATTGTTAAGGAATAAAAATGATTGTATTGCATTCTTACCTTGATTTAGTCTCAAATGAAATTGCAATCTTTACTTTACACTACAACCATCTCCAAGCCTTCATGTATCTTTTGTTGGTACCTTTCAAGTGTCACTGTCATGTTGTTCTGAACCTTCTTGAAGGATAAAACATACAAAGACTTAATTTCAAATGCACCACTTTCGATATATTTTGATTCCTCATTTTGCAATCCTTTAGCTTTCATCCATTGCAGTGTTGTTAATGATCACTTTTGATGCGCAACCTATTTAATTAATGCATTTGAACCCCACAGTCCCACATTAGATGAAACAGTGCACTTACCTCCCTTAGTTGTAGCATTGGAAACTTCGAACAAGAATCTCCATCTCTGCAATTTTCAGCCCTTAATGATGGTGTCCTACATTGATAATTATTGATCAGTTCACTTGACAACTATGATAGTTGTTTGGCATTAGCACTCCATGGCACTGCACTCATTGTTGCCTTCTAGCTTTATGTTCCTCTTTATCAAGACGTTTCTAGTTACTATATCTTGCACTTTAAATGTTGTCTTCCTTTCCTATTTTGAACTTTATGCAAGATCTCCTTGGCAAGGCATAAAGCAAGAACATCATAATTGTTTCTCACTTGTACCGTTCAAGCATTGATTAGATGATATCAATGTTTCCTATCTAGAAATCTTCATGCATTTATATGTTCCATTTAATAAAAACTGTCTTGCTCTCTCCCAAATGGAAAATCTAAAACTTGAAACATGCTTCCTTTATTAAATAGTGCTCTTATTAGTGAGGCATTATGTATGCGTGTTCAGTATCACCAGCATGAGCATGAACACTATTGTAACATCATGAAACAAGATGCAGAAACAACACTCATGGCAGAAAAATGCAAATTGTACAACAATACTTGAGATTTGCAATTATGCAAATGATGTATTTTAGTTGAATTGATTGAGCTCATTTAAGTCAACTATCCACCTGTAGCTTTTAGAAAAACACATTACTTGATTGTTATGAGTAAATAGTCGGGTTAATGGCTTTGATGAATGAACTTTGCTTTACTCTTTCAGTGGTATAGTTATGATGAACATGATGATTGCATTCCTTCACTCACCCCCATTTTCAATGTATAAGGGGCAGCATGCTGAGCTCTACCCTTGTGGGAGCCTATTTTTCTCCACATGCTTGGTCTTCAAAAGATAATCAACCATCACTTTTCCTATACTTGCACAAGGAAACAAATGATGTTAGCATAAAAAAAAATGTGATGATGATGTTCTCTCTTTTTAGTTCATGTTTTTGTTCCTCCCTTTAGTTGGTTCTATGCATTGCAAGGATTGAAATATATCTCTATTAGTATGGCATGTAGTATAGTTCATATCCTGAGCTCTTAATTGACGTTCTTCTCAATCTTTTGCAGATACATTTGGGAGTTGAAGAAAAATGGAGCAAGCTACTAGGCATCAACCAAAGAACAACTCAGGAAATGACAGATATGTCCCATGTTATTTTCTTTTCAATTTTAGTTGTATATTTCCTTTCTTGTCATGAATGGAAATGGCTAAAAGCACAACTTGTGTGGATATTTAATTTCATTCTTTCATTTCCATTTTGAAAGAAAACATTAAAATACAACGTTTTATTATCATTTGTATTCTTGCAATCAAATGAAAACATGTAATGTGAATAACTTCATGAAATAAACAAAAGCATTTTGTTATGCTTTATCATTTGTATATACAGTTTTGTACTCCATTTGATTTTTAAATTACTTGAGCAATACTTCTGAACTCAGCTATCTCAAAACACTTTCCTAACTATCACTTGATGAATGATAAATGCATTGCAATCTATACTTAAGCATATGTAGAAATAACTATATTTTTCCACTTTCAAATATAACAATATTTAAATGAGATCCACCAATTGAGCTGCAACAAAAAATTGGTAACATTTTGGTGATTTTCGCCAAATGCCTGCTAGCTAAGCATAGATCAGTTGCCTTTGAAAACTCCATTGGGCATGGAGTCAAATATGCCCCTTCATGAAACTCAGAACTTTGAACCAACAACACTCCAAACAACAACAAAACAATACGAAACAATGCAGAAGGAAAACTAACAGGCCCTGATGGCCAACAAAATATGCACAACACTTAGGGAAAGAAAACTACTAAAAAGAAATTTGTGTAATGCACTTATTTGCAATAACTACTCTACTTATTTACAAGATAAAACTTATATCAGAGGAAATTCTTGAGGTGGATCACATTAACTGGGATAGGCAACACCTCTCCAGTCAACTTAGAAAGTTGGAAAGCATTGTGTTCCTTGCACTCTGTGATCACATAAGGCCTGTCCCAAATTGCATCGAATTTGGAATTTTGTCCAGGTCTGCTCTTATATTCATTCCACTTGAAGACCAGATCGCCAATAATGAATTCTCATGGTCTTTCCCTTTTATCAAAAGAGCTCCTCATTTAAGCTTGATGTATTTGAAGTTGTCTTAATGCTTCCCTTCTAGTTTCTTCAAGCTCTACCAGCTGTGCAAATCTCACTTCAAGAGGCTGCTCATTCAGCAATTCTAGCTCCTTAACGAAACTAAAAGTAGGAAACTCAATAGAAACTGGTAACTTAGCCTCTTTTCCATAAGCAAGTACATAAGGAGAACAACCAGTAGCCCTTTTAGGAGTCACCCTATCATCCCAAAGAGCTAACTTCAAATTTTCATGCCATGTCTGTTGATTGTCCTCAACTGTCTTCTTGATTATCTGAATCAGATTCTTATTTGTAGATTTCTCCTAAACATTTCCCTACGGATAATAATTAGAAGACATGTTCAAATAAATGTTATTCTCAACTAACCAATCAGAAATTATTAAACCGATAAAATCCAAACCATTGTCAGAGATTATTCAATCTAGAGTACCAAATCTTGACACTAAGTCTTGATAGAAATTAAGCATAGAAGTCTCATTTTCTTCTTTTAAAGTAACTGCCTCGGTCCACTTGGTAAAATAATATGTGGCAATAAGTATCCACTTATGAATTGTGCTTGAAGGCGGGTTGATTGGCCTAATAAAGTCTAAGCCCCACTTAGCAAAGGGTTGTTCCACCTGAATAGGATGCAAAGGAAGAGCTGCAAGCCTCTATTTTCCAAAAAATAAAGCACATTTTTCACATCGTTGGACCCAAGCAATAGCATCTTTAAATAGATCTAGCTAGTAATAACTAGCTCGCATAATTTTAGGGTTGTTGTTCTTGCAGCAAAGTGGCATTTTGAAAGCCCATCATGAAATTCTGCTAAAATATTATTGACTTGATCAAGTTGAATGCACCTTAATAAAACACCTTGAAAGTCTCTCCTATAAAGAATACCATCAATAATTACAAAAGGAATAGCCTGTAATCTGTAATACCTTCTTTTTTCTTTGTCTAAGCCTTTGGGGCACTCACCAGTTTGTAAATAGTGCATCATTTGTTGCAACCAAGTAGCAGAAGAAACTGGAACAACAACTGCATCATCATTGTTTAGCACTTTGTCAACATTTTCAGCTTCTTCTAAGTTGTCCTCATTTCCAGCAATCTATTCACACAAACCCTTGCCTCTAACGAGCTTAGTTACCTTAATATCAATGTCAAATTCCATTACTTTGGTTATCCAACTAGCACACTTATCATTAATATCTTTGTTAAGTAAGAAATTATTAACAGTCGAATGAGCAACTAATAAGTGATTTTTTCTATTTGATAGCATATGCCTAAACTTTTGTAGGCTTCTTACAACAGCAAAAACATGCTTCTCGACAAAAGAATACTTCACCTCATAAGCATGTAATACCTCACTGAAAAATGCCATAGGTTGCTCCAGACCTTCATCGTTTTGTTGGCAAAGCATGGCAGAAATAGTATCAACTCCTCCAAATGCATAAATAATGAAATCTCTATCATACTTTGGATTAATGAGGGTAGGGGCAGCTGCAAGGGCTTCCTTAATCTACTCAAAGATTCTCTTAACCTCCTTGGTACAACTGAAGGGCATATTCTTTTTAAGCATAGAAGTGAGAGGTTGCAGCAAAGCTGCAATATTTGGTATGAACCTCCTCACAAAATTTATTCTTCCAAGAAATCTTTGCAATCCTTTCTTGTGAGTTGGTAATGGAAATTCAAGAATTGCAGAGACTCTTTTAGAATATATAGAAATACCTTGCTTTGAAATAATGTGTCCAAGGAGTTTACCTTTGTGTACAGAAAATATACACTTCTTTGAATTGAGAGACACTCTGAACTCTCTGCATCTTTGAAAAATTTGTTCTAAATGATCAAGATGCTCAGTAGCATTTCTGGAAAAAATAGTAATATCATCTAAATATACCAGAATAAACTTGTTCATGAGGTCGTGAAAGGCCATGTCCATCACTCACTGAAAAGTTTCTCCAATGTTGGATAAGCTGAAAGGAATCTTTTTGTAGGCCATCGCGCCTCACTTAGTCATGAATGTTGTTTTGAACTGATCCTCTTGTTTCACTAGAATCTGGTTGTAAGTTGAATAACCATCTAGCAAAGAAAATATGTCAAAACCAGAAACTACCTGCAGAATTTGCTCCATGGAAGGGAGTGTGTAGTGGTCTTTTAGTGACGCTTTATTTAAATCTCGAAAATTGACACACAATCTAATTTCACCACTTTTCTTCCTAACTAGAACTAAGTTTGACACCCAAGAAGTATGCTTGATAGGAAAAATAATACCACCCTTAACTAATTTATTCAGTTAATATTTCATAAGGTGTTATAATTTTGGATTAAGAGGTCTATGTCTCTGCCTTACTGGTTTTGCATCAGGTTCTAGTTCAATAGTATGTTGGGCTAGTTTTGGGTCAAAACCTTTCAAATCCTTGTACTCCCAAGAAAAAAAATCACTAAATTTCTGACATAATAGAATAAATACTTGTTGTTCTTCCTTATTACATACCTTTCCCGACTTAAGAAGCTTTCCTTTGAAGATTTTGATCACCTCATAGTGTTCTTCTTTAATAGTCAGACTGCACTTGTCTTTCTGCACTTGGTCATCTGAGTTGAACATAGATTCCAAGGTCACCAATCCTTTTGGCAGCATGTTGGTCTTTAACTACACAATCTAGTTATCATACTATTACTACCACTTTTGCTGGTTTCCATCTACAAACTCAGCTTTAGCAATTAAAAAATTTACAATCTACTCATTGCTGTCAAAAACCTGCCAACTCACATTATTGTCAGGCACAAAAGGTCTTACCACTATTTTTACATATTGACGTGCATCCACTTTGTGAATCTCGTTGGGAATATCAAATTGGGCTCATGTGGTAGCGAGCCTATCTGCATGCTTATTTTCATTTCTAGGAACTGAAACAATATTAAAAGCATCAAAATCTTCCATTAAATCCCATACACAATGCTTATATTTCTTAAGCAAGTCCTTTTTTGTAGCATTTAGATTTTTGACCTGATTTACTATTAACTTTGAATCACCATAAACTTGCAAGCATTTGATACCTCTCTTTCGAGCCCAATCTAGGCCATACACCAATGCTTCGTACTCAATTGTATTGTTTGAACAACTGAAAGAAAATCTACAAGTTGAAAAATATTTATCACCCTTTGGTGAAATCAGCATAGCTCCACCTCCAGTGCCTATACTACTTCTTGAACCATCGAAGTAAAGCTTCCAAATCTTATCTTCTGTTTCTGCAAATTGTTCCTCATCTTTGCAAAGATTAGGCATATCAAAATTAGGTTCGCGAATCATGTAGACTCCTAATCCTATCTCATCTGTGTGCTGAAAAGGATCAAGCTTGTGATCTTCGGCTACCCATTCATCTAGATTCATATTTTCTATATGGGTGTTGCAGTTTGAGGTCATGGTTTTTTCCTCTGGAAGTAAAGGGGTGGCGTAGACATTAGCATTTATATGATTCAGGGAATATGGTTGGATATGGTCTTTGGTGAGAGGATCAGACTTTATGGTCACTTTCATACCATACCTTGTTCTAAAAAATAGATGAGACCAATCAGAGGAGAAAAACCCACCCAACTTGGCTGTAAAATCCCTTGAGAGACAAATGGCGAAGTGCAGTGGTAAATCAATAACATGTATAACCTGATGAATAGTGAAAATTGGGGAGGCATGCAGGGTAAGTGCCAAGTTCATACTTATACCAGTAGTTTTAACAACAAACCCATCTAACTGAACTACGCCTTTCTGGGGGTTAGGCTAATAGACCAGACCTAGCTTATCGGCCAAACTCTTAGGCATGACTAAGCTACTGGCACCAGAATCAACCATACAATTATGAACAACCTTATCGCCAATAATCAGACTTAAATAAAATGGGGGAGGCTTCACCTCTTTATTTTTCTGTTCACTTTTAACCTCCAGATTGTTTGCAAGCACAACTTTAGCAATGCCTTGATTAGTATAATCAGAAATAGACAACTCAGCTAAAGCATCTTGCAACAATCTTTTCTGACCTAGGATGTCCAAAGCATCTAATATAGACATGCTGACAGTAGCCTTCCTGAGGTGTTCAACAGTATTGAAAGAAGTAGGATTTACCTTTTGCTAGTTTTTTGTGACAGCAACATCATTTTTCCTCTTCAAAGGTTGCAAATGCATCATTAACTACTCCTTGCCAGGTATTTCTTAGCCTCTTTGTAGAATCTGCACTTTAGGCTACGCTGCACTGTTAACAGCTAATGAAGAAATGGGTTGCTTATTGTTTGTAGGTTGCTACTGTGAATTTACAAGCTTGCTGCCCCAAATCCATAGCTCTCTTTTTTTTATCTAGTATTGGCTGAAATGGAAGAATTTTGTTGATCATGGCCGTTCATGCCACAAAACTCGGAACTTTTCTAGTTTGGCAAAGCAACGTCAAGATTATCTTGTTGTTCCTGATTCCAATCTGTAACATTTTCTGAACTAGCATAGCTATTTTGGACCATTAAGGCTTGATTTATCATGCCATTAGCATATGCTGATTAGTTATGGGGTTAATTGCATGGATAATGCCAATCACAATCTTGAGAAATATTATTCTGTGGTACAAGTTCCTTTGATGAAGTTATTGCGTTTGGGTTGTATGGATGGAATGGTCTTGGGTTAAAACTCTTCCTTTGGCCTTGATAATCATTCTAGAAGGCAGGCCTATTTGGTTGGTTCTATTGATAAGTGGCTTGATAAGGCTCATGTTCATGAACTTGTTTCTTAATGCTCACAAGATCATTCCCGAAGGTCTTGAATATACTTTTAATCTCCTAGATTTCTTGGTTTTGGGCTAGAGCAGCAATTTCTTAGGCTGCATTATGATAACCTATCACTGAAAAAGGCAGGACAATAGCTAAGGGAGGTAAACCAATAGGGCCAGGTGATTGTATTTCAGGAAACAAAGGCATATGAGATCTAGGGGCTATATCTCCAGCTTGGATGAGACAATTATCTACTCTAATGGTGATGACATAAGCATTGGGAAGTGTATGCCCACCTATAGATTGGGTCATGACCAAAATCTTACTATTCAAAGCTTTTAAGTAAAAAAAAGCGTGAGCTAGTAAAGGTTTTACCGTTGCAGGAATTTTGTCCCACGTTCTCTAAAATCAGTAGTTGAAATCAACCAAGTGCTCATGTGGTGCCCTCTAAATGGTGCTCAATTTCTCTAACAAGGACAAATTATAATATTTATAAACAAAATATTGATACAGGCCATTACCTAATGCATCCCATGTCATGATTGAGTTGGCTACGAGGCCTCTGAGCCATTGCAATGCTTTACCCTTGAGTGATGCAGCCAAGAGTCTTAACATGACATTCTCTTGTGTGATGTTGTGAACTGAACATAGGGTAGTCACGTCATGAATATGCTCAACCGTTGTTGTGTGATCCTCCCCAATGAAGTATGGCAGGCTTCTAAGGGCTGCAAGTGGGATGTCATCATATTGAGCAATGTCTAATGGACTTCCTCCATTAAAAGGTACAAATGGGTGTTGTCTTGGTGCTGCCATTAGCGGTAATTGTGATATTGGAACTGGGATTCTTGGTGATAAAACCAAAGAGCTAAAAATAGGAGGTGTTGATTTTGACCTCGCAGGTGTTTCAAACAGCCTCCTTGTTGTGTTTCCCCTTCTTCATGGTGGGGACAACTGTCAGTATTCGAAAGGTGCATAACTTGACCTAGTTTGTACTTTTCTCATGTGTAGTTTGCACTAAGTCTGCATGCAAAATTAGGATCGGAGTCACTAGGTATATTGAAATGGGCCACCAAAAGGTTGAATAACTTGCTGCATACACCAAAAAATAACTTTAAAACATTAAAAACTTCTCTAAATTTGATTTTCAGAGTACCACAGGACGTGCCAAAAACTGTTAACAATCACTTTTGCACCCTTTTTCGAATTTGCAAAACTCAGACTATCTATTGAAACATGGAAACTCCTTTCAGATGTGGGTGATCTTCTGTGAAAAGAGAATCTCTAGAATGAGCTGGTTCTCTAAATGACAATCATATTCTAAATAATTTTCTGGAAAAACGATAGAGAAGGATTATTGAAATTAAAATCTATGACTTAAAATGATTTTTGAGAATTTAACAGTGACTAAATGATGATTTTGGTTTATTTCCCACAAACAGTTTTTAGAAAACCACAATATCTCACAACCTCTCATGAACAATTAACACATAAATAATTTGCATGAAGATTTGATTTTAAATACGACATGCAACATGTATCTTTAGACTTTCTATATTAAGAATTATAGTTTTAGGACATAACAAGGATTCTATAAATAGAAATCACAATATTTCATCAAACTAAAACTGCAAGTAGACACAAAAATGATAAATAGGAATGTTGTTTTATTCAACTGTAAGAGTAAGCCCAAAATCTTTATTAAGTACAAAGGAAGTTTACAAGCTCCAAAATGTGTGAGAGCAAGAAACTAAAATATGACATCAGAAAAATCTAAGTTTTCTACAAGATATATCTCCAAAACCCTAATCTGAGCTCGAGGTAAAAGCTCAAGGAAAGGTATCAAAAACTACCCCAAAATTTTGCACAAAAGCAGAAAAATCACACTTTTGCATGTACATACTGAAAAACTCCTCAAAAAAGGTCAAATATGCTTTTAAAGTAAAAAAAAAAGACTCATCTCTCCAACAAGGAAGCTCAAATCCAACTAAGGAAAGACGACTCACAAATCTGCTAAAAATAGCAAAGAGATAAAACAACTTGTTTTATTCTTGCTTTACAATGACTTACAGATTCTAAATCTCCTAAATTTGATTAATTTTTTGAATTAAATATTTTGAAATATTTTGCAAAAAATCACAGCCTTATTTCTCTAATTACAATGCTTGATTTTCTTAAAAAATCATAAAATATAAGGACAATATTGATCCTTTGAACTTAATTGATTTCTTATAAAATAAATAATAAAAAAAAAGCCTAAGTCATTATAGGAATATTATTTTCACTAAGGAAAGATAATGGGAAAACAAAAACTTAAGGGTTTAGGCTTTGAAACACCATACCAAGTACCTATTCCAAAACCTATGTAAAAATATCAATAAAAATGTTGGAAAGGCTCGACCTAAGGAATGTGTGACCATAGCATTAATTTTTTTGAGCTTCATATTTTAAAAACATTGACAAAATTCCCAAGTTGAATTAGGGAAAAGTGAAACCCTAAAGACAAAACAAAGAGATCCCCAAGATTTCACATCATTTTGCAAAGTGACACTTTGGAGAAAATATTGTTTGTATACTGCCGCCATGTAGAAGGTTAGGGTTTGAACTTGAAGATTGGAAATCTGGCCGTCGACCTCTCTGTAGATGGATTCTCCTTCAAAGTGCTTGGTAATGTTTCCTTAGGCCATTTCGTGAATTCTTATCTTCATTTTTCTGTATGATTTTTTCCTTAAAGTCGCGGCCTCTAGTTGCAATATGATGGCTTTTTGATGTAATTCTATATTTTTTTTGTATTTTGTTTCAACTTGCCACCTTGTGTTAGCTCGATCCATGCATTAGAAGCTCTGTTAGAGCTTCACCATGACTCTTCTAGTCCTCCATGGTGCACATGGTAACCTTCATTGTCTCATTGCTTTCTCTTAGCATTATTTCTTCAAAATAGAAAGCCTATAAAAGCTTTATATCTCTATAAAATATCAATTTTATGAATGAATCTTATGGCCATACCCTGGTCGCGCCATGTATATATGTTAAAATGCATTTTTACTTAGAAATTTGTATGGCTCCACTTGTTTTCCCTCATATTCTGGTTGTAGCATGCGTACCTAAGAGGCTTTCTACTTCAAAAATGAAAATATGAAGTTATAAATCTTTCCTTTTGCCGTGGCCACTCATGCACAGAAATGGGTTTTTCTTCATTTTCTAGGCTTGACCCAAGAGAATACATTGTATATCCATTACTTTTGGAACAAAACCCAGTATGGGTATTTGCTATTTTAAAGGAATATTATTTATTCTATGACCTCCTGTTGAAAACTAGTATGGCCCACCATAACATTTATGTACTCTGTTCTTCTTTCAAAAAACCCCATGTGGGTTCCTCTGAAAATGAAAGAAAGCATTTATCTTGTTTCTCTATAGAAATCCCCACATGGGTATTCTTGCAAATTGTACTATCTTCATTTTTAATTCAAAATCCCCAATGTGGGTATTCTAAAAAATGAGAAATCTATAATTTAAAATCAAACCCCCATGTGGGTTCACTGGAAAATGAAAGTTATTCACCTATTTCCGTACTTAATGCAAAAACCTAACATGGGTACATCGTGATATGATGAAATCTGATTATTTGACTGAATCCCTCATATGGGTATTCATTTTGAGAGCTAAAATCTCAAAATTGTGCACCTTTGATTACATTCTACATTTTTAGTTGAGATCTCCATATGTTTGCATTCGTTTGAAAATCTTGCCTTGTTATTGGCATTACTGTAGCATAATGCATTCTTAAGGAATAAAAATTATTGTATTGCATTCTTACCTTGTTGTAGTCTCAAATTAAATTGTAGTCTTTACTTTAGACTGGATCCCTCTCCATGCCTTCATCTATCTTTTTTTGGTACCTTTTAGGTGTCACTTTCATGTTGTTTTGAACCTTCTTGAAGGATAAAACATACAAAGACTTAATTTCAAATGCACCACTTTTTGATATATTTTGATTCCTCATTTTGCAATCGTTTGTCTTTCAGCCATTGCAGTGTTGTTAATGATCAATTTTGATGCACAACCTATTTACTTAGTGCATTTGAACCCCACAGTCCCACATTAGATGAAACAGTGCACTGTACCTCCCTTAGTTGTATCATCAGAGACTCTGAACAACCATCTCTGTCTCTGCAAATTTCATCCCTCAATGATGTTGTCCTACATTGATAATTCTTGATCAGTTCACTTGACAACTATGATAGTTGTTCGGCATTAGCACTCCATGGCACTGCACTCACTGCTTCCTTCTAGCTTTATGTTCCTCTTTATCAAGACGTTTCTAGTTACTGTATCTTGCACTTTAAATGTTGTCCTCCTTTCCTATTTTGAACTTTATGCAAGATCTCCTTGGCAAGGCATAAAGCAAGAACATCATAATTGTTTCTCACCTGTACTGTTCAAGCATTGATTAGATGATATCAATGTTTCCTATCTGGCAATCTTCATGCATTTTTATGTTCCATTTAATAAAAAATGTCTTGCTCTCTCCCAAATGGAAAATATGACACTTGAAACATGCTTCCTTTATTAAATAGTGCTCTTATTAGTGAGGCATTATGTATGCTTGTTCACTATCACCATCACGAGCATGAACACTGTTGTAACATCATGAAACAAGATGCATAAACAACACTCATGGCAGCAAAATGAAAATTGTAATTGACAACACTTGAGATTTTCTTTACTCTTTCAACACTTGACAACACTTGAGGTATAGTTCTTATGAACATGATGATTGCATTCCTTCACTCACCCCCATCTATAATGTATAAGGGGCAGCATGCCGAGCTCTACCCTTGTGGGAGCCCATTTTTCTCCACATGCTTGGTCTTCAAAAGATAATCAGCTACATGACTTTTCCTATACCTACACAAGGAAACAAATGATGTTAGCATAAAAACAATATGTGATGATGATGTTGTCTCTTTTTAGTTCATGTTTTTGTTCCTCCCTTTGGTTGGTTCTATGCATTGCAAGGATTGAAATATATCTCTGTTAGTATGGCATGTAGTATAGTTCAAATCCTGAGCTCTTAATTGATGTTCTTATCAATATTTTGCAGGTACATTCAAGAACTAAAGTAGAATGGAGCAAGCTATGAGGTGTCAACCAAAGAACAACTCAGGAAATGACAGATATGTCCCATGCTATTTTCTTTTCACTTTTAGTTGTATATTTCCTTTCTTGTCATGAATGGAAACGGCTAAAACCACGGCTTGTGTGGATATTTAGTTTTGTTCTTTCATTTCCATTTTGAAAGAAAACATTTAAATGCAAATTTGTATTATCATTTGTATTCTTGCAATCAAATGAAAACATGTAATGTGAATCACTTCATGAAATAAATGAAAGCATTGTGTTCTGCTTTATCATTTGTGACAAATGTTTCGGGCTCAAAAAATGTGATACCATTTGAAATCTATAGATGTTTTTCAATGAGCCTATCAATTAGAACTTTAGTTGTAATTCAAATAGAAAATGAATAATAATTATTTATTAAATTCAAACTAAAGCATAAATTATATTGGTGGAAAGCTGAGAATCTCCTTTAAAAACCCTTTTCGTTTCATCAATTTTGGGTAAAAAATTGGTCATCAGCTACATACCCTACAAATACCCATCATGATCCTAGACATACCTAGTATGATCTTGTTGAACAATTTAAGAGCAGTCCCAAAAAGATATCACTTTGGGACCTTCTTCATACTTCACCTACCTATCACATTATGCTTCAAACGACCTTACAACAAGTTCCTATCCCTTCTAATGCACAACCGAATGACATAGAAGCCCTAATTCAAGGATTGAATGCTGGCATTATTTTCCACCAAAGTGAACATCCCCCTTTGGATGTGCAAAAAAATAATGAAGCTTCCTAAATAATATTTCAATACAATACGATAGGGATAAAGAGAACCATTGTTGAAAGTGGCTCCGCTCTTAATGTGTGTAGTGTAAAAATTGGATAGGCTTCATGTGGATAGCTCAAAAATTCAACCTGATTATTTGTATACTAAGGGCTTTGACAATGTAGAAAAATAATCGCTTGGTGTGATCACTTTTCCTATTACAGTTGGAGTGGCCACATTGGATACAAAAATTCATGTTATGCCTCATGAACTTTCATATAATCTCCTTCTAGGGAGACCATGGATTCATAAAATGAATGTTATGCCTTCCACTCTTCATCACAAAATGAAATACATTCACAACAACTAAGTGTACACACTTGAAGCCAACCCCAATCCAAATAGTCATTTGCACATTGAGAACAACCTTTGATGAACACAACAACAACCAACAAACTAATCCAAAAGAAATGAAAAAGCTTTATGGAAAAGGTTATGAACTTATGAAACACCTTGGATATAGTGGAAAAGGATGTGGTGCTCATTAACAAGGTATCCACAACCCTATAGATCCTATCACACAACAAACAACTTATGGCCTTGGTTATTTTCCTTTGATAGAAATCGCCAAGCCTTCACTCATCATCAACACATCTTTGCTTCATTCGAATGTCATCTTGCAAAACACTACTAAATTGAATTCGTTAGATTTTACACCCTCCTATACAGGAGAGAACAAAATATCATAATCTAAAGAGTCTTGCATAAGTATGAAATCTTGTACATCTAAGCAAGAAGTATCTTTGCTGCAAACCACAGGAACACCTTCTACCACCGATCAAGAGGGTATCTTGTCAAGACTTCTCCAAGATCACTTGATCACCCTTCCTCCAAGAACTAAAAATAAATTCTATTGCAAACCTTCATTTTGTGCATATAATAGAGTTCATTGTGATTCCACTAATGAATGTAAGGCTTTGAATCATAAAATCCATCATTTTAAGGAAATTGTTATTCTTCCTTATGTGGGGGCACCTAATTCCTCTAATTGATACTAATTTTCACTCTAGCATGAATTTCATTAATCAATTTGCTTCACCTTTATCTTTCACTAAGTGGGGGCAAGGGGTTCATTAGCCTTGTCTTAGTATGTCACTTGTCGTTGCCTCTTTTGACTAGTTGTTAACCTTTCATGTATATATAAGAGGAAGTTTGGGATGTGGAAAACATGCCTTAAGTTGGCTCGCATGTGACATACTACATTTTTCGTGACATAGCTAATTGGAAATATATGAATTGGCATAGGGCTTTTTGAGTAAGCTCTCATGTAGGTCGAAGTTCATTTTCATTGTGGCACCTTATTAAATTTATTATGGTATAACTTTGATATGGTTGAGCGGGAAGGACATTGTGATGCACGACTTTTCCCTATAGCCACCTTATGGATTTCTCACCCCGCAGACAACTAGAAGTTTTGTTGCCCCACTGTGAGTATACTTAGGAATTTTCACCCAACGGACAGCCAAGAGTTTTGTCACCTCAGAGTGAGTACGCATTTTTGGACAAACAGCCTAGATCTGCTCCACAACGATCTAGAAAAATGGTTGAAGCTTGATCCACCTTTTCATTTTTGCTTTTCTCTTCCTTCTAGTTCTTTCCATTGCATGATTGTGTATCTTGTTTTTGTTGCAAATCATTCACCATTGCACATGTTCTTTTGTGCTTATGTTGGCTTCACTTGGGATCTTAGATCCTGGGGGACTTGATTGCTTCCTCGATCTTTGTCATCCTTGATCATCTGCAATGGTGCGATTGGAACATGTCTTGAATGTCTACTTTAGTGTGAGTTTGAAGCAAGTTCACCCTCTAACTAAAGTGGGGGCTAACTATGGACATAGAAAAAGTATACCTTTTTTCTTTCCTGATTTGGGATTAACTAATGATAAATTGGACTTAATGAGGCCTTTATTTGGTGTTGTGATGTGTTTTACACATCCACACTAGGTCTTGGACCCTTGCAAACTAAATAAAATGCATCTAAGGATGTCTTGTAAAGGTGTTGTAAAGTGTTGTAAAAGACTTTCACTAGACTAATGGACCAATTTTCCCCTTAATTCAATGTTGTAAAACATATTTAAATGCATCCTCACATTAATCTAGAAGGCTTGTAAATTAAGCTTAACTTTAATCTAGTGTTGTAACATGATTTACACATTCACATTGGATGTTGTGCCTTTCTAGGCTCTGTGGACCCTATTTTAATGATGTAAAGTGTATTTAATCACACTTTGACATTGAATTTTGTGTCCCAAGCCCTAATTGACCTTCACATCATCACTAATAGGCCCCTATTGCCCCATATTGTGCTTCCGGAGGCATAATTTGATCAAATAGTCGACTAGAACAATCTAGAAACCTGATTTTCTTATCTCCCAACCTTCTAGCTAGCAGAATGGCCCCTATGGGACCCATTCACCCTTGATGGCAAATCAATCCCATCTAGGTGGGACCCATTTTCCATTGATGGAAAATGAGTCCCATTTGAGTCATTTTTAAGGTTTAAATCTAGGAAAAGTTATATTTTAAGTTTTATTTTTCTCCATGTCGGCGTTAGGGATCAAATTAATGCAAAAACATGGTGGATTTCCTATAAATACAAGTCTCTAAACCCTAATTCAGATCTCTTAAAGAATTCACAACTCATTCATCATTTTTATTCCACTTCAAGTCAAACAAGTTAGGGTTTTATCATTCCAAGTCATTCAAAATCACTTTTTAGACACTCAAGGGAAAAAAATTTAGCTGTTGTTGCAGAAATTATAGATCAATCTTCATGGAAAGGTATTAACTCCATTATTGCATGCTTCATTACATTATTTCTTCATCTTCGTTTAATTACCTAAAAAGGGGTTTGACCAAGGAAAACCCCCATGCTCGAACATTCAACATTTCTCCTTCTCTTCTTGTGTGTTTGCATATTTAGGTATCTTGAAGACTTGGAAATCATTAAAAATTAAGTTGCAAAGTTATTGAAGGCATCTTATTCCTTGCAAGGTCAAAATATTAACAAAAAGTCATTTTCAGTGTTGGAAATAAAATTTTCATAGGCGGACACCTATTAAGAACCAATGTGCAAATTGAGGGCTTTAGTTTCCAATTTTGGATTTTCAAAAATTAAAAAGTGGATTGGTTGACCATTGATGGTGACTGAGTCCCAATGCTAGACCTGAAAAAGTTTTTTTGCAGTTTTGGATACCCATTTGTTTGAAATAGGCTCCAAAACAGTTTCCTAGAATTGGGACTAATTCACCCAAAATGGCTAACAAGTCCCACTAGGCCAAATTTCTAGCATCAACAAAATTTCAAAAGTTATTTCTAGTCTCCATCATGATCTCAGGTGCACACATTCAATTTCATTAATTTCTATTGCAGTTTGCTTTCATTGCTAAGTGTTTTTGCATATCACAATATATTTTCCAACAAGTTGCATTTCTTTAATTACCATTCAATAATCAATAGGTTTCATTCATTTTTTGTATTTAGATCATTGTATTTAGATCATTGCATTTAGACACATCTCATCCATTCTTGCATAATATTGAGTGTAGACATTTCCCATTTTGGCCTATCTTTCCCCTTTTAGGTGAAAAATCCTAGAAGGGCTAGAAAGACATTCGAGTGCAAAAATATTTGTTTCCATGTCATGATCTGGATTTTACACCTTTCTAAGAATTTTTTAAAAGGTGTCCCATAATTATGCTTAATGCGACTCATACGCCACTTCTAGTGTATGAGTCTCATGTGGCCCAAAATCAAATTTAATTCGAATTCTTAGCAGTATTTTACTCCTAGATTTGATGTTAGCTGGTAGTGTTGTGATTTTAGGAATTTTGGCATAAATAAGAATAAATATATAAGGTTCTTTCACTCATTTTCACCTAAGCATTCAAGATATTATCCTAAGCATTCAAGTATTCATGCATATAGCAAATTGGAGTTAACAAGAACATTGAAATGTTTACAAGAGCATTCAAGGGAAGATTATCAATTTTTTTAGAGCATTATTCAAGCATCAAGCATAATTTCAAAGTCTTCATGGATCATTGTTTTTTTTAGCAAACAATTTTGATGTAGGATTTTATGATTTAAGCTACCATTCAATTCAAGATCTATCACATTCAAGCAAGAGTCAAGATCTACATCCATTGAAGCCATTTCATACATGTTTGCAACCTCTTATTGCTAGGGTTTGGTGAGTTGCAACATCATATTTTGTTCATTCATCATTCTCCATTCTAATTTTATTTCATTACAAGATTTGATTACCAAAATGGGGTTTGACCAAGGCAAACCCCTTTCCACTAACAAAATAACATTTTCCCCTCCCTTTTAGTGTGTGATTTGTAGGTTTATGTTGAAGACACATTGAAGAGCAAGTTTGGAGAAAGTTGTCAAAGTGTCCAAATTTGTTAAATTTGTCACCTTGCATTGAAGATCATTGGGAGACTTCTATAGGTTGCAAACCAGGGTTTCAGATCTTTAAATCAATTAGAAAGGAAAAAGAAAACATTGAGTAGATTCAGACTTTGAAGCTTCAGAAAACCCTAACTAGACTGATACACTAGTTTTGGCGAATGAGTCCCAATTTCCTTCACTCACCCCCATCTATAATGTATAAGGGGCAACATGCCGAGCTCTACCCTTATGGGAACCCATTTTTCTCCACATTCTTGGTCTTCGAAAGATAATCAACTACATGAATTTTCCTATACCTACACAAGGAAACAAATGATGTTAGCATAAAAAAAATATGTGATGATGATGTTGTCTCTTTTTAGTTCATGTTTTTGTTCCTCCCTTTAGTTGGTTCTATGTGTTGCAATGATTGAAATATATCTCTGTTAGTATGGCATGTAGTATAGTTCATATCCTGAGCTCTTAATTGATGTTCTTATCAATCTTTTGCAGGTACATTCAGGCGCTAAAGCAGAATGAAGCAATCTACGAGGTGTCAACCAAAGAACAACTCAGGAAATGACATATATGTCCCATGTTATTTTCTTTTCACTTTCAGTTGTATATTTCCTTTCTTGTCATGAATGGAAATGGCTAAAACCACAGCTTGTGTGGATATTTATTTTTGTTCTTTCATTTCCATTTTGAAAGAAAACATTAAAATGAAAAGTTGTATTATCATTTGTATTCTTGCAATCAAATGAAAACATGTAATGTGGATCACTTCATGAAATAAATGAAAGCATTATGTTATGCTTTACCATTTGTATATCCAGATTTGTACTCCATTTGATTTGTAAATTACTTGAGCAATACCTCTGAACTCAGCTATCTCAAAACACTTGCATAACTGTCACTTGATGAATGATAAATGCACTACAATATGCACTTAATAATATGTAGAAATAATTGTTTTTTTCAACTTTCAAATATAACAATATTTAAATCAGCTCCACCAATTGAGCTGTAGCAAAAAATTGGTAACAATGTGCTTTTCATTTTTGTCCAAACAATGTTAGTGTCTTACATATTTAGAGATGCTACGAAACATTTCCTATCGCCTCCCTATGAGAGTGTTTGAGTGCAAGAGAATACAACTTTGGGCATTCCTAACGATCATACTTGTTCTTCTCCTAATATCTCTCCTCTTAGTGAAGAAGATATTTTGGTAGAAGTGTCAATTCATGAGAGTTTTGAAAATCCTTGTTGTTTCTCTCCTCTTACCTCTCTTAGTGGACAACACATTGATGAAAAAAACAACACAACCATAGGTAATCATGACAATAATTTTTTTTTTCTCCTAGTATCTCCCTTAGTTGTGAAGATGATACTTTGTTGTTAGAAAACACAATTAATGATAGTCATGAGAATCTTACTTGTCTCATTTCACCTAAGCATGATAATTCAACCATTGATCATTCCCCTACTTGTGATGAATTCATCCATGAATGTCACGAACATTTGATTCATAGTTCTCCTAAATACTCTCCTTCTAGGGATAATATCATGGTGTTAGAAAATGGAAACAATAGTAATGTGTCTTCCTCAGATCAACAAGTCACTCTAGATTTCCCTTCATTAGAGATACATCAAACCAAGACCATTGAGGTTATGAATACGCAAGAATCCATTCAATCCACCTTGATTAATGGACCTCACACATACCCCATGGGACATCCTAAGAACCCTCTAATTCTTTACCCCCCTTCACACAAACAACAAACTCAAAACCAACCTGAGCTCATTCTTTACCCACCATCACAATTCAACACCAGCCTGAATTTCACACCCTCTACCCACCTTAAAATATTGTCACAACAACTAATTGATAATATCGTTGCTCATACATATAACACTAGAAAATTTCTAGAACCACACCAACCCACCTTGACCTCCTTACCTTTTCCAAATTCTATATTGCCTCGATTAAGTGAGTAGGGTATCTGCATGATCAACATCGAAAAAGTAGTCCCTTAAGTGGCAAAAAATTTAGAAAAATCAGAGTTAGACAACTTGATGTAAAAATTTGAATAAGTTATATTATTTCAAAAATATGTAAGAATAGAATTTGTAGCAAATTGAATGTAGTATCTAAACTACTAGGTTTATTAAAAAAAAATCTTTTCGGTGAAAATTTGAAATTTCAATGCAGTAGTACTTAAATTTCAGGGAAAAAATAAGAAGTAGGTGTCTTTCTAACCACCCTAACCATAATAAAATGATAATATTTTTTTATAAGATTTTAGATATAAGTAGAGGACTCATGTCTTGATGTGATGCATATTTTTTTGTAATTTTTTTCAAGTAAATAATTAATTATGATTTTTTTATTACAACTTTTGAAAAATATAAAAAACTCGTACGTCTGACCACCTTAACTTGGTCAAATATTTATGAAATTATTATTTTTTAATCCTATAATATGTGAAGGATAGAATGTGACAAATGTTTCGGGCTCAAAAAATGTGATACCATTTGAAATCTATAGATGTTTTTCAATGAGCCTATCAATTAGGACTTTAGTTGTAATTCAAATAGAAAATGAATAATAATTATTTATTAAATTCAAACTAAAGCATAATTTATATTGGTGGAAAGCTGAGAATCTCCTTTAAAAACTATTTTCGTTTCATCAATTTTGGGTAAAAAAATGGTCATCAGCTACATACCCTACAAATACCCATCATATTGCTACTTTTTCGCCCATCATGATCCTGGACATACCCAGTATGATCTTGTTGAACAATTTAAGAGCACTCCCGAAAAGATATCACTTTTGGACCTTCTTCATACTTCACCTACCTATCACACTATGCTTCAAATGACCTTACAACAAGTTCCTATCCCTTCTAATGCGCAACCGAATGACATAGAAGCTCTAATCCAAGGATTGAATGCTGACATTATTTTCCACCAAAGTGAACTGATACAATTATCTAACATTGAGATGGCACTTGAGGATAGTCCATTATCTCAGAATCATCATATTTGACAAATTACATATTCTTTATGAATTTGCACTGAGATTTGATCATGAGATTCTTAGATAAATGCACTGTTGGCTTTTAAATATTTCAATTACCCATCCAACCAAAAGACAAACAACAACACATTGAACAATTCATGAAGTTATTGGACGATGATTGGGGTTCCTTAGATTTCACACCAACATTTATGGGTGAGTACAAGATTATAAAAAAAGTTTCAAATAGGGGAAACAAAAAAGTAGATGACCCTTTGAAAGCTTCCACCTCAACCACTTTAGACCAAATACAACCAAATACAAAACAACCTTTGATAAACACAACAACAACCAACAAACTAATCCAAAAGAAATGAAAAAGCTTTATGGAAAAGGTTATGAACTTATGAAACACCTTGGATATAGTGGAAAAGGATGTGGTGCTCATTAACAAGGTATCCACAACCCTATAGATCCTATCACACAACAAACAACTTATGGCCTTGGTTATTTTCCTTTGATAGAAATCGCCAAGCCTTCACTTATCATCAACACATCTTTCCTTAATTCCAATGTCATCTCACAAAACACTACTAAATTGAATTCATTACATTTTACACCCTCCTATATAGGAGAGAACAAAATATCATAATCTAAAGAGTCTTGCATAAGTATGAAATCTGGTACATCTAGGCAAGAAGTATCTTTGCTACAAACCATAGGAACACCTTCTACCACCGATCAAGAGGGTATCTTGTCAAGACTTCTCCAAGATCACTTGATCAACCTTCCTCCAAGAACTAAAAATAAATTCTATTGCAAACCTTCATTTTGTGCATATAATAGAGTTCATGGTGATTCCACTAATGAATTTAAGGCTTTGAATCATAAAATCCATCATTTTAAGGAATTTGTTATTCTTCCTTATGTGGGGGCACCTAATTCCTCTAATTGATATTGATTTTCACTCTGGCATGAATTTCATTAATCATTTATCTTCACCTTTATCTTTCACTAAGTGGGGGCAAGGGGTTCAGTAGCCTTGTATTAGTATGTCACTTGTAGTTGCCTCTTTTGACTAGTCCTAAACCTTTCATGTATATATAAGAGCAAGCTTGGGATGTGGAAAACATGCTTAAAGTTGGCTCGCATGTGACATAATACATTTTTCATGACATAGCTAATTGGAAACATATGACTTGGCATAGGGATTTTTGAGTAAGCTCTCATGTAGCTCAAAGTTCATTTCCATTGTGGCACCTTATTAAAATTTTCAGGTTATAACTTTGATATGGTTGAGCGGGAAGCACATTGTGAGGCATGAATTTTCCCCATAGCCACCTTATGGATTTCTCACCCTGCAAACAACTAGAAGTTTCATGGCCACAGGGTGAGTATACCTAGGAATTCTCACCCAACAGACAGCCAAGAGTTTTGTCACCTTAGAGTGACTATGCATTTTTGGACAAACAGCCTAGATCTGCTCCACAATGATCTGGAAAAATGGTTGAAGCTTGATCCACCTTTTCAATTTTTCTTTTCTCTTCCTTCTAGTTCTTTCCTTTGCATGATTTTGTATCTTGTTTTTGTTGCAAATCATTCACCATTGCGCATGTTCTTTTGTGCTTATGTTGGCTTCACTTGGGATCTTGGATCCTAGGGGGCTTGATTGCTTCCTCGATCTTTGTCATCCTAGACCATCTGCAATGCTAAGATTGGAACATGTCTTGAATGTCTACTGTAGTGTGAGTTTGAAGCATGTTCATCCTCTCAGTAAAGTGGGGGCTAACTGTGGACATAGAAAAAGTATACCTTTTTTCTTTCTAGATTGGGATTAATTAATGATAAATTGGACTTAATGAGGCCTTTATTTGGTGTTGTGAGGTGTTTTACACATCCACACTAGGTCTTGGACCCTTGCAAACTAAATAAAATGCATCGAAGGATGTCTTGTAAAGGTCTTGTAAAGTGTTGTAAAAGACTTTCACAAGACTAATGGACCAATTTTCCCCTTAATTCAATGTTACAAAACATATTTAAATGCATCCTCACATTAACCTAGAAGGCTTGTAAATTAAGCTTAAATTTAATCTACTATTGTAACATGATTTACACATTCACATTAGATGTTGTGCCTTTCTAGGCTATGTGGACCCTATTTTAAGTATGTAAAGTGTATTTAATCACATTTTCACATTGAATTTTGTGTCTCAAGCCCTAATTGACCTTCACATCATCACTAATAGGCCCCTATTGCCCCATATTGTGCATCTTGGAGCATAATTTGATCAAATAACTGACTAGAAATATCTAGAAACCTGATTTTCTTATCTCCCAACCTTCCAGCTAGCAGAATGGCCCCTATGGGACCCATTCACCCTTGATGGCGAATCAATCCCATCTAGGTAGGACCCATTTTCCATTGATGGCGAATTAGTCCCATTTGAGTCATTTTTAGGGTTTAAATCCATGAAAAGTTAGATTTTAAGTTTTATGTTTCTCCATGTCGGCCTTAGGGATCCAATTAATGGGAAAATATGGTGGATTTCCTATAAATACAAGTCTCTAAATTGTAATTCACATCTCTTAAATCATTCACAACTCATTCATCATTTTTCTTCCACTTCAAGTCAAACAAGTTAGGGTTTTATCATTCCAAGTCATTCAAAATCACTTTTCAGACACTCAAGGGAAAAAAAATTAGCTTTTGTTGCAGAAATTCAAGATCAATCTTCATGGAAAGGTATTAACTCCATTATTGCATGCTTCATTACATTATTTCTTCATTTTGGTTTAATTACATAAAAAGGGGTTTGACCAAGGAAAACCCCCATGCCCGAACATTCAACATTTCTCATTCTCTTCTTGTGTGTTTGCAGATTTAGGTATCTTGAAGACTTGGAAATCATTAAAAATTAAGTTGCAAAGTTATTGAAGGCATCTTCTTCCTTGCAAGGTCAAAATATTAACAAAAAGTCACTTTCAGTGTTGGAAATAAGATTTTTCAGAGGCAGACACCTATCAGGAACCAATGTGCAAATTGAGGGCTTTAGTTTCCAATTTTGGATTTTCAAAAATTCAAAAGTGGATTGGTTCACCATTGATGGTGAATGATTCCCAATGCTAGACCTAAAAAAGTTTTTTTGCAGTTTTGGATACCCATTTGTCTGAAATGGGCTCCAAAACAATTTCCTAGACTTGGGACTAATTCACTCAAAATTGCAAATATGTCCCACTAGGCAAAATTTCTAGCATCAACATCATTTCAAAAGTTATTTCTAGTCTCCATCATGATCTCAGGTGCACACATTCAATTTCATTCATTTCTATTGCAGTTTGCTTTCATTGCTAAGTGTTTTTGCATATCACAATATATTTTCCAACAAGTTGCATTTCTTTAATTACCATTCAATAATCAATAGGTTTCATTCATTTTTTGTATTTAGATCATTGCATTTAGACACATCTCATCCATTCTTGCATAATATTGAGTGTAGACATTGCCCATTTTCGCCTATCTTTCCCCTTTTGGGTGAAAAACCCTAGAAGGGCTAGAAAGACATTCAAGTTCCAAAATATTTGTCTCCATGTCTTGATCTGGATTTTACACCTTTCTAAGAATTTTTTAAAATGTGTCCCATAATTATGCTTAATGCAACTCATATGCCACTTCTAGTGTATGAGTCTTGTGTTGCGCAAAATCAAATTTAATTCAAATTCTTAGCAGTATTTTACTCCTAGATTTGGTGTCATCTCGTAGTGTTGTGATTTTAGGAATTTTTGCATAAAAAAGAATAAATATAAGGTTCTTTCACTCATTTTCATCTAAGCATTCAAGATATTATCCTAAGCATTCAAGTATTCATGCATATAGCAAATTGGAGTTCACAAGAACATTCAAATGTTTACAAGAGCATTCAAGGGAAGATTATCAATTTTTTTAGAGCATTATTTAAGCATCAATCGTAATTTCAAAGTCTTCATGGATCATTGTTTTTTTTAGCAAACAATTGTGATGTAGGATTTTATGATTTAAGCTACCATTCAACTCAAGATCTATCACATTCAAGCAAGAGTCAAGATCTACATCCATTGGAGCCATTTCATATATGTTTGCAACCTCTTATTGCTAGGGTTTGGTGAGTTGCAACATCATATTTTGTTCATTCATCATTCTCCATTCCTATTTTATTTCATTACAAGGTTTGATTACCAAAATGGGGTTTAACCAAGGCAAACCCATTTCCACTAACAAAACAACATTTTCCCCTCCCTTTTAGTGTGTGATTTGTAGGGTTATGTTGAAGAGACATTGAAGAGCAAGTTTGGAGAAAGTTGTCAAAGTGTCCAAAGTTGTTAAATTTGTCACCTTGCATTGAAGATCATTGGGAGACTTCTACAGGTTGCAAACCAGGGTTTCAGATCCATAAAACAATTAGAAAGGACAAAGAAAACATTGAGTAGATTCAGACTTTGAAGCTTCAGAAAACCCTAACTAGACTAATACACTAGTTTTGGTGAATGAGTCCCAATATAGGTCATTTTTTGGGTTTTTTGTAGTTTCAGACACCCTTTTGCTAGATTTCAGTTTCTACCCAGAAGCCCTGATCTAGGACTCAATCACCTAGTTTGGCATATGAGTCCCAGTCAACATTAAAATTAGTGTTTTTAGCATTTTAGAGCTTCATTCAATCTCCTTCATATTTCCAATTCCATACTTCTGATATCTCACCTTTATGTTTTGTTTTACATGGTTATCTAGGTCATTTAGTGAAAGATTG
This sequence comes from Sequoia sempervirens, assembly GCA_007258455.2. Taxonomy (NCBI): domain Eukaryota; kingdom Viridiplantae; phylum Streptophyta; class Pinopsida; order Cupressales; family Cupressaceae; genus Sequoia; species Sequoia sempervirens. Next base: position 92,028,478 of record VDFB02353493.1, on the reverse strand, counting down.
CATCATACTAGGTTTAATAATTTTTATTGGCATTGCATTTGTCTTTTCAAGCCCTAGCTTTGTGGTGAACCCCTCATTAGTTTATAATCAGCCCCTAGGACAATCCTATTACAAGATCTCTTTCTCCTTTGCATTCCTAGGATTGAGATCTCTAGGGTTATCCTTGAATGAGAGTGTGAGATTTTTTATTCTATCTCCCAAGCATATAACCAAACAAAATTCCACCTTTCACATATCCTAAGTGTGTTATTCATTAAATGTAAGTATTTTATCATTTATTAACTTAATATAGTAAATTTTGATTATAAGTAGTTCATCCTTGATAAAATTTAATAATAAAATAAGCTCACATATTTATTTATTTATTTAATTTATTTTCATTAGGGAAAAATTAGGAGGGCATTACAAAGAGAGAGATTTATCTCATTAGGGTGAGAGGGAGAGACTTGAGAGATGGATAGATAGGGTGGGAGGGAAATACTTGAGAGATGGATAGGTAAAGAGAGAGAGAGAGATACCTAAGAGGGAGATATATGTATATAGTTAGAATGGGAGGGATAGAGGGAGAGACCAGAGAGAGTGGGAGAGAGATAGAGAGAGTTATCTAGGTAGGGTGGGATGGAGAGACTTGAGAGAGGGAGAGGATTTGGGAGGGATAGAGGGAGGGAGAGACCCACGAGAGAGAGAGTGGGTATGGGAGGGAGGGATGGAGGCAGAGAGAGAGAGAATTATCTAGTTAAGGTGGGAGTGAGAGACCTAAGAGAGGGATGGCGAGAACTGAGAGAGACTTGAGTGAAACTTGAGAGGGAGAGAGAGACCTAAGCGGGAGAGAGAGAGAGAGAGAGAGAGAGAGAGAGAGAGAGAGAGAGAGAGAGAGAGAGAGAGAGAGAGAGAGAGAGAGAGAGAGAGAGAGAGAGAGAGAGAGAGAGAGGAGGGAGGGAGGAGGAGGGAGGGAGGGAGGGAGAGAGAGAGAGAGAGAGAGAGAGAGAGAGAGAGAGAGAGAGAGAGAGAGAGAGAGAGAGAGAGAGAGAGAGAGATTGGAGTGAGAGATAATTGTATAGGTAGGGTGGGAGGGATAGAGGGATGGAGAGACCCAAGAGAGAGAGGAGGGAGGGAAGGAGAGACCAGAGAGAGACAAAGGGAGAGAGAGATAGGGAATGAGAGATAGTTTTCTAGGTAGGGTGAGAGAGAGAGAGGGGGGGAGTTATTTAGGTAGGGTTCCTAAGGGAGAGACCTAAGAGAGAGGGATTGGGAGGGATAGAGGGAGGGAGAGATCTAAGAGAGGGAGTGAGATACCTAAGAGAGAGAGAGACCTAAGAGGGATGGAGAGAGAGTTATCTAGTTAGGGTGGGAGGGAGAGGCTTGAGAGAGGGAGAGGGAGTGAGAGGGAGAGAGGAGAGAAATATATGAGAGAGAGAGAGGTGGTGGGAGGAATGGAGGGAGAGTGATAGTTATCTAGGTAGGGTTGGAAGGAGAGACTAGAGAGAGATGGATTGGGAGAGAGTTTTCTAGGTAGGGTGAGAGAGATATATGGAGGGAGAGATATGAGAGAGAGAGAGAGAGAGAGAGAGAGAGTTATTTTGATAGGGTTCCTAAGGGAGAGAATTGAGAGAGAGGGGTTTGGAGGAATAGAGGGAGGGAGAGACCTGAGAGAGAGGGAAAGAGAGAGGGAGTGGGAGAGAGGGGGTTGGAGTGAGAGAGAGTTGTCTAGGTATGGTGGGAGAGAGAGAGAGAGAGAGTTATTTAGGTAGGGTGCCCAAGGGATAGACTTGAGATAGAGAGAGGGGGTGGGAGTGTTAGAGGGAGGGAGAGACTTGAGAGGGAGAGGGAGAGAGAGATTGATTTATCTAGGTAGGGTGGGAGGGAGATACATGAGAGAGAGAGAGAGAGTTATCTAGCTAGGGTGGGAGGGATAGGCTTGAGAGAGGGGGAGGGTGTGGGAGGAATAGAGGGAGAGAAATATCTGAGAGAGAGAGAGGTGGTGGTGGGAGGGATAGAGGGAGGGAGAGACCAGAGAGAGAGAGGGAGAGAGATATATATCTAGGTAGGGTTGGAGGGAGAGACTTGATAGAGAGAGAGATGAAGAGACCAAAGAGAGAGAGTTATCTAGTTAGGGTAGGAGGGAGAGGGCTAAGAGGGAGAGGGGGTGGGAGGGATATATGGAGGGAAATGTGATGGTGAATTGTGGGACATAGGGACCCAAAATGGATTTATAGAATGGAGAAGGGATAAGGATAATTGTTTTGGGTTGGTATGATTGAGAGGGATGGTGACAAATGGTTTGGAGGAATGATGGTAAACACCTATTGTAGTCGTTAGAGGAGTTGTATTATATTTCACAAATATTAGACTTTTTTTTTGGATTTAGAGCCTTCAAAGATATATTCAAGACCTTGTGATCCTAAATTTTCTTTTATTTGGATGGGCTCCAATATACTCTGTTCATGTAGGCCCAAGCCTTTACCTTGGTAGTTCATGTTCTTAAGAATTTTGTTTAAATTATGGTTTTTAATTATTTTTTAATCAAGCTACAAGTTCATTATTAGGTGGGGGTATGTGCAGGATCATCATGGAAAAAATAGGCCCTTAAGTGGCAAAAAATTTAGAAAAATCAGAGTTAGGCAACTTGACATAAAAATTTGAATAAGTTATCTATATTATTTCAAAAATAGGTAACAATAGAATTTATAGAAAATTGAATGTAGTTTTTAAACTACTAGGTTTATTTAGAAAGAAAAAATCTATTTGGTGAAAATTTGAAATTTCAATATAGTAGTACTTAAATTTCAAGGCAAAAATAAGAAGTAGGTGTCTTTCTGACCACCCTAACCACAATAAAATGATAATATTTTTTTATAAGATTTTAGATATAAGTAGAGGACTCATGTCGCGATTTGATGCATATTTTTTTGTAATTTTATTCCAAGTAAATAATTAATTATGATTTTTTTATCACAACTTTTAAAAAATATAAAAACTCGTATGTCTGACCACCTTAACTTCATTAAAACTTCACGAAATTCAATTTTTGTTATTTTAATCCTATAGTATGTGAAGCATAGAATGTGATGCATGTTTCAGATTAAAAAAATGTGATACTCTTTGAAAGCTATAGATGTTTTCTAATCAGCCTATCAATTAGGACTATAGTCGTAATTCACATAGAAAATGAATAATAATTATTTATTAAATTCAAAGTAAAATATAATTGATATTGGTAGAAAGCTGAGAATCTCCTTTAAAAACCTTTTTCGTTTCATCAATTTTGGGTAAAAATAAGGTCGTTAGCCACATACCCATCATATCGCCACTTTTTGACCCATCATGATCCTGCACATACCGGTGGATGATGATGAATGGTTACATTGTAATTTTAGGCCATTTTCAAAAACATATTATGTTTTCCAACATGAGTGATTTATTTCTTCTTGTTGTAAGATACAAATTTTGTTTTCAATCAATCTTTGTTAAGTGGACCTTCACACATTGCCAAAAAATATAATGTAATTTGTATATGATAAAAAAGGGTCATCCCACGCTAATGAGTTACACTTTTCAGCCAAACCTGACATTGAAATCAACATTTTGAGCAAAATCTTCACTTTTTGACACCTTTAATAGCTAAATTGTTAGGAATTTGAAGATGATGCAAACTGGTGATTTGTAAGGTTTTGTATGTAGATTTTAAATATTATTTTTTGAAAAAAAATGAAATTAAATTGTACAAGTTTTCTTGTGTCTCCTTTGATAACTAATTTTTAATAATAAACAACATTTTTAAAAAGTGATGTGTACTTTGTTCTACATAACTTCTTTTTTACAAAGGATAAAATTCTTATTCTTTTGAGTTTAGGCTGGTCACTCTATATCTAGTGCTTGCATTTCATTTCATAATGTTTTGTTGAATATTAAATTCTTTTAATTAAGTTTCTAAGTCAAACCAATTACAAATTAGAAATAGCTGCACTTTGCCCCTTATAAAAAATATTTATGTATTAAAATTCAATTCTTTTTTGTTGGAACAAGGACATCAATACCTAGTGTGTAGATATTTTTCAAAAAAAAAGTCCACTTATTTACTATTTTTCCACAAAGGTTTTTCAGCGAACTTGATGCTCGGTGAAAAACCTATTTTTAGTAAAGCTAATAAAAATAAAAATAAAAACAAGACATATTAGATTTATAGTTTTTAAAAAGATTGTTTTGGGGACTATGGTTCTCCAACTTGATTTATCTAGTTGACTCCATTTCCACCTCTGAATCGAGCTTTGAAAGTCAACAAATGCATTGAGTTTGCAATTAAAAGGGCTAGGAGAGAAAAAAGGGGGCTTCGAATGAACCCCCCTAAATGTACTGGTCAACCACATTCTATTAATGTTTTGGCTAAACTTAAAATAAATCGCATAAATCATTTCCCTCGCTTATGTTTAAATTCCTTCAAATAAAGGATGGATGGTTCATCTGAAAGGGGGGCTTCATTAAAAGTTGTTTAAATGCATGCATGTTCGTACGAAGGCCCTTCATTCGAAGTCATTTTTAACTTTTTGGATGGGAAGGGCTAATTTTTGTTTGTGCAAAGAACTGTAACTCACTATTGTGGGTTCACCCAAAAACATATGAAAAGCACATAAAATTATATTATACAAATAAGGCCACTATCATGAGTTATACGACATGTACGAAAAATTCATCTTCAACAATTCACCAATGGAAAATTCACCACCAACAATTCACCACGGGAAAATTCACTACCATGACAATTCACCGCGTGAAAAATTAATTGCATGAATTTTTGGCGGTTAATTTTCCATTGCGGTGAATTGCTGGTGGCGGTGAATTTTCCCGCAGTGAATTATTGATGGTGAATTTTCTGTCGATGAATTGCTAGCGGTGAATTTTCCTAGAGCCGAGTTATACATATAAGGGAATTACACAAACTCCATGTCTTGTATATTGAGTTGCATTGTAATTAAAGAGCATTTGGAAAAATGCATTGTGTATTCTAACATGGTTTCTTTTTTCTTCTTGTTGTTTGAAACACATTGTATTTTTAATTAGTCTTTCTTAAGTGGAGCTTGACACATTGCAAACCAAAATATAGTATTTTTTATAGGCTATGAAAACAATATGAAAAATGTTTTCCCTTGATCATTTTGTTTACATTATGTAAAGGGAAAAGTAAGTGAAAGGGTACTAGTGGGTCTTTTCATGGAATTTTCTTGAAAAACATTTTCTTGGCTTTTCTTTGGTGGATGCAATATTTCTCTCCAAATGTATAGAAATCAAATGCTACACACACCCCACAAGACCAATATTTTATAGAAAATAATTAGTAGGTATTACATAGGGTATCCTTAATAGTACACACTTCACAGGTTGCTTCAGATAAGAAAATTATCAATGTCAACAACCCATATTTTCTTATTATGCAAGGGTGTATCACTAAAGTTTTGAACATGAAGAATTTTGAGATGGGTATGTGCAGGATCATGATGGGTATGTGTAGGGTATGTGGTTGTCGACTTTTTTTTTACCCAAACTTGATGAAAAGAAAGGGGTTTTTAAAGGAGATTCTCAACTTTCCACTAATATAAATTATGCTTTACTTTTAATTTAATAAATAATTATTATTCATTTTCTATTTGAATTATGACTAAAGTCCTTATTGATAGGAAGACTGAAAAACATCTATAGCTTTCAAACGGTATCACATTTTTTGAATCTGAAACATGTGTCACATTCTATGCTTCACATACTATAGGATTAAAAAAAATGAATTCATGAAGTTTTTTCCAAGTTAAGGTGGTCATACATACGAGTTTTTATATTTTTACTAATAAAAAAATCATAATTAATTATTTACTTGGAAAAAAATTACAAAAAAATATGCATCACATCAAGAAATTAGTCCTCTACTTATGTATAAAATCTTATAAAAAAATATTATCATTTTATTGTGGTTAGGGTGGTCAAACAGACACCTACTTATTTTTTCTTTGAAATTTAAGTGCCACTGCATTGAAATTTCAAATTTTCACCAAATAGATTTTTTTTTTTAGATAAACCTAGTAGTTTAAAAACTACATTCAATTTTCTATAGATTCTATTCTTACATATTTTTCTATTCTTACATATTTTTAAAATAATATAGATAACTTATTCAAATTTTTACGTCAAATTGCCTAACTCTAATTTTTCTGAATTTTATCGCCACTTAAGGGCCTATTTTTTCCATGATGATCCTGTACATACCCAGATCTTGTTAATGCTTGAGGAGGTAGCAGGTACTAGAATGTATGAAATGAAAAAGGAATCTGCTCCAAAAACACTTGAAAAAAATCATACCAAAGTGAATGAGATAGACAATGTATTGACTGAAGAGATTCTTCTTGCTCTTCAGAAGCTGAGGAAAGGGCATGTGCACCATTTGCAATGGACAAATGGAAATGCGAAATTGGAGGTGATAGGTATTAGAATGTATGAAATGGAAAATGAATATTCTCTAAAAACAATTGAAAATAAGCAAACCAAAGTGAATAAGATAGATAATGTATTGACTAAAGAGATTCTTCTTGCTCTTGAGAAGTTGAGAAAGGAGCATGTGTAGTATGTGCAATGGAAAAATGGAAATGAAAAATTGGAGACAATAGGTATTGGAATGTATGAAATGAAAAAGGAATATATGATCTAAAACCACTTGAAAAGAAGCATACGAAAGTGAATGAGATAGATATTGTATTGATTGAAGAGATTATTCCTGCTCTTGAGAAGTTGAGGAAGGTGCATGTGCACTATGTGCAATGGGAAAATGGAAATGCAAAACTAGAGCAACAGGTACTAGAATGTATGAAATGAAAAGGAATATGCTCTAAAACACTTGATAAGAAGTATACCAAAGTGAATGAGATAGATAATGTATTAACTAAAGAGATTCTTCCCACTCTTGAGAAGTTGAGGAAGGAACATGTGTAATATGTGTAATGGGAAAATGGCAATGTAGAAGTGGATAAAATCAAGAGATTTTATATTGTATATGAATTCAAGTGCAAGAAAAGAATGTGAGAGATGATGCTATAAGTGGAGTTGAATAAATGAACTCAAAGATTATTGAACTTAAGAATTCAATGGAATAAATATAATTGAAAATAGATGATAAAAAAAATCATATCTAAGCGTAAAAAAATAGAATCAGTTGGGTGGAGACATGACAGTCTCATCTAAAAAGGTATACAAGTATTGTAAATAAATTGTTAAAAGAAACATTTGCATTCTCTAATCATAAAGACACTCTCAAAGATGAGAAAAAAGTTGCTGCAAAGCTATATAAAAGTATTCAAGACATTAAAAAATCTATCCAAGAAAGGAATTTTGTTGTCCTAAGGGTTGATGATGGAGCAACTGATCTAAAGCTTCAAGTAAAATACATGAAAAATAAGTTAGAAGGTCATGAAACATAATAATAGGGGGTGTTAGTAGGTAATAGCAATGGGGATGAGGGAAAATGTATCAATGATCAACTTGTAGATGCAAAAGTAATAGGTGGAAGTGCTAAAACTTTAGCTCTCCACCCTTGATCTTTGAACAAACACAATGAAATAACTCACAATCTACTATGTTTTTCCAATCTGCAATTATTTTTTGTATTTATTTTCCCATCATATAAGAAAATTGAAACATAATTTTTACCCTAAATAATAGTTGTGGTAAATTTTGAAGGTTCCTTTCATTAAATTTGTACTCTCTAAATAACAAAAAGATGTTTTCATTACAATAATTGTAGGTTGGAAAACACTAGGTTTTATGAACCTTGCAACCTATATAAGGATATACATAGACTAAAACTTTAAATTGTAGGTAGATCCAAGAAGTGTATAGTGACATGTACCAACCCAAAACAGATTGTTTCATCCACTATAGAAGGAAATATTCACCAAGAGGCATCTAAGTCCTTGTAGGGTTGTCTTGCTCAACTTTTAGGGTCCTATGATAGTAGATATGAGACTTTTTTTTCTGCTTGCAAAGTTGTCAGAATGTTGTCAGATAATTTTGTAAGTGAGTTTCCATTATTGGACAAGATGTATGACAACAAATGCAACAATGGAAAAATTAACTTCAATCCTTTTCAACCAAAGATCTACATATTCACAAAGAGCGAGAATGTGGGACCATTTTATGGGCTTACCTCAGTCAAACTCCATGCAAGTGTTTCCACCTCCACAATAGCAATGTCAATGATAGAAATGATAATTGAAATGAAGGATTGATGGAATCACAAAGTGATACAACTCGCCACCCTTCAGTGTTACCTTGAAAGACTGAAGTCATGCACATCACCCTAAGGATTTGGATCTTTCTTCCTTGAATGCTTTGGAGACCTACAACAAGTGTTAGCCATCACAAAACAATGATAACATAAAATCATAGTGTTAGCCATCACAAAACAATGATAACATAAAATCACATACGCTTTGGTATGATGCTTGGATCTTGAATTGCTACAATATAAATTTCTTATATTTTTTCTCATGGTAATAATTGCTCCAATGATTTCCTAGATAGATTTGAAATGATGCAATAACTAGGTATTTATAGGCATTTAACCAATTTCCTAAAATTAGATCTTGAAAATGACACTTAAAATTGAATTTTGGATGTTAAAATACAACCAACAACATGCCCAAAAATGGGTCCTCACCAAGAAGGGGGACCCATATGCCCAAGGGCATATGGGTCATGGCCCAGATTTTCCTGACATTGAATATCAAGGGCAACACATGAGTTGGAAGCATTTATTCAATGCTTGCAGTTTATTAAAAATTAGTACAATGGGCTCTGAAATACATAATTTTAGGACATTAGGGGGTCAATTAGGCTCAATAATTTAGAGGGGCCAAAACATAGTGTGAAATTGTTAAGGGTGACAATTTCTAACACTACAATTTTATGTTTTCCCCACCTGCAACTCCTCCCCAAAATCTCCACCCTTGAGATTTGAACAAGCACAATGAAATAACTCACAACCCACTATGTTTTCCAACTTGTAATTATTTTTGCATATATTTTTTGATCATATGTAGAAATTGAAATGCAATTTTCACTCTAACTAATAGTTGTGGAAATTTTGGAATGTGGCTTTCATTGCATTTTTGTTGTCTAAATAACAAAAGTTTTTCATTACAATCATACTTTCTATGTATAATTGGAAGTTGAAAATTGTCAAATGTTATAAAACCTGCAACCCACATACTATTGTAAAACCCTCTACACGTAACAACCCAATTGGGTAGTCACCTCTCAAGGAAATTTGGTTAGTTTTATGTATCCCTCACTTGCAACTCCTCCCCGAGCTCTCCACTATTGAGCTTTGAACAAGCACAAAAAAATAAGTCACAACCCACTTTGTTATAAATGTAGAATATAAATATCGCTTGTACATAACAATTGAACCATGGCATGACACCTGCATCCACTTTTCCTTCTCTTGCATATTTCTCCTTCTATCTTTCATCTTCCACTTTTCTTCTCTTGCATTTGATGTACCATGGCATGACACCTGCATCCACATATCATAATTCAATATATCAACTATTATCCATTATCATTGCTTAATACATTAGGTTCTTTTTAGTCTAATATAGATTTGTTAATCTAATCATCTTTCATTGATCATGATCATTTCATTATCCATCAGATTCATTATCCATGCATCTACATTTGTTAATCCATGCATCTTTTCATCCAAATTGGTACATATCTCCCATCCCATTAACCTCCCATCTCCCCTTCCTTATGTCCCTATTTTATTATGATATTGCTAAATTGTGTAGTTCTAGGAGTTAATGAGTTTGACTCATAAAACTACACATTTGAATTGTGATAGCAATATCACGATTTGACATGTATCGAAAATACCTCGTACTTATCAATCTATTATTTTTATATAAAAATATTGTAATTTAAATTAAATTTACTTAAATATTATTTTTATTTTTAATTCTTTTAAAAATCAAGTGACAATTTTTTTAAATACTTGCTATCACGATTTGACATGCTGTTGAAAATACCTCCTACTTATCAATCTATTCTATTTATATAAAAATATTGTATTTTAATTTAAATTTACTTAAATATTATTTTTTATTTTTTTATTTTTTTTTAAATCATGCACTTTTAAACAAGACAAAACAAAACTTCCGGCAATCTAAATAGGTAACGACGCTTTATCCCTCGTCAATTGTCAATTCTGTGGTGGGTCCCATATTGCCTTTTTGTATGATGTTAAGCATCATGTTTTATGTCTTATACAATTTTATGCATTTTTTTAAGGAAGATTAGGGGCGTCCAAAAATAAATAATATTTTTTTAATTTATTTATTTTAATAAATAAACAATAAGAATAATTATAATTAGTTTAGATTATATATATATGAATTAATCATTAAAGTAATATTATAATAATTAATTATTATTAAAATTAATAATATTATTAATATAATTGTATATATTATTATTTTCTATATATATAATTTATAATTCATTCTTATATTAAGAATATTAATTTATTAATTTATTAATATAAATAAATGAATTTATTTAAAAAAACTAATAAGATCGATAAACTAATAAAAAATTCGCCATCATTCTCGAGCCGACGTTTCTGAAACACTCCATAGCTTTCGTCATGCTCCCATATATATAAGGTTCACATAAACTCTTTCTCCTCACCATTACATTCGTGGAATTGTGAAGGAGCATTTTGTTTTAGATTTTTGGGTTACAGTCTGTTCGACTGAATTATCAAATCTGTTGAAGTTTTGGGCGATTTTGCCATGGATAATCCTTTTTTGGGGGGGTGTTGGGGTCGAGTCCCCGAAAGGCGATCTTATCAGAGGCCGCATTATTATTATCCGAATTCTTACGCTGCAACTTCGTACGACACTCCAGTAAGATGGGAGAATGTGCCCAGGGTAAAGCCCAAGAACGTCGTCTCAATTCCAGTCGATTTCGTCAATTCAGAGACACCCAAATCCACAAAGGCGCCTGCCATGGATGAAAATACAGCGTCTATAAAAATTCAGGCGGATTTCCGGGGGTTTTGTGTGAGGAAGTCAAGGCCTCTGAACAAGTTGAGGGTTATAATGAAATCCAAGGCAGAGGCTGGAAAGATTCGGAGGCGTGTGAATGACGAACATGTTGTGGAGTTGATTATGTCACTACTGCTGAGGCTCGACGAAATTCAGGTTTGCCTTTTTTTCTTTTTTCCTTTAGTTCTTCCTTAATCTTATAAGGAAAAGGTTAAATTAGTCCTTGATTGGTCCTTCTTGGACTAAGATCAGTTACAGATTCTGGGATTCTTTACAGCTTTTCTTTTGGCAGCTTTTTTAATTTTTTCCTAAAAGAGTAGATTTTTTAAAATTATTTTTACAGATTTTTTTTCTTGAAATTGCTAGACCTTTTCAGTTTTTAAAGCTTCTGCGAAAAACTGTGTGCTTCTAGCCTGCCAGAAGCTTTGCGCTCCAATGTCCTGAACTGTGAAAACCTTTTATTTTTTATTTGACAGACAAGGGTGAGGCTAATGTGTCTTCTCTTTGGGAAAATTTTCGAATTTCTTTCATTACACTTACCTATGGAATTGATTTATTTATAGTGCAATTTCTTCATTTCTTTTTCTCTTAAAAATTTCAAAGCAGAATGTTCTCTGTTTCCCTAAAATCTTAACCGTTGTGAAATGCAGGGAGCGATTCCTTTTGTGCGGGAATCAAGAAAGGCTGTGATTCGCGAGTTGGTTAACTTGCAAGAGACTGTAGACGACATCATTGCCGCGAAACCGAGACAAGATGCTACTAGAGAAGTTTCAGTAACTTCTGAAGCAGCAGCGGAGGAGTGCCCTACTGTTGAAGAGAATCTCAACGAGGAATTCAAGAGCAAGGAATTGCTGGGAAATGCAATTGAGGTCTCTGTGAGCAATGGAAAGGGAGAGGAATCTCTGCCTTCTCAAATGCAAGATTTGCAATAAGACAATAATAATAATGGAGGAGTTGGAGGTTGATGATAAAGATACAGTGAATTTGAAAAGAAACAAAGTTGAAAGTGCGGTGTTGGAGGTTGATGCATCACCTACAATCCCTTGCACAGAGGAATGGGTAATAGTAGGAAATTCAAGGGATGATGAAAATTCTTCGGAATCTCTGGACTTGTTGAAGGTGCAGACAATGCAGCCTGATGTAAAGCTAGAAAATTCTTCTGAATCTCTGGACTGTGAAGAAGCAGGGGATAAGTTGCGAGAGAAAGTAAAGTCCATTGAAGATATTGGCATGGTAAGAGAGGGGAACGAGAAATTAAAGAGGACGGTATCTGATCTGCTGAAGAAAAGTGAGAAACGGAGTGAGATGATCCATGATCTGAGTCTGCGGATTTCACAGTTGGAAAAACAACAAAAAGAAAAGAGTTGGGGATGGCAAGAAGTGTAAAGAGGTGCACAGGCAAACAACAGGAGTCGAAAATCTGACAGGCATTCAAGCAACTACTTTACGGAGGATTCGTTTTGATTTCTCCCCATTCAAGCTTTGGTCCTAATTAAATATTCAATGTTTTTGTTAAACTACTTCTGGTTATATTATTTTCTAGAGTTAAGATTTATAGATCTTAAGTAGTCATAGAATGTCTCAGCCCTATATTCTAGAGTTTGATATGTTGATTTAAAGAGCTCTTTACATTCTATATTTTTACAATACTAACACATTGAATTGAATTGAAAGGAGTGGAATCAATGAATGAAATATTTTCTCTTTACCTAGAATTTCCCTTCACCATATTACACAATAATAGTAACGAAGATCTCAAAGCCCATGATTGAACAATTTTGTTTGTCCAACCCCAAACTTTCTATGTTTTGATTGTGGGTGGAGGCACAATTAGTTATTTGAGGAAATACCCCAATATTTAACTCACCGTGGGAGACTACATGCTAGGTTGGCTTCTTTTCATTGTCATAATGACTAGAGAAAACATTATGTTGGGATTACAACAGACTAATACCCTAGGTACAAATGAGATGAGCTTTTAAGAGAATCTCATGTGTTTACTTTTTCACTTAGAGGATAGGACATTTGAACTAAGAGGGTTGTGTGTAAAGCTTCCATAGCTAATAAACTCTCACCAAATGTAAAATATTCTTAATAAAATGGTAGACACAAGTGTGTCCTAGTTGTTTTAATTGGAAGTGCAATAATCAAATAATCCTATATCAATAGATCCACAAGAAATTATAGATGGGTGTGGACATCTAAATTTGGACACTTAATTTATCCAAATTCATCCCCTTTCGTCTTATTTTCGTTAATTAAGTAATACTACTATTATTTAATTAATAGCTTTAATTATGCCAAATCCCTAAAGTATTTAATCAATAATACCTTATCTCTTTAATCCTCCTTCCATCAATTGAATTAAATAAATATTTCATTTATTTAATTCCCTTCATGTCACATCCTCCATCATTTTTATCTTATCTTAATCCTTCTTCTAATCTCATCATTAGGATGTGCACATGCCTAATCCTTGATTAGGAGGTGTCACATCCTCCAACTTTTGCAAGTTGGCCTCTAATCTATCTTAGCCACCTAACCATCCTCTAATCCTTCACTAACTAGCATAATCAACCTCTCAAGGAATTTTTAATTCTTTTTATCCTTCCAAGGAATATTAAATTCCTTTTCTCTTCCCCATGTCCTTTATGACATATGTCCTTAGTCAACCCTATTAAAGGCCTTCCCCTTTTGGACAAGGCACTCCACTTCCCTATGTGAATTTTTAATTCACATTTAATCCCCCAATGCACCCTTTGGAATTTAAAATTATTTCCCCTCTCCCCATAAGGATATTTGAGGAATTTTTAATTCCTCACATGTCCTCTCACCCACATGGGACAAGGACATCCTTTATGAGGATATCTTGACCAAATCCCAAGGTACTTTGTACCCCCCTCCATGTCATGTACTTCTCCTTCCACCTCATGTCCACTTCACCTTTTAGGGCTATATCACATGTCACATGTAAAAATGTGAGGGCTTGTGAGTTCTCAACTCACCTTAGCCCTACATCTTTATATTTGGTGGCTCAATCTTGGCCATCCATCTCCTCTAGGAATTCTCAAAATTTTTATAAATACCCCCTCTTTTCTCTCATTTTGGAGAGATCATTTTGCTAGCCAAACTCTTGCAGTTTTGTTTCTCAATCTACACTTAGCCATTTGCATCCATTTTGTCCAACTATCTTGCATCTCACACTTCACATCTTGCATCTACTTGCCATCTAAGGAGCATACACATCAAAAATTGAAGGGCCAACCAAAGGATTGATTCGAGACAAGGTATAAAGTTCCATTTGTTGCTTTTTATCTTGTGTTGTTTCCAACTTAGGCTAATCTTGAGGTGTAGGTTGTTTTGGTGTTTATTTGCACTCTTTTATTTGCTGCTCATTTTCTAACGCTCATATTTGACCTATCACAATGGGAATTCAATAAAAGTTTGTGATAGGCCAAAAGGATTGCCTCCTAAAGGAGATCTTGATCATGTCAATCAATGAGTATTCAGATACCTTCCATCATCTATCACCTCTTCTTTGAAACAACACCAAGAGGATAAAGTAGTAGAAGAATGTGTTTAGAATCAACAAGAGGTACTCTATAGTCTCAAGGAAAAAAATAATGACACAAAATAAAAGTAATAAAAAATATGATTGGTAAATAAATTTAACTAAAAAAAAATTAATAGAGCTTGATGTGAAGGGAAGAATCATAATGTAACCTAAGGGAATCGTCTAGACATGAACCAAGAAGTTACCAATAAGGGAGATTACTAAGTATATGATCAAGTGGTAGAATATAGCTAGCAAAGTTGTTGCATGGGAAGATGATGTGTTACTACAAACTCATCTATGGATCACTATCATCGAGGATATTATTGGTTTTCAAGGGAGGTGCATGCTATGCCCTTGTCCTATACTATGTATTGGGATATTTGTAACCTACTATAAGACACATCAATCTAAATTGAGTCCATTGTGAATCCATCGCTATATTTTTGGTAAGCTAATTTGACCTCTCTAGGATTAGAGTACAAATGTTGTCTAATGATACCTATATATGAGGAAATTAGTATCACTTAAACATCATATTGTGAATTATGTTATGATTGAAAACTTTTAGAGGTTTGTCCCCCAAAAGTGGCTTACTATTATTAAGTATATTATCAAATATTTGTAACACATTTATTATTATACTCTTCTCTTGTGAAATTAATTTTATTAAATGTTTAAATAAATACAAAATAATATATGATAAAAATGATAACTTAAACTAGGATAGATTCCATGGATGCAACTAAAGATACAATTTTTATAATAATATGGTCTCATAAGATTATTTACTACAGTTTATCTACATCTACTAAATATAGTACATTGATATAAACCTCTACCATTTTGTAAAATGTAAACATAATATAGTACATAGGGTGAGTGCAAGGTAATGAGGGTAAAAAATGACCCAAAAATAGAAAAAAAATCACTTTAAAGATAGAGAGTTGGAGTAAAGATTCAAAGCATTATGAGATAAAATAAGAGTATGGTGTGAAAACATGAACCTAGAATTTTATTTAGATAGTTTTAAAATACGTAATTTATTCTAACATGTTGATTATAAAGGATATAGAAAAATGACATTTTTTCAACTTTGATGGAGGAAAAAACATGCATGTGTATGAAACACCTAAAAAAATAGTAAATGAACGTATTTCTTAAAATATATATTTTTGACACATGAAATTGATATTAATGCTTGGGATTGATAGTTAAATAATATTTTTATTGATTATTTAGTATGATTAAGGTTTAAATCTAAAACCTCTTGTGTATGACAACCTCAATTTAACCTAAAATAATTGTAACATGAATTTTTTTAATGTGTAAAGTATGATGTCTAGACCAGCCTCATATAATCTTAAATAAAGTAAAAATCATAAGTTATAAAAAATATAGACAAGTGTATATATATTTTTATTTTTTTAAGAATTATGTTTGGAAAGTCATAAAAAGTTATAAATTGGTTTAAAGTCTTAATTTTTAATATTTAAAAGTATACATCTTTCTCTATAGAACCCATTAATTTTGTTAAAAATTAGCAAAATAATTTTGCCAGTTCTATATCAATCAACATGAATCTTTCAAATTCAACCATATATCTAATTCATTATGAATTGACATCTAGTTTGTTGAGATTAGATTTCAAGTTTGTTTGGACATCTGGTGCTATTAGATATTTGGCTAGGCTTGGGTGTTAGAATTTTTTAGTACAAAAATATTTCCTTTTAATTTCCCCTCAACTTTTTCAATGAGCCTTATCCTTCTCTCTAATTAAGATAGTATCTAGTATTTTACTTTCAAATTGGAGTTGAATGAAGTTTATAATTTTTTTTCAAAAATATTGATTGATAGATTCCTAGATATTACCAAAAAATATTGAATTTGTAATAATTGTGATCCAAATTATTCTTAATTTTTGTGGATCTACCAAGTAATGTAGGAGCTACAAAATTATTTTATAAATAATATTTTATTTGAGTTTCCATGAATACATCAGAGAAGAAGGATATGAATACAAACTTTTTTTTTGATAGTTTGCTTCTAGGATCACCATGTATGAGCTTCTAAATCCCTAAAGAAAGTTTTAAAATACCATGAAGCTAAAAGACATTTAATACTTTTGGTATTCTATAGTATTACCTTTGGTGTTTTCCTCTTAGAAGAATTGCTTTATGAGGTTTGATATATCCTTGTGCATCATGCATTTATGGGTTCCATGTTGCAAATAATTTGTATCATTGGAAATTCCTATTTCTACTCGAAGTCTATTAGGCCAAGGGAGACAACCCTTACCTTTTGCTCTAAATTTGAACACAAAAACTTGTCACTTACTATAATCATAGTCATAGATGGATAAACAAAAAGAGATAGTGTGGTCTATTATGCAATACAATGAAAATAGTATTCTATAATTCCCTTAGAGATAAATTTGTAAACTAGAAAGAGTCCTTAGTGATTAATACATAAGCCATGTATAGAAACCACATACTAATTTCCAAGTTGTTTACAATATATAACTCTCTATAGAATTCCTTTCTAGATTTTATATCATTTTTATTCAAATACTTAACTACAACTAAACTACCAAGCCCCAACTAACCTTTGTACACAAAGCTATGCACACCACTCCCTAGCACCTTGTTTATAATTTTTTTATAACCATTCTCATTCATAATCTCAATCTCTTTAAAATTAAAAGATATAAAATGTTCATGACCATTATGTTGAATGCACAAGACAAATGAGAGGGGAGGTGAATTATTTGTACCTTAAAACTTAAAAAACCCTCACAAACATTCAAATCCACATCAATTCAATTAACTATTAATTTGTTAGAATGATTTATCATGAAAGAAGATAACAAAAATATAATCAAAGCAACACCATGCACAATGGAACACCATATTTACATGGAAAACCTAAGAAGGGAAAAAGCACGGTGAGGATTAGCTCAAAATATAAAGTAATATCAACACTGATTACAATAGGGCTCATTGCCAAAGGGGTTTGTTAGGAAATATTACATCCAAACCCATAAACTTATTCATTTCCTACATAACCCATGAGAGATAAACATGCATACAAGTAACCACAATGCATATATCAAATAGGCAAGCCACAAGATAACACAAGATATACCTTGGAAAAACCCTCAAGAGGGAAAAACTTGGCCTCCAAAAGCATCCATACTCCATATTATTCAGAAATAAAGCAATACAAGAGTTACAATGAATACCTCTAAAGAATCAAGCCTTTTAATACATTCCCATGTGTCCAAACTTGAATCCACACATCCCATGCTATGCTTCACAAATGTACTCCTCAAGAAGACTCAATAATGACAGCTACAACCACTCAACAATCTAAACCACTACACATGTGTCTGCTTTTATAGACATAAGCTCACACAAAATACAACTAGTGGTAAGGTGAAACTATGTACCACAAAACCATTTGAATACAAAAATACTAACCCCTTATTTAATATTTGGTACTAAGACATCACTTTATTTAATATTTCCCCCAATATTAAATTATTATTGCATGTCTCCCACACATTAAATAATAATACAATGTTACAATACAACGTCAAGTGGTCCCCTAAATAATTACCTAGTGTGATTAACCACATCACCAAGGTGCATCACAACTAAATAATTATTACATTATAATAAATCAATTTATATAATGGTGTACAACACCATATGTCAACATTCTCCCACTTCTTGTATGCATTACATAAGGGATCAATGAATGAAATACATCATCGGGTGCTGCCATAATAGTGGTTTACAATTCCTGAGAGGAACGAATTTTAGCTGAAATCACATATTTTTAGAAAATATAATGATTTAAGCCTTAAAAAGTTCCATTTTAAGGATTCCAATTGAAGAGGGTTTGATCAAATCACCTTAGATCAAACCCCTTGGATAGAACCTCACTAGTTTTAAACCATACCTATAAATGCGTCTCCTTTACACCTATCAAAATGTTGATAAAAAATCACTTTTGATTTAGCTTTTGGGGATCACATGAAATCATTTAAAATTTATTTCAAATGATTATGGTATTCCTTAGAACAAGCTATCCAATGAATATAATTTTAATATGTTTTGGTTTTGTTATGTATTTGTTTTTAAGTTTTATTAAACATAGGTTTTCATCGAAAATGAATTTCTTTGTTCTTCACATGTGGAAAAATAGAAAATTATCAAAAAAATAAAATAAAAATATGAGTGCACCAGATATTGAAGTCCTTGATCCAACAAAAAATTAAATTAAATTTTGACATATACAAAAAGTTACGCATTATACGGTTCTTGTAATGCCGAATTGTAATTCGTTTGACTTTGAAACTTGATTAAGGAAAAATAATTCAATAAAAACTATCTAACAAAGTGGAAGCACTAGATATCAAAGTTAAAATCTAAATTTGAAAAATTAAAATTTTATCCTTCATGGAAAAAAAGTTATGCGTTATACGATGTGCGTCACTTTTTAAAAATGTTGTTTTATGAAAAAAATCTATTTTCTTGGGAGATGGAAAAAGAAGTGCAATTTGATTCAACAAATTTTGAAAAAAATATTTTAGAATCTACAGACAAAATTTGATGAGACTCTAGTTTGCACCATCTTCAAATTCCTCACAGTTTAGCCGCTATAGGTGCCCGAATGTGAAGATTTAGTTAAAAATAATAATTTCAGTGTCCAATTTGGCCAAAAATTGTAAACCACTATTATGGGATCACCCCATCATAGCCATACATGAGACCACATCAATCTCCAACATGCTCTCATGCTCCATCAAGATACCTCTAATAAGAACAAAGTGACCACCATCTCAAGCAAGAAATCCTCTCATCCGCCAATGTGCCACCTATGAAAGAAAAGGAACATGCCAAGGTGAAGATGCACCAATCCATGAGCACAAATATCAAATGCAAGTGATAACAAAGGCTCCAACTAATTTTTTGTCAACTAAAAAACCCACAAGATCGGAAATAGCATTCGGGAATGTGCAGGATCATGATGTGCCAAAATGTGGCGATATGATGGGTATGTGTAGGGTATGTGGCTGATGACTTTTGTTTTACCCAAAATTGATGAAACAAAAAGGGTTTTTAGAGGATATTTTTAGCTTTCCACCAATATAAATTATGCTTTACTTTGAATTTAATAAATAATTATTACTCATTTTCTATTTGAATTATGACTAAAGTCTGGATTGATAGGTTGATTGAAAAACATCTATAGCTTTCAAAGGGTATCGTATTTTTTGAATCTGAAACATGTGTCACATTCTATGCTTCACATAATATAGGACTAAGAAAAAAAAAATGAATTTCATGAAGTTTTGACCAAGTTAAGGTGGTCGACATACAAGTTTTTATATTTTTTAAAAGTTGTAATAAAAATTCATAATTAATTATTTACTTGGAAAAAAATTACAAGAAAATATTAATCACATCGGGACATGATTTCTTTACTTATATCTAAAATATTATAAAAAAATATTATCATTTTATTGTGGTTAGGGTGGTCAAACAGACACTTACTTCTTATTTTTTCCCTGAAATTTAAGTACTACTACATTGAAATTTCAAATTTTCACCAAATAGATATATTTAAAAATAAATAAACCTAGTAGTTTAGAAACTACATTCAATTTTCTACAGATTCTATTCTTACATATTTTTGAAAAAATATAGATAACTTATTCAAATTTTTACGTCAAGTTGCCTTACTCTGATTTTTCTAAAATTTTCACCACTTAAGGGCCTACTTTTTCCATGATGATCCTACACATACTCATCCACTGAAAATGCTAATACATCCAACCATCCATACCTCCAAGGTATCAATACATCAGCAAAATTATGCCAGGAACATATGCAACCTGTAAACTGCAACCACAAGCTCCCTATGTAAAACTTGTCAATGAAGAAAATACATATCTAGGAACTCCCACTACATAGGTAATGCCAAAAAATAGCAATTATACCAATCAACATTATACATCAAGGTGTGATAAGTAAAAAAAATTATGAAGTACCAAGAACAATAACAATAATCCACACATACAACCCAAAGAGCTGCATAATCTCTCACAACATACTTGCACCATCCTCCTCAAATCATACGAACATGAACAACTAAGGAAGGGACCATGAAGAGAGAAACCTGTAAATCATAATTTACTCCTACCAACACCTCAAAAGTGTATTGTTGTGTCAAGTATGATCTCCTAACAACCCCAAATGATAAACCTCAACAACATCCATAACACTCAATCTCATAGATCAAGTACAACATATGAACCAATGTAACAATGCCAACATGGATGTAAGGCTCTCTAATCAAGAAGATCAAACTCAAAGGTAACCATCCCCATAATTGGAATTCAGACCATGAATCATCTCCTAAAAATCCTTATCATAGAATGATATCATAAACTCAAATGCACAAGGAGATAACCATGCTATAACATCCCTCAAGATGAATCCTATAGAACTAACATAGATCCATAGCTAAAGATCCATATCTATGAAAGATAAAGCAAATAAACTCATGCTAACCAATCCTCAAATGAGTATCCATAATCAATTTCCATGAATCAACTCAATCCCATGAGAAACCAAAGGACGAAACATAACACATCTGAAAGATATAATGGGAAAATGCCTCTCACATAAAGAACTGTCGAGTAGAACAAGAGTGGGAATGAGAATGCTCCTCCAGGATAACCAAGCCATCATGACTCACTCCAAGAACAATCTCCTCTATTGGTCCATCATGCAATCACATCCATATCTAGGTGAAAGATCCTCGGTCTTCCTGCTAAAACCTCCAAAGAGTAACTATCTCAGGCAAATATCTCTAACCACAAGAGAACTCCAACCATCACCTACATCTCTAAATATCCATGAGCACCTGTAACTGATCAATCCATGCCAAACTCCAAATGCAACATAGTACCATCATAAATTAATCAAGAAAATGATCAATGTATTCAATACAAAGAGAGCCACCAAGATCAATGTCAAAGCTCCAACAACAAAATTAGGAACCTATCATAACAAAATGATCTAACCATCTCCTCTTAGGATATTACATGCACCAATGCAAACATTCTGGTATCAAGAGAACATGTAATATTCCAAACTCTAATCTACAATCAAGAGTGTACTGTTGTGCCCTCAGCACACACGCCCCGTTGGGAATGGGGACCCTCTTTTCTTTTGCCTTGTCGGGTCTGTCGGGGCTGCCTCGTTTTGCGTGCCCCTCTTTTTCGACATTTTGTGTGGTCGGTATTACCCTAAAGTTTCATCCTAAAATCGACCGTGGCTTCTCCTTTAAATTTTGGTGCCCTCTGGGGCCTTGTGCGTTCCTTAGGCCTTTCGGGCTCTGGGACGGCCCTGGGCGCCTTCGGGCCCGGACCTCCGGTGTTCCCCTTTCGGGTTTCCCTCCTGCTTTTGACGCCGCGGCGACGTTTCTGGGGCATCCTTCCACCCTCCGGAGTCCGCCCGACTTTTGGCCGTTCGTTGCTATTCGGGGATTTCTCGGCCGGCGTCTGCTCCTTCGGGCCCCGGGAGCCGGAAGTCCGCCGCCGGACTTCCGCCCCGTGATTGCCGCCCGCGACGGCCATAACCCGGCGGCCGTCGGGGCGCGTCAGCCCGCCTTCCAGCTTATGTCTTGGAATATTAGAGGGCTTAATAGCCTTCATAAGAGGGATGTTTTGCAGAATTTTGTTAGGGATCATAAACCTGATATTCTTCTCATCCAAGAAACTAAAATGTCCAAACATAAGGTGGAGAAGATTAAAATGTTTCAGAACTATGGAATCCAAGGAAATAGTTCAGATGGTGCGTTAGGAGGAATTGCTACTTTTTTGAACCAGAACTTTATTAAAAGGGAACCTTTGTTGGAGAGCACTAATCATGTGGCTACTAAATTCACACATATCAGAGACAAGTTTAGTTGGATTCAGTCGAATATATATGCTCCTAATGGGAAAGGAGCCATAAAATCTTTTTGTAATGAGCTCTCTGCATTATGTAGGATCTTGGATAATGACCACTGGGTTGTAATGGGCGACTTCAACACACCCCTTCTGAATGAAGAGAAATTTGGAGGATCTCAGGTGAATTCAGAGAGTAAATATGATCTTTTGGATTTCATCAACAACAAGGCGTTGATTGATCTTGATTTGCAAGGAGTCATATATACCTAGTCGAATAGAAGAATCGATAAGGAACTGATTTAAGTAAGGTTAGATAGAACTTTAATTTCTGATCAGTGGCTTATAAACTATTAGTGTTCTCTTAAAGCTCTTTCTAGAGTGGGCTCTGATCACTTTCCTATAAGTTTTGTGGAAGACCCTATAAAGGTGAAGAAGAATTCTCCCTTTAGATTTGAAAGAATGTGGCTGTCCCACCCCCATATTTTTTACGAAATCAGGAAATGGTGGAATATTGATGTTCTGGGTACTGTTATGTTCAAAATTGCTAAGAAATTGAGGGAAGTCAAATGCAAATTAAGAAGCTGGTAAAAAGAGTCCTTTGGAAACATCTTTGCCATTAAATCTAAACTTCAAATGGAGCTTAAAGAGATCCAAGATAAAATTCAGAGGGAAGGATACATTGAAAATCATAGGGCAAAAGAAAATGAGATACTAGTGAAATTGTATGATATTATAGAAAAAGAGGAGTTCTAGAGGAAGAGATCTAGAGTGTTGTGACTCTCAGCTAGAGATAGAAACACCAGGTACTTCCATCTATCTACCTCAAAACATAGGGCAGCCAATAGAATTTCTCACATAGAAGTTAATGGCATGAGATATGAGGAAGAGGAAGACATCAAAAAGCAAGTTGTCCTCTTCTTTAACAACCTTCTCTCGGCGAATGGGGAAGTCAACCATAATGACCAATATTTTTTGTTAGAGGCTATCCCTAAGGTTGTTGGGATGGAAGATAATGATAAGCTTGTTGCCATTCCCTCTAGGGAGGAAATTATGAAATTTATCTTTTCTTTTGAAGGAAACAAGGCCCTTGGCCCTGATGGGTTTCCTATGTTCTTTTTTCAATGGTTTTGGGAAATTGTTGAAAAGGATGTTATGAATGCTATTAAGGAATTCTTTGGATCTAGAAGTCTTATTAAGGAATTGAATGCTACTTTTGTGGTCCTTGCTCCCAAAAATCTTGGGGCTATGGAGTTTGAGGCGTTTAGGCCTATTAGTCTTTGCAACTCTTTCTATAAAATCATATCTAAGGTTTTGACGTCAAGGATCCTTACTATTCTTCCTTTGTTGATATCCCCTCAACAAAATGGTTTTGTTCTAGGAAGGAAAATCTTAGACTCTATAGTTACTATCCATGAGAATATCCATTCACTTGTGGAATCTAAAATTGAAGGGTTTCTTCTTAAGCTGGATATATCCAAAGCTTATGACCGTGTTGACTGGGAGTTTTTATTCAAAATTCTTAGGGTGTTTTATTTTAGCAATAGAGTCATTCAAGGAACTTCCGGGTCTCGTGATCCCTTTCGCCACCGCCATTCAAACAATGTGCAAAATGTAAACGGCGGTAAACTCTTCGCATCGGCCGCCTTCCAGGACCCGGCCACTCTGTCGCCGCCGCTTTCCGAAGTCGCCAAAACTCATACGGCGGTCGTTGTCGCGCAGCCTCCCGCCCGCCGGATCCTGAGGCCCTCGTTGCCGCTGCCGACTCGAATTTGAATCTCAACTACTTTTGGCGCGGACGTACGATGCATTTAATATAGCAATAATGAGCGGTTGGGTATATAAACCGTGGTCCCCAATTTCATTGTTAACTTTGCGAATTGAACGAATTGGAGCAGCGACGGAATTGGAGCCCACTGCAATCACCCTCGTCACGATCGACTTCAACATCGTTCCGACAAACTCCCGGTGCATCCCATCATCGTCCCGCTTAGCGAGTTGGAGGTAGGCCATCCTCGTTCGATCTCCCATTATTTTTGATCATTTTGAGGATTTAAATAAATTGAGCAACTGAATCTAAGTGCGTAAAATGAACACCCTTTGCGTTGCGCCCCAAACCCATATACTCAAATTTTTCGGAGCCCCGTCGGAGTTGCAATTTTCATCTCCCGGGACTTGTCCGTGTCGGGGGTGTTCTTCGCACAGTGCGAAGAACACGGCCGGGCCCGAGACCCTCCGTCGCTGTCTGGATCAGAGCCACGAACCCATCCGGCGGAGGTCGGCCCTTCCGGGCCCGGGCCTCCGGGTTTCCCTTCCCGGGCTGCCGCCCTTAACTTTCCGCCGTTTAAAATAAAGGTCTTCCGGCTAAATCTTGTTGTCACGTTCCCCGGAGCCTTCGGGCCCCGCTGTCCGGAGTTCCTTCCCCGGAACTCCGTGACGGTTCCGCCGCTGCTCCCGGCGGAACCCTGCCGGTCGTCCGATATTCGGGCCCCGGGATGTCCTTGGCCGCCGCCGTCGCCCTAACTTTATTCGATCACGGCGGCCTCCTCCGCGGATCCTTCCGCCTTCCGGGTTCTGGTCTCCCCTACGCCGCCGCTACTCAGATCATCACTGAAATCCTCGCGGCGGCCGTCCTGCCTTGCCTTTCTGACCTCGGGCCCCGACGTCCCTTTCGCCGCCGCCGTTATCACCGTTGCAAACATCATACGGCGGCTGTCGGGGCGCGTCGGCCCGCCTTCTAGCGTCCGGCCCATCCTTCGCCGCCGCTGTGCAAATCATCATCAGGTAGGTTCTGCGGCCTATCCCTCGCGCTGTCCCGCCTTCCGGGCTTCGGTAGTCTGCTCGCCGCCGCCGTTTGAAACAATCAAAACTTGCACGGCGGCCGTCGGCTAGCGGCCTCCCGGACTCCGGGTCCCGATGACCTGAGTGCCGTCCAGTATAAAGCTGGTAAGCTAAACGTAATGCGGCCATCCTTTTTTCCTCCCGGGCTCCGGCCTCCGGACTTCCGCCGCCGGACTTACATCCGGTGCCCGCTGCCACCTGCTCCCTTCGCCCAGCTGCCTTCTGGCCTGAAACCTCCGGAGCTCCTCAAATCGATCCAAATCAATCCAAATTGAAAATCTAACTTCGACCCACGTCCTAAAACATGCCGTTTTCCATCATGGACCCCTTGGAACATCAACATTTGGCCAGCGGATGTCTCCTGGAGCTTTCTTTCGTGTTTTCCCTTCCTGACAGCATTTCTGCCAAGGAAGTCCGGCCCTCCGGGCCCGGATTGCTCAATTGCTCTGAAATGAAATCAATATCTTCTAAGGGTTAAACTTATGATGTATTTAAATGATTATTTGGATGATATGCTTGATACGGACTAACATTAACATTTTTTGGTGTTTTGTGGTGCTGACTTCGCTTTTTGCTTACAGGATATATGGAATCGGCCGCAGGAACTTCAGGGGCCTCTACCGAAAAGGACAAGGGTAAAAAGTCTAGAAGAGCCATCCGTGGGAAAGAAGACAAAGGCCAGATGAAATTCCAATTCCAGGGTGAACCGCTCCAGTCAAAAGTATTGACTGACTGGAGGGAGATATCGGACACCAATATCGGCCAGGTGGACATTGACGAGTTCACCCAAAGGGTCAAGATCGACCCTAAGACCAAGAATGCCCAGATGATACGCCAAACTGGAATCGTAAAGGCTGCTGGCTTTCCTCCGTCTCTAATAGCACCAGAGTTGGTAATGGCTTGCCGAGAAGCCTACCAAGCAGATAGTAGAACCATAGTAGACAAGGAGGGAAATATCCTCGCAGACATGTCTCCGGATGGAATTGCAAGAACTTTCCACATTCCCACTTTCCCACACATGTAGATCCCCACGATGGAGCAGTGCCAGGCAGCATGGGATGCCAATCCATTAGGCTGCAAGAAGTCAATCAACATCTACTGGCTCAAGGAGAAACGAGGCAGCGCTGCAAAGGTTCCTCAAGAGCTTTTCTGTAGCGACTTTCATGAAGACTATCACGACCTGGTGACCATGCTGAGCAGGGTCATGGGCGTCCCGACAGCCGCCTTCTTCCAGGAGTGGATGGCTTATTATATTGAACAGATCGTCCGAGGGAATGAGGACGTTAAAACCAAGACTTCATTTGATTGGGGAAGCATCATCAGCAACTGCTTTCACGAGCAGTTTATGAATGTCAAGAAGAGCAACAAATTCTATATGACCTCATACCTAGTGTACTCCTTGGCAGGTAAGAAACAACACAGCGGACTCTCTAGGGCGCCAGATGGGGAGCACAAACGAGGGCTTAAGCCTTATGATCGGTACCCCCAGCTCCAGTACCGCTACTTTAAGAAGGGGTATAGCCGTGTCAATGATGCCTTCACACGCCATATAATCAGATTGATAGCCGGGGACTTCGAGAGAAGGGTATCACACAGCGCCAGAGCCCTCCTGAAGGAGTATGCCTTTCTATTTATTCAATTCCCAAAATTCACCTACATCCGCGCCCAGGGGTTCACCGAACGGCCGAACAAACTGCCGAGGTACCCAAATGAACGAATCATCCTCCTGGAGCTCTCCCGGTAGCTCCAACACATTCAGACCATCTTTGGCCAGAAGCACGTGGCAGGGATTCCTTATCCCATGACCCTAGGCCAGGGTCTATATCGGCTGCAAACTTGTCAATGCGCCGGCAACTCAGAAAAGGAGCTCAAAGAGTATAACTTTGAGTGGTACATGCCACGCCCTCGAATGGACCCACACGGTCATGTCAGGAAGGCACTGGGGCCGGCATATGCCCACAAGCATCATGTAGAAGATTTCTGGGCGGATTGCAAAGATGATAAGGAGGTCCGCCAGAGACATTATATGTGGATGACGGTGCAGTTTCTGAGGAAGGTACGACTATTTCTGGTGCCAGACCAACTCGAGGAGGATGAGTCCACCTTGGTGCACCCGGGGTACCCTACAGTTGCCAACCTAGCAATCCCCTCCATCGACTGGGATGAGCAAGAGGTCAATGACCTGGATACAATCACCCAACCTATCATTGCTCACACGAGGGAATGGGTCAATGGAAGAGTGGCACTGCTAAAGCAAAACGGGGTGGCTTTGACGTATGAAGCAACCAAGAGCGAACCAAGCGCCACAGAAGAGGTGGCCGCCTCTCTATCAGCTGGTGAGACTTTCAAGTCTCCCCCCATCACCAGGTCCTAGAAGAGAAAGGAGGCAGAAACGGCTCAGTCTGCGGACCCAAAGGAGCAGGCAACAAAGGATACAGGAGGCTCATCTCCCAAGAAAATCAAAAGGATGGTAGTCACGACGGGGACGCAGCCTCCTTTGCTCCTTCCTCCCCCGGCTGGTGCGCTGCCCACTTCTCAGGCCGCCATTGCCTCATCCCCACAAGCAGTGGACATTTCTGTCCACCTTGCCTCTTCGCCCTCGGCCGGGTCTATAGTCAATATTGACTCTTCCTCGAGCATGAACACTTCCCCTTCCTCTGCTGCTGCCATGTCACCCATCACCTCGCTACCTCTGGCAACAATACCATCGCCTGTTCCCCTTTCTAGCGTGCCCGAGGTTATTACACAGCACCTACAGAGTCTTCCCCCTAAGCTCTCGCAGCTTTTAATGGACCCCACTCTCCAGGCTGCCCTCGCCCAAGCCCTCGCCACATCTCAGCCTTCGCAACCACCAACAGGTCCGCCGGCCATGGAGGCCACCATGTAGATTTCCAAGGAGATGGAGGAGCTGGAACAGGAAGCTTTGAAGGCTATGGGGGAGGAGGCCGATGACTATTATGAGCAGCCCGAATACGAGTGTAGAGCCATTGACAAGGTTGCTTACGAAGAAGAAGAGACTGGATCCTCCGAGGGAAGGGATGAAGGGGATGGTTCGGGCGACAAGGAGATTGTCCAAACTTTTGATGAGGACATCGAGGAAGAGTCGGCTCAGCAGCCGGGTGAAGAGGGGCAGCCACCGGAGGAACAGCCCAAACAAGCCGTCACAGAAGCTGAGGTCCATGTTGTGAAGAGCCCTAGAACCGAGGATGTCGAAGAAAAGGAAGAAGGGGTGGCGGGAGAAGAAGATCCCACTCAGCTATTGACCACAAGGGCACCCGTCAAAAGCCTCGTATTCTATCAAGACTCTGACGAAGAGGAGGATGCTGCCAGAGAAAAAGAGGAACTTGAAAAGGAAAAGGAGACCGAGGTCTTGCCTCTGACTGAGACAGGTGAAGGCAGCCATGAGGCACCCAAGGACAAGGCTACCATGCCCAACTGGCTGGAAAAATAACTTGAAAAGACCACTCCTATCCTGAGCAACCCAAGGTCGAGATTGGAGGCCATCTTGGCTCGATCTCTGGCTACAACAAAGAAGGAGAAGAAGCCTAAGGTCCGTTCCAAGATAACCATGGACGCTTCTGGCTCCCGAGCAGCACAAGTGGTAACGCCAACTGTTGGCTAGGCCGGAGTAAGCTATAATATCTCCACCATCGACCTAGGGACGGCCACTAGGGAACAGAAGGTTGGACATCTGGAGGAGTCAGTGGCTACGGTGGTGCATCTGATTAAGCAGGATAAGATCACCAAGGATGAACTAAAGGCGCAGGTTGCTGCCCTAACCGACTACATCCAACAATGGTCTTCAATCGACGACCTCCCCACTACCTCGACGGCCACGCCACAGCTACTCTCCAAGGAACAAGTAGATAAGCTGGAAAGGAGGAAGAACCTGGAAAAGACCACGGAGGACTGGTTCCAATAGGTTGTGAAGGTCGGGAACATAGGGATCGGCTTGGCTGTGCAGATAGCCAACAAGTTCCTGGACCTGGTTCAGTCCTTGGAAGGCACGAGGAAGCTCTGCACCAACTTCCCCGCGATCTACGACTCTGCCTTCCCGAAGGTTGAGGCCATCCTCCAAATGCCAGAAAGCACATGGGAAGAGAAGCTGGAATTGAAAAAGGAGGATCACTGGTTGGTGGATATATGGCGGAGGGACCTCATCAATCGAAGGGAGAGGATGGAACAGATCTAGAGCAGGGTGGATCCAGATATTGCATGGATCAAGGAGATCCGAGCAGAATGCACCGAGTATCTCAAAATGATAACAGGCCATGATATGCCCACGATGCAGTTGGATGCGGAGAAGGTTAGGTCATACTTTGAGGAGAGGATGAAGGACGGGACAGCCGAAGATATCACAATGGACTTCCTAAGTTTCGCTGCCCGTGCCTTCGATAGATCAGAGCTTTTCAGAGATCAGGGCTCGAAATATGATGAGGACTGGAAGCGGCTAGAAGAGAACGCCAAAGAATGGAGCTACCAGGCGTTGAGATGCGAGATCCTCGAGATTGATAAGCTCCAAGCCGTAATCATCAAGCGTATTGAACACGCAGCCTCCGAGGAGCAACCAGACAGCCCAGCCAAGGAAGGAGACCTCCCAGAAAAGTAGCTACAGCCAGAAAAATAGCAATTAGCTACAGGACGAAAATGCAAATAGTGTCATCCACTAGATGACAAAATAGGGAAAAGACAAAAGATGTTTTTTACTTGTAAATCTATTTGGGGGTAGGTGAAACCCTAATTTGTAATGAATCTTGGCCACACAATTGTAATGAATCTTGGCCATTCATTTAACTTTTGAAACACTACAAATAGAGCACTCCCCTCATTTGCAAGAGTGAGAGTTGAGTTGTTGTAAAGACATGCTGCTGAAATATATGAGAAATAGCATTGACTTGGTGCATTTCCTTGTGTTCTCTCATGTTAATTGATTCATTTCTCCAATCTTAGATGTTAGCTTAGATCTCTTTGCTGTTTAGTTAATTGTTCATGTTATTTGGATAATCTTAGGAATGCTGTTGGCTGTCCATGAAAATTCCTGCTTTGTTGATAACTCCTTAGTCCATACTTTTTGCTGTTTGCTAAAGGTAGATAGCTTTGAAAAGTTAGCCTGGACCTGATTTAAGCTGCCCCAAACACTTATCTTTAATTCATACATGTATGTGGTGAATGAAGGATACAAATCTGCAGCCCTTAGAAGATTGCACAACTCCCATGATATTGTGAAATTCCTGGTTAAGTGGGAGATTGTTTGAAGGAATTGTCCATTGTAGGGACTCCATTATCACTGTTCGCAGCAAGCTTTAAGCTTAGGAACTTTTCTTCTCCTTCACTCTTTTTCACTTTCTTTAGGAATTGAACAACACCAAGGTTCATTATACCTTATAAAGCTGAATCTAACAACTAGATGGAGTTCGAGATTGTTGTTTGAACCTACAGCCAACACCTGAATGCTTTCATGCTAAAAACTCTCTTTTTGAAGATCCTACTTCGTGTTTCACATCCACACTTTGTATTCCCGTAAGGCCACCTTGTGATTCCAGCAAATCACATCAACTACTGAGGTATCTAAGCACTATCATGACCTGACACCCGAGAGACCTTGGGATAGTGTTCTGCAACTCGATCGTGGGAGATTGTCTTTCAAGAGAGGTAGTGCACTTACGCACTGCCTGTGTTGAGAAGTGCATAAAAACACCATCAACATGTACCATGACATCACAACAAACTCACTCTAAACTAAGAAACCATATCTCTAATCTCATGAAGAAAACCATCACCTATGTTGCATCCACGTCACTGCCAACAACTCCTACTAAACTGTGATACGAGCTACACATGGCATCATGACATCCATGAAGATCATCCAGGACTACATACACTCAAATGCATGTTCTGAGTGAGGAGAAAGGTAAGGATGAATCAGATGAGAAGGTCATCGAAAACAACATTTAGGTGGACTCGGGAGGGAAGAAAAATTTGGGGGTTTCCCCTAAAGGACAAAAAGGAGAAAAAACCAATGAAGTGGTAGGGACCGCTGATAGGGAAGGAGCAAAGCACAAACCTTTGTCTTCATTGTTTGGTGTTAAACCAAATGGAAAATCAGCCTTCCATCCAGTGCATAATTTTTCTAACCCAATGAAAAGTAAGTTTTCCATCTCTGTGCCTAATCTGATTATTGATCGTAATATTGCTTTGATGGACAAAGTTTTGGTCTGTAAGTTTATGGGCCCTAGACCAAATGTTAAGGTGGTTAGGGATTTTGTCAAAAATAAGTGGAGAATCAATGGTAAGGTCATGATGGCTGCTCTTCCTAGAGGTTTGTTTTCCTTTGAGTTCACTTGCAAGGAGGACATATCAGTTGTGAGAAGTGGTGGAACTTGGGTCATAGGAAAATCTTCCCCGGTTCTTAAGAAATGGACCTCTCGTCTAGATCTCTCTGATTCCATTTTTGAGAATGTTCCAATTTGGGCTAGACTCCTAGATCTCCCTCTAGAATATTGGAACGAGGACGTCTTCAATGGCATTGCTAATTATTTTGGAGAGCTTTTGTCTATTGACCCTATGAAAACAGCTAGAAAGCAGTTGGTGTTTGCACAAATCTGTGTGGGAGTTTCACAAAACGTTGACCTCCCTTCTTCAATAGATATCCAGTCTAAGTTGGGAACTTGGACACAAGCTATAGAGTTTGAGTCCATTCCCTTTGCTTGCTTTAAGTGTAGAAAAATGGGGCATTGGGCTAAGAAATGCTCATTAAATGCCAACAAAGACTAAGAAAATCTCTAGTCTAACCCTAAGACTATTTGGAGAAAGAAGCCTAAAGAGGAAGGGAAAGCAAGTAGTACCAATACCCTTAATGAGGAATCTAGCAGGAAATATGAAGCTCACATGAATACCACTGGAATCAATGGTGAAACAGAACCCAAGGAATCTAATGTTTAGAAGAATCAATAAATAGGGGTAGAAAGTATTTCTGGTTCAAAGGAAGAAGGAGAAGAAATCTTGGAGAATGTTGGGGATGGTAAAACGGATAAGGACTTTGTTTCTTCCACTCTTAAGATTTTATCAGAAGGAAAAGATAATGGGGATCCTGGACTAGAGGATATTCCTATCTAGGGTTTGTCTCTGGATATTGGCATTCCTATCCTAACTACTAATTTTGTAAAATGTTTCTGTTCAAGTGACCCTCTTAAACTCTGGGAAAAAACAACTCCAGTTTTTGTCAAGGACACCTTTGAGAATCTGAGCCAGAATACCGAACTTTCAAGTGACAATTTGAACCAGCTCAGGAATGGCTAGATGGATACTCTCCCCTGGGAGAAAAGAAGAATGTATGATAAGGAATGGGAATATGGGAGAGAGTTGGAGAGTCAAGAAGATACTGATTGGGAAGAAGTACTCTCTCAATCGAAGAAAAAGAAGGGGAGAAGTAAACAACATAATACTCTGAGTGGAGTTGTTACCAGAACAAGAGCAAAGGTGAATTGTGGTGCTACTAAGTATAGCCAAGGAAGAAGGTCGGGTAAATGGTAGAGAGAGCATGAAAGCTTTTAGGACATAGCAAATGGTGTTCAAAAGACCATTCTATAGATTCTCCAATCCCCTGGTAAGATATGAAGATTATGTCTTGGAATATTAGAGGGCTTAATAGCCTTCATAAGAGGGATGTTTTGCACAATTTTGTTAGGGATCATAAACTTGATATTATTCTCATCCAAGAAACTAAAATGTCCAAACATAAGGTGGAGAAGATTAAAATGTTTCAGAACTATGGAATCCAAGGAAATAGTTCAGATGGTGCGTTAGGAGGAATTGCTACTTTTTTGAACCAGAACTTTATTAAAAGGGAACCTTTGTTGGAGAGCACTAATCATGTGGCTACTAAATTCACACATATCAGAGACAAGTTTAGTTGGATTTAGTCGAATATATATGCTCCTAATGGGAAAGGAGCCATAAAATCTTTTTGTAATGAGCTCTCTGCATTATGTAGGATCTTGGATAATGACCACTGGGTTGTAATGGGCGACTTCAACACACCCCTTCTGAATGAAGAGAAATTTGGAGGATCTCAGGTGAATTCAGAGAGTAAATATGATCTTTTGGATTTCATCAACAACAAGGCGTTGATTGATCTTGATTTGCAAGGAGTCATATATACCTAGTCGAATAGAAGAATCGATAAGGAACTGATTTAAGTAAGGTTAGATAGAACTTTAATTTTTGATTAGTGGCTTATAAACTATTATTGTTCTCTTAAAGCTCTTTCTAGAGTGGGCTCTGATCACTTTCCTATAAGTTTTTTTGAAGACCCTATAAAGGTGAAGAAGAATTCTCCCTTTAGATTTGAAAGAATGTGGCTGTCCCACCCCCATATTTTTTACGAAATCAGGAAATGGTGGAATATTGATGTTCTGGGTACTGTTATGTTCAAAATTGCTAAGAAATTGAGGGAAGTCAAATGCAAATTAAGAAACTGGTAAAAAGAGTCCTTTGGAAACATTTTTGCCATTAAATCTAAACTTCAAATGGAGCTTAAAGAGATCCAAGATAAAATTCAGGGAAGGATACATTGAAAATCATAGGGCAAAAGAAAATGAGATACTAGTGAAATTGCATGATATTATAGAAAAAGAGGAGTTCTAGAGGCAGAGATCTAGAGTGTTGTGACTCTCAGCTAGAGATAGAAACACCAGGTACTTCCATCTATCTACCTCAAAACATAGGGCTGCCAATAGAATTTCTCACATAGAAGTTAATGGCATGAGATATGAGGAAGAGGAAGACATCAAAAAGCAAGTTGTCCTCTTCTTTAACAACCTTCTCTCGGCGAATGGGGAAGTCAACCATAATGACCAATATTTTTTGTTAGAGGCTATCCCTAAGGTTGTTGGGATGGAAGATAATGATAATCTTGTTGCCATTCCCTCTAGGGAGGAAATTATGAAATTTATCTTTTCTTTTGAAGGAAACAAGGCCCTTGGCCCTGATGGGTTTCCTATGTTCTTTTTTCAATGGTTTTGGGAAATTGTTGAAAAGGATGTTATGAATGCTATTAAGGAATTCTTTGGATCTAGAAGTCTTATTAAGGAATTGAATGCTACTTTTGTGGTCCTTGCTCCCAAAAATCTTGGGGCTATGGAGTTTGAGGCGTTTAGGCCTATTAGTCTTTGCAACTCTTTCTATAAAATCATATCTAAGGTTTTGACGTCAAGGATCCTTACTATCCTTCCTTTGTTGATATCCCCTCAACAAAATGGTTTTGTTCTAGGAAGGAAAATCTTAGACTCTATAGTTACTATCCATGAGAATATCCATTCACTTGTGGAATCTAAAATTGAAGGGTTTCTTCTTAAGCTGGATATATCCAAAGCTTATGACCGTATTGACTGGGAGTTTTTATTCAAAATTCTTAGGGTGTTTTATTTTAGCAATAGAGTCATTCAAGGAACTTCAGGGGCCTCTACCAAAAAGGACAAGGGTAAAAATTATGGAAGAGCCATCCGTGGGAAAGAAGACAAAGACCAAATGAAATTCCAATTCTAGGGTGAACCGCTCCAGTCAAAAGTCTTGACTGACTGGAGGGAGATATCGGACACCAATATCGGCCAGGTGGACATTGACGAGTTCACCCAAAGGGTCAATATCGACCCTAAGACAAAGAATGCCCGGATGATACACCAAAGTGGAATCGCAAAGGCTGTTGGCTTTCCTCCGTCTCTAATAGCACCAGAGTTGGTAATGGCTTGCCGAGAAGCCTACCAAGCAGATACCAGAACCATAGTAGACAGGGAGGGAAATATCCTCGCAGACATGTCTCCGGATGGAATTGCAAGAACTTTCCACATTCCCACTTTCCCACACATGCAGATCCCCACGATGGAGCAGTGCCAGGCAGCATGGGATGCCAATCCATTGGGCTGCAAGAAGTCAATCAACATCTACTGGCTCAAGGAGAAACGAGGCAGCGCTGCAAAGGTTCCCCAAGAGCTTTTTCGCAGCGACTTTCATGAAGACTATCACGACCTGGTGACCATGCTGAGCAGGGTCATGGGCCTCCCGACAGCCGCCTTCTTCCAGGAGTGGATGGCTTATTATATTGAACAGATCGTCTGAGGGAATGAGGACGTTAAAACCAAGACTTCATTTGATTGGGGAAGCATCATCAGCAACTACTTCCACGAGCAGTTTATGAATGTCAAGAAGAGCAACAAATTCTATATGACCTCGTACCTAGTGTACTCCTTGGCAGGTCAGAAACAATACAGCGGACTCTTCAGGGCACCAGATGTGGAGCACAAACGAGGGCTTAAGCCTTATGATCGGTACCCCCAGCTCCAGTACCGCTACTTTAAGAAGCGGTATAGCCGTGTCAATGATGCCTTCACAGGCCATATAATCAGATTGATAGTCGGGGACTTCGAGAGAAGGGTATCACACAGCGCCAGAGCCCTCCTGAAGGAGTATGCCTTTCTATTTATTCAATTCCCAAAATTCACCTACATCCGCGCCCAGGGGTTCACCGAATGATCGAATAAACTACCGAGGTACCCAAATGACCGAATCATCCTCCTGGAGCTCTCCCGGTAGCTCCAACACATTCAGACCATCTTCGGCTAGAAGCATGAAGCAGGGATTCCTTATCCCATGACCCTAGGCCAGGGTCTATATCGGCTGCAAACCTCTCAATGCGGCGGCAACTCAGAAAAGGAGCTCAAAGAGTATAAATTTGAGTGGTACACGGTCATGTCAGGAAGGCGCTGGGGCCGACATACGCCCACAAGCATCATGTAGAAGATTTTTGGGCGGATTGCAAAGATGATAAGGAGGTCCGCCAGAGACATTATATGCGGATGACGGTGCAATTTCTGAGGAAGGTACGACTATTTCCGGTGCCAGACCAACTCGAGGAGGAATAGTCCACCTTGGTGCACTCGGGGTACCTGCGGTTGCCAACCTAGCAATCCCCTCCATCGACTGGGACGAGAAAGAGGTCAATGACCTGGATACAATCACCCAACCTATCATTGCTCGCACGAGGGAATGGGTCGATGGAAGAGTGGCACTGGTAAAGCAAAATGGGGTGGCTTTGACATATGAAGCAACCAAGAGCGAACCAAACGCCACGGAAGAGGTGGCCGCCTCTCCATCAGCTGGTGAGACTTCCAAGTCTCCCCCCATCACAAGGTCCCAGAAGAGAAAGGAGGCAGAAACAGCTCAATCTGCGGACCCAAAGGAGCAGGCAACAAAGGATACGGGAGGCTCATCTCCCAAGAAACTCAAAAGGACGATAGTCACGACAGGGACGCAGCCTCCTTTTCTCTTTCCTCCCCCGACTAGTGCGCTGCCCACTTCTCAGGCCGCCATTGCCTCATCCCCACAAGCGGTGGACATTTCTGTCCACCTTGCCTCTTCGCCCCCGGCCGGGTCTATAGTCAATATTGACTCTTCCTCGAGCATGACCACTTCCCCTTCCTCTGCTGCTGCCATGTCACCCATCACCTCGCTACCTCTGACAACAATACCATCACCTGTTCCCCTTTCTAGCGTGCCCGAGGCTATTACACGGCACCTGTAGAGTCTTCCCCCTGAGCTCTCACAGCTTTTAATGGACCCCACTCTCCAGGCTGCCCTCGCCCAAGCCCTCGCCACATCTCAGCCTTCGCAACCACCAACAGGTCCACCAGCCATGGAGGCCACCATGCAGATTTCCAAGGAGATGGAGGAGCTGGAACAGGAAGCTTCGAAGGCTATGGGGGAGGAGGCCGATGACTATTACGAGCAGCCCGAATACGAGCGTAGAGCCATTGACAAGGTTGCTTACGAAGAAGAAGAGACGGGCTCCTCCGAGGGCAGGGATGAAGGGGATGGTTCGGGCGACAAGGAGATTGTCCAAAATTTTGATGAGGACATCGAGGAAGAGTCGGCTCAGCAGCCGGGTGAAGAGGGGCAGCCACTGGAGGAACAACCCAAACAAGCTGTCACAGAAGCCGAGGTCCATGTTGTGACGAGCCCCAGAACCGAGGATGTCGAAGAAAAGGAAGAAGGGGTGGCAGGAGAAGAAGATCCCACTCAGCTATTGACCACAAGGGCACCTGTCAAAAGCCTCGTATTCTATCAAGACTCTGACGAAGAGGAGGATGCTGCCAGAGAAAAAGAGGAACTTGAAAAGGAAAAGGAGACCGAGGTCTTGCCTCTGACTGAGACAGGTGAAGGCAGCCATGAGGCACCCAAGGACAAGGCTACCATGCCCAACTGGCTGGAAAAGCAACTTGAAAAGACCACTCCTATCCTGAGTGACCCAAGGTCGAGATTGGAGGCCATCTTGGCTCGATCTCTGGCCACAACAAAGAAGGAGAAGAAGCCTAAGGTCCGTTCCAGGATAACCATGGACGCTTCTGGCTCCCGAGCAGCACAAGTGGTAACGCCAACTGTTGGCCAGGCGAGAGTAAGCTATAATATCTCCACCATTGACCTAGGGACGGCCACCAGGGAACAGAAGGTTGGACATCTGGAGGAGTCAGTGGCTACGGTGGTGCATCTGATTAAGCAGGATAAGATCACCAAGGATGAACTAAAGGCGCAGGTTGCTGCCCTAACCGACTACATCCAACAATGGTCTTCAATCGACAACCTCCCCACTACCTCGACGGCCACGCCACAGCTACTCTCCAAGGAACAAGTAGATAAGCTGGAAAGGAGGAAGAACCTGGAAAAGACCACAGAGGACTGGTTCCAACAGGTTGTGAAGGTCGGGAACATAGGGATCGGCTTGGCTGTGCAGATAGCCAACAAGTTCCTGGACCTGGTTCAGTCCTTGGAAGGCACGAGGAAGCTCTGCACCAACTTCCCCGCGATCTATGACTCTGCCTTCCCGAAGGTTGAGGCCATCCTCCAAATGCCAGAAAGCATGTGGGAAGAGAAGCTGGAATTGAAAAAGGAGGATCACTGGTTGGTGGATATATGGCGGAGGGACCTCATCAATCGAAGGGAGAGGATGGAACAGATCTAGAGCA
This sequence comes from Sequoia sempervirens, assembly GCA_007258455.2. Taxonomy (NCBI): domain Eukaryota; kingdom Viridiplantae; phylum Streptophyta; class Pinopsida; order Cupressales; family Cupressaceae; genus Sequoia; species Sequoia sempervirens. The sequence continues at coordinate 91,990,021 of VDFB02353493.1, read as the reverse complement.
GGGTGGATCCAGATATTGCATGGATCAAGGAGATCCGAGCAAAATGCGTCGAGTACCTCAAAATGATAACAGGCCATGATATTCCCACGGTGCAATTGGATGCGGAGAAGGTTAGGTCATACTTTGAGGAGAGGATGAAGGACGAGACAGCCGGAGATATCACAACGGACTTCCTAAGTTTTGCTGCCCGTGCCTTCGATAGATCAGAGCTTTTCAGAGATCAGGGCTCGAAATATGATGAGGACTGGAAGCGGCTAGAAGAGAACGCCAAAGAATGGAGCTACCAGGCGTTGAGATGCGAGATCCTCGAGATTGATAAGCTCCAAGCCGTAATCATCAAGCGTATTGAACACGCAGCCTCCGAGGAGCAACCAGACAGCCCAGCCAAGGAAGGAGACCTCCCAGAAAAGTAGCTACAGCCAGAAAAATAGCAATTAGCTACAGGACGAAAATGCAAATAGTGTCATCCACTAGATGACAAAATAGGGAAAAGGCAAAAGATGTTTTTTACTTGTAAATCTATTTGGGGGTAGGTGAAACCCTAATTTGTAATGAATCTTGGCCACACAATTGTAATGAATCTTGGCCATTCATTTAACTTTTGAAACACTACAAATAGAGCACTCCCCTCATTTGCAAGAGTGAGAGTTGAGTTGTTGTAAAGACATGCTGCTGAAATATATGAGAAATAGCATTGACTTGGTGCATTTCCTTGTGTTCTCTCATGTTAATTGATTCATTTCTCCAATCTTAGATGTTAGCTTAGATCTCTTTGCTGTTTAGTTAAATGTCCATGTTATTTCGATAATCTTAGGAATGCTGTTGGCTGTCCATGAAAATTCCTGCTTTGTTGATAACTCCTTAGTCCATACTTTTTGCTGTTTGCTAAAGGTAGATAGCTTTGCAAAGTTAGCCTGGACCTGATTTAAGCTGCCCCAAACACTTATCTTTAATTCATACATGTATGTGGTGAATGAAGGATACAAATCTGCAGCCCTTAGAAGATTGCACAACTCCCATGATATTGTGAAATTCCTGGTTAAGTGGGAGATTGTTTCAAGGAATTGTCCATTGTAGGGACTCCATTATCACTGTTCGCAGCAAGCTTTAATCTTAGGAACTTTTCTTCTCCTTCGCTCTTTTTCACTTTCTTTAGGAATTGAACAACACCAAGGTTCATTATACCTTATAAAGCTGAATCTAACAACTAGATGGAGTTCGAGATTGATGTTTGAACCTATAGCCAACACCTGAATGCTTTCATGCTAAGAACTCCCTTTTTGAAGATCCTACTTCGTGTTTCACATCCACACTTTGTATTCCCGTAAGGCCACCTTGTGATTCCAGCAAATCACATCAACTACTGAGGTATCTAAGCACTGTCATGACCTGACACCCGAGAGACCTTGGGATAGTGTTCTGCAACTCGATCGTGGGAGATTGTCTTTCAAGAGAGGTAGTGCACTTACGCACTGCCTGTGTTGAGAAGTGCATAAAAACACCATCAACATGTACCATGACATCACAACAAACTCACTCTAAACTAAGAAACCATATCTCTAATCTCATGAAGAAAACCATCACCTATGATGCATCCACGTCACTGCCAACAACTCCTACTAAACTGTGATACGAGCTACACATGGCATCATGACATCCATGAAGATCATCCAGGACTACATACACTCAAATGCATGTTCTGAGTGAGGAGAAAGGTAAGGATGAATCAGATGAGAAGGTCATCGGAAACAACATTTAGGTGGACTCGAGAGGGAAGAAAAATTTGGGGGTTTCCCCTAAAGGACAAAAAGGAGAAAAAACCAATGAAGTGGTAGGGACCGCTGATAGGGAAGGAGCAAAGCACAAACCTTTTTCTTCATTGTTTGGTGTTAAACCAAATGGAAAATCGGCCTTCCATCCAGTGCGTAATTTTTCTAACCCAATGAAAAGTAAGTTTTCCATCTCTGTGCCTAATCCGATTATTGATCGTAATATTGCTTTGATGGACAAATTTTTGGTCTGTAAGTTTATGGGCCCTAGACCAAATGTTAAGGTGGTTAGGGATTTTGTCAAAAATAAGTGGAGAATCAATGGTAAGGTCATGATGGCTACTCTTCCTAGAGGTTTCTTTTCCTTTGAGTTCACTTGCAAGGAGGACATATCGGTTGTGAGAAGTGGTGGAACTTGGGTCATAGGAAAATCTTCCCCGGTTCTTAAGAAATGGACCTCTCGTCTAGATCTCTCTAATTCCATTTTTGAGAATGTTCCAATTTGGGCTAGAATCCTGGATCTCCCTCTAGAATATTGGAATGAGGACGTCTTCAATGGCATTGCTAATTATTTTGGAGAGCTTTTGTCTATTGACCCTATGAAAACAGCTAGAAAGCAGTTGGTGTTTGCACAAATCTGTGTGGGAGTTTCACAAAACGTTGACCTCCCTTCTTCAATAGATATCCAGTCTAAGTTGGGAACTTGGACACAAGCTATAGAGTTTGAGTCCATTCCCTTTGCTTGCTTTAAGTACAGAAAAATGGGTCATTGGGCTAAGAAATGCTCGTTAAATGCCAACAAAGACTAAGAAAATCTCCAGTCTAACCCTAAGACTATTTGGAGAAAGAAGCCTAAAGAGGAAGGGAAAGCAAGTAGTACCAATACCCTTAATGAGGAATCTAGCAGGAAATATGAAGCTCGCATGAATACCACTGGAATCAATGGCGAAACATAACCCAAGGAATCTAATGTTTAGAAGAATCAATAAATAGGGGTAGAAAGTATTTCTGGTTCAAAGGAAGAAGGAGAAGAAATCTTGGAGAATGTTGGGGATGGTAAAATGGATAAGGACTTTGTTTCTTCCACTCTTAAGATTTTATCAGAAGGAAAAGATAATGGGGATCCTGGACTAGAGGATATTCCTATCTAGGGTTTGTCTCTGGATATTGGCATTCCTATCCTAACTACTAATTTTGTAAAATGTTTCTGTTCAAGTGACCCTCTTAAACTCTGGGAAAAAACAACTCCAGTTTTTGTCAAGGACACCTTTGAGAATCTGAGCCAGAATACCGAACTTTCAAGTGACAATTTGAACCAGCTCAGGAATGGCTAGATGGATACTCTCCCCTGGGAGAAAAGAAGAATGTATGATAAGGAATGGGAATATGGGAGAGAGTTGGAGAGTCAAGAAGATACTGATTGGGAAGAAGTACTCTCTCAAGCCGGAAAAAAGAGGGAGGGAATTAGCTGACAACATGTCGGCCCAGGTGGGTTATTGCGGGCAGGCGAGGCGGTGTGATGCTAGTACCATAGGAAGGAAGGTCCAGATGGAAATGGTGGGGGCAGCTGACTTTTAGGACATGAAAACTAATTGTTCAAGGATAGAACCTATAGATTCTCAATCCCTAGTAAGATATGATTATTTGATTATTAGAGGGCCAATAGCCTTCATAAGAGGGATGTTTGCACAATTTGTTAGGGATCATAAACTGATATTGGCACCTCATCCAGAGGCACAGGTGGCTAAACAGTGGGCGATCAGGTGTCAGCCATCAGGGACAGGTTTGGTTTGGTTCAGTCGTTATATGCTCCTAATGGGAAAGGAGCCATAAAATCTTTTTGTAATGAGCTCTCTGCATTATGTAGGATCTTGGATAATGACCACTGGGTTGTAATGGGCGACTTCAACACACCCCTTCTGAATGAAGAGAAATTTGGAGGATCTCAGGTGAATTCAGAGAGTAAATATGATCTTTTGGATTTCATCAACAATAAGGCGTTGATTGATCTTGATTTGCAAGGAGTCATATATACCTAGTCGAATAGAAGAATCGATAAGGAACTGATTTAAGTAAGGTTAGATAGAACTTTAATTTCTGATCAGTGGCTTATAAACTATTAGTGTTCTCTTAAAGCTCTTTCTAGAGTGGGCTCTGATCACTTTCCTATAAGTTTTGTGGAAGACCCTATAAAGGTGAAGAAGAATTCTCCCTTTAGATTTGAAAGAATGTGGCTGTCCCACCCCCATATTTTTTACGAAATCAGGAAATGGTGGAATACTGATGTTCTGGGTACTGTTATGTTCAAAATTGCTAAGAAATTGAGGGAAGTCAAATGCAAATTAAGAAGCTGGTAAAAAGAGTCCTTTGGAAACATCTTTGCCATTAAATCTAAACTTCAAATGGAGCTTAAAGAGATCCAAGATAAAATTCAGAGGGAAGGATACATTGAAAATCATAGGGCAAAAGAAAATGAGATACTAGTGAAATTGCATGATATTATAGAAAAAGAGGAGTTCTAGAGGCAGAGATCTAGAGTGTTGTGACTCTCAGCTAGAGATAGAAACACCAGGTACTTCCATCTATCTACCTCAAAACATAGGGCTGCCAATAGAATTTCTCACATAGAAGTTAATGGCATGAGATATGAGGAAGAGGAAGACATCAAAAAGAAAGTTGTCCTCTTCTTTAACAACCTTCTCTCGGCGAATGGGGAAGTCAACCATAATGACCAATATTTTTTGTTAGAGGCTATCCCTAAGGTTGTTGGGATGGAAGATAATGATAATCTTGTTGCCATTCCCTCTAGGGAGGAAATTATGAAATTTATCTTTTCTTTTGAAGGAAACAAGGCCCTTGGCCCTGATGGGTTTCCTATGTTCTTTTTTCAATGGTTTTGGGAAATTGTTGAAAAGGATGTTATGAATGCTATTAAGGAATTCTTTGGATCTAGAAGTCTTATTAAGGAATTGAATGCTACTTTTGTGGTCCTTGCTCCCAAAAATCTTGGGGCTATGGAGTTTGAGGCGTTTAGGCCTATTAGTCTTTGCAACTCTTTCTATAAAATCATATCTAAGGTTTTGACGTCAAGGATCCTTACTATCCTTCCTTTGTTGATATCCCCTCAACAAAATGGTTTTGTTCTAGGAAGGAAAATCTTAGACTCTATAGTTACTATCCATGAGAATATCCATTCACTTGTGGAATCTAAAATTGAAGGGTTTCTTCTTAAGCTGGATATATCCAAAGCTTATGACCGTGTTGACTGGGAGTTTTTATTCAAAATTCTTAGGGTGTTTTATTTTAGCAATAGAGTCATTCAGTTGGTGAATCAGTTGGTTACTACTATCTCCACCTCTATCATTATGAATGGGTCTCCTTCAAGATTCTTTCAAAATTTAAGAGGCCTAAGATAGGGTGATCCTATCTCTCCTATTTTGTTCACAATCATGGCTGAGAGCCTGGGAAGGAATCTTAAAAGTTTGATTGAATAGAGGTATCTTGCTGGTCTTAGTCCTTCATCTACAAATTTAATTTTTTCTCACCAACAGTTTGTTGATGACACTATGTTGATGGGAAGATCTATGATGACTGAGGCTAAGACTTTGAAAAAAACTTTGGATGTGTATGAGAAGGTGACTGGACGGATCATCAACAAACAGAAGAGCTCACTTTTTTTCTTTCATACCCCTGGGCATAGATAGGTCAATATTGCAAGAATCCTTGGTTGTAGAGTGGAATCCTTACCCTCTACATATCTTGGACTACGGCTATGCCTTAAACCTCTAGATTCCTTTTGGTGTTCATTGGTTGATAGATTCAGTAAGAAGTTGGTAGGATGGAAAAGAGCTCTTCTAAACCAAGCTAGAAAAATTCAACTCCTCAAAGCTTCTCTTCAGAATATCTCAGTTTATGCTTTAAACCTTTTCAAAATTCTTGCTAAATATGTAGAGGCTATTGAAAAGATCCTAAAAATATTCCTTTGGTCTAGTGTGGACGAGAGAAAGAGGATGCCTCTTATAGGATGGGATTTGGTTTGCAGATCGAAAACCTTGGGGGGATTAGGTCTTAGAAAAATCAGAATGATTAATTGTAGACACGTGAAATTAACATCATCCACTCAATTCACATTCATCTGCTCATTAAATAAATCAAACACAACAAATCCATTCGCCAGGTAAATCAGGTCTTTTTTCCTAAGGTTATTCATTTAAATAAATCAAAGGCTCACATCATCCTTTAATTAAATAAATCAAACTTTATTTAATTAAAATCTCAAAAATCACCTTTCATCCCTTTTTGATTTAAATAATTCAAAATCATCCTAATCATCATTAAGCTAATCTTATCCTAATTAGCCTAACCTAACTACCCATTACATTCTTTAGATTTTTCCACTTGCACAAATAAATCAATTTATTGATTTATTAAATCTAACATTTTCCATCAACATGGCATCTTTGAGGAATTATCCCTCAAGTTTGAATTCAAAAACAAGTGGACATGTACATACAACAAGTCATTTATGAGCTCTTACATGGCTCTTACATGTCCCTTGCAAAGGTCAAAGTAAGCATTAACTCTCAAATTCAAATTTGAAATTTCCCCCTCTTGGGCAAATTTCCCAAATCTTGCACATCCCTCAACCTATGACATGATGACAAGTGGCCTCTTTTCATTGGCTTGTTTTTTATCCCACATTGCTCTCTTATGAGTACTCTTAGCATTTGAGAATCTACAAATAGAGGCTTCATTCTTGATCAAATTCTCCACAATCTCCACAACTCCACAATCTTTATGCAAGGTCACTCTCAACATTTGAGAACTGATTTTTCCCATCTTAGCATTTCGTATTAGCAATTTCATCATGGAGCTTAAGCAAGGATTGGGAAAGGGCTATTTTCTACAATAGCACCAATCCACTATGAGATAAAGTGTTGATTGTGTTTTTATATGCTTGCAATTTAGTGGTCTTTGTTCTACTTAGTTTGCATATCTTAGCATAGTCAAGTATTTCATAGGAATCTTAGATTAGATTATTTTGAATGGACTAATAGCTAACTGTGGTCATTTGTTTGAAGTAAGGCTGATTTAATGTTTACATTCTGGCGCTAGAAGGAAAACGAAAGGAGGAGAAATGAAGATGATGTCTTGGGAAGATTAAAGTGTTCTTTAACACTTTAGTGTTTGTTTAAAAAAAATTCACGAAATTGTTATCTTCTCATTTTTAGGACACTAATTTTCATTTGGGTTTAAAAAGAATGCTTCAATTTTTTGTTGCAAAAGGTTAAAATTGAAATTTAGACACCTACTAGATTTCAATTTGGGCTAAAATTGAACAAGCAACTTCACACTTGAAATATGTGTTTTAAAAATGAATCAAATCATTGCTTTGAAGGATAAAATGAATGTGTTCCTTTATTGTTTTGTAATTATTTACACAAAGTAATATCATGAAAAGACGTATGCGCTTCTCTCGTGCCTCACGGTGATCTTGAGAATCAAAAGGCTTTTGGTGACATTAAGTTACCTAAATAATTGCCAATACACACTTCGATTTGGGTTTAAAATTGAGTATCTTGTGTGAGTGTGAGTAGAGCATCATCATCTATATTCTCTTTCTTTGAGTCGTCAAAGATTGATCAAGTTACGGATTTTGTCTTTGCTTGCTTTTGTTTATCCTAGAGGGCCTGCCTTGGGGAAAAAGTACTCACCCAATGGAACGACTCAACCGATAACACTCTAAAGCCAAGAGTATTTCCAACTGGGATATAAATGTGGGTATTGGAAGAAACACCAATATCACGTGGTTGATTCTTACGAGATGGATTTGAAAGGGGACTCTCGCTGTATGGGTCAATCTCCACAAATGGAAAGTCTGAAATAGAACCCTTGTTTTGTAGTGACCAATTGATCCATTGAGTGAGTTTATCAAAGTGGTGCATTGGAACTTAGATTCCAAGAAGTTACTTGCCATGTCTGATCTTGGTTAAAGTATAGAGATTAAGACTTCATTCTTAACATACCTTTATACTCTCTCCTTGGTTGCATGTAAAATCATCTCTTCTACGAAGGGCATGAGGCAAGCCCACCAAGAAAAATGTACCAATTGAGCTAGGATGTTATATTGCTTGTGAGTCATTTTGAAAACATAGTGCTTTAATCAAAAACATTGGGAAACCAACATTCAACGAATCATCAAAATTGAAAACCCTTTAGGAGAGGAAAATATCCTTGAAAAAATTCACATGTTATTGCTTGCCCTTGGGATTCGTATCCTTAGATGCTTCTAAACATTTGGATTTCATCTCAATTTGCTCCTACTAAGGTAAACATTAGGAAACCTTTGCCTTGATTTCCTCAATTTCCACATAAAGCATTTTGTGGGATGAAAGAAAATTAGGACATTGGACATTCAGTTGAAAACCTAATCAAGAAGTGTTTGTGATAAAAATAATCCATTAAGCAAAGATTGAATCAATTGGACCCCACACATATGCTTGGCATCTTTTGTTCATATGGTTTTCATGAAAACATTGGTCTTTTGATTTTGAATTACTCTTAGAGAAAGGCATGTTCTTCACTATCTTGGTCTCGTAAACAAGTCCTTCCTAGATTCATTTAGGATCAAATCAAACACTTCATCCAAATTCCAAAAATTTATCATCTTCATCCCACAAACAACTTTAGAGCTTTGGAAACATCATTCTAGACTTGGGTAAATCATCAAAATCAAAATCACCTTGTTTAGTTAGGTGTATGGGAATGCATCCTTTCTCATACATTTATTTGAATTAGCAATCCTTTGAGCAAGTTCATCCTAAGATCACATCTAACATCTTATGGTTTACAAGTTCATTATCCAAATCAAACAATCAAAATCAAACCCTAAGTCTAGCATTGATCCAAAGTTCCTAAACGTTCATCACTCATATCATTTACCGCTGTCATCCTTCATCTCGTCATTAGTCCTAAGAATCCTAGAGGTCACTTTTACAACAAGGTCAAAACAAAAGGGGAACATGGAATATAAACTTGATCCATACATCATGAGTAATCCAAGTCAACTAAGTTATCAAAGCCTTACAACGCTGATTGATTATCAACACTCACATCTATACAATTCGTACATGGGATCATTACCTTCTACAAATTTCAATAGTACAACAAATGTGAGTATGCCCAAATCGAAGATTGGAAAACATTTTCCGATGGTAGATCTAAATCCAAACCTACAAGTTTTCCAACCGAACAATCAAAACATGAGCCTTCAAACGAACAACGTCATCCCATCAAATCCCTACAAGCCAAATGAGAGTGCACCAAGTACAAGTTTTTGAAACATGAATCTGAAAAACTTTTGGATAAATATGATTGCAAATCATATGAATATTGTTCAAAATCCAAACAAGATGTTAACAACTCCAAGTCAAGGCAATGTGATTCCCAACATCAACAATCTTCAATTTCAACCTATCATGCCAAATCTGAGTGTCATCCCAAATCATAACATTTTCCAAAATCAAACACAAGTATGCATCCCAAATACGCGTGAACAAAAACCAAATCAACTATATCAAAGGAGTCAAGATCGAAATCAAGAAAAAATTTGGCGAGATCAAATTGCTACACTTACCAAAATAGTTGAGTCATTGTGCCAAGAGACATCTCCATCACCATTACCCATATCAACATCATTCCTTGGTTTAGGGCTTCCCCCTTTACCTAGCACCAATTACTCCATCCAAATCAATCCACATGACACCAATAAAGCCATCACATCAAATCCTTTGAATATACCATTGACATCGCACCAACAAATGGTATCTAATCAAATGACAACATCAATCCTAAAAAATCAAAACATGGTCTCCCAAGGGCCTATCACCTCAGTCATTCCAACCATCCCTATCATTTCAATCATTCCAACCAAAACTATCATGCCCATCACATCTCAAACCCTCACGATCACTCCAAGCATATCTCAACCACTTGTCACTACATCCAACATGATTCCAAATCCACCACCACTACCACCAAAACCAAACGTAGTAAGACAATATAACATTGTGCTAAAAGCTCACCAAGCCTACCAAAGGGCCATCCAACAATATCTAGCCATGCAACAACCAAGACAAGCTCAACAAGTGCAACAAGCCTCTCAAGCTGCCCAAGCCTCTCAAGCTACCCAACAAACACAAGCACAAACAAAAAAAATGACAACTGTTGAGAACAAGGATCAAGATCAGTCTATCACTGAGCACCTTGAAGCTATGTCTACTTCATCCAATGATCAAATCAACATAGGTCAAGAGTCACTTTTCAATCATAATCAAAATCTGCCAACAATACTCAACAATGATGTTATTCAAGAAATGTCAACATCATTTGACCCTATGGTTGAAAATATTCACAATCTCTTTGCCACAATTGTTGAGAACAATGATCAAGATCTCTCCATTGATGAGCACCTTGAAGATGTTTCCACCCCATCCGATGATCAAATCACCATACATCAAGAGCCACTTTTTAGTGATCTCTTTCAAGGAGTGTTAGGATTATTTGATCCTATTGACATAATGCACGATCCATCAACCAATGATCATGACGAGAATGTCTCTACATTTCCTTATGAGTTAGGGGACATATCTCAAGAATTTGTTCCAAAGCAAGATCAAAATCTTACACCAAAGTCTAGCAATGGTCCTTTCCAAAACATGTTGACCCCCTTCGACCTCATGGTTACAAATACTAAAAGAACCTTGAACTCGAAACTTGAGGATATTGAACCACTTACCATGTCTAATGATGAAATCCAAGAACCCTTTGTAAGAAATACATCCTTTGAAACTGACCCATGTCAAGAACTTGATCCTAAGCATGACAAAAGCAACTCTGAAATCATTCAAGATCAAGAATTTGTATCTTCAAGATACTACAATAATCTAATGGACACTCTCTTATCTATGAAAGATGATCATATCCATGTAGCACATACTCCTCCATCTACCCATGAGATGCTTTCTATGGATGGACACGTAGATGATCTTCATCTAGAACAAAATTTTGTTACACAAAAAGAGCATACTATTAACTCCTACAATAAAACTGAGTTATCAACATTAGGATCAGATGTATCTCGAATTCAGACTGAGGACATCAAGTATGTGGATATCCAACATTATCCGCTCAAGGAAACAAGTCAGACAGAACAGTAAAATTTAGAGTTAGCAGAGCAGCAAATTGAAACGTCACCTATGGTGGTCAGTTATTAGAGAATGCATTCTAAACAAAAGCTCTCAAAACAAGCAGAATCAAGGAATGAAGGTGCTACTACCACCATACTAGGGGAAACTTCGTCTCAAACAAACGTTAACATAGGGAGCACGAAGAATCCTTATGACGAAATCAATGCCAATACTACAACCAGTCACGTCATGAATCTTCATCCACCCATCACCCCATCCATGAATTGGGACCAACGCCAAAAGAAAGAATTGAATCAAATCATAAGGAACGTTATCAAAGAAAAAGAAGCTGAGAAGCATAATGGACAAATCAAATACATATGGATACCAAAGAATACAAAGAAAGATATCCCTATCAAACTCCATCAGTCAAAGAAACTATGGGGAAAAATAAAAAAGGGAAAATTATCCATCAAAGATGTCCACAAAAGAAAAAATAGGCTTTTCAAGCGACATATAAAGTGTATCAAGCAGTTGGTCCTAATTTCGTGCACACTTCGGTATCCACCCATCATTGCTCATCTTCCCAAGTTTGGAGAGTCAAAGGTTCCAAACTATCAACCAATCCATCCCGTATCCCTAAACACACTCCATCCATGCCTCCATGCATGATATTCAATTCTCAAATTGAACATATATTGGCAACAACTCTTCATCATAAGGATTTTGAAGGCACTCTATCACGATGTGCACATAAAGATAAAGTTAACTCCGGTATTGATAAAGCAGATCAAGAATCCCAAAAGTTGTATTCAAGTGCACGTATCTTAGAAAAGCAACTTCTTCAGGTAGGATATCGATGGCACATTATGACAGAAGCACCACCAGGTGGGTCAGCATGAATCTTTCAGAAAAATTAAAAAACTAAAAAATACAAAAAATCCAAAAAAATCAGAAAAAGGATTGAAAATAGTAAAATAAAAATAAATAAAAAATCGTCCTCCAGTGAAAACTGCATGGGTGGCGCTTTGGACAAGACCATGATGAAAACCTAGAAAATAGGCATCATGTGTAGAATTGAGCATCTACGTGTGCCAGTTCAGGTGAAAGAATCTTATCCCATCCATAATAAAGCCAACATTCCATCCATCTTATCCATAATAAATCCATTCATCCATAAACCATTGATCCAATCCATTTTCATCCATTTGCATCCATCATCCAAGTTATCTTGATCTTGATGAAAGTTTTGGGCACACTTTACACTTGCTTATGGTAAAACATCTTGACATGGGTCATTTTCATTGATCCTATCCTATCCAACGTTATCTAAGCCATGAAGTATTATCCAAATCAGCATTCTTTATCCAAACACCTTATCTTACTGCAAGATAATCCTTGACATCCTTGGCGTACTTACCATATCCATCCATCCATACACCTATATAAGCATCCACCCATGGCATTCCATACATTTCTAGACATTGGGGGCAAATATTTACATCTTGCTTTGAGAATAAATCTTGATCTATATCCTCCAACTTATGTGGCGATTTGAACATTGGAAAACGTGAAACGAAACTGTTCAAAGCATTTGTGATCCAAAATCCAAATCACTAGCCCATGGCATATTTTGATAAGAAGATGTTCCTTATTAGTCTTCATCTTTTATTGAACATCGATCCAAACAATTGATATCAGTCGCATCAAATCAAAATCCAAAAACATCCATAAAACAGAAAATGTCAAAAACATTGGAATCTAAACTACGTTGTCTTTGAGCTTAAACGTAGGCAAGGCTCATCTCTTATCATCCCCCGAGACATAAAAATCCAAAAAACCATTAGAAAACCATGAAAATCCAAAAAAATCCAAAAGCACATCAAAATCCAAAAACATTTGAAAAACATCAAAATCCAAAAACATTCAAAAAATCAAAAATCAAAACATTTGTAAAATCTCAAAAACACCAAAAACAGCCTCAAAACATTTCAAAACATCAAAAAATCCAAATATTTGAAAAAATCCATCCATCTCATCTCGTTTGCAACCGCAATAATCAATCATCCATAATAAATTGATTGTCACCTTCATCCTTTGGCGACACAAATAGAAACAATCATAGCAGTCAGCAAAAGTAAGCTTCAATCGTAAAATCAAAATCGAAACAACAAACCTTTAAAACAAAATCAAATTCTTGATCATTTTCAAACATGTCAATCAACCTTGTACCAATAGCCTATCAATCAACTTATCAAACCATCATCATCCTATACAATGCATGTCCTAGGATATATCGTTCCGACAATGGGCATCATTTTGGATATCACCTTGGATTCTCATCCTATCAAAACAAACCCCTTTGGCTAGAGATATGAAGAACATTTGGCTTGTTTGCGTACTTGATCTTTTCATTTGATTTATCTTATTGCGCTCATTCCAAGGACCTCTCGATGATATCTGAACAAAGGATTTAGAGAGATAGGAATGGGGCAACGATCATTATCTTTTATCTGTTGTGCTTGTTGGATGCTCTTGTAAAATAACTTGGAAAATACTTGCTTTGTTAGGTACGTCCTAGCAAGGTTTCCATATGTCAAGTGTGAACAAGAATACTCCTATCTGCTTGTCGAGTCAAATTCCATCACACTAGGTACAATGCCATCCTGGTTCTTTATACCTTGATGCATCATACCTACGTGTGTTATCAAACATAAGGTAAGTAGCCCTTTTAAAAACCCAATCCTTGATAAGCAAATCATCATCCATATATCATCATCTATCATCATCATCATCTCTAATAAAGTCTCATCAGATCATGGACTTGTTGGATCCTCTTGTCATCATCTCATTTCCGCGCTAACATAACATCACCAATGCATCCATCGTGCATCCATTGGGCATCCACAAAGCATCAATATTTTTCATATCATCTCACATGCATATCATCATCATAATATAGATCTGTTAGTCTAAGCATCTTATAAAACATCACATTTGCATAATCACAACATATCATCATCATAATATAGATCTGTTAGCCTAAGCATCTCATAAAACATCCATTGCATAATCACATCATATCAAATCATCAATCTCATCCATCTCACATCATATCATCATTTAAGTTGTTTAAGATAATATAGATTTGTTATTCTAAGCATCTTAAAACCATCTCATTTGCATCATCATCCATAACCATCCATTTTGAGCCTCTTTATCATGAGATCAACCCTCAAATGAAATCTTTTCGCTCGATCTCTTGAGGGGGCAATGTACTAGTGTACTTCTTTCCGTTGGGGCATCCGAAAAATCATAAATTTTTTGAATTTTGATCGCGGCAAGTTTATTCTTTGAACCAACGTAGAAAATACATTGCTTCAAAGAGGGGAAAAATGTAGACACGTGAAATTAACATCGTCCACACAATTCACGTTCATCTGCTCATTAAATAAATCAAACACAACAAATCCATTCACCAAGTAAATCGGGTCTTTAGTCCTAAGGTTATTCATTTAAATAAATCAAAGGCTCACACCATCCTTTAATTAAATAAATCAAACTTTATTTAATTAAAATCTCAAAAATCACGTTTCATCCCTTTTTGATTTAAATAAATCAAAATATTTAAGTCATAAAAGTCAAAATCATCCTAATCATCATTAAGCTAATCTAATCCTAATTAGCCTAACCTAACTACCCATCACATTCTCTATATTTTTCCACTTGCACAGATAAATCAATTTATCGATTTATTAAATCTAACATTTTCCATCAACATGGCATCTTTGAGGAATATTCCCTCAAGTTTGAATTCAAAAACAAGTGGACATGTACATCCAACAAGTCATTTATGAGCTCTTACATGGCTCTTACATGTCCCTTGCAAAGTTCAAACTAAGCATTAACTCTCAAATTCAAATTTGAAATTTCCCCCTCTTGGGCACATTTCCCAAATCTTGCACATCCCTCAACCTATGACATGATGACAAGTGGCCTCTTTTCATTGGCTTGTTTTTTATCCTACATTTCTCTCTTATGAGCACTCTTAGCATTTGAGAATCTACAAATAGAGGCTTCATTCTTGATCAAATTCTCCACAATCTCCACAACTCCACAATATTTATGCAAGGTCACTCTCTCCATTTGAGAACTAATTTTTCCCATCTTAGCATTTCATATCATTCTTCATAGCAATTTCATCATGTAGCTTAAGCAAGGATTGGGAAAGGGCTATTTTCTACAATAGCACCAATCCACTATGAGATAAAGTGTTGATTATGTTTTTATATGCTTGCAATTTAGTGGTCTTTGTTCTACTTAGTTTCCATATCTTAGCATAGTCAAGTATTTCATAGGAATCGTAGATTAGATTATTTTGAATGGACTAAAAGCTAACTGTGTTCATTTGTTTGAAGTAAGGCTAATTTAAGGTTTACATTAATAAGTCTCTTCTTGCTAAAAAAATATGGAGATCCTTCTCGTTTGTTGGAGAATGGAAAGATATTTTAAGAAGTAAATATATGACCAATTGTGTGTCCCTCAAAGTTTT
The DNA here is from genome assembly GCA_007258455.2 of Sequoia sempervirens. NCBI lineage: Eukaryota > Viridiplantae > Streptophyta > Pinopsida > Cupressales > Cupressaceae > Sequoia > Sequoia sempervirens. Next base: position 91,974,512 of record VDFB02353493.1, on the reverse strand, counting down.
GTTGGATTCTCCTATTCTGCCCCGTGGTTTAGCTTGCTAGAATGACATGATTGTTGGTAGAAAGATCTTGGATTCAGGGGTTGGATGGCACATTATACGTGACAATCTAGCTAGGTTCTAGGAGGACAGATGGCGTTTTAAGGATCCCCTAATCAAAATTGAAAGATTCAACAGATGGGCTGAGTTTTACAAAGCAGCTTTTGGAGAGTATGTTAAAGATTATTGGAATGAAGGAAATTGGGTGGATTTTGTGTGGTTAGTCAGGAGTTGGCTCAGCTTCAATATTCCTTAAGGGCTGTTAGATTGGGACAAAATCAGCTGGATGATCATCTTGTCTGGATGGACAACCCTTCGGGTAACTACTCTATTTCTTCGGTTGTTTCCCTGTTGTCTCTTTCTCAAGCCCCCCTCCTTTCGGATGTAAAGCGTGGATAAAACACTTGACTCCTAAATTAAACATTTTCTTTTCGATTCTGCTTCAAAATAAGGTTCTAACGATGGATAATCTTTGTAAATGGGGATTAAAAATCCCCAACAGATGTTACCTTTGCAAGTGTGAGGCGGAGTCAGCAAACCATTTGTTTCTCCACTGTCCATTTTTTACTACAATCTGGGGAATTTTTTTAGCCCTCTGGAATATTTCTTGGGTGTTCCTCCTATCCATTGAAGATTTCTTTTCACAATGGAAAGATCCATCTCAAAATCCTTTCATTCGAAGGTTATGGGCTTTTATTTTCCCTTTTGTTGTTTGGGGAGTGTGGAAAGAACGTAATAACAAACTTTTCAGGGATAAGGAGATGTCAAAGACTAATGATTTTGAAAAGAAAAAAGGCTTATAAAGGAAAACTTTAATGTTATTCCCCAAAAACCTGTTAATCTTGAAGTTGTGTGCACTCCCTATGATCTAATGATATCCAAGGATTGGAATATCATATGGATGTTTCTAAGTAATCCAATCCAGCTAAGAAAAGTAAGGAGGGTGTGCGCTGGACCTTTCCGCCAAATGGTTGGACTAAAGCCAACTGTGATGGCCTTACGAAGGGCAATCTAGGGATGGCCGAAAGTGGAGGTGTGTTAAGGGACTCAAATGGTAACTTTATGGCAGCTATGGCATTTCCCTAGGTCATCAAACCAACCATGTGGCAGAGGCTATAGGATCTTTTCAAGTTTTAAATTTAGCACATAATCTGAATATAAAATATTTATGGCTTGAAGGGGACTCCAAAAACATCATTGACTATCTCCTAGGTAGGAACCCTCCCTCCTGGTCCATTAAGAATTGGATTGAAGAAGAAAAATCTATCTTAGACAAGTTTGATAAAGTTAAAGTCTCCCACGTCTACAGGGAAGCTAACAACGTGGAAGATTACTTTGCGAATGAGGGGGTTAAGAGGGGAGGTTTGAACACGTGGAGGAATTTTAGGGAATTGGGAGCTGAAGTTAGGGCCTTGTAAGATTATGATGTTATGCATGGGAAAGAGGAAAATATATTTAATGATGATAGGGAAAAGGGCTAAGTACATCAAAATCAAGAGATTGGATGGGGCCATGTCAAATAACTTAGCTAGTAATAAAATGTGGCACGCTTTGTGGGTTCATTGGAATGGCTGTGTAAATTTGCAACAAGTTTTTGGTGCTGGTAGAGATTGCAGTGAGGTGCATACAAATATGGGGCGGATAGGAAAAGAATCAAGCCAAAAAGCTACGAAATGCACACGAGGAATGCTAAGGTCTGGAAATAGGTTGTGAGAGGTGGTTTGGTTTCATTCCTGGAAAAAATTCATGGGCCTGATCCTATGGCTACTGACTACTTTGAGAAGAACTGGAATAATGGAGAAATAATCCTCTTTGGGAGAAAGGTGAAACTGGATGAGAAAATCGTAGGAGAGGTGACTGGAATGTCCACTAAGGGCATGAAGTTTTATCGTGACAGAAGGTTTTTAGACAAGGCGGTAATCAAATTCCATAAGAAAGAAAAGGAGAAAATGAAACTGGTCAAAGTTTCCAACAACTATTTTGAAATCAACACGATTAAGGTGCTTTGGAGAAAGGTGCTTCGTGTCATAATGGAGTATATTACCTTGGACGAGAGATTCACCAGAGTTTATGGTCATCATTTTGCTATCCTTAACCACTTCTACCATAAGGTACAGATTTCTCTGCCTCATTATTTGTTCTATTCTTTGAGCAATAGCCTTGAGGACCATAAGAAAAATCCCAGGAGATACGCTATTCTTCATCCTGGTCTTATTAGGTTAATCTATGAATATTTTCAAATCCTGTCAGCTTTATCCAAACCAATTTCCTCCATGGTGTCTGAGGACTATGATACAAACAGTGGTGGTTCAGAGAATCATTATAAGCCTAACCCAAAGAGAATTGTTGAAGCCCATTTGTCCCCTGTCCTGTCTGGTAAGAAAACCCAACTTTGTAAACCCTAGCTTGCAAAAGCTAACCCTGAGATTTACCCCGACTGCCCGGTTCCTTTAAAGAATCCCACTCTCAAGGGTTCCCCTACCAATAAGTTGATTTTCTACTCTACAGATTCTCTAGAGGACAAAACTGAAAACCCTGAAGCTAGCAGAAACTCTGTCTCTACCCCTCCTGCCTCTTTTAGAGATGATGGTACCAGATTTCCCTGCTCCCCTAACCCAAATGATTTTAACCTCATTTTAGACTGGGATCAGTCTGGAGATATCCTTGCCTATGCTAGAAGTGGCATTGGTGATATTTTTAGGGTTATGAAATGGGTCTATCAAGAAATTAATGATCTTAATCTCAGAAATAAGGTTCTAAATAGAAAGTTGGAGGAACTAGAATTGAAGCTATCTGCTCTGAGCAATGAAGAAGGAAAACAAAAAAAGAATAATACTGGAACAAGAGATGATGACATTGAGGACAAGTATAAGACTCTGGAAGCTAAAATTGTTAAAATAAAAAAACAACATGAAAATTGTTGTGGAACAAAACCATAGAATGGCAAGGCACAATGCCATTATCATCAATGTTATGTCTGAAAAGTTGGAAAAGTCACAATAGGGCTCACTGATTGTTGATCTAGAAGAGGACAAGGATAAAAGCAAGAATGAGGACCAAGGAATATTGAAGAGGACCATGCCAACCTTAAGAGGAAAGTTCCTCCTACTACCCAAATGGTCCAGATCTTAAAGAGGGGGGTTTAGGAAATGAACGACATGGAAGCTGAGACAACGGAAACCTTAAAGTCCCAAGTTTAGTCATTGTTGGTGTTTTGTTTGGTCTTTTTGGATTTTTTTGTGGCCCTTGCTGGATTTTTTCGGTGGCTATAACTTTTTCATTTTGTTTTCCTCTCTATAGCCTCTCTATTTATGGGGTCTTTGACAATATTTTCTTTTGTTTGTAAACTTTGTGGTTTCGAGTTCCTGTAAAACCCATTTGTTCCTCTTTCAAAAACATACAAGTGAACCAATATCTCCTATCCAAGAAGATACATACAACTGCCAACAAAACATCACAAACCAATCCAACAGGTCTTCAAGTTATCACTGTCAAAAGCTCCCACTAAGAGTGTATAACCAATGAAATGCAACAAGCTATCATAACATCATGACCAAACCACATGCTACAAATCCTATGACCTGACTAATCAAATACTCTAACCATTCATCCTCTCAATCCCAAAGAAACATACCAATGTACAAATGACCACAAACAAGTCCAACTAATGAAATCTGCAACAACAATGAATCAAACTTGGCGGATATATATAGTCCACATCTGAGTCATCCCACTACAACTGAATGGGTGATCAATCCATACAAATGCATAACTCGTAGATCCAACCACTGAAACATACAAAATCATCATCACATTAGTAACCTGCAAACAGAGATATCAAAGAAGATAACCATGTAGACATCAAGAATCAAACACCAAATCAACCATAGATCTAATTTTCCAACCATGTCCATAAATGAGTAATCATAGTCTAGGAACCAAATAAGCATCAAGAAGATAATAAAAATCTCCTAACATCAAACCATATCACCACCAAACAACCACATACATGATCATGTCATGCCAATGCATCAAATGTACCTGCATATCCATGACACCATAACCATAGCCATCGTTGTACCTGCACTCAAATTCTCCAAAATAGGTGGAATTTTCTATCAAAATTTGTCTCTTGGCCAACTTGAATCCAACCATGAGGTCTGTTTTGTCTCAAAGTTCATTTTTGAAATTTCCTCTACAAAACCCTCATATTCAAACTCAAACCAAGAAACCCACTTTCACCCAAAATTGGAAAACTTCAGATCTACAACAAACCCAACAAATCTTGAAAACCCAAAAACCCAAAACTGCAAGGAAACACCTGCAACATGTGTTCCATATCTTGTAATTCCTCAAACCCTACATGCATTTCTATGGCTTCAACTTTGCAAAAACTCTCAAACTAGGGTTATAAAAAAAATTCTTCAACCATGTGTCACGTCTCACATTTTGATGTTGTTTGCTTTTACATTGTGTGGAACTAAAAAATGAATAATTATGTTTGGTAGAATAAATTTTGTGTTATTTGAACGATGGAATAAGTGAATGCTTATTTTATTTTAGAAAAATGAAATACAATGATTATTATTTATTTAAAAATGATGCAATATACAGAATGATATCTTAGAATGATAAATTATATTGTTTTGATTTATATTTTCTTGGACACTAATCTATTAATAGGTGCCTAATTTTACATGAGTTGTAGGTTGTCAAAGACCAAGAGTGTGGTTAAGGTAGAGGAGGTTAGCTACCTAGCAGGGTTAGGATGGAACGATTTCTCTCGCACACACACAATTAGTAACATATATTTGCATTTAGGATTTTATTTAGTTGAATTTTTTATATTGTTCTTACTTTATAGTGATAATTTAAATTAATTAGTGGTAAATTAAAAGTGCATAGAAATAAAATAATTAGTTTTATTTTATTTTAATTAATGATTTCATTTGAAAATTAAATGTTATTTATTTATTATTAAGGATAATTGTGTTGCATACAAAATAAATCTTGTTTTCTTTTAAATTACAATTATTAGATAAACTTGAAATGAAACTTGGAGAAAAGATGGGAAGATTTTCAAAAACAAATTGATAAGATAGAAAACATTAGAAAGTATAAAAATAAGAGGATAGGTGTTAAATTAAGAAAAAAAGAAGAAGAAGAAAAATAAAGAGGGAAAAAGAGGGAGAAAGTAATAATAAAAAAGGGAATAAACTCTTATTCTTGCAACAAGAAGATTCATTATAAAAAACTAGATTCAATTTTCTTTATCTTTATTTTTCTGCAAAAACAATAACTGAACAAGAATAGTGAAGTTAGAGAATTTTGGGAAGAAGAAGTAGAATGGTGAAAGATAGAAGGAAAAGAAGAGAATAATCAAAGATGGCATTTTTACCAGGTTTTTAATCATTGTTCCATTGTATTTTTAATTTAGTATGTGTGAATAAATAATTGTATTGTGGAAAGATTGAATTCTTCGTTGAAACCATTTGTGTATTTCAGTTGTAATCATGTGTTGGTGTTTTAGTGTTTTATTTTTTGTATGAAATTCAATATCATGACTGTACAAGATAGTATTCTCTCAAGATAGTATTCTCTCATTCCTTATATATATATATATATATATATATATATATATATATATATATATATATATATATATATATATATATATATTTATTCATACACATATGGTTATTGCTGCATAATTTAGAATGTTGTATAGAAATACAAATTTCAATTTTAATGAATTATTGAATCTCTGCTTTGACAAGAATTGCAAATTATATTTATATTTATATATATATATATATATATATATATATATTACCATTAAATCTATATATTTTTCTGTAGTCGGAAATGTTCGAATGCCAAATTGTTGTAATATAGAATGCATTTAGTGAATCGTTGTTCCCTTTAAAGATTGAAATTTTTAAAAGGGAAATCATAGGCTAAGGCTTACATAGCCATGCCTTCCTTATGGAAGGTTGCCTATGGTGGCGGTCGCCCCTCCACAAGCAACACTTCCGCAAGGGAGTTGTTGGCCCTTATTTTCCTTTGATACTTGGTTAAAATTTTGATTCCCTTATGTGAATCTCTGATGCCTGCAATATTTTTCTATGAGGCTATGAATATATATATATATATATATAGTATGTATGTATGTATGTATGTATGTATGTATGTATGTATGTATGTATGTATGTATGTATATGTATGTACAAAATTTCTATATTGGTACTTTTGTATCTACAACATATTTATCTGATTTTAAATGATATATTATGAGATCATACTTCTATTTTTTATTGATACATTTCTAAATATTTATATGTATGCATATATATATGAATAAATACATACATATATATGTGTGTGTGTGTGTGTGTGTGTGTGTGTGATTGGAAAAGTAATAATTTATGAAAAGAATATTTATTAAATCTGAATTAGAATGTATTTAATTTAAATGTAAAAAAATAATTCTATAATATTTTTGGGAATTGAATTAATAGAATCTATTATGCCAATGAGAAGATATATAAACACATACATTTTCTATTTTCAAATAGAATATAAGTAAGTTGATTGAATGGAGTTGTAGAACTAAATGTGAACAATTTGTCTTTTTATGGATTAGTTCAATATCAATGGAATTGAAAACATAGATACCCATTAGCGAACTTCGAATAAAAATGTTTCAGAAAGAACCACTGAGTAGTAAATACTTGATTTTTAAACAAACTATGAGATTCCATGCATGATTTATTCTTTCTATGAGATTACTTCCAGGACAGGATGTCGAATGTGGGCTCCAAGAGACGGTAGTTTACCTTTTTGAAACTACCATTTTACTTTTATTGCTTGGCCAAGCTAACGGTATTAGTGAAATATATGGATTGAAAAGCCTAGAATTTATATTGTATATGTCTTTTCCACATCTTGTATGTGAATAATATGTTATTCTAGTTTAGGAATTGCACATAGGCATCAGGAACACATTGAGAGTTTCCCTCCTGATTACACCGTTCCAAGTTGCTAGGCTCCTCGTACATGGTGGGTGCTTTCTTTGAGCTAGGAAGAAACTCAGGGAAGTTTAGTGCTTCGTGGTTGGGAAAAAAAGACACTTTAACCTCACTCTTGGCCTTTTCTTGTGGAAGACCAGCATATTCATGGTGGTGGAGGACCGATATTTCTTCATGAATTATATAGATATATTTCTTGTATTACTTTTGTATGGCTTGCATAGCCAATTTGTAAATGTAAACTTATCTCTATGGATGTAATTATTGATGTAAACTTATTAATGTAACATTGAAATAGATGTTTTTAACACCCTATTGGTGTATGTGATTTTAATTCACTATTGTAACTTGCCTTAGAGCATTTACTGATATGTAATTTAATATATGTATCACCTTTCTTTTTTTGAAATGTTCTTTTCTTTTCAGAGTACTATATTTAGTGTGTGAATTTTTTTTATCTTTACACCATGAAAAATCTGATACCATTTCTTAGGAAATATTGCATCCAAACCCACAAACTTATTAATTTCCTACATAACGCATGAGGGATAAACATGCATACAAATAACCACAATGCATATATCAAATAGACAAGCCACAAGATAACACAAGATATACCCTGGGAAAACCTTCAAGAGGGAAAAACCCAACCTCCAAAAGAATCCATACTCCATCAATATTATTCAACAATAAAGCAATACAAGAGTTATAATGAATAACTCTAAAGCATCAAGCCCTCCAATGCATTCCCATGTGTTCAAGCATGAATCCATACATCCAATGCCATGCTTCACAAATGAACTCCTCAAGAGAGCTCAATAATGATAGCCAAAACCACTTAGCCAACCTAAACCACTAAATATGTGTACTATTATAGACAAAAGCTCACAGAAAATACAACTAGTGGTAAGGTGAAACCATGTACCACAAAACCATGTGAATACAAAACCACTAAACCCTTATTTAATATTGGGTACTAAGACATCACATTATTTAATATTTCCCCAATATTAAATTATTATCACATGTCTCCCACACATTAAATAAATAAGGAAAATACTATCACATGTCTCCCACACATTAAATAAATAAGGGAATTATTATCCACTGATTACATGTGAAAATACTATCAATAAATAAGGCAAAGGATAAAGAATCGATCCTCTAAGACAAAATTGTACTGCACTAGCTTTTTCCCACTATTGACCACACAACTTCCAAACCTAATCTATTTTTGTTGATAAGCACTATATTGGAACACAAATTGAAACCTGTGTGAAATTTTGTTTTTCATCATTTCAAGATTGATTGAATTTTATATAAGTTCCCTAAGCATTTAACATATCAACTTGGAAAGTATGGGTTTTTCTGAAACAGTGAGCCATTGTAGCAATTCTATGGGCTGAAACAAAAGCCATCATGTACAACCAAGGGATACTTATAGCTCACAAAAAAACATAAAATTTGTCTTGCATTCATATCTTTTTGTACCCATTATGATCTACAAAGGAAGGTAAATTAGAAAACACAGAAGCAAGTGAAGAAAACACAATTGAAAGAATGTGTTTAAGCAACAAGGAAGGTTATTGATAAATATTTAGGAAGAAAGAACCTTATCAACATGCAAGTGGTGGTAGGTGAAGTGTAAATTATAGGGTCATAGATATTCACAAAAAAGTATTACTACAACAATAAATATTGTGGGCGATGGAATAGGGCATACACACCCATCATAAAAGATACAAATATACATGCAATGTGTGGGAGTATAAACAAGGCATAAAAAATGATTGAAAAATTCCTTCAAGAGATGTGGTCACATGAGACACCACGATAATAGGGTAATGCACCTAAGTGGGCCATATCATACACTACATAACCTGAAGCTAAATAAATCTATATATGCTTTTGATGGGAAAAGATCCCAATTAAAGTGGACAAAGATGAAAATACACACACCAAAGGAGACAACAAGGAGAAAAAATATTTTCTATTTCATTTAAATTTATAAAAAGGAAATTACTTTCAAAAAAAATTTACATACAAAAATCAAAGCTATGGCTCTATATTTACTTTATACAATAAACTACCCATATTCTGACACAACTGAGCTTTTTGTGTGTTGCTTTGTGTTGTAGCTACAAATATTCCAGAGCACTGGACCTCTGCACTCTATGCAATATCTTATGTTGCTACAGGTTCTTCTTCACCTTCTTATGTTCTATTCTATTGGACATTCCTCCTTGTCATGCTTCTACACAAAACATTTTATTCTTCCTTTTTTTCTTTCTTTCCTTTTCCAAAACTGTTGCTCAATTTCAAATTCAACCACTAGAATTAATTTGCTACCAAAACATTAATTGGCTAGCATATGTTAGACACAGCAAGGGAGTGGAAGATCCTAACAGATCTCATCTAATGTAGCATTTAATGCATTTGAATGTTGCTGCTCAAGATTAAAAATTCCAACACTCCCCCTTAATCTTGAATCTTCCTATTTTTCATCACCATTCAAAATTTTTGGAGCAAATTTTTGGGAGCAAACCTGTTTGCACCTATTCTGTGTTTTGGAGCTATCTTGCCTGAACCTATTCAGATTTTTGGTGCTTTCCAAAAATAAAATTTTAGAGCATTCTCTCATGCCGAGCCTATCCCTTAGGAATTCAAAGTAATCTTTGCTCAATGGTTTGGTAAAAAAGTCTTCCAGATGATGCTCAGACCTACAAATTTTCATTTTAATTTCACCATTTTCAACTAATTCTCTTATGAAATGATACTTGATTTCAATGTGCTTACTTCTTCCATGAAAGACAAGATTCTTAGTCAAGGCAATAGAACACACGTTGTCACAAAATATGGTTTTACCATCTTCTTGCTCCTCATTCAAGTCTACAAGGATTCTTCTAAGCCAAATAGTTTGAAATGTTGTTGCATTTGCTGCTAGGTACTCTGCTTCAGCTATGGAGAGAGAAAATTTATGGGTTGCTTCTTTGATGACTATGATATTGCTTCTAAACCCATGTGGAGCAAATATCCTAATGTGCACTTCATGTCATCTATATTTCCTGCACAATCACTGTCTGTGTACCCAACCAACTAAAACTCATTGGAGGCGGTATACATAATGCCATAGCCTTTCATGCCATTAACATACCTTAGAATTCTTTTTACTGATTGCTAGTGTGTGTCCTTAGGTTGCTCCATGAACCTAGAATTTAGGCTTACCATGTACACCAAATATGGTCTTGTTGCTATCAAATACATGATGCTTCCAACCATGTTCTTATAGAGGGTTGGTTTAACATCACTACTATTGTCCTCTTTGCTTAATTTCAAACCTGTAGTTGTTGGGGTTGGGTTTGGTTTGATGTCCAAAATTTTGAATATATTCAAGATTTGTTTGGAATAATTTGTTTGTCAAATGAAGATGCCATGCTCTATTTGTTAGACCTTTATGCCTAGGAAATATTTTAGTAAACATAGGTCTGTCATCTCAAACTCATTTTTCATTGCCTCTTTGAAATCAACAATGAAAATATTACTATTTCCTATGAAAATTAAATCATCTACATAGAAAATAGAAATAAGAATCTCTCCATTGATTTCCTTGATGTAGAGTGTGGGGGGTATGTGCAGGATCATGATGGGCCAAAAAGTGGCAATATGATGGGTATGTGGCTGACGACTATTTTATTACCCAAAATTGATGAAACGAAAAGAGTTTTTAAAGGAGATTCTCAACTCTCCACCAATATAAATTATGTTTTACTTTGAATTTAATAAGTAATTATTATTCATTTTCTATTCAAATTATGACTAAAGTCCTGATTGATAGGCTGATTGAAAAACATCTATAGCTTTCAAACGGTATCACATTTTTTAAATCCAAAACATGTGTCACATTCTATGCTTTGCATTATATAGGATTAAAAAAATAAAAATTGAATTTCATGAAGTTTTGACCAAGTTAAGGTGGTCGACATAGGAGTTTTTATATTTTTTAAAAGTTGTAATAAAAGAATCATAATTAATTATTTACTTGGAAAAAATACAAAAAAATATGCATCACATCGGAGCATGAGTCCTCTACTTAGATCTAAAATCTTAAAAAAAATATTATCATTAAATTATTGTGGTTAGGGTGGTCAGATAGACACCTACTTCTTAATTTTTTCCTTGAAATTTAAGTATCATTGCATTGAAATTTCAAATTTTCACCAAATAGATTTTTTTTTTAAACAAACCTAGTAGTTTAGAAACTACATTCAATTTGCTACAGATTCTATTCTTACATATTTTCGAAATAATAAAGATAACTTATTGAATTTTTTACGTCAAGTTGCCTAACTCTAATTTTTCTGAATTTTTTGCCACTTAAGTGCCTTTTTTCTTCCATGATGATCTTGCACATACCCTGGGCTCACTACCGCTTTTGCTAAATCCATTACTCAGTAGGTACAAATCAATTCTGTTGTACCATTCCCATGGTGCTTGTTTAAGCCCATAGAGAGCTTTCTTCAACTTGTATGCCTTTTTTTCTTACCCTGGGACTTCGTAGCTAGGTGGTTGCTCCACATACAACTCTTCTTTTAGCACTCCATTCAAGAAGGATAACCTTACATCCATTTGAAATACTTTACATTTGTGTTGGGATGCATTTGCTAGGACTTCCCACATCGTTTCTAGCCTTGCAATTGGTTCATATGTCTCATCATAATCTCTCCCAAAATTTTGTTTGTACCCCTTGACAACTAATATTTCCTTATGCCTCTCTATTCTTCCATCGACATTGCTCTTGGTCTTATAGACCCACTTAACTTCAATGAATAATTTCCATTTGGGTAAATCAGTGAGCTCCCATATCTTGTTTCTCTCAATTGCATCTATTTCCTCATCTATAGCTTCACACCATTTCTTTTCTTTCACAACATCCTCAAAATAAATTGGATCACTATGAGAAAATAATGCAAAAATCATGCTTTCATCAAACTCTTCATCATACCTTTCATTTTGGTAGATCTCCCTTAGAATCTTGGTATTTCTTGGCACTAGAGAGGCAAGAGTAGGGTTTGAAATATCACTACTGTTGCTGCTAGACTGATGAAGAAGACCAGTTGCCAGAATTTTCACCTTGTTGTAAATTTCCAATGCAACTGCCCTGCTGAAATTTTTTGGAGATACTGCTATTTTATGAACTATTGCCTTGATGTAGAGGTTTTGCGCTCCTACCTTTTTGAGCTTCTTCATCCTGAAAGGGTATTGGGGTAGAAATACCCATGTTGTTGTCCACCGTTCCATCCCATGACTCATTCTCTAGGAAATCTACATCTCTGCTAATAACTATTTTCTTGTTGACTCGGTTATACAACCTATAGGCTTTGGACTCTTCATTGTAGCCCATGAAGATGCAATTCTCCCCCTTTTCATCCAAATTTTTCCTCTTTTCCTTTGGCACAAGTGCATATTCCACACACCCAAACACTCGCAAGTGTTCAACCGTCCACTTGAATTTTGTCCATGCCTCTTGTGGAATCTTGTCACAAACTTCCTTTGTAGGACTTCTATTTATCAAATCTACTGCTATTGCTACAACTTCACCCCAAGATTCATTTGGGAGTCTCCTAGCTTTAAGAATACTTCTTTCCATCTCCACAATGACTCTATTTTTGCTCTATGCCACTCCATTTTTTTGTGGAGTATAGGATACTATTAGCTCTTTCTTAATTCCATATTGCTTGCAAAAATTCACAAACTAATTGGAGGTATACTCTCCCCCTCTATCTAACCTTAGGACCTTGATGAAATTTCCACACTTCTTTTTAGCCTGGGCCTTAAACACTTTAAACTTGTCAAATGCTTCAGGTTTATGTTCTAATAAATAAACCCATGTCTTACGGTTGTAATCATCTATGAAGGTCATAAAATATTTTCTCTTACCAATAGAAATTGTTTCCATAGGGTGACATAAATCAATGTGCACCAACTCCAATGGTGCTCTTTCCCTTCTAGAATTGACCGATTGAAAAGGATGCCTATGCTGCTTGCCTAAAATACAAGATTCACATCTACTACTAGACTCTACAATGGTTGGAAAACCTTTAATCATTCCCTTATTTGACAAAAGATTCAAACCACCATAGCCTAAGTGTCCATACTAAGATTCCAAAGATTGGAGGGGTCTTGAATGACTATCTTGAGGGCTGCTTGTTGCTGCACTGTTGTAGATTTTCCATGCCTGGAGGTTGCGACTGTAGACTGAGCTAAGAAATACCTCTCTAACCTCAAAGGAAACATTCAATTATTTGTCATTAACACTATTACAACTATTTTCTTGCTTCCATCCTTCTCATAAATGATGCATTCACCCTTTTCCATCAATACTTTGTAGCCTTTTTAGATCAAATTTCCATTACTCATGAGATTGTGCATAAAAGATGGATTGTTGGTATTCACCTAGGATCGAGTCTATGTCCTGAAGTGGAAGAGTTTGAGGAGAGAGATTTTGCATGAGTGTCATGATAGTCAGTGGGCTAGGTGCCTAGGGCAGAAGAGGACTCTCACACTGCTAGAGAGGGGCTTCTACTGGCTGAAGATGAGGTGAGATGTGGATGAGTATGTTAGGTGTTTCCTCATATGCCAACAAGACAAGGTTGTGACCAAGCCTCCAGGAGGTTTGCTCCAGCCCCTACCCGTTCCAGTGAGACTGTGGGCAAGTGTGAGTATGAACTTCATCATGGGATTGCTAGAGGTGGAAGGGTATAGTAGTATAATGGTGGTGGTCGACAAAATCTCCAAGTATGCCATATTTGTTTCGTGCAAGGCACCGTGCAAGGCGGAGGATGTTGCAGACTACTTTTTCAGGAATGTGGTGAAGAATTGGGATGTTCCACTCAGTATCATCAGTGATAGGGATGTCAGGTTTACCGGTGCTTTCTAGAAGGAGTTGTTCAAACTAATTGGAACAAAGTTGCTCATTTCTACCAGTCATCATCTAGAGATAGATGGACAGACTAAAAGGATAAATGGGATTCTCGGGGATTATCCCAGAAACTTTGTGTGGTTAGACTAGTCCAATTGGCCAAGCTTATTAGACTCTGCTTAGTTTTGTTACAACATGCAGAAGAGTGCATTGAGTTAGTATTCATCATTTGAGTTAGCTATAGGCCAGCAACCGTTGACTCCTCACACAGTTATGAGTGGATACATGAGTGAGCATCCAAGTGCAATGGGAAGATTAAGAGATTGGTAGGACCGGGTTGATTTGGTGAGGCACAACTTGGTCAAGGCTGTAGAGAGGATGAAAAGGTATGCAGACTCATGGAGGATGTATTTGGAATTCAAGGTTGGTGATAGGGTATTCTTGAAGATGGATCCAGTTCAATTTCAACCACCTAGGGGGTTGATTCCAGCATTGGCTCGAAGGTTCGATGGGCCTTACACATTGACAAAGAGAGTCAGTAAGGTCACATATAAATTGAAGTTTCCAGACCACATGAGAGCCCATGATGTTTTCCATGTCATTCAACTCCGTCTATATCATGAAGATGAGTAGGACAATAGTAGGAACATGCCAACCAAGGGGCCAGTGAATGTCTTGGATAAGCCAAGCTTGGAGGTGCAAGAAGTGATTGATGTCAGGGAGAGAGGATTTGGGAACAAAAAGTGAAAGGAATTTTGGGTTCATTGGCAGGGCCAACACAGAGATGAGGCATCATGGGACAGAGCTAAGAGTTTGTGGAAGTATGAAGACAAGGTGTTGGAGTTCTTGTAGGACTCCACCACTCCCTTTTAAGTCACTCAGAGAAGCAGTAGGGCCTCCACAACAGTGTCAGGGACAGTGTTTCCGGCATTGGGGATGTCACCTAATTTAGAGTGGGGGAGGATGTAAGGGGGTGTATTTTTCTAAGGAGCTAGGCAAGTGCTCCAAGGTGATTCTGGGGTTCACTCAGGGAGCTCGCCCAAGATGAATGCTAAGTTTTGGCATTGAGTTGGGAGCTCGACCTGACCCGAGTCAAATTAAGGGAGCTGTGCAGGGTGATCTAAGTTAGAGGCAAGCTAGGAACAGGGTTTAGAGCTCAGGTTCCATGTGATCCGAGGCAAGGTAGAAGTACCATCACCAAGTCCTTGGGGAACCAAATGGGGTGTTGTCATAATGTTGGAAGGATGTTGGATTCCTCCATGTGCAAACATTGTGATAACTTCCTAAGGCTAAGTAAAGGGAGACCATAGATGGTAATGGGGGACTTGGTCCAAAAATAAAATAGTGTGTACTAGAAGGGAGGACTTTGGGGGATTGGGCAAAAGCTCAGTTTCATCCTACCGTGGTCAGGGATTGGTACAAATAAATATTATGGGGGAATGAGAGTACCCCAACCGCAACTGATTTGTGTTCTACAAAGTGATTCTTATTCTCTAGGACAAGTTTCATGGTGGGGAAACCCAAGGAGGCACATAAAATGATTAGAGAGCAGAGCAGCAGAGTGATTAGGATGGAGGGTGAGATGCGTGTAGTGAGGAGTGGAGCTGAGTTTAGTTAAGTGAAGCAAAGTCTATGAGCATTGTATAGTTTGAATTGGAGTTCCCGAGTTGGGGTACCTGGGTCTTGTGTGGGAATTCTTCTGGGAGCCATGAGAGGTCTTCCAGTTGTATTGAACCATGGGGTAGTTCCAAAGTGGTTAGGGATCATAGGGTTTGGAAGGAACGTGAAGAGCTACAACCAGGGGTGAGATCAGAGTCAGATTGCAGCTTGAAGAGTTGGTGCAAACCTAGGGGTGGGAATTATAATTCAGCTTAGAGGGATGAGATTAGGGTAGTGAACAACAATCAAGTTGTAATTGAATGCAGACTAGGCCAGGGGCCATTTGCAATCAATAAAGCTATCTATTACCATACTCTAGTGTTGCATTGTCTCTTGTGTATTTTGGAGTTGCATTGCATTGTATATAAGTTTGCATTGCTAGTTTAGGTTCTGTTGTGCATTGATTATTTTGGCGAGTTGGTGTGTGCAAGTTTTGAGCTTGGGTGGTTTGGAGGCATAGCTCGAGCTCTTGGGTGCATTTGGTTCCCAAGGAAAAGTGAATAAAAGAGTGTCGGTGTGGCACGGAGGTGTGGCCCCATGATAGTTGGTATAATAGACCCCTTTCTCACAATTGAAACTATTTCATTGTTCCCCATTTTTATCTCAGACTTGACATTTTTATCAATGAAAGAAAATAAACTCCCATTACCACTCATGTGGTTGCTACATCCACTATCTAAAAACCATACCTCCTTACTTCCTTGCTCAAAAATGTTGCACATGATGAAAGCTTGTTGTTGATTACTTTCTACCACTTTTTCAGCAGCCATATTTGCATTTTGACTTCCCTGGTCATGTTGTTTCTTCCTACATTCACTTGCATAGTCACCATACTTGTGATAGTAGAAACATTGCACATTACTCTTATCATGCATCTTATTTGAGTTTTTATTCTTCTTTGTGTTTTGGAAGTCTGATTGGGAGGTGTTGGCCTCCTCTCAACTATTTGAGCCTCCTCTTTTGGAGTTACTTCTATCTCTACTCTTGAGCTTCATTCGGAGTTGTTTCTACCTCTCCCCCTACCTCTTGCATTGGATTTAGCTTTGAAAGCTTGCTCATGGGAAGAATTTGTAGACTGATTTAGGTGCTACTCATGGGTTGAAGTGAACCCATTAACTCATCAATTGTCATTTTTGAGAGGTCGTTTGCCTCTTTAATGGCAATCATTATTGGATCAAACTTTGTGGGTAAACTTCTCAGGATTTTCCCCATAACCTTCTACTCTTCCATTGATTCTCCTTTTATCCTCAACTGGTTAACCAAGGTGGAAAACCTTGTATGAAAATATGAAATGGACTCATTTTCCTTCATCTGTAGAGTCTCAAACTCTCTCCTTAGCAGTTGGAGTTTTACTAGCCTCACCTTGTCAGTACCCTTGTAACTATTTTGAAGTATTTCTCATGCTTATTTTGCATAACTAGTTGCTGCTATTTGGGAAAAAATAGCCTCTGTCAGGGATGCCTCAATCAAACTGGGGGCTTTAGCATCATTTTTCCTTGTCTCCTTCAACTAATTCTTTTGAGCATTTCTCAATGTTGTAAATGCATCTAGGTCAGTCACATCTATGAACCAAATTCCTACTAACTCCCATAAATCTTTTGCAACTAAAATAGTTTTCATTTTATTTGCCAAGACATCATATTTTTTACCATCAAACATAGGTGGTTGCTACCAACTATTATCTCCTCCAACCATTTTTCTAAATGGGGGGAAAACTACAAATACCTAGAAAAAATATAGGACTATATTGTAAGGAAAGCTAGATGCGGAAGCAACTCTCCTAATGTCAAAACCTCAGGGAAGAATGCAAAGATACCTTTTCCATTTTACAATTATAATCCAATTAAGATGCACATGAAAGAGATAACAGAAACATAGTATTTGACAAATAGATATGAACACCAGATATACGTGGGAAAACCCTTACAGGAGAAAAACCCACCACACCAAGAGAAGTCACTTTGTATTACAGTAATAAAGATTACAAACAGAGTTCTAACTTATCTTTCTGATGTGAGTTTACAGCATTATTCACCATGAACAACCTTGTTATAGAACATTCACGTTACAGTCTTCACAAAATAGAATTCATCCACTGATCACACAATCACACAGCAATTCATCGATCCGAACCGAACATCATTTGCAACCACAGAGTAAATCCATGTTGCTGCTATCTATCAAGCTTGCTCTCAGTAACAGCCGCAACAGTCCAACTGCTAGCGGTTTTTATTCGGCTTCTCTGATTTTCCAATGACTCATCACGTAGGATGGTCTTCTCTCGGTCAAAATGATCAACCTATGTTGGCATGTCGGTGAGACACTAACCGTGTCTCCCCGATGCCACAATACTTAACCATCAATGTCACCAAGAGTCATCCTTATTGCCAAGATGTTACATCGAGTCCAGAGAGCTATCACTCAGACTTCGCCATGTCACCAAAACCTCATACCGACGATCATCACATGTATCGTCAGTGAAACATCATACCGAAGCTTCAAAGTCACACAGATGTGAGTTTTCCATTTGGTGAGACAATCATCTTCCGCCAAGAGATCATACCGAGCTCTTTATGTTATACCAAAACATCCAACAGTCGGCAAGACTTATCACTTTCGCCAGGAGATCATACCCAGGTTCAAAGTTACTCTGAAGTGCTCATCTATTGCCAAGACATATCGCTATTGCTGAGACATTACTCTGAAGTCTTAAGTCATACCGAGCACCAAACAACAGTCAAGAAGACTTCTGTCCATCGCTAAGAATTCATACCGAAGTCTTTGTGTCACCGCAAAGAATCCAAGTGTATCCTCGTCGGTGAGACCTTCATCAGTCGTTGAGACTTCATACCAAAGCCTCCACCTTTGGCAAGACTTCACTTAGTCATTGAGAGTTCTTCCCAATACCTTTGGGTTACCCCAAGTGAATACTATCGATGAGACATTCCCATTGGTAAGACTTCTTACCAAACACGCAAGACTCTTCCCAACGGCTTCAATAGAAAACGTTGTCGGCAAGACTTTGTTTGTCGCTGGGACCTCACACCGAAGTAAGCCTTTCGGCCAAGGGTCTCCCTGATATACGATATGAATGGCCTGTCGGCTAGAGATCTCCACTTGGCATAGGGTTACAACAACTATCACAAGTCACAATGATAAGCTCCTTTGGCATGACTTAATCATTGTCTCAGCGACCTATACAAAACCACAAGATCCAAAGCTCCTAGTCAGCCAGACCCAAAGCATGTCACACTGACTTGCCTCTCTCAGAGGTTTCAGCCTGTGAGATTGAGGTATATATTTCCAACATATATCACTACACGCCCAGAAAACACTAGGGCTCTAATAAACATGACTCTGATACCAAATTGATGGAAAAAGATCCCAACTAAAGTGGGAAAAGATGAAAATACACACAGCAAAGGAGACAACAAGGAGACAAAATATGTTCTATTTCATTTAAATGCATAAAAAGGATTACTTTCAAAAAATGTTTACATAAAAAAATCAGAGCTATGGCTTTGTATTTACTTCATACTATAAATTGCCCAGATTCTGACGCAATTTAGCTTTCTGTGTGTTGCTTTGTGTTGCAGCTGCAAATATTCTAGAGCACTAGACCTCTACACTCTGTGTAGTATCTTCTACTGCTGTAGGTTCTTCTTCTCCTTCTTTTGTTATGTTCTATTGAAGATGCCTCCTTGTCCTTCTTCTTCACAAGACATTATATTCTTCCTTTTTTTCTTTCTTTCCTTTTCCAAAACTGCCACTCAATTTCAAATTCAACCACCAGAATTAATTTTCTACAAAACACATTAATTGGCCAGCATATATTAGACATGGCAAGGGGGTGGAAGATCCCAACGAATCTCATCTAAAGCAACATTTAATTCATTTTAATTTTTCTACTCAAGATTACAAATTCCAATAGCTTATACCTAAGTCTGATGATAGTCGACACTTGATAACAACTCTAGGGGAAACACACGATAAAATATAGGATTGCATAGATGAATTTTGGTAACTAATTGCTCATATTACGTACAAACTTTCAAGATAATATACAAGAAAAATCACATGATGTGTGAACCATCACTATGTAAAAAAGAGAATCCCATAAAAATACCTATAAATTAGTTATCCTCTTATAACTCATGAACTTTCCATCTACCTCACACTTCTGATATTCTCTAGTTTGAATGTGTTATTGATTGAATACATCTACTATATTTCTCTTTCAATATGGTCTTGCTATTGAACTTTTGCGACCCATGTTTTCTCTATATTCCTTGGCTCACCCATCTTTCTCTATTGTAGCCAAACTCTAATAGGAATTTCCCACAAAATATTCAACATGCTCCCCATAGTTTAGCTTCTGGTTATTCTACCAAATTAACGAGAAATTTGAACTATTTCCTAGAGTCCAAACCACCATTGGTGTTAAAAAATTTCCATTGCCAACCTCTATTCATTTATTATTTCCTCTATCTCAGATCTTTTCATATCCATTTTTTGAGTGGTGTTGCATAATTCCTCCCCACTCCTCCATACTTCATTAAACATAATTACGCTGAGAGGCATATTACAATGGCATCCACCAAAAAACATTGTGTAAGGAAAAAATTTTCAGCTAGAAATTGACATTCAAATGACATGCAAATCCATATCCACTCTTAAATATTATCTTCTTATCTTTTGAAAAAAAATGCAGTCATTATTGTTAACTTCCTAAAATGAATTTAAAAATAGTTTTCTTTTTATGAAAGCTTCAGTTATATTCGAGATTCTACTTTTTAAATATTTTAAATATTTTCAATAAAACTTAAATATTATTTTAAATATATTTTAATATTATTTTTGGGAAGATAAATATGAAATGGTAATTTGAAAGCAAAAAAAAATGGTTAAAATTTAAAATAGCATTCAACTAGGGTTAGGATTACAATTTTGATTAGAGAAAAAATGATGAAAATAGGCACCTCGACAAGGATAAATCTCAATGTATTTTATATATATTAATATTTAATATATGTATGCTAGTTTTAAATTTTTTTGTTATACACGCAACTGTTATGTTCATTTACTCTTTTTCATGCAATTTTTTTTCAAATTACCAAGCACAACATTTAATTTACTCAGTCATTTTAGTGTTTCCTTATTTAGCAAATACAATCATGTGATTTATTCTTCTATCTTTGATTTAATTAGCGAAATTATATTTGGCTCTCCTATCCATGATTAAATCATTAAATGGTTTTTCTTTGCATTTTATGGTCTTGATATCTACATATATTTACAATAATATTATTATATTATCATTTTTACTTGAGTAATAATAATTATCAAAACTTAGTTAAATAAGATCTAATTTTATTCTCTCTTATAAAATTAAATTTTGAAAACAATAATAAAAAACTTAAACTACAAAACTATTTATGCAATTAATTTTATAGTTAAGCTTGACGGAATAATGAGATGTGACATCCTTGCCCACTAGGAAGAGACATCATCCCGAGTCCTGTAAAATACACATTGAATTCATACAAGCATCCCAATATGCTAAGTAATTTATCAATTCAAGATTCTCAAGTTTCATACCAAACATGGTAAGTATTTTCATCAACTAAATATATTTCAATTTCCATTTCATAAACACTTATAATAATACCAACACGCACATTCAAGATAAGACTTGCATGCTTAGTTGTAAGAAAAAATCATGCAACATTACCTAAGTGAGTGTATGTATTCCATTACTACGTTTCAATTTCATAAGGCTAGTTTACCTCTCCCTCATGATGGTGATGATCTTCCTATTGTACTCATAGAAACAACAATGCACTTTAGTCCACATTAGTACCCATGATAAAAATCAATTTTAGAATTCATTTGAAACGTTCCTTCTTATCCAGTTAATATTTAATCACCTCAATGCTTAATAATAAAAACATTTTTTCGCATTTTCATAACTTTAAAATCATATTCATGCAAACATATACATGCGCTTACCATACCCTTGTAGCTTAATAAGTTGACCAGGTTGTTTGTTATTCCTCTTCAATGTTTCTATATTTTTTGATACACGCATGCTATTTCTAGCTCATTCAAATGCCAGTATTTCATGGAAAGATAAAATATGGTAAGGAAAAAGACTACAAATCCAAAATATGAATAGCTTAAACTAGATAACTTGACTTGATCATAAATAAGTAGAAATATATTTAAAATTCTTTCACATACCCCCTTTCACAAGCGATACTTGCATGTGTCTATATATCATCCATGCATACTCTTAATTGTCATATAAGTACATTGTGTTAGTGTGTTAAGTTTAATATAGGGATAATTAGTTTTTCCCGTAGGGTAGTTTTACACCCATCTATTTTTCTTCACGACTTTAAAAGTCTGTATACTATGTAATTTATTATCTCAATGCATTATTTTTCACATTTGGTGAAATAGTATTTGGTGTGTTCCTTCTCTCACTGATGAAGGTTCCTAGGTGCTTTGCTCTAACATGGTATCAGGGTATGTCTTATGCAACCACCTTCCATGTTGAGAGTGTTCGCCAAGCATGAGTTTCCAGACGCATTTGGGATCATTTTTTATTGTTGGGTATTTCTTCATATTGCCAGGTCGTGCGTCTGCAATTGTGGAGGCAGCGTGGATTTTTGTTTAGAGGCATTCAAATTTCTCTTTCAAAGAGGCCGTTCCATTACTCCTAGCCTGTGCATTCATCCACTTTTTCCCGATTGGAAGCATGTGAATCCTGCGAAGGGAACGATCTACTTTTTTGAAGCATTTTTCTCTGATTGGAGGTGTTTCTTGATCATTCTATATGTTGTCCAGAGGCGCGATTGGACACTGCAACCCATGTAATGCACGAGGCGAGAAAGAGAGACAACGATGTCCTAAACAACCCCCTTAAAACCACCACATTGAAGGCCGCATACTTCAAATTGGTGGTGTGAGTGAGCCACTGATTTGTAGGCCACACATTTGTGCACATTTTATAGTTTGAAAGGTCAGGATTAGACTGTACAACCCATGATTTTTCACTACAGAGGCACAATTTTCAGCTCAAGTCTTTGATTTGCAGTAAGACAAGCCATGCTTCACCTATTTCAAGGCTCGATGGTTGAGTTGTCAGTTTGTGCCGACCCTTTATTCGCCCAATTTTATTTCTTCTGTACATGTGTTTCATTTTTTTTGAGGTGACTCTTTGTTGAAAGGTGTTTTAAACTGCACCAAGGAAGTTTTGTGCTTTCTCGGCAATGTGAAATCATGTGGTATTGATGTGAAAAGAGCCTTTGAGAAGCCATGATTTGATCAAATCAATTCAAACGCTTCTTTTTTTTTCTTTCCATTAGAGAGGCATTTTTGGTTCATTGGAGGAACGATGTTGCTACTTTTATGATTCTATTTGAGATGCGGTTGAAGAGGAGCCACGATTCACAGAGAGGAGGCGGCAATTTTTTTGTGAATCCTTAATTAGAGGTGGCACAACATTGTCTCAGGCATTATCTTCTTCTAGCTGCAGGGTGTTATCTTCTATTTGTTTCTTTTTGGCTGCAGAATGCGTGTAGGGAAGATCCATGTGGGGCGTGAAGACTCCAATTGGGCACAAAAGGGTGAATTCTTCAACAAAAGTTGATTTATGCAAGATCTGAAGAGGCGATTTTGTATTGAAGAACCTGCAATTGGCATTAGGGGCACTAAAATTTGCTGCATTGAAACCCTCTTTTTTTTTCTTTTTTGTGTTCGGTGGAGAGGCATGATTTTGTTTCAAGCCAAGAAGCATCTTTAGAGGTATTTGGGTTTGCAGTAGATTGGCTTTGGCATTTTTTTTTATTCTATTTTGTAGGCATGATTTGAAGGCATGTTGTGATAATTCTCATATAGAGACTCAATTGTGATCCATGTTCGTCATTGTACATCATTCAAAGGTAAACAATAATCAATCTAATGGATAAAATCACAAGGTGAGAGATAACTGCATATACATTACATCTTCACACATGCGCAAGTGAAATTTCCAAGAATTACCTTATTTCACAAAGCTCAACATCTGTACCAATGATGGTGCATATTACAAGTAGTAATTTCAAGTAATGGTATGTAAAACATAATCTGCAAATTCTTTGGCTGACATCAATCCACTTATGGCTAGTTAAAGTTGAAAATGTGATTTGGTTTCTTTTCCTCACAATCAGGTGGTTTATACTTCCACAAAGTTCTTTCTACCTGAAAATGTACCGACCCTACATGAGTTCCTATCTACCTCAAAATATTTGGGGTAGGAGGGAATCTAGTGCATGCCTGTAACATCTACATGCTTATGTATATATAACATAGCAATTTCCATTTGTAGGATTTGGCAGAGATTTATATCAATAAAGTTTTCTAGGCTAACCATGTTTTTCAATGGCCTGGGCTTTGGCCAAAGCACTTTGAAAATATTAGAATCTTTCAAAAATAAGAAGTCCTTCTTTGTTGTTCCACATTTAGCACCCGTCCCAGAAAGTAATTCCACATTCGCTCATACTAAAACATATTAACATATACACTCTTAAAGAAGATAATCTTTCCTTAATTTAGCACATCTTTGGATGAATGGAAAGAATACTTTAATATTGATCGCATAAAGAAATCTAAGTCTTCTCATGGTTGTTCATAGAATGCATATCATATAATTCATCATGTGTAGCAGCATACATGCCACTCATCACAAGTTGTAAGATAAAATTTAATCATGACACTAATTCAAGATTAGTATGTTCTCTGCAATTTACTCCCTTGAATTTTCTATTGTTGTTCATGGTGAACTTGATAGGTTACAACACTTAGTGGGAAATAGAACCAACAATGTCAAACATTTGGAACAGTTAGTAGGATATTTTTAATAAAACTCAAAAGAGACAAAAAGCATTAAGTTCAACATTAATTGAAAAAATGTTGACAATGCCAACAATAAATCAATACAACCAAGGGTCATGAAATTAATCATCAAAAGAGTTGATGAATAATTCATTGATAAGAAAACCAAAATACAAATGTTGGTCCTTATAACACAAGAAATATTTTCATCATGAATAAAAATAAATCATCAATTCAAAACACTTCACATAACTGAGTGACCAAACTAGTCACACAGAGGCAGTAAATGACTACATGACACCTTTCATCCAAGGTGCACTAGAGAAAACACCCAAACACATTCATCAATTAAATTTTTTTAGTTGCACGTTCATGCAATAACTCAAACACCAATACATGCTTCCATTTTTTTTTATGCATTGCAAGAAGACTTATGATAGAGGAATTCTCATTATATGTGAAATCTAGATTCACTCAATACATTCATTCACTTGGAATCTCAAAGACTTATTGCATATAATCACTTCATTTACATGTTCAAAAAGATAATTAAGGAAATGGTGATAATATTTCCAAACAAGAACACATTATCTTGTGCAAGAGATGACACTGTAATAACTACCCACTAAAGGGCCTACACAATCTACATCCCAAGTCACTATCACAATCCTAATACAAGGATATCCACATACTCATTAAGTTCAAGATATCCATGTCATTAGACTCAATGATCCTCAATTTACGTTATGTCTTAGTTACCCCTGATTTGCAAGGTAGGGTCATTTAATCATTACAATCCACTTTAGAAGGTTACACATGAGGTAGGATCCTCTATAACAAACAATATTTCATTAAAGAAGGTAGGCTAGGTAACTATGGACAAAGATGCAAAATTTAACAATCACATTGGACCCATATACTTCCTCAAAATGCTACAAGGAATTAACCAAATGGGTTTTCTTACATAATTACTATGGATAATGCATCCTAGGGACATAATTTTTCATTCCCAATAGTCTTCTAGGTCAACTTCTCACATGCTTAACACTTTCATGCAATAATACATTCTTATAAGAGTGAGGTACCATGCACTTCAATAAACTACAACAATAATAATTAATTCTAATCATCTCATGCACATGAGTCCTTTTAGATTCACTCCTATTAGCATGAAACACATAGATCTTATATTCTAATCTTCTTCCATCATTATTTTATTGTGCTCAACATGCAAAAGTTGGGTCAACTCTTAAAACTCAATGCATAGTTAGCATGACATGCATATTCTCTTTCATCTAACACTTTTCTTTCCATGCACTTGTTAACTTTAGGATGTCGGCATGCATTATTTTCCTTCTTATGAGACCTCACATACATATGTTCATTTCCTATAAGTAAATGACTTTATAAGGCACTGCACAAATTTTCAATGTAAAGTATGTTTTTCTTTCATGCAATAATTCTACTTAAACATAGCCTTGAAGACCAAACTCTTGGCTTTAATTTTCTCTAGTTTTCAACGAAAATTTGCATGTAGTTTCCAATATTCCTTGTAGTTTAAAGGAAGTATCACAATGAGAAGATCTATTTAAATTTCTTATGATATGCTCAAAATTGTATTAAGAACATCTTAGAAAGATTTCATATAATCATGCAAGGGACATCCCACCTTCTTTCTTCCTAATGTACATACCTATCTCATAATATATTAACTACTTGTATTCATAAATCTCATAAACTTCTAAGAAGGTAAGATTTTCATTTATTGACACTTCTACTACTTGTCTTGTCCTAGCATCTAGGAGGGACCTAAACTTATAACTAAAAAAGGATATCCAAAGAGATTATCAACTATGAGGTAGTAACTACCATACAAACATGTAAACCTGAATAAAGAAAAGTATTTGGCATGCAGACCCCACATTCGGATAAGGTACACAATTATTTATTAGAATTTCTCAAGAGATTCCTTCTAAGTTATGCAAGGACTTAGGTCAAGCACATAAAAATTTACGATGTTTCCATCTCAATCATTTATCTAGATGACAAGTCTATATGTTGAGGGTATTACACTAATAGAAATTAATTTCCTCTTCTAAGAACTCTAAGACAAGGAAGATCATCCCTTTCCTATCAGGTATGACCAAGATATATGAGACTCTCTAACACACGAGTACATTCATTGACCTACTTATGCATCATGTGCAAGACACTCTTAGGAGGTTCGGGCGATCTAGTGTCACAATTAAGCAAAGTGAACTCAATGCCCTAGTATTGAACCTTAACCTCTCATACCAAATGTACAACCTCCAATGGATTAAAATTAACAAATTTCACATATTCACATCAATAAAAAATTACGCATGTCAAATATACAAGAAAAGAGAGAGACAACGAATTATATTACTTTAAGAAATTTGATGTAGAAATTTCAATAACATGGTGAAGCATAAAGGGACATATATTCCTTACAATAGACCACATGGTCAAGAACAAAATTATGCAATGAATCATTACATGGATCTTCCTAACAGGATGCTCTTGACACTTCACTTCTTTGACCACGTCAAGGGCGAGAACATTGTTGGAGCACATTTCCACCCTACCAAAAACGGAACCACTTTCTTAGAATTCTAGTTGGAAGGATAATGCCCAACCTAGCTCAAGGAAGACTAGCGAAGCAAAAATAATTGGAGGAATGAAATTTTCAAGTGACAAAACTACATCATGAATGTTAAACATAAATAAGGAACACTTTGGAATTCTCTTATCAATCACATTAGACGACATAGCAATTCATCATTAATGCTATCAACGCACAATCTTAGCATAATATAAATGATTGCAATGCCAACACTAACATTATATCTATATGCACATAAGTATATACAAATGGATCTAATTTAAAATTTAATCTTGCATGGGAATATAAAGAATTCCGCATTATAAGAATTCATAATATTAAATTAAGAAGGTATAGCTCTTGTATATATTCCTGGTTCCATAATCAGACTATCCCATTTGAATCAGTCCATACACCATCTCCCCTATATATACATATTGTAACTAGGGAGAAATTTTCAGAATAATTGCAAGTAGCATAAACTATTAAACCCCAGTCAACAATAGAGCACAATGAAAACAAGAAGCATGAAAATACTGAAACAATACCACCTAGTCTTCAAACCTCCATTGATTGATCTCTATTGGCCTTCTCCATCTTGTTGCTAATTGTATGATTTCTCTCAAATTGAAGTGCAATAACAACCTATGCCAAAGACAAGCAAAATGTTGAAGTAATGTGTGTTCAAGTACTCAAAAGCTCTCAAGCATGATATTGTGTATTGCTAAAACTAGTTGTGTCTCCAAAATGACTTGAGAGAGAGCCTTTTAAAGAATGCCAAATTGGGAATGGATGGCTAGGATTAAAAAGTCTACAAAAACCTAAGATCAAAGGCCAAGATTCAATGTGATGAGGAGCATTAGGGTTAGGGAAACATTAGGTCAAAGTTAGGGAAAGCTTTGAAATGAAAGGTTGATATTTAATTGAAATCAATTAAATCAATGGTGGAGAAAATCTTGAAGTAGTTAGAAAATCAAATAATAATAAAAATTATTTAATATAGCAGAAAGTTGACTCATGAATTAAATAATGGTTTAATTCATAAATGTGAATAAGAAAAAAGGGAATAAATAATTGTTTTAATTATTTACTTGTGGGTTGAAAAGTGGGTTAAATAAATAAGTTTATTTGATTGAAGGAGGAAAGGATAATAAATAAATTAAATAAGTAATGGTAATTATTTAATTTGTAGTTAGAAATGAGTAATTAAGCAAATTGGAAATTTATTTAATTATATGATGAGTAAAGATTAATTAGTGACGTATTTAAATAAACAAATATTATTTATTTATTTAAATAATCATGGAGAAATAATTAGGAATTATGACATTAGGACATGCTTAAATAATTGAATTATGTGAGGATATTTGACATAAGAAAAATGCAGCTCAGGGGCCTAGATCATTTTTATGTGTCTACATTTTGCCCCTCTTTGACATAATGTAGTTTATCGCATTGTGTTAAATAAAACAAATCAACAATATGCCCCAGTGTGAAAGTAAGGAGAGAAAGGATGATGAGGAGGTAGTGGTATGCCCCCTCAAGAGGATAGGTAGGTTCAAAGAACATGAGTGTGTTCTCAAAATGGATGAGAAGACTAGAGGATGAAGGAATAGAAGAAATGTTAGCGCAAAAGACATGGATGGTAGGATGAAAAAGGAAAATTTCAATATTTTTCCAAATAACAAAATAGGCATTGCATAATCATCATTGGATGGTAAAGTGTTACAAATGGACAACAAACACCATGATATGACATATACCGGGTATGTGCAGGATCATGATGGGCAAAAAAGTGGCTATATGATAGGTATGTGGCTGACGACATTTTTTTTACCCAAAATTGATGAAATGAAAAAGTTTTTTAAAGGAGATTCTCAAATTTCCACCGATATAAATTATACTTTACTTTGAATTTAATAAATAATTATTATTAATTTTCTATTTGAATTACGACTAAAGTCCTAATTGATAGGCTGATTGAAAAAAATTTATAGCTTTCAAATGGTATCACATTTTTTGAATCTGAAACATGCATCACATTCTATGTTTTGCATACTATAGGATTAAAAATGAAAATTTGAATTTCATGAAGTTTTGACCAAGTTAAGGTGGTTAGACATACAAGTTTTTATATTTTTTAAAAGTTGTAATAAAAAATTCATAATTAATTATTTACTTGGAAAAAAATTACAAAAAATATGCATCACATCGAGACATGAGTCTTCTACTTATATTTAAAATCTTATAAAATAATATTATCATTTTATTGTAGTTAGGGTGGTCAAATAGACACCTACTTATTTTTCCTTGAAATTTAAGTACTCTGCATTGAAATTTCAAATTTTCACCAAATATATATATATATATATATATATATATATATATATATATATATATATATATATATATATATATATATATATATATATGTATGTATATATATATATATATGTATGTATATATATATATATATATATTAAAATAAACCTAGTAGTTTAGAAACTACATTCAATTTTCTAAATTCTATTCTTACATATTTTTGAAATAATATAGATAACTTATTCAAATTTTTACGTCAAGTTACCTAACTCTAATTTTTCTGAATTTTATTGCCACTTAAGGGCCTTTTTTTTCCATGATGATCCTGCACATACCCTACCAAGGTATGAAAGGTCATCCAATTGCAAAAAAATAGATAGTCATAGACCTGGGGAATGTCCTAACTCATACTAAGGGCTAAGTTGCCCCAGTCTTTTTGTCAAGAAATACCAAAGATAAAAATCAAGGTAAAATAGGTCATGAAATGTCATCACACCTCTAAATCCTCCATGGGACATCCTTGAGGTAGCTAGTAACATGACCAAGAGACAAAACAATAAAAAGATAAGACAAAATAGATCGGTAAAATCAACATCCATTCAAGATGTTTTCCAATATTTTGTTTGTCGAAGGTTAATTTATTGACAACTTGATAGTTTGATAGTTCTTGTCGTCGGGAAGGACACATCTTGAAAAGGTAGATGACAATGTGACAGAGCCTGGGTATGTGCAGGATCATGATGGGCCAAAAAGTGGCAATATGACGGGTATGTGGCTGACTATTATTTTTTTACCCAAAATGGATGTAACGAAAAGGGTTTTTAAAGGAGATTCTCATCTTTCCACCAATATAAATTATGCTTTACTTTGAATTTAATAAGTAATTATTGTTCATTTTCTATTCAAATTATGACAAAAGTCCTGATTGATAGGCTAATTGAAAAACATCTATAGCTTTCAAACGATATCACATTTTTTGAATCCAAAACATGCATCACATTCTATGCTTCACATACTATAGGATTAAAAAAGAAAAATTGAATTCCATGAAGTTTTGACCAAGTTAAGGTGGTCGAGACATACGAAGTTTTATATTTTTAAAAATATTGCAATAAAAATTTCAAAATTAATTATTTACTTGGAAAAAATTACAAAAAAATATGCATCACATTGGGGCATGAGTCCTCTACTTATATCTAAAATCTTATAATTTTGTTTTATCATTTTATTGTGGTTAGGGTGGTCCAAACACCTACTTCTTATTTTTCCCGAAATTGAAGTACCACTACATTGAAATTTCAAATTTTCACCAAATAGATTTTTTTTAAACAAACCTAGTAGTTTAGAAACTACATTCAGTTTGCTACAGATTATATTCTTACATATTTTTGAAATAATATAGATAACTTATTCAAATTTTTACATCAAGTTGCCTAACTTTGATTTTTCTAAATTTTTTGCCACATAAGGGCCTATTTTTTCCATCATGATCCTGCACATACCCATTTATCGTCAGGAAAGACGAATCCTGGAAAGGAAAATGACATTTTGACAGGGCTCAATTCCAAGTACACATCTTGAAGGGGACCATAAAGTGACTAGGTTTACATTATTTTGGCAATTTCATTGATTGTTGACTTGATGACTAATTGGACCATGTTGTTTGTTGGTTCATGATTTGAATGTTGATTTTTGGATGACTATTTTGTGTCCAAGTGTGACTATGTCTAACTTATTTGACTGACACAATGAACCCTAAAGGACTAACCTAGGTGGCCTCAGGAGATCATCAACTGATGGAATTGCCTACGTCATGCACTCAGAGACTGCATAGTTCAACATGACTCTTCAAAAGATTGAAATGGCAAAGGACTTAAATCATGATTTTATTTGACCACACCTAAAGGACCTAACCTAATGCCTTGGGGGCACATTAGCAGATGGCCTTGCCTATGTCCAGTTATAGAGGCAATGTATTTTGACAATGACAAAGATTGACCTAATAGAATCTGACTCAGTTTTTGGGATTTTGAAAGTTATTTGGATGTTTTTGTGTTTTTGACATGTTTTGATTTGGTTGGATTTTTGAATTTTATACATTTTTCTTCTCTTTTTGAAACATTTTGATTTTGTTTTTGTCTTTTTGGGAATTGTGGATTTTTTTTGTCTTCAAATATTTGATATTTTTTGTCTTTTTGGGAATATTCAAACCTGCAGTGACCAATGTAGAATCCCATGAAACTAGGTGAACTAGGAAATGTGCCTCCAGTTAGGTCTAAGACTAACCATCGGGGATGGGATGGGACAAGGGTTTATTATGGATGGAAGATGGATGATAAAGGATTTGAGATTTCAACCACTTGAAAAAGATGATAGGGCCTTATGATGGACGTCAAATGGGAGATGATAGAGAGTAAAAGTGTTGTGACGAATTAGGGTGGAAGACCAAGTAGAGTGATAGTAGATGACAGAGCAAGATTGACTACACATGGTGCCTATTTGCTAGGTTTTCACCATGGTACTTATCCAAAGTGCCACTGAAGTGGTTTTCACTATTGGACAACTTATTTCTCTTTAGTATTTTCATGAATTTTTTTTTTTAAATTATCGTCACGAAGATGCATGTTTGCCAAGTTGTCATCAAGGTAACGATTTTTTTGATTTTTTGATTTTTTTGTATTTTTTATGGTTTTAACATGGCTCTCTGAAGCTATGCATGTATAGAACTTGCGTAGGTGAAAGCTATTGATAAGCGCTGGAAAAAGGTTCCCCTTGAAGTGTGGACAACTGATAAGAACCAAAACCAAAAGATGTTGTTATGGCATATGGACCTAGCCAATTGGGCTCAAATTTATCGAGTTTCTCACATTCTACTTGATTTTTTTGGATTCTCCATCAACACTAAGTCGCCAATGTCAAAGTGTCTTATCAAAACCCATTTTATTGTAACTATAAAAAAGGTGATTTTGATATGCCTATAGATGAGTCAAGGCCTTGTGTCTACGTTCATCAAGCAATTCTAACTCATGTAACCATGAGAAATGATATTCTTCATCATCAACAAGCCCTTTCATGGAGACTCTTAGGGAGGGGATTTCGACCTCAATAGGAAGGATAGCCTCTGAACCAAAGACTAGGGAAAATGGAGTGGCATCGATGGGTGTGCAGATGCTCATGTGATATGCCCATAGGGTAGGGTTAAGTTGAATGTGCTAGTCACGACCAATGCCATTGATAGTCTTTTTAAGAATTTTGATTATGGCCGTATTCAATGCCTCAACTTGGTCGTTTCCTTGCAGGTAATATGGTTTGGAAAAGCGATGTTGAATGTGGAATTTCTTGTACATAACTCATGAACATCCTGATATTTGAAGGGATGACCGTTGTCAATGATGATGGTTTGGGGGATACCATACTGACATATGATGTAATTGAGGATGAATTTGGAGATTTGTTTACCAGTGATGTATGTCATAGGGATGGCTTCAACCCATTTCGTGAAGTATTCAGTGGTATTGATGATGAATTTATGGCCATTTGATGAGGTGGGATGGATTTTCCTTACGAGGTCAAGTCCCCATTTGGTGAAGGGACAAGGTGAAGTGATGGGCTGCAATTCCTACACAGGTACATGAATGAGGTCATTGTGTATCTGGCACTGTCGAGATTTTTGCACAAAATGATAAGCATCATGCTTCATTGTAGGCCAATAGTATCCCAGTCTCATGATCTTTTTAGCTAGGGTCGAACCACTAGAATGGGCTTTGCATATACCTTCATGTACTTTGCGTAAGGTAGTTTGTTCTTCATTAGTGTCGAGACATCTGAGTAAGGTGTTGTCAAAGCTATGTCTATATAAGGTAACACCGATGATGGCATAGTGAGCGGCTTTACGGATGAAGGACCTGTGTTGGTTGTTGGAGAGGTTGAGTGGTAGGATCTAGAAATGTAAGTAGTCATAGAAATCCTAGTACCAGGGGGAATTCGGGCCAACAAGATTACATACCATTTCAGACTCAGGGACATCAAAGGCGGGGACCAACAACTTTTCCACTAAGAACTCATACTGTGACATGTTGTTAGGAATATCCAAAATAGATCCGATAGTGGCCATGGCATCTGTTGGTTTATTTTGAACACGTGGCACTTGGAAAAAGGAGATGTCTGCAAAGTATTGCATGAAACTCTCAACCATTTGTTTGTATGGGGTCAATTTCTTGTCCTTAGTATCATAGTCATTGTTGACTTGTCGAATGACCAATTATGAATCACCGAAGACCTATAGACTCTTGATTTTTCATTTTATTTCCATACACAATCATGTCAACAAGGCTTCATACTCTGCAATGTTATTGGTGCATGGGAAGGATATCTTGAAATATTTAGGAATTGTATCACCTTGAGGGGTAACAAATAATATACATGCACCTGATCCATGATTAGTATGTGAGCCATCAAAATACAATTTCCATGTTATTCTTGTGTCCAGCATGAATATTGACTTGTCAGGAAAATCTGACACCAAAGGGTGATTGGCTTGTGTGGGAGCATCTGCTAGTTGGTCAGCAATGACTTGTCCTTTTATTACCTTACGTTCCACATATTGAATGCCATATTCACTAAGTATCATGACCCATTTAGTCAATCGTCTTGTTCATGTCGCCCTACTATAGATATTTCAGAGGATCTATTTTTGCTACAAGCTCAGTTTGTTAGTTAACATGTAGTGCCTCAACTTTTGAGTGACAAAAACCACTGTAAGACAAGCACATTCAATTGGATTGTAGTTAAGCTCATATCCCACCAAAGTGCGACTAATATAATAGATTGCATGTTCCTTTTCCTCATGGTCATTTTGAGCCAGCAATGCTCCCAATGCAGCTGTAGTGGCTAATATGTACATAATTAGGGACTATTTTCCATTGATAGGCAGCATCAGGACAAGAGGTGTCAAGAGATACTCTTTAATCTACTAAAAACCTACCTCACACTTGTATGTCCAAATGAAAGGGACTCCCTTTGGATAAAAAATACTAAAAAGGTTGACATTTATCTGCAAGTTGTGCAATGAAGCAAATAATAGATTGGAGTCGGCCTTGTAGTGTTCGCAATTAACTAATACCTTTAAGTGGAGGCATGCCTAATATTGCTTTGAATTTTGTTAGGTCTACTTCAATGCCTCAACGGGAAACAATGTATCCCAAAAGCTTTCCTAATGTCACGCCAAAGAAACATTTCTTGGGATTTTGGTAGACCGTATATTCTTCTAGCCATTTGACAATCTTGTCTAGGAATCTTAAGGGATCAACACGTGTCAAGGATTTTTCCAAAATATCATCAACAGAGTCTTCCATCAATATGTGCATGAGATCGTGAAATATGGTGGTCATAGCTCTTTGATAGGTGGTGTCGCCATTTTTCAGTCCAAAGGGCATGAAATTCCAGCAATATGTACCCCATGGGTAAGTGAATGTCATCTTGTGTTGTTCTTCAGGGGCAATAAAAATTTGATTATATCCTAAGAATCCATCCATGAGGGATAACATCTCATATCCAATCGTTAGGTCTACTATGATGTCTATATTTGGGAGTGGCTTCAAACATGTGTTGTTCAAGTCCCAAAAATCTATGTAGATACGGATTTGTCCATTAGGTTTGGTCATTGGTACAAGGTTTGTGATCCAGTCTTCATAGTCAATAGGTCTTTTGAAACTAACATCTAATAATTTCTTAAGTTCAACTTTGACCAACATAGCTATTTGAGGGTCCATTTTTCTAAGCTTTTGTTTGACCGGCCTAACATTTGGATGTAATGGTAGATGATGCAAAACCAACTCGGGATCCAACCCTGGCATACCAACTTAAGACCATGCAAAATTGATTTGGCATTCTGTGAAAAATTCTTGAAATTCCTGTTGTTCCTCTTCTATTAGGGATGTTGCAAAGAGAACGGTCTTAGGATTATCTACAGTACCAATGTTGACTTCCATTATGTCTTCAATCAGCATCAAGGATCTCTCTTGATTAACAGGGATAAAGTCCATCCCTCCATCCTTAGGTGCCTCAGAGAGGTTTTTTCCCTCAGATGCATCCTTTCCTTTTACTTTTGCTTGGTCAGAAGTTTCCTTGTGGTTTTCACCTAAAGACTGTTCATTTTTTAATATTTTTTTTGTCATTTTTGCAACTAGAGGATGGGATAGTCTCACCAAAATATGCGGAAGCATCAAGATCTATAGTGAATCCAGCCTTATGGTCCCCATGTGTTGTTCCCTCTTGTAGTCCCATAAATTCAACAATGGCCTCATCATTTTCAAATATATCCAAGGTAGGTGAATCTCATTGGTCCCAATCAATCAATTGGGGTAGACGAGGGAGATTCCATCATTAGTGTTAGTGAGGGATGGGGAAGCAACTGATAGGGTAAAGATAGAGGTATTATCAGGGTCCTAGAAGGATTCTATCCATGATCGTGTGTCTCAGGTCATTGGTGGCTCAAGTTCATGAAAAGAGTCAACAAAGATATTCATATCCATGAGGTTGGTAAAGGATGGAAGACGTATGTCAAACTCTTGAAAGACATGATCAAGCTCATAGTCACTAGTGGTGCAAGAGTTCCACTCATATTCATTAGAGTCAATGTCACCATAATAGATGTTGGTAGGATTCTTAGATGTCTCAACGTCTTCTAAAGCACTCACATCCTTATTTGAAAGCACCTTAGTACTTGGATCACCAATCTTAATTGGTACGAACCCTATCCCTAAGTTCTTTGGCTGCTTAAGAGGCATCAAGGGTTCTCTCATTCCAGTTTTATGTATACCAAGGCTACTAATTCCATCATAACCCTTTTGTTTCATGAGCTCAAAACCTTTTCCATATTGTTCTATTGGTAGCAGCGATAGATCTTCCTCATCTTTGTAAATCCAAGGTAAAATATCATCAATGTCCTCTTCATTTAACTCTCCCTAGCTTGTGAAGGTGGTGGTGGGAGGAAATTTAATGACAACTTTTGTTTTCATCTTAAAAAAATTCCTACCATAAGACTTGGGAGACTTAGGTAGATTTGTGATGCAATATGCTCTACTCATTTTATACTCGCCACAACCTTTGTCTTGGATCTTGATTTTGGGGTCAAGAGATGGGGTTTTGGATGTGTATGATTTAATGAGGGTGGAGGGATCTACATAATTAGATGAATTAGATGCAAAAGTGTATGTGGAAGCTTCTCGATTGATAGGCACTTACCTTTTGGGAACTCCCCTTAAATTATTGCAATATTGGAAGGGATCGGGGTCATCAATGATCATGACTTTGGTACCATTATATTGAAATTTCAAGCATTGATGATAGGTGGAAGGCACGAATTTCATGGCATGAATTTCAAGGTCTACTGAGGAAAAGGTTATATGGAAGTTCAAGAACCAAGACGTGGAATGTGGTGTCCATAACTACATGTTTGACTCTGATAGGGAGTGTGATAACACCCTTAGAAGAGCGTTCTTCATTGTCATAGGCCTTGAATACAATTCTTTTGGTCGTGTCTACACATGCTTCACAATAACCCAATCCCTTGACCAATTTTAAGGTGCAAATGTTTAGTCTAGCTCTTGCATCTACCACGACTCGTCTAACCTTGTGTTGATGGACAAATACTTCAAGGTGCAATGGTTCATTATGGTTAGAATTTTGTGTAGAGTAGTATTTTTCAGAAAAAGGAGAGATGGAGAGAATTATCCAAGTATCCAACCATGGATTCAAATAAGTTGATGTCTAGGTCAGTAGGAACAGAGGTTTCCTTCAAAGCCTTATCAAGGATAGCTTTGTGTTTAGGTGATAGGAATAAAAACTCGAGGATAGAAATGTGTGTGGGTGTCTTGCCCAATAGGTCAACAATATTATATTGGTCTTTAGATTGGGGATGCTTTGAAGAAGGACCAAATAAAGTAACCTTAGCCTTGTGAGTAATGATGACACGTTCAAAAATATTTTTAATGGTGATTGTGTTGACATACTCATCAATGGCATGGAGGTGATCAATTATTGTTGAGTAATGAAAAGAATTCTTGGTATAATTGGCTTGATTATCTGTTTGTCAACCTAAGGTGGAGGGCTTTCCGAAACCATGGTCTTGTAGTGGATTCGTGAAGATTGTATGGTCTTGATTAGAAGTTTGTTGTTGTCCTTCAACCTCTATGGTACCATTTTCAATTTGGTCTTTTATTATGTTCTTTAATTGATGACATGATGAGGTCTTGTGCCCTTTGATGTGGTGGTAATCACAAAGTGTGTTGTCATCCCGCCAAGATGGTTTGAATTGTCCTAGGTTGTATGGTTTAGGCTCTTGAAGTTATATGATATTTGATTGTACTAGCTTCTTGTAGATGGTGAAATCTGAAAAATGCTTAAAAACTCCAACACACACTCTTAGCATGGTTAGTTATTTAAAACAAAGAAAAAAACATCTCTATGAAATACTCCAACATGCTTCATAATGCAAATGAAATAACAAAATAAACTAATTGAGAGCATTAAACACATGGTGCATACCTATTCCATAGTGGATTGGTGCCACTTTGATATGAAAAGTAGCCCTTTCACAACCCTTGACAAGCTAAATGATGAAGATTCTATGAAAATGTTATGAATTCAAATGACAATAGTGAACTTGTGCATAAGATGGTGGATTCAAAATGCATAACTTGTGGATCCAAAATGAGAAGAAAAGCCTCTTATTTATAGATGAGATTGAGAGAAGAAGAGGAAAATTGGAGGAATATGGGACTAATCTTCAACCAATAGCCAAGTGCCACTTGTCAAGATGTGAGAGGATCAAGGTTGAGCACATTTTGATGAATGTACCAATAAATGGTATTAGGTGGATTTTCAAATTTGTGAAATGACAAGTTTGAGGGGGATGAAAAATGCCTTAAATGCCACTTGGCTCAATGCACAAGGACATGTAAGAGGTGTAAATTCCTTGTTGGAAGGACACGTCCCTTTTCGAGGGATTTTCAAATTTGGAAGAATATTATCTTTTTATGCCATGTTGACGGAAATTAGAAGAATTAATAAATCAAAATAAATGATTTATTGTGCAATTTGTAAAATCTAGAGAATTGGGGGATTAGATTAGCATTAATCATGATTTGATTAATTTTAATGGAGGTTAGTTGATTGTGGTGTTCAACTTAAATATTTGGATTTATTTAAATTAAATAAGAAGATAAAGAAATTTAGAGATTTAATTAAATATTTAGATATATTCAATTAGATAAAGGCACTTTAGAGGAATAATTAAATAAAATTGATTTATTTAATTAAAGAGATAACTTAGGAGATTAATTAAATAAACTTGAAAGAGATGAATATGATGATCAAGATTAGTTTATTCAATTAAAAGAGGAATTTGATAAATTTAATCAAATAAGGACTAGTTAATTAAATACTTAGAAAAGAGGATGATTAAAGAAGAACTAGTGTTATTAAGTCAAAATCAAGCATGCATTATTAATCAAGATAATTTATGTGTCTACATTTTTCCCCTCTTTGAAGCAATGTAGCTACTGCATTGGTTCAAAGAATAAAATTTTCGTGATCAAAATTCAAAAAAATTATGATTTTTTTGGATGCCCCAGTGGAAAGAAGTATACTGGTACATTGCCCCCTCGAGAGATCGAGCGAAAATTTTGATTTGAAGGTTGATCTCATGACAAAGAGGTTCAAGATGGACATATGGATGGTTATGATGATGATGCAAATGAGATGGTTTCAAGATGCTTAGAATAACCAATCTATATTATCCTAAACAACTTAAAATGATGATGTATTGCATTTGAGATGTATGATGTGATGATGCCTATATGATTATGCAATGGATGTTTTATGCAAATGTATGATTTATGATATGCTTAGACTAACAAATATATATTATGATGATGAACATGCATGTGAGATGATCAGTGTTTCTTATATGATATTATATGATATGCAGTATGTTGATGGTTTTAAGATGATTATAATAACCAATGTATATTATCCTAAAAAACTTAAATGATAAAGTAATGCATGTGAGATGGATGAGATGGATGATGTGATATGCTATGATTATGAGATTTGTGTATGCTAGAAATTTATGGATGCAAGATGGATGCATTGGTGATAATGATTATATGTTAGTGCGGAGAGACAAAAGAAGAAATGAGATGGTGATGAGAGATGGATGATTTTCTTATCAGGAATTGGTATTTTAAAAGGGCTACTTACCTTATGTTTGATAACACACATAGGCATGATGCATCAAGGTATAAAGAACCAGGATGGTGTTGCACCTATTGTGATGGACTTTGACTCGACAATCAAATAGGAGTACTCCTATTCACACCTGGCATACATAACCTTATTTAGAATGTAGTTCAAATATTTCAAATATCTTAGACCAAAACATAGAAAAGCAAGCCTTTGTATGTGGTCAACAAGACACCTGAAACATCCTCCCTACACCAAAAAAAAACACATATGACCAAGGTTATATTACAAGAATATCCAACAAGCACAATAGATGAAAATATAATGATCGTTGCCCCATTCATTTCTCTCTAAATCCCTTTTTTTGGGACATCATCGAGAGGTCATCGAAATGAGAAAAAAAAGATAAGTCAAAAGACAAAGATAAAGTAAGAAAAAAAGCTAATGTTCTTCAATACTACTAGCCAAGACTAAACTATGGTGATGCCTGATGTTGATGTCCATTGTAGGAAGGATGCATCCTAGGACATGATGATATTTGATGATTGATTTTGGATTGACTAGATGATAGGCTATTGGCACAAAGAGTTGACCAACTTGTTTACGTACTGACCTAGATTTGAGACTTTGATGATTGAGTTTTCACTTTCGATCTGCTAGACTTTGTTTCCGAATGTTTTACCAAAGGTTAGGGGTGACGATGATTTATTATGAGTGATTCTTATTTAAAGTGAAAGTAGGATGGGGATGGATGAATTTTTTCAAATATTTGGATGTTTTTGAAGTTTTGAAATGTTTTTTTTTTTAAGGCTATTTTTGGGTTTTTTTTTAGATGTTTTACAAATGTTTTGATTTTCAAGTTTTCCACTGTTTTTGGGGGTTTTTGAGATTTTGAACAAGAGACTAGCCTAAAGACAGGTATCCTAGGGGCCTTGGGGGCTAATCAACCAGATTATCCTTGCCTACATTATACACATAAAGACCACATAGTTTGACTGACCCAAACTCGATTATTGATGAGATATGAACAAATGGATTGCCAGTTGATTATGATGGACTCCTAAAGGACTAACCTAAGTGTCTCAAGGGATGATCAAATTTCATCCTTTCCTATATTCAAAAGCTCAAAGATGACGTAGTTCGACAAGATGACTTTGGTTTTGAATTTTGATATGTTTTGAATGTTTTTGGATTTTTTGATTTTCTGATGTTTCTGGATTTTTCAATTTTGGGAAGACTTCAAGAATATACATGAATGCAATCTAATGAGAACATGCCCCCAACATGATGCAATAGAATACTTTGATAAAGGTAGGATAAACTGACCTTGAGAATGGGTCGAGTACTACTAGGAAGGATCATGAGGCAAACATAGGACCAAGCTATGATGCAGACGTGGACGGATGGTGGATGGAGATATGGAATGTGATGGATGATGGAAGCGTAATGGATGGATGATGCAGAACGAGTCATGAAGATCCTAGTGGATGGAAAGTGCTTATATACACTAGGCACCTATTTTCCAAGTTTTCACCAAGGTACTTGCCCAAAGTGCCACCGAAGTGGTTTTCACTAGAGGATGAATTTTTTCTCTTTACTATTTTTAATCCTTTTTTTAATAATTTTGGATTTATATATATATATATGTATTTTTTTGTTGTCACCAAGATGCCTATTTTCTAGGATTTCATCAGGGTGCCCCTTTTTTTAGGACATTTTCTTTTTTTTTGTATTTTTTGTTTTGTACCTTCAAAGATTTAGGCATAAATTTTTTTGAGATGGGAGTTGTTCATGGGCTCTTGTAGAGGTTCCCCTTCGAGTGTTGATAACTGATATGACCCTGACTTGTAGCTTGCTGTGATGACAAAGGGACCCAACCAATGGGGTTCAAATTTTCCTTTATTTTCTAGATTGCGTACGTTCTTCTGATTTTCCTTTAGCACAAGTTCTCCTACCTGGAATGTCTGACTCATGATCTTCTTGTTATAACTCCACTTGAGTCAATTCTGATACACCTGCAAGTGGTTTAAGGCCTCAATTCACCGTTCATCTAGCAATTTCAGCTTTTTTAACCTTGACACCTGATATTCCTCATCCGTGATGAGATTCTGTAGTGATATTCTCAGTGGTCGAAGCTCGATCTCGATGGGTAATATGGATTCTGATCCGTAGACTAGGGAGAATGGGATGGCATCTGTGGGTGTGTGCATGCTTGTTTGATAGGCCTAGAGGGAAAAATTTAACTATAAGTGCCAGTCACGACCAACTTGATCTGTTTTAAGGATCTATGATAGTTGCTTCAAATGCTTACGTTAACAATTACAAACCAAAGGTGCTTAGTTAAAACTTAACACACAACAAAATTAAATTTACAAAATTACAAAGAGATCAAAGAAAGAACAGAATGAGAGAGAAAAAGAGTGCAAACGAAATTGATAACAGAGTTCGTCGTTCGAAATGACTACGTCTTCAAGCCCCTCTCCAATGAGTGGACCGATCCAATTATTCCTCCAAAAATTTGGTTACATTCATTGGCAGAACCTCTCCTTGGTTTAGAAAGAAATTTACAAATGCACTTCCAAAGTGCATGGAAACAAGCTTCTCCAAAAGCACATAAATACAGTAATTCCTCCAAGGAAAACAATCTCTCACACTTGCAAAATTCTTCCAAAATCACTTGCCTTCACACCCCCATTCTACCCCTTTTTATATTACATTTTTTGCCAAAATTGGTGTAAAACCAATTAACTATCCAATCTCCCTTACATAGAGAAAATTCCAATAATATCCCCTTCTTATAATTCCCAGAAGGATAATATCCCCTCAAGATAATTTATTTTTCCATTTGAATGGTTACGAAGGGATTTATTCCCTATTAATTTGGGGATGTAGTTTGAATAGGCTCCTAATATTCTCATAGAAAATGGGTTTAGTATTTTTATGGTTTAAGATAAATTAAAATAGTCTTATTTTAAGGCATTTTATGGAAAAAATTAATTAAGTTTTAGAGAGAATGGGGGCTGGTGGTCCCACCACACTCCCCTCCTCTTTATCTCCTCCTTTAAGTGGGGGATGTGTTCCCAATTAAGGTGGGCTGCCCCCCATACCATGGGTGGTGCCCCACTTAATGTGGGCTGCCCCTCATGGATGGGTGGGGCCCATCTTAATTTTTCCTTAAATATATACTTTATTTTTATTTAAAATATATATTTTTTTATGTATTTTTTTAATTTGACTTTTTTTAAATTATTTTTTCCAAAATAATTTTTGTCACATGGAGGGATGAGGTATTTCCATATGTCAAGGGCTGACTAGCCATTGGGCTAACTAGGCACTGACGTCATCGGGTTGACCCAATCTTTAACCTTCCATAAATTTTCCATACGGACTCCATTTTCCGTGAAACGAACTCCATCAGAATCGTGATGATGAGCACTTTGCAATGATGCTGAATTTGACCAGTTTTGATGACTTTGATTTTTTGCCTCTTTTTTTTTGCCCTGGTTCTGAGAGTTGACCAGAGGTTTGACCATATATATCTTGAGCTTCGGGACTCCGATTGACTCCATTTGAGTTGTGTTGGAGTCAGGGTCTCGAGCACTTTCTAATGATGCCAAAATTGGAGAAAAATGGAGAATTTCAAAATAGACAAAAAATCCTCTTGATCAGTCCTCCCCACTGGAGAGCTTTTGGACCTCTGAAATTTGGTTACTCAGAAAGTAAGTGGGGGTAAAGTTCCATCACTTTACCAATCTCCATCCACTTTTCCTTGCTTGGATGCATCCCTTTTAGCCCCACTCAAAGGTATTCAATTGCTTCTCTTCATGAAGTCTTGGTGTTCCTGTCAAGGATAACATCTTCAGGAAACTCTAACATGTACTCTAGTGAAAGGTCGTCAACTAATGGAACTTGCACTTCAGCCTCCTCACCTAGTATCATCAGAGGTTCGTATAACTTCAAGTTCTCAATGTTGACTACAAAGTAAATCTTCATGTATGGAGGAAGATTAAGGCGAAAGGAATTGGTGCCAATCTTTTCTAGAATCTCGAACGGACCATATCTAATCGGCTTGAGATTCCTTCCTTTGCCTTGCATTATTTCCTTGGTTATGTGTAACCAAACTCTGTCTCCAACTTGGAAATGATGATTGATGTGATGCTTGTCATGACGAGCCTTTTACTTTTCTTGACTCTTTTCCAATTGTGCTTATACGGCCTGATGAACTGTTTGGACCTTTTGGATGAAATTTAAAGCCCTTTCTGCATCAAGGCGTCCATCTTCAACATCATTTTTTCCAAAAGCGAAGTCCATTAGTGTCTTTGGCAATTAACTGAAGCAAGTCTCAAAAGGAGACCTCTTTGTAGAAGAATGGGTTGCATGGTTGTAGGCATGTTGCACATAATGAAGACTTGCATCCCACAACTTAGGATGCTTGTTGCAGTATCCTATGAGAAGATGCACGACTGTCTTGTTGACTACCTTTGTCTGTCCATCGATCTGCGGATGGAAGGTTGTACTCTTCTTCAGTTTAGTATCCATAAGTCCCCATAAGACCGACCAAAACTCCCCAGGGAATCAAGAATCTCGATCCGATACAATGGAAGTGGGTAACCCAAAGTGAACCCATACAAACTGAAAATGCATATGAGTTTTTAGTTCAGTAGTGACTTTCTTTTTACATGGCATAAGAATACACATTTTTTTGAACTGATCAACTACTACATACAAATAGTCATCCCCTTTCCTAGACATAGCTAACCCCCTAACAAAATCCATAGATACACTTTCCCATGGTCAGGATGGTACATGTAAAGGTGTGTACAACCATAATTTCCTATTACTTGGTTTTCTATTTGCACACATCACACATCCCTTAATATATTTTGTTACAATTTATTGCATTCCAGTCCAGTAGCAATATTTCTATAGTTGTGCCAAAGTTTTACTAACCCCAAAATGTCCTACAATTAGCGACATGTGTGCCTCTCTGATTACATGTGCTTGTTCATTCTTTGGAATGCATAATTTTCCTAA
Organism: Sequoia sempervirens; assembly: GCA_007258455.2. Lineage (NCBI taxonomy): Eukaryota > Viridiplantae > Streptophyta > Pinopsida > Cupressales > Cupressaceae > Sequoia > Sequoia sempervirens. The sequence goes on along the minus strand of VDFB02353493.1, from coordinate 91,929,769 downwards.
GTGATACAAGAGTTTATTGTGCACATAGTAATCCTTTTCTTCTACTTGTTTGCCTTGGATTAGAGCTGCATAGATATCCTTAAAAGTTTCATCAGTAGCATATTGTTCTTCAAAAATTGCATGAATCATGAAACTATTTTTAAGGATTATCAAGGCATTAGAAACTGGAGGTCTAGAAAGCATATATGCTACCTTATTATGGGCTCCTTTCTTATACTTAATGACTAAGTGAAACTGCTGTAAAAATCCCATCCACCAAAAATGCCTACTTTGCTACAACTTAGTTTGTGAATGCAGATATTGCAATGGCTGATGATTGGTATGGATTACTATTTCCTTGCCCATTATATAATGTTTCCATTTCTTAACACTTTGTACTAAAGCATAAAGTTCTTTATCGTAAGTTAGATAATTACTTACTACGCCAGAAAAAGTTTCAGAGTGGTAACAGATCGGCTTACCTCCTTGTGTCAATACTACTCCCATGGCGAATCCACTTGCATCTGTTTCAATCTCGAATGGTTGGTGCAAATCTGGTAGAGCCAAGACTGGTGCGGTGGTTAACTTTTCCTTCAATGTGTCAAAGGCCTTCTTTTGTCATCGTCCCCACTAAAAATTTATCTTTGTACTTGTTAATACATGCAATGGTGATGTGATGAAGGAGAAGTTTGCAATAAACTTCTTCCAGTACTAGACAACACCCAAAAAACTCTTGACTTTAGTTACAGTACTTGGCTTAGGCCAGTTTACAATTGCCTCGACCTTTGCAGGGTCGACTTTCAATTGACCATTCCCTACAATATAACCTAAGTACACAAGAGATGTCTTTGCAAACTCGCATTTAGACATCTTTACATAGATTTTTTCTTTTCTTAGTACATCAAAAAAAAAATTAACATGACTTACATGGTCTTCCCAAGACTTGTTAAAAACTATGATATCATCAAGATACACAATAACAAAATCATCAATGTAAGGATGAAATATTTCATTCATGACTCGCATGAATGTGGCAGGTGCATTTGTAAGCCCAAATGGCATAACCAACCATTCATAAAGTCCCTATTTTGTCTTGAAAGAAATTTTCCAAATATCATCCTCTGCAATTCTAATATGATGATAACCACTTCAAAAATCTAATTTAGAGAAATAAATTGCATGCTTAAGCTGGTCAAGCAAGTCATCAATTCTAGGAAGCTGATACCTATTTTTTATGGTGATTTTGTTCAGTGCCCTGAAGTCGATGCACATCCTCCATGTTCCATCTTTCTTTGGAACCAAAACGATCGGAGAACCACAAGGTGATGTGCTTAGACAGATCACTCTTCTGTCGGTGAGCTCTTGAACTTGATTTTTTATTTCTTCATTTTGCATGATAGACAAACGGTACATGCCAATATTGGGTAGTGGTGCATCCTGTTGCAATTGAATTTCATGTTGAATATCTCTTTTAGGAGGAAATCCTTTTGGTTCCTGAAACAAGTCATCATAAGAGGAAACAACTTTGACCAATTCAGCCTTATGTTTAGGATCACTTCCTTTAAATACCTCATATGTTTCATCTTCTTTGGCCTTAACAAGCATTAACAATTTTTTTTTACTGGAGTTCACTAATCTTTTCATCTGACCAACATTAACTAATGCAAGACTAGTTTTGACTTTGTGTGCACGTACAATATATTCAATCCCATCCTTAAATAGGTGATACCTATTTTCCTCCCTAAAGAAGATAGCTTTACGATCGTACAAATATGGACTTCCTAACAAAAGTCCACAAATATCTAAAGGTACAACATCCGCTACAGCCTCATCTTTAAAGTTTGCAGTGATTGCAAAACTAAGCTTACATTGTTTCGTGACTTGTAACTGTGCATCATTACAAACCCATCCTAAATGGTATGGCTTTGGATGAGGAGTTGTAGTCAGATTTAGCTTTTTAACAACCTCTTCAGATATGAGATTAACTTGTGAACCCATGTGAAATAAAGTATCAACCTTAGTGTGTTTACTTATCACATAGATATGAAAAAGTTCATTCCTCTGCTTATCTACTTTAGGTTGCTTACTTGTACTTGCAAAAATACTTGATTTAGATGCAAGAGATATACTTTTTTTTTTACCTTGAATCCCAGTGGCGGTTATCTTCATCTCATCCCTGGAATCAAATCCAAGATCCTGTTGTGTTACAACAGTTGTCTTCTACTTCCCTTTGTTTCCACCGTACCTCTTTGGCCTATGTTCTGGATGTAGTTTCCAACACTTAGAATCTTCGTGTCCTTCTTTCTTACAATGAGAACAAGTAGGTTCTTCACCCTCTTTCTTTATCGTGGTTGTATTTTTTCCTTTTCATTTATCTTTACCCTTAGGTTTCCCCTCAGACTTAGATGGTTTCTTCGAGAAATTATCACTGAAAGTATTCTTACCCCTTGACTCTAAATGAGTGGCTTGGAATGACACTTCATCCAAATTATTAGGACTCAACATTAGAATAGTATGTCTTAGGTAAGAATGAAAACCACCTATGTTCCCGAGTAATGTTTCTAGAGTATACAATGGAACATTTAAAGCAATAACCCATTTTCTAAACTCATGAGTGTAATCTTGGACAGACTGACCCTTACCTTGCCTAAATTTTTTCCAATTCATGGTTAATTTTTGCATATAACCTAAAGGATAAAACTATTTTTTAAGGGCAGCAATAAATTCCATCTAAGTCATATTGACCTTACCATGGCGAGCAATTTCCTCCCGAGTCCTACTCTCCCACTAGGTGAGAGCTGTACCTTCCAACTGAAGAGTGGCTAACTGGATCATAGAAGCATTTTCTGTTAGGCATTGAATCCTACAATAGACTTCTACTTGCTGGATCCAATCATCTAACTTTTCAGCATTTGACTCACCACAATACTTAGGCAATTCAAATTTTACATCAAGTTTAATAATAGGCTTAGACTTTCTTTTGAAAGGATTAACAGTAGTAGAAGAGGAAGAAGAAGAAGGGGAAGATGGAGAAGAAGGGGAAGATGGAGAAGAAGGGGAAGATGGAGGAGATGGAGCTTCTGGGTCTTTTCCTCCTTTGTCCTTTCGATCTTCCTTCTTTCCTTTGTTTGACAAATCTCGCCTTTTGTGCTTCTTCTTTTCCACATGCAACTCTTCCACCATAGCCTTCATTTCGAGGAAGACTCACTGGAAAGACTTATCATCAAGCTCTTGCTCGGTGCTTTTCCCAACTTTAGTTTCATCCATTGTTGGTGAATTCCTTTGTTTGCCAATCTCAAGATTGTATTGTTCAAGTTTTCCTTTTCCTTGTTGAAGCTTTGAGCGTGTAAGCATTCAAATCTGCAATACTAGTCTTTGATCTATTTTAAGGATCTATGAGAGTTGCTTTGAATTCTTACGTTAACAATTACAAACCAAAGGTGCTTGATTAAAACATAACACACAACAAAATTAAATTTACGAAATTACAAAGAGATAAAAAAAAAAACAGAATGAGAGAGAGAAAGAGAGTGCAAATGAAATTGATAACGAAGTTCGTCATTTGAAACGACTACATCTGCAGGCCCATCTCCAATGAGTGGACCGATCCAATTATTCCTCTAGAAATTCAATTACATTCATTGGCAGAACCTCCCCTTGGTTTTACAAAGAAATTTACAAATGCACTTCCAAAGTGCGTGGAAAGAAGCTTCTCCAAAAGCACGGAAATACAATAATTCTTCTAAGGAAAAAAATCTCTCACACTTGCAAAATTCTTCCAAAATAACTCTTAAGGGGATATTATCCTTCTGAGAATCATAAGAAGGGGATATTATTAGAATTTTCTCTATGTAAGGGAGATTGGGTAGTTAATTGGTTTTACACAAATTTTAGCAAAAAATGTAATATAAAAAGGGGTAGAATGGGGGTGTGAAGGCAAGTGATTTTGGAAGAATTTTGCAAGTGTGACAGATTTTTTTCCTTGGAGAAATTATTGTATTTTTGTGCTTTTGGAGAAGCTTGTTTCCACGCACTTTGGAAGTGCATTTGTAAATTTCTTTGTAAACCAAGGGGAGGTTTTGCCAACAAATGTAACTGAATTTCTAGAGGAATAATTGGATTGGTCCACTCATTAGAGAGGGGCCTAGAGATGTAGTCATTCTAAATGATGAACTCCATTATCAATATTCGTTTGCACTCTCTTTATCTCTCATTCTATTCTTTCTTTAATTACTTTGTAATTCCGTTATTTAAATTTTGTTTGTGTGTTTAATTATAATTAAGCACTTTTGGTTTGTAATTGTTAACGTAAGAATTTGAAGCAATTGTCATAGATCCTTAAAAAAAATCACAATTTCATTAACCATTTTCTTGAGGATTTTTAGAATGGTCTTGTTTGTGGCCTCAGCTTGGCTATTCTCTTCGGGATAATACAAAGTGGAAAAGCGATGTTGGATTTTGAATTTCTAGCATAGGTCACAAACATCTCAATTTTTGAATGGTGTTCCATTATCTAAGATAATGGCTTGTGGGACACCGTAGTTGCATATTAGGTAGTTCAGGATGAACTTAGATATCTTCTTTTTGGTTATGTAAGTCATTGGTATGACTTCCAACCACTTTGTGAAGTATTCAGTGGTTGTAATGATAAACTTGTGGCCATTGGATGAGGTGGGGGGGATTTTTTTCCAATGAGATCAAGACCCCACTACGAAAAGGGCCATGGCGTGACAATAGGGTGTAGCTCTTGAGTTGGTGCATGGATGAGGTCCCCATGCTGCTAACATTGTAGACACCTTCTGACATATTCATGTGCTCTTTCCATAGTAGGCCAATAATACCCCGTCGTCAGCAATTTCTTGACCAAGGTCATACCGCTTGTGTCTGAACCACATATGTCGTTATGTACCTCAATTAAGGAGGTCAATGCATCCTAAGTGTTTAAGCAACATAACAAGGTTCCTTCAATGCTTCTATAGTAAAGGGTATATCCTAGGATGAAGAAATAGGATGCTTTCTTAACAAAGGTTTTCTTAAGGTTTGAGGTTATGTCAGTTGGGAGGACTCCTATTCTCAGATAAGTGTATATATTACGGTACCAAAGATCACTCGGACCAATGATTTCACACACAAATTCAGACTCTGGTACCTCGAATGCAGGCATGATAAGTTTCTCTACTAGGAATTCATGCCTTGGGACATTGCAAGGGATGTCCAATAGGGATCCAATTGTTGCCATGGTGTTTTTTGCTCTGTTTTTTGCTCTGGGTACCTACTCGAATGTGATCTCAATGAAGGACTCCTTAAGACTTTCCACCAATTTCATGTATGGAGTTAGCTTGTCATCCTTAGTTTTGTACTCATCATTCACTTGATTTATTATGAGTTTTGAATCCCCATATACCTTGAGAGCCATGATATGCCACTGCTCTACTATTCTGAGTCCTATGGTTAGAGCCTCATATTTTGCGATATTGTTTGTGTAGGGAAATGCCAAATTGTAAGATATTGGTATGTAGTCTCCCTTTGGAGTGATGAAAAAGATCCCTGCCCCTGATCCATGTTGAGTGTAGGATCCATGAAATTACATTTTCTAGTGATCCGCTACACTTAAGTTGAAAATTGATTCATCTGGGAATTCTAAGACAAGGGGATTTTATGAGTAGATTGGTGCTTTTGCCTGTTGGTCTACAATAGCTTTCCCTTTGATGGCCTTCTACTATACATACTTGATATCATATTCTGATATGATCATGACCCACTTGGCCATCCTTCCTATGAGCATTGCTTTAGAAAGTAGGTAATTGAGTGGATCGATCTAGGCAATGAGTTTGATTTTATGTGCTAACATGTAGTGTCTCAACTTCTATGAGGCAAACACCACTACTAAACAAGCCTTTTTGATGAAGGAATAATTTAACTCATGCCCTGCCATGGTATGAATGATGTAGTAGATAGCCCTCTCTATTTTGTTTTCATCATGCTAAGCTAGGAGAGCACTGAGAGTTGTTTTTGTTGCTAATATGTAGATGATTAGAGGCTTTCCTAGGATTGGTGGCATAAGCACTGGAGGTGTGAGAAAATACTCTTTCATCTTGTTAAAGGCCTGATTGCACTTGTCATCCCATTTGTACACTACCCCCTTATGAATTAGGCACTGATAATATGGGATTGACTTGTCTACTAGCTGAGCTATGAACTGGCAGATGGACTGGAGCTTTCCTTGTAGGCCTCTCAATTGTTTCAATGTTTTAGGTGCCTCCATTTCAAGAATGGATTTGACCTTAGTAGGATCTATCTCAATTCCCCTCATGGACATGATGTACCCGAGGCATTTCCCTAACTATATGTCGAAGACACACTTCTTTGGATTAAGGCGGACCTTGTATTCCTCAAGTCTATCGAAGATGGCACTTAATGCTATTATGTGGTCCCACTTTTTTTTGGATTTTACCAATATGTCATCAACATAATCCTCCATAGTCTTATGGATCATGTCATGAAAGATTAAGGTCATGGCCCTCTGATATGTTGCTCCAACGTTCTTTTGGTTGAATGACATTATGTTCAAACTATATGTCCCCCATGGACAAGTAAAAGCCATTTTGTGTTGGTCTTCTTTGGCTATCACAATTTGGTTATACCCAGAGAATCCATCCATTAGTGAGAGCATCTCATGTCTAGTCATCTTGTCCACAATTATGTCAATGTTTGGAAGTGGAAATTCATCCTTGGGACATGCTTTGTTGAGGTTTCTGAAGTCTATGTAGATATAGATGCCCCCATCGGGCTTTGAAATAGGTATATGGTTTGAGACCCACTCTGGATAATCGATCGGTCATAAGAATCCTGCATCAAGTAACTTCTTCATTCCATTTTGACTAACAAGGCAATTTGAGGATGCATTTTTTTGAGCTTTTGTCTGATGGGATTTTCCTCGGGGTAAACTGCTAAATGATGGACCACAATCTCCTGACCAAGCCTAGGCATGTCGACATAGTTGCATGCAAAGTTGACCTTTCTCTCCCTTAAGAAGGTAGCTAGGAGCTCCTATTATTTTGACATCAATGATTCAACATAAAATGTGATATGTGGAGTTTCCTTTGTTCCCAAGTTGACTTGGTTGCACTTCTTAGCTAGAACCGCTGACTTTTCCTGATGTAGAGCACTGAGAGGAAGATTGAATCCTTCATCCTCGGGAACCTCAAAGAGGTTTTCACCATTGGATACATCCTTTATTTTTAGTATTTTTGGGTCAAAGAGTGCCACAATGTGGTTTTCACTCAAGGACCTTGAGATTATTCTCAAATTTTATCTTTTGTGACTAAAGGATTCAATTGTTTCCACATAGTAGCCTTGTGTGTCTAGTATGATATCTAAGCCAACCTTGTGATCTCCATTTGGTATTGTGTCCTGCAATCCCATGAATTCTAAGAGTTCCTCATGATTTTTGAAAGTGTCTAGAATTGGCAGTCCTCATTGGTTGTAATCGATGAGTTGGGGGTAGACTAGGTTGATTTCATGGGTTTGATGGTCGTTGGTCTCAAAAGACAAGGTACTAATCATGAGTAGGGAGTTATCTTCAAAAAGCATAGGAAAATCAGTTATGGGGTCCTCGTCACTACTACACACATCAGTTATGCAAAAGGTAAACTTGTCTAAAGGTAGACCTATGGATATGGGTAATTGAAGGGTGACTACTGATTGTTGAGGATGAGTTTGACCTTTCTAACCAAGGCACCTTTGCCAAGTATGGTCACCTTCAAAGGGGTACATTTGAGACCAAGGTTTCTTAGTTGCTTCTTCGGAATGAGGGGTTCCAAAAGGCCATTATCATTCTGCCCAATTTTCTTGTTTCTGCTATAGCCCATGGAAAGCATCATTTGTAAGCCTTTATTGCTATCATCCATAGGTAGGTAAGCTGCTAGTTTGTTGTCTTGGTATAGGAGGTTTGATGGGTCCTCTTCTATTAATTCCCAACCTAGGTCTCCCTAATTCCTAAAGTTGGAGGAGCCTGTTGTGAAGGTTTGGGATGAGGAAGCATTATTTGACTATGGTCATCCTCGTGACCTAGGAGATTGTTGTAATTATCCTACTACAAAGGAATATTTTAGAATTGTATAATCCCCATACCCATTGTGTTGGATAATTACCTTGATATCGAAGATGGCGGGGATGGCGGGTGTCTTTGTCCCAAAAGTGGAGGTGAGGGTAGTTGGGTCGATGTATGGAGTTGAGGAGCCCTCATCATTCTTAGGCACTTGGGGGATTTTGTAATATTTTGCTTCTATATTTTTGCAATAGTAAAAGGGTTTAGGATCCCCATGGATAGTGACCTCTTGGCCTTGGTATGGAAACTTTACACACTGGTGGAATGTGGAAGCTACAACTTGCATCCCATGAATCCAGGGATGCCCCAGGAGGATATTGTATGACAATTCGAGGTCAAGAACTTGGAAAATTGTTTCCATGATGGTCGGCCCTACTTGAATAGGGAGTTGGATAGTGCCCTAAGACACTCTTTCTTGATCATCATAGGCTCTTATGCTTATGCCTTTTCATTTTTCAACAACATCTTTAGAGAAGCCCAAGCTTTTTATTAATTTAAGGGTGCATATGTTCAACCCTGCACCCCCATCTACCAGGACCCTCTTGACTTTGTTCTTATGAATGGAAGCCTAAAGAGGAAGTGCACGATTGTGAGATGGTTGTGTTGGAAGATCTTGTTCTAAAAAATTTAGGAGGTGAGGTGTGGTGAGATGTGCGAGCATAGCTTGAAATTGATCCACATCAAGATCAGTGGGGATGAAAGATGAGGCCAAGGCTTCTTCAAGAATTTTCTCTTGGACTGGTGAGATCTTTAGCAACTCCATGATGGAGATATGAGTTGGGGTACTCTTCAACTGGTCGAGGACATTGTAGCCACTAGGAATAGATATTTGGTTCGAAGTGGGTGCTCTAGAATGCTGAGATCATCCTGCGATGGTAACTTTTCCACATCTTTTGGTGACTCCACAATCGGCCTGGGCTCCTCTGATAATGATGACTGTGACTCATTCATCTAGAGATGCAACGACATGATCATACACATGGTTTACACTTTTGAATGTACCCTTTCCTTTATCATTGTTATTATTTCCCTTATTATGATTGGGCATTGGGTTCGTGTAGATCTTGAGATTTTGATTCGCTACTAGTTCCACATTTATGATTTTATCGTCAATGAGGTCTTGGATCAAGTTTTTCAACCTCATGCAATTAGCAATTGTGTGTCCCTTGATTTTGTGGAAATCACAAAGGTGATTTTCATTGTGCCATGGCAGTTTTACCAAGGGCTCTTGATAGTTATCATAGGTGGGAACTATGATGAGTTTTTCCTCTACTAGTCTCTTCATGATAGATTCAGTCGATTCCCCAAGGGGCGTTTACTTCCGTTTGGGAGAATTTTTGTTTCGCTGATGTGGTCTGGCTTGATTGTCCACATTGTTGATTATTTGGTTGTTTGGCTATTGTGTGACAGTGTTGGCTTGTGGTTGTTGAGGTTCTTGTATATTTTATTGAGGGGCACTGATGACAACTTTGGCATTGACAACACCATCAATGGTAACATTTCTATTTTTTTCCCATGTGCGAGGTTTGTCGTTATAGCTGGTAGATGGGCTGATTTCTTGATAAGAAGGTGTTCCCCCTTGTGAGATAAGGGCTCATTTGATATTATTCAGCACCTTGGGGATCAATTGATCATAGGTTGTGATGCATTGCATCTTGAGATGGAAGAACAAGAGTCCATCAAGATTTGTGATGATGGTGCATACTTGTTTTTCCTCAGGCATGGCCCATTTAGTTTTGTTGGATTTTGATTGTCAGCGTTGCAAGAATGAAGCAAACGTTTCTCCCTTGGATTGTTTCATAGCTGATAGTTCTTCCAGGCTCACATCCATAGCTATGTTGAAGGCATAGTTTTGCACAAATGCATCCATGATTTCTTGGAATTTTATGATTCCTAAGAGACAAGAGAACCAGTCAATGGCGGTGCCTACCAAGCTCTGAGGGAAGAGTCACATCAGATAAGTTTCATTGTATGCGACCTCCGTGCAATGCACCTAGAATTCCCTGATGTGATCTTAGGGGTTTCCTGTTCCACGATATTTATCGAATTTTGGGATCTCAAATCCCTTTGGGAATAGTTTCATGACAATGCTCCTGTCGAAGGGATCAAGGCACAAGTTCTTTGGTGGCTTTGTGGTTTTCCCTGATTGAAGATCAAGCACTTGTTGTGAAAGAAATTTGATTTGTGTTGATACATAATCTTGAGGATCAGGGGGTGGGATGAAGGTGTTCTACGGTGGTTCAATCGTTGGAGGGATGGGTGGATTGGTTTATGTGTGGGTGGATGGTGTTTGCATGTTTTTCTATGCCAAGTATGCTTGTAATTGTTGATGTACCAACAACGCTTGTTGTTGGTCCTGTTGTTGTTGTGCTAATAATGCCTATTGTTGAGCTTGTTGTTGGGCTGCTAGTTGGGCTACTTCTTGTTGCTCTTGGTATTGTTGTAATGTCAATTGGTATGCTTGTTTTTGTGTGAGATATTGTGCTTGTGCCTATGTCTATGCTTGCACTTGTCCTTGTGCTTGTTCTTGTGCTTGTGCTTGTTCTTATTAGGCAGCTTGAGCGGCATGAGCAGCTTGAGTAGCTTGAGAGGCTTGTTTTTGTTACAACAATGCTTGGGCTTGCACCTGGGTGGCTTGTTGCACTTGTCAAGCTTGTGTTGCTTATTGTGCATCTTGTGTTGTTTGAGTAGCCTGAGTAGCTTGCACGGCTTGAGCAGCCTGAATGGTTTGCGCTGCTTGTTGAGCAGTTTGCGTTTGTTGTGCATCTTGGTATTGCTAAGGTGCCTTTTGGTAGGCTTGGTGAGATTTTATTTCGATGTTGAACTATCTTTCCACATTTTGATTTGGGATGTTAGATGTGGTGGTGAGTGGTTGAGATGTGTTTTGATCGATTGTAGTGGATGGTGTGATTGAGGTGTTGGGTCCTTGGGAGACCATGTTTTGGAGTTTTGGGATTAATGTCGTTGCTTGGATGGATACCACTTGTTGTTGTAATATCAGTGGTATATTCAAAGGATTACATGTGATGATTTGATTGGTGTTTGATGGATTTCCTTGAATTGATTGATTTTTGTTAGGTAAAGGGGGCAGTCCTAAACCAGGAATTGATATAGATGTTGGTAGTGGAGGTAACAGTGGCAGAGGTGGTGGTGGGATTGGAACTGGAAGTGGTGGAATACTTCCTGGAATGAGTGATGATGAGGTCTTGAAGAGCCTGCCTTGTTCAAATAAGCCTGCTTGTACCAATGGGAGTGAAACTTGTGTGTCAAGAGGATATGTTGGTGTTGCAAAAAAAGTGGACAAACCATTAGTGTCCTGAAAGATAAGGGGGACATATTGGTGTAGGGGATTTTGAGGCACAGTACCTTATGTACTTGTGATGGTATTGGCATTAAAATTTTGATTATTGACAAGGGGATTTTTTTGAAGGGCATGGAGTAGTGAACTTCCCTTGATAACAATGGGTTGCGTGGTGGTAATGGATGATATGGATTGCGGAATGGGTTGAACGACGCTTTGAGTGGGTGAGGTGAATGGTACAAGCAACATGAAAGGCTTATCCACAATAGTGCTCACATCAAAATATGAAGGAATTTTAGCTCCTTTAATCGATTCAAGCATGTATTAGGAAGGGTTTAGTTTTATCATGGTCTTGACAAGTTTGTGGTTGTCGGGGTTTTGAAGCATATTAGTGATCTAATCTTGGGTCATCCCTAAGTTGGTGATGTCTTCCACTTTCCCTTCCTCTTGAGGATCCTGTGTTATAAGAGAAATATTAGGTAGTTGATTGCTAGGTCCAACAAGATTGATCTCGGGTGTGGTTTGACTTAGCTCACTCGAAGTTGATGTTTCTTTGTTGTTCTCCATGTTCTTCTTTTGTTGTGATCTCATTTGAACCATAAAATAGGGATCAATTTTCAAGAATGTGGGAGATGAATTTCTAACTCTTTAGATTCATCTAACTTTAGGCTCAAAAAGAGAATCTCTAGGATGATTAAGGATCAATGGTCTGATGGTGAAATGTGTGAAAGATGGATGATATGGATGATTAAACTCTTAGAATATCTTGAGGGGGATGCTAGAATTTTGGGACTTTTTGGATTCTTGGATTCTTGGATTTGGATTTGTTTTATTTTAGATTTTGTTGTTGACCTTGATTTGGATTTGCACTTTGACTCTTGGATTTGGATTGATTTGGATAATGAACAAATGGACCCCAAGATGTTGGCTGTTATCTATGGGATAAATTTAATCACAAGATAATAATTTGACTAAGTGTAGGGAGAAGGATGCATCTACCCACACCTAACCAAACATGATGATTTGATGATAATTCAGCTAAGAATATGGAGAAGGGTACATCTACACATACCTATCCAAACAAAATGTTTTGATGTTCAGTTCAAGGATTTTGATTTAAAAGGTTTTCCAAAAAGTTTAGCATAAAGGATGGTTTCAAGATTTACAAGATTTTTTGGTGAGATGATTTTGGTTTGATGTTCGAAAGATGGATGAAGGTTCACTTTGATCCTATGTGTACCTAAAAATACTATTGTTTACAAGACCTCAGTTTTGAAGAACACACTTTACTCTAAACAAGATGTCCAAACCTTTGAAAAAGTGTTGGATTTTGACAAGAATAAAATGAGTACAAGTTGGGATTGTTTATTGAATCTCTTCTATAGAAGTTGAAGACCAATCTCTCTCTAAATTTGTAGAGTGTTGAGAAACTCTTTTGATGAGATTTTGGACTAAGAGCTTTGAACTTGGGTTTCTAAATTTTGATCTTTTTTGAAATCATTTGATGAAGCACATGTGTGGGGTTCAATTGTTCTTAGTTTTTCTTAATGACTTATTTTTACCACAAAAACACTCTTGATTAGCTTTTGAAACTAGATTTCTAATGTCTTAACTTCTCATCCCACAAAGTACATTATGTACAACTCAAGGAAATTAAGGAAAAAGTTACCTAATGTTTGACTTGAGTAAGCAAATTGAGATATAAATCCAAATGTTTAGAAACTTCTAGGGATAGAATCCCTAGGGCAAGCAATAACACTTAGATTTTGTCAATAGTATTTGCTTCCTAAAGGGTTTGAAATTTGATGATGATGTTGAATGTTTGTTTTCCAATGTTTATGATCAAGAAAAGTGTTTTGATTTCAAGAATCATGCAAAACCCTATTGATATTTAGACAATATTTGTTGGATCCCCACTTGGATGAATCCATCTATGCCGACCAGCTTCAGAACAATCATTCTTGTACCAACAAATAGATAAGGATTTTGACCTTTTAAACAAGGGGTTTTAATGTATGAATTCCATTCGTGGGGGATCATCCATATGGAAAGAGACCATTGCTGCCCTTCTCATTGGATAAATCCTCGCGATACTTTCCTTTCCTCAAGTAAACACATTTATATCCCGATTGGAAGTCGCTTGGATTTAGCGTGTTCCCGGTTGGGTTGTTCCCTTGGGTGATTACTTTTTCCCACAAGGCAGGCCCTCTAAGATAACACAAAAATGATCAAACACATTCGTAGTTCGATTGATCTTTGTTGAGAAACAAAGAGAGAACACATGTGATATGTTCCACTCACACTTGCAAGATATGTCAATTTTAAACCCAAATTGAAATGTGGAGGCAATCTTTTTGACAACTTAATATCACAAAAAGACTTTTCATTCTCAAGATCATCATGAGGCGTGAGAGAAGCACATACGTCTTTTGGATGATATTACTTTATGAAAAAAATTACAAAACACCAAATGTACATGTTCATTTTAATTTCCAAAGGTAAAATTGAGTTCTTTTTAAAGCACCAAGACGAACTGTGAGATTTGTTTGTCAAATTTTTAGAACCCAAATTCAAACTTAGTAAGTGTCTAATGTTCTTTTTAACCCTTTGTAGCAATAACGAAAGATTTTTTAGTGTTCTTTTTAGAGCCCAAAAAGAAGTGAGTTGGCCTAAATCAGAAAACTAAAGTGGAAAATGGAAGCTCTAAACATTAAAAATGGTTTTTCAACTTCAAATTTAATGTTCAAATCCAAGATTTTTCAAAGACGGCTTCTTGCAAGTTCCCTGTGCAAACAAAATCCATTCTCCTTCCTTTTCCCTATTCCATAGTGGATTGGTGCCACTTTGATATGAAAAGTAGCCCTTTCCCAACCCTTGACAAGCTAAATGATGAAGATGCTATGAAAATGCTATGAATTCAAATGACAATAGTGAACTTGTGCATAAAATGGTGGATTCAAAATGCATAACTTGTGGATCCAAAATGAGAAGAAAAGCCTCTTATTTATAGATGAGATTTAGAGAAGAAGAGGAAAAATGGAGGAATATGGGACTAATCTTCAACCAATGGCCAAATTCCACTTGTAAAGATGTGAGAGGATCGAGGTTGAGCACATTTTGATGAATGTGCCAATAAATGGTATTAGGTGGATTTTTAAATTTGTGAAATAACAAGTTTGAGGGGGATGAAAAATGCCTTAAATGCCACTTGGCTCAATGCACAAGGACATGTAAGAGGCATAAATTCCTTATTGGAAAGACATGTCCCTTTTGGAGGGATTTTCAAATTTGGAAGAATATTCTCTTTTATGCCATATTGATGGAAATTAGAAGTCTAATTAATAAATCAATATAAATGATTTATTGTGCAAGTTGTAAATTCTAGAGAATTGGGGGATTAGTTTAGCATTAATCATGATTTGATTAATTTTAATGGAGGTTAGTTGATTATGACATTCAACTTAAATATTTGGATTTATTTAAATTAAATGAGAAGATAAAGAACTTTAGAGATTTAATTAAATATTTAGATTTATTCAATTAGATAAAGGAACTTTAGGAGAATAATTAAATAAAATTGATTTATTTAATTAAAGAGATAACTTAGGAGATTAATTAAATAAACTTATTTTAAAGAGACGAATATGATGATCAAGATTAGTTTATTCAATTAAAAGAGGAATTTGATAAATTTAATCAAATAAGGATTATTTAATTAAATACTTAGTAAAGAGGATGATAAAGAAAAACTGGTGTTAGTAAGTCAAAATCAAGCATGCATTATTAATCAGGATAATTTACGTGTCTACATTTTTCCCCTCTTTGAAGTAATGTAAGTGGCATAAGGTAGAAATAATGACATCATTTTCAATGTTATAAGCATAATTCTCCACAAATTTATTGGTGAGGTCATCCCATGACTTTATACACCCTTTAGGTATCAGTGAAAACCATTCAAGTTTAGGCCCTATAAGACTTCTAGGGAAGATTCTCAAAAGGTAGGAGTGATCGTATGCGACATCCATACAAGCAGTGGTGAATTCTCGTATGTGCTCAAGAGGATTGCACTTTCCCTTATACTTAGTGAAGGTAGGGATGACATACCCAGGAGGGAAAGGAGGAATGTATATGTTAGTGTCATATGGATGAGGATGTAGATCATGTGATGAGTACATCTTCTTGTTTGAAACTTGCATCCCTTCCACTTGCTTTTTTAGGGCAGCCACCTAGGCAGTTAATGTGTCTATTATGGGATTGTTATGAGGTCCCATATTTGTGTTGTGTATTCCCATGTTTTGGTTTGAAACATTGTGCATATGTGGTGGATTTTGATTGTGTCCTTGAGTATGAATGTGTGATGTGTAAGTTGGGATGTGGGAAGTGATTGAGCTATGTTGCATTTGTTGGGTATGATTTCCATGTATATTTTGGTTGCCAAAAAAGGATCCATGTGTGTAGCCATATGATATGTTAATAGGTTGTGTTGTTTGTGATCCCTGTCCTTGTTGAAAAGGATTATAACCATGTGTTTTGTTTGTATTTTGACTATGTGGGGTGTTCATGTTTTTTCCTTGCAATGTGTTTGTATTGATATGTGGACCTTGTGACATAGTTTGTGTGTTGGATTGAGGATCTTGTGACATGGTGTTTGTGGTTGGTTGACATCCTTGGATGAGAACCCTTCTTACCTTACGTCTACCAAGGATGTTAGATGTGGATGCCCCTATGGCTTGAGATGATGACCCAAAGGG
Source organism: Sequoia sempervirens (assembly GCA_007258455.2). NCBI lineage: Eukaryota > Viridiplantae > Streptophyta > Pinopsida > Cupressales > Cupressaceae > Sequoia > Sequoia sempervirens. Next base: position 91,913,628 of record VDFB02353493.1, on the reverse strand, counting down.
AGTAAATGTTGAGCCAAAGGATTTTCTTGTGAATAATGGTTGTGATGTGCTTTGTGTCATGGGTTGTGACATAGATTGTGTCACAAATATGGATGAAGTTTTGGTAGTTGTGGTATTTGGTCTTGTTGTTCCAATGGGTATGGAAATTTTAAGTTGTGGTGTAGATTTTCCTTGGCTTGTTTGTGTGTTGTCCTTGGGTGGCATTGCTGCACGTAAGGTATTGACATCAAATCCTTTACGTAGTTTAAATCCTTCATATAATAGTTTGGATAAATATTGTTGAGGGTCCAACATGACAATTTCATCCACAAGAGAGGCTACTTCAAGATTTTTTGTGGAAACCTCTACTTCTTCGATGAAAACATGTCCATCTTTGTATCTAACAAGGAATTGTTCAAAAGGATTTTGTGTTTTTGGTTGCTGATAAGATGTAGACCCCAAGTTGAAATGGTCATGAATTTCAAGGTTGGTATTATTATTAGGATCATTAGTGTTATTGTCAAAGTTGAGGGTGCTAGTGTTGTTGTAAAGGTCCTCATCGTCATGAAAGAGATCCATTGCTTGAAATTTCTTTTGCAATATAGTTTCAACCATATAAGGCTTGCTCAAAATGAATGTGGGTGGTATGAGACTAAGACTATGCTTTTGGAATTTTTTGAAATAAGGTATGCCTAAATGCAACTATTTTTTTTGGTATTTTTGATATCTGGAGGATAAAAGATGTATAATGGATGCAACAAGACTAAAATTGATAATGATAATGTTGGATGTTATGAAGTCTAAAGTGTATGATAATGCTCTTTTAGGTCAAAAATTTTGTGGTATGAAAGATACAAATGGATAAGAGGTGATGGATACCTATAGTGAACTTGAGGGCTTAAACAATTTTGAAAAATTGAAGAATAGGATCACTAAGTATGCAAGGGTAAACCAATGTTTCAACTAGGATTGTCAAATGACCTTTTTCTAGGACAAGTGAAAAGAGTGACAATGAGAGTTTCCCAACTAGACTTGTGAGTAGAAAATTATCACCAAAATTACAAAGGAATAAGTTAAAAAGTTGTGGTCAAATGACAATATTTTGTTGAATCAATGATTTGTGTCAAGGTATAGATAGTTTTTCTATCCTAAAATTCACAAGGTGTCAAGCCTAAAAGTTTGAATAAGGTAGACTAATGGGATGTTGAGGTATGCAAGCAATGAGGATGCTAAGGTACCTAAAATGGTGACCTAATAATGGAATGGTGATATGCAAGAAAAATTGAGCAAGTTTCTAGTTTTAAACAAGAATCACAACAAGAAGTTGGTCTGAAAATGGATCTCAAAGGTTTGAATCTAATTGTGGCAAGAGTTTGACCCCATTTTGACTGTTTGGTTGGAAAATGTTGCTTGGTGTAATGTTGTGAAGTGTTGCAATTGTCAAGTGTAAGGTTTGTTTGCTTGTTTGTTTGAAATACACAGACATAAAACACAAGTAGACAAAATGTTTTTTTGAGTTTGATCTTAACAAACACTTTGAAAACACTTTGCACAAACTAGGCTTCTCAAGAGATACCACTCGCTAGATCCCCACTCGGATTTCTCCAACCACTTAAACAAGGAAAAAAACTAGAGACTTGGTGGCACTGGCTCACCTCCATGACACTCAATTCTCAAGATCACCAAGTCTCAATTCCCAAAAGAGAAATTTTTGCCTCTACACATGCTTGGTGAAGATGTGGGGCGACTTCAGAATGACCATTCCTACATTAGCAAGTGAAAAAAGGATTTTGGCCACTAAAACAAAGGTGCCTAGTGAATACTCAGGGACATGGCACCTTGTGAGCACCCAACAAGCCACTTAAGGCTTTAATCACTCTACAAGGGGCTCTTATATGTTTTATGGTAGGTACCCTATTTCGAGTGACACTGTATGGCTAAGGCCTACATGCCATGAGGACTTGATAGTTTAGTCTTATCCTTTTATATACCAAACTGAGTGAAAAAACTAGTTGGATTCATTGCCTCTTTTGAGGTAGGCCCCTCTAAAGGTAATAAAAGATAGACAAATATGTTTTTTCTCACCCAAGATCGCATGAAGTGCAAGGGGAGTGCTTACATAAACACCTTTGCCTCACACTCGCATGGGGTTCATTTTAATTCCAAAATCCAAGTGTGTGGGTGGTTGTATAAAATTTCTAAAGGTGTTTCTAATTCTCAAGATCACCCAATGGCACAAGAGAAGAGCATACACACCTAGAAACAAAATGAAAACCACAAGACAACACAAACACTAGTAAATTTTAAATCTTCTTATGATGTCAAATCAAACACTCAAGTTCTTGTTAGGCCCACTAATCATTCTATGTGAAAAAGGAACTCAAGAAAAAGTAAACTAAAGCAAGAGCCCTTCAAAGCACGATTAGTAGCTTTGACCTCCAATCTTTGAAAAACTTCAGTTGAGGTTTTAATTTTCAAGTCTTGGACATTCAAACCTGGAAAAAAGGTAAAAGATTAGTCGTAAAAATCAAAATTAAACTCTAAAGAAAAAAAATGACATTAACAAAAATTAAAATGTAATCTAAACCTAACTAAGTTAATCCAAATTTAATCTAAATTAATCTAGATTAAGACTATCTAAATTAAAATTGATCTAAATATTAACTTAACAACATTAATCTAGGTTCATTCACCAATATATGGGGCTTTTGATAATGTTTATGATATCCCAATGCCAGTACTATAATTCTGGCATCTTTCTAATACTTTAAGCTTTATAAATATATATATCTATAGAATCTTTCCTTTTATCAAAAAAAAAAATAATCTAGGTTAAAGGTAATTATTAAAAGTAATCTAATAGTTAATTTAAGCTATCATTAATTAAAAAAATCTATCAAAATCTAAATCTAAAAGGACATAAATTAAATTAAAGAAAATTTAAATCTAAAATAAATTAGACAAATCTAATTTTAAGCTAAATTTAATCTTAGTCTAAATTAATCCAAAAATTAATTTAATCTAGAAATCTAATCTACAAACCTAAAATTTAAGCTAATCTAAAAAAAAATCTAACAACATTAGGATTTAATCAAAGACTAAAATTTAAATTAAAAATCTAAAAATTTAAAATTTAATCTAATCTTAACAAAATTAAGACTTAATCTAAACTAATAAAGACTAAAATTTAACTTAAAAACCTAAAAATATAAAAGTTAATCTAGTCTAACAAAATTAAGATTTAATCTACATTAGAAAAGACTAAAATTTAATTAACCTAACTAATAAAACAAAAGTTGTCAAAATGAAAATTAAAACTAAATTAAAAAGATTAGAAAAATCCTAATAAAAATTCTGAAAGCTTTTCCCGTGCGTTTCAGGTTACAACATGCCAAATTGAAGAAGTGGAATGCCAATACCAATGGGGATGTGTCTATAAAGTGCTAAATTAGAGAAGTGAGAATTAATGAGCTTTGAACTGCAAAAGCAAAAATATCAAATAGAATTAATGCTTCAAAAGTTTCAAAAGAAAAAATGTCAAGCGAGATTACTAAATGCAGGCTATGATTTCAGCCAACTTTTGGCACTAAATGAACGTACTTAGTGTGTTCAACCACTCTTCGGTGCTAAATGAATGCACTCTTTCGATGAACTATTGGCGTAGCCAACCCTTGTACACACGACTTTGTTGCCTCTCACATTATGTGGCTCCTCTATAACATTTGGCAGCAACAAGAAAATGTTTACAATAGGCAATAGGAAATGCTATCCCTCCCACACAAGGCAAGCAATCACTCACCCAAAGATCACGCTAGGCAATCAATCTAGTGGCATGATCTCGGGTGGCTATTCTTCTAGAGATTATGATTACATGTGTCTTGACAACATTGTTGTGCATCCTCAAATCCTACAGAAACGTGAGTATAGGTATTTGGGCATGCTAGGTCCTAGAAGCTAAGCTCAAATTGGTGGAGGCAAAGAAAGGCCCCCCGAAGACCTTGAGTTTATGATTGATGTTGTTAGCTCAGATCGATTGAGTGAGCCGATGCAAGAAAGAGACAGTTGCTAGTGTTTGACCAAAATCAAAAGTTGTGCTATTCGAAAGGAATTTGGCTCACTTGTTAAGAAAATGTCACTTCAAAGGGATATCTGATGCCATCACAGTATCTAGGCTTTAGACGAGGTTGAGAGCAGGTTCCAACCCTAGATCATTGTGAAAAAATGAAATCGTAATGCAGAGGTGAAGCCTCCTACCACAGAGAAAGAGCAAAAAAACAATTATACCCAAGCGATCACAGCTGAACAAGAAGATGACCAAGTCAAAGAATCACATAGCCCACAAGAAAATCAATGACATTTTTTCTAAAGTGAAGAAACCCAACAACATCCAGGGTTTGAATCCACACAACACTTCAACTAGAAAGAATGACGAACAAGACAAACATAACATCAAGTCGTTGAGTGAAGCTAGTGACAAGAAGAAGCAATAAACTTTAGTATGGGGTCGATGAGATCCCTATACTATTTTTCACACAACAAATCTGAAGGTAGACTGCGGAAATTCATTTTTATATCTAAGGAAATCGTGTGATAATCTATGTCAAACTATTACATTTATGACATTTTTTTCACTAATGTAATCATCTGTGATAGATGTGACACATATTTTGTGTATGTGTATGATGTAGGACTGAAAAACAAAATAATGAAAAATAATGTCTACAAGCAATTAAATAAATTTGGAAATTGTCTTAGATTTAAGGCAATCGTTTGATAATCTATATCTAAGATGATATGACAGAAAAATTATAAAAAAATAGTGGTTTTAAAATACTGACAGAATTTAACAACTAAATGAATAATACTCACTCACAACAACCATATCTCCTTCTAAATTTCATAGAAAATTTCAGAGACAAATGTGAATATAGGATAGTAAAGAATATCACCCAATGATTTCCTGAATGTAACGAAGAAACATTATGAAAATTAAACAAAACTATGAATGGCTATGCTCAAAAGAAAGTTAGGTTCACCAAATGTAACTAGGGAGAAATTTTCAAAATATTTGCAAGTAGCATAAACTATTATACCCCAATCAACAATAGAGCACAATGAAAACAAGAAGCATGAAAATACTAAAACAATACCACCTAGTCTTCAAGCCTCCATTGATTGACCTCTATTGGCCTTCTCCATCTTGCTATAGATTGTATGATTGCCTTCAGATTGAAGTGCAACCACAAACTATGCCAAAGACAAGAAAAATATTGAAGTAATGTGTGTTCAAGTACTCAAAATCTCTCAAGCATGCTATTGTGTATTGCTGAAAATAACTTTGTGTCTCCAAAATGACTTGAGACAACCTTTTAAAGAATGGAAAATTGGGAATGGATGGTCATGATTAAAAGTTTACAAAAACCTAAGATCAAAGGCTAGGATTCAATGTGATGAGGAGCATTAGGGTTAGGGAAACATTAGGTCAAAGTTAGGGAAAGCTTTGAAATGAAGGGTTAAGATTCAATTGAAAGCAATTAAATCAATGGTGGAGAAAAGAGGTAATTGGAAAATCAAATAATAATATTTAAATTATTTAATTTCTGGAGGAAAGTTTACTCATGAATTAAATAATGGTTTAATTCATAAATGTGAATAAGACAAAAGGAAATAAAAAATTGCTTTAATTATTTACTTGTGGGATGAAAAGTGGGTTAAATAAATAAGTTTATTTGATTGAAGGAGGAAAGGATAATAAACAAATTAAATAAGTAATGGTAATTATTTAATTTGTATCCAAAAATGAGTAATTAAACAAATTGGATATTTATTTAATTATATGATGAGTAAAGATTAATTAGTGACATATTTAAATAAACAAATATTATTTATTTATTTAAATAATCATGGAGGAATATTTAGGAATTATGACATTATAACATGAATAAATAGTTGAATTATGTGAGGAAATTTGACATAGAAAAAATGCAACTCGGGGGCCTAGATCATTTTAATCCCGCTTTATAAAGGCTTCCTTCAACTTAATCCCCCTCAAAAAACAAGTCAAAATACAAATACCCAAGTAGATGTTGTAAAAGCATTGATAGCCTTTAACTATGGGGACCCAAAAAAGACAATACACTCTCATGCCCGATACCCTTCATAACATAATGTCCCAACTTTTAGAACAACAAATGATCACCTTGCCTCCCATTAAAACACCCGATCCTAATAAACCTCATCCTCTAAACTTTATATCAAATGATTATTGCTATTATCACCAACAAAATGGACACAATACGAAACATTGTAAGTGTCTTAAACATCTTGTGCAAGACCTCATTGATTTTGGTTGGCTTTCCGTTGGAGGTTTTAATGATCAAGGAAATAAGTTTGTTTCCCCTCCTAACCAAAACATGCAAATATTTAGCAACCCCATGCCGAAACATCATATTTCATTTGTCAAAGCTAGTGAAACTACAAAGAGTGATGTGAGGAATGTTGAAATGGATGATGAGAACATAGATACAATTCAACAAAGTCCTATGTATAGTGATGAACAATAAAAAAATATGATCAATGGTTTGTTTGCATTGGTTGAAACTCAACATCGTAAGGGATGAACTAAAAATCCTCTTGAGATTGTTTTCTCCTCACAAGATAACTTAAACATGCACCTAATGGTCCTCTTTATATAGCCAGTTGAATCTATGATAAGCACACTAATGGGATATTAATAGATCATGTATGTGGAGAGAATGTGATCACTAAGGAATTCTTAGTTCTGGGTGATCCCATAATAGTGGTTTACAATTTTTGGCCAAACTGGACACTGAAATTATTATTTTTAACTGAATCTTCACATTTGGGCACCTATAGTGGCTAAACTGTGAGGAATTTGAAGATGGTGCAAACTAGAGTCTCATCAAATTTTGTCTTTAGATTCTAAAAATATTTTTTTCAAAATTTTTGGAATCAAATTGCACTTTTTTTTTCATCTCCCATGAAAATTGATTTTTTTCAAAAACAACATTTTTGGTACCCAATAACATAAATTTTTTCCATGAAGGATAAAATTCTAATTCTTTCAAATTTAGATTTGTAACTCTGATATCTAGTGCTTCCACTTGGTTAGATAGTTTTTATTGAATATTTTTCCTTAATCAAGTTTCAAAGTCAAATGAATTACAATTGGACACAATCAGATAACGTGTAACTTTTTTTGTATATGTCAATTTTTTATTTATTTTTTGTTGGATCAAGGACTTCAATATCTGGTGCACTCATATTTTTCAATTTTTTTGATAATCTTCTATTTTTCCACATGTGAAGAACAAAGAAATTCATTTTCGATGAAAAACCTATGTTTAATAAAACTTAAAAAACAAATACATAACAAAACCAAAACATATTAAAATTATATTCATTGGATAGCTTGTTCTATGGAATACCATAATCATTTGAAATAAATTTTAAATAGATTCATTTGATCCCTCAAAAGCTAAATCAAAAGTGATTTTTTATCAGCATTTTGATAGGTGTAAAGGAGACACATTTATAGGTATGGTTTAAAACTAGCGAGGTTCTATCCAAGGGGGTTTGATCTAAGGTGATTTGATCAAACCCTCTTCAATTGGAATCCTTAAAATGGAACTTTTAAAGGCTTAAATCGTTATATTTTCTAAAAATATGTGATTTCAGCTAAAATTCGTTCCTCTTAGGAATTGTAAACCACTATTATGACAGCACCCTTCTACATGAGCTTTATCAAGATATATATGACAAACTGAAAGCATGGATCAAGATGCATAATAGTTTCACTTGCCCTACAATGAGATTGATCTCCCTTCCTTTACAAATAGGACCAAAAACATTAGTTATCTCATTCTCCATCATCCTACAATCAGACCAATTCCGTGTGAAGCTAGGCTATCCATGGCTCCACTCCATGAATGTCATCCCACTAGTCCTGCATAAATGCTTAAAGTTTCCCTTCGACAATGAAATTTTCACTATGCATCATAGTAGCTTTAACCCCTTTTCTTCTCGTTGAAATGTTTCATTAGATTTCTTTTGGCTCAAGCCTATGGAACCTATAAAACCATGAGCTTTTCAAATCCTACCAAAAGTTCAAGGAAAAGAAAATAGAAAAATTATCGGGCTCTGAAACATTCCTCTACTAACCATCGAGCCTACCATCCTTCACGAAACCATGATTGAACCTAAAGAAATTCTAAATAACGAAGACTAACCTAAGATAGAAACTTCACCTACTTCCTACAAAAGACCAAGATACAATGAAAACACTCCCATCACGCCTCCTAGAATAAAACAAGTTCACAAAGTCAAAGATAAAGTGGTCAAAAAATCTTCCATGGTTCCTTCCGCTCCTCTTACTTGGAAGAAAAGAAGCCTATGGTTGATCAACCCGCTCCTACACAAACGTAACTTGAAAAATAAAATAAAATAAATAGAGGTACTAGAGAGCGTGGGAATAGATTTTGTGCCCTTGCTCACAAGTTAAATGATGAAATAAACAAAGAAAATCAAGATCCAAAGTTGACTGAAGCAATGCATGACGAGTCTCCCCCTTCACTGAAACAAAACAATGTTATACAACAATTGCAAAAAGAGCTAAACCCTTCTTTGGACATTATCACTCGGCCTCGTGTTTTGATTAATTTAGATGATGATGAGATTGCAAAGATTGATGAACAAGTGCATAATGAATTAAATACATTATTTTCCTCTTTTATGAGCTTAAACGACGATTCTCCTAAGAAGAGTGTTGAACCTAGTGATGGACCTAGTTTGGAACTTTCTATTATACCTTTACCTAGTTGTATTCCATATGTATACAATGAACATGATTAGGATGTGGATGACCTGCTCAAAGCCTTAGTCACATGTGCCTTACTAGTCCTTTCCATTGTTTCTTTTTCTTTTGTGTGTTTGCATGTGTGTAATGTAATCCCCTGTACTGTTCTATTTGATGTATCTCTCTCTCTCTCTTGATGGAATTCCTCTATTTGTACCTACATTCTTCTCTATGTCGTATGTAATGCCCTGCCGTGCAAACCCCAAAGGAACTAATAACAACGAAACAATTTTTTTTTTAAGAACATAAGATTTGAATTTAAATATTCCAATATAACAATGTATTAAGTTACACGACTAATTCCATTGGGGTACACGAGGTGACATTACTATTCTAACCCAAAACCAAGACAATAGATTAAACAATAGTTAAACAGTTACATAAATCTATTCATTCCCACTTCATCATTTAAAATATCTATTAAATAATAACCATATTCATTACATATGTAAATATGACAACGAAAGATACTATAAAGATATGAATCATTTATATTACCACAAATATAACACAACTTAACACAACTATTACAAATGATCGTTCCTAAATAAATACATGGCCTGAATATACATTACATCCAAATGATAGTAGAATACAATTGACTGAAAATACATCTCGATAACCACATATACAATTTACAACAAGGTCATCCCAACACACGTGGGAGACAATACATCAATGAATACATTACATCTGAAGTATCACATACATCTGGTACATAAGAACACTAGATCAACATCATCCGCTAAAACCCTACAATAAAGATACATCTGCAACAGAAAGGGAACCCAACGGGGTGCAAAGCATGTTCCACCCAAGGACCCCCGTGCTAGGAGTAGACAAGGAAGGATCCCCGACCAAGCACGCCTAATAGTAACACACTACTAACTCCAGATAGACAACTTAACATCAAAGACCACTTAAGAAACCCACAACGACAAATCCAAAAGGCACAACAACAAATCACTTATGAACATAACAATAAAACACCTTTCCAAATTACAACTAGTCACACTCACAACATCAATGAAACTCAAGGCATAATACCAAAGACTACATCCAACAATAACCAAAGAGAAATCAATAAATCACTTAACCACTACAGACACAATATCACTTAACACGAGGTTACAATGCTTCCAGAGAACAGTGATCATATACATCGCACAATAACTAACTGACTGTTGACATAGGAAGAGTGTCATGCATAAATTGCCATGAGTTACCCTGGCTCAACCTTCCTAGGCTACCGGACCCCCATCCTGGGTTACCCTGGCTTGCCTCTACTGGCCGCCGGACCCTCACGCAAAACTATGCATCCCATCTCATCTCGAGCCTTATCATTCACTTACTTCACGAGAGAGACATTCTTTATCTTTATTAGTGTGAAAGATCCCCATTAATTCTTTTAGATTATCACTTAGTTAAACTCTAGGTGAGTTACCCTGGCACCCCTTTGTGTGCTGGACCCCCCACAAAGAGCCACTCTCCTATCGACAACACACAAGGTACAATAGCACAATAGGTAACTAGACAACATAACCTCTCCAATCCAAGGAGGAAACAAAACAAGGAAACTCACTCTGAACACTAGAGAAAACCAAATACAAAAACACACTCCTTCCAAAGGAGGTACAAATATCATTACCCTCTCCTGTTTCCCAGGAGGCACAAATCCCCGTTCGTGGAAATCGGGTACAACATCATAGTACAACTCTACACCATTCCCAAGGTGATTCACAAATTGAACCTCTACACAAAACATCCCACTCTAGAGAACTTCTCTGGAAGACTTACATAGACCCTTAACCCCATTTGCCCGACTTGGAGAATAAAAGAAACATGATAGAAAAGCATTCCAGGCAACTCAATATCTAATGTTAGGGTTTCCTAAACCTAGTCAAACAATTATGTCACACAAGAAATTAAGTAAATAATTAACATTAATTGTACAAACTCAATAGTAAATCAAGGCACGTTGACAACTTTAAGCAGTTTAAACCAATAATATATTTCATTTTTCCAATTACATATATTAATAAAAATCAACCTTAGAAAATGAAAACACTTGATCATTTAAAATCTGTCATTTTAAAATAAATCATTTGAACTATTGATATTCAACGTTCTAAATAAATCCTATGAATATAAAATCCACTTTTGTTTCTACTACATAACAAAATCATCTTAAGATAGTCTATATTAAATATAATTATTCTTTAAATATTTTAATTTAAAAACTTCCAATCCAAAATTCCATTTTACTACTTAATGGGAATAAAAAAATAAATTAAATATATATACATTAAGTATATATATATATATAATACATATACATTGAATATGAATATATCTATATCTTCTATAAATAATTTAAAATTAATATATACATAACAACAAGGACAACACTTCAGTCATGACACAACAACTTACAATAGGACGACGGACTTGGGATGGAGACACTTCCAAACCTACTCCCTTTTTCAACATTTTACCCATTGGGTTAATTTATTGCTCGCCCTATCCTCCCGAAGCAAGTGGAAACGAGACTTATTCCTGCAATCCTGCATCCAAATAAACGTCAAGTAGCACATGTATATATAATCAAACATCCTATCGTGAGAAGGAATTGTAGTGTACCAGGGCACTCGTGAACGAGTGATGCTACACTGTCCTCTCACCTACTCTATTCTAACAATCACAATATCAATGACGAACTAACATTTCTAACCAAATTGATCATAAGATAACATGATACTTAACTACTGCATCATAACTAATTATTAAACCATTGCATTATAAAATAATACTGAATTCAAATAACATGATCACCATAGAATCGTCACATCGACATATAAAACATTAATGAACAACTATTTGAATAAACAATAATCCAATCAACACATAGAGTATCATAAATCATACTAATAATGTCATGTCAAATGATCATGTCCACTAAAGGAATAACAACATCGTCAAACTTCAAACCAACCAAATCAAACAATAATTGTATCATCATAGTATCAACGTATCAAGTTAAAGCATAGAAATTAATAAGTCTAAATAGTATGAGGGGTATTACATCCTCCCCCCTAGGACATGGCTTACTCCTGGAAGCCATTAAATAGTAAAATAAAATAAAGTAACTAACAAGACTGACTAGATTGCATTTAGATACCTAGGCAGGCCGCCTTAACAACTTCCTTGCTGGAAGGCATCCGTTCCCTTCTTTTGCGACGGAGTCTCCTTAGAGCTTCTACCAAGGTCTCTAGATCTGACAGCTCAGAGCAATTGGAATAATCGTATTGGAGTCTGATTTTCCAAAGCCGTGTAACTAGTGGGTCTCAAACCTTCTTCCGAGGTGTTTTCCTTATCTTCGTCTTGGAAACACACCAAGGAATAGTTTTTCGTTAGAACCCACACACAATGCAAGCACACTCGAACAAACAAGCAAAATAAAAAAATAAAACCTAAAAATACAAGAGAGCTCAAGAATTCAAACGTGAGGTTGCCTAATGGACCTAACTACCCAGAGACCCTACTGTTTGCAACCTAGCTCGAATAGCAAGCTGTAATGCCCCACCGTGCAAACCTCAAAGGAACTAATAACAACAGAACAAATTTTTTTTTAAGAACATAAGATTTGAATTTAAATATTCCAATATAACAATGTATTAAGTTACACGACTAATTCCATTGGGGTACACGAGGTGACATTACTATTCTAACCCATAACCAAGACAATAGATTAAACAATAGTTAAATAGTTAAATAAATCTATTCATTCCCACTTGATCATTTAAAATATCTATTAAACAATAACCATATTCATAACATATGTACATATGACAACGAAAGATACTATAAAGATATGAAGAATTTATATTACCACAGATATAACACAACTTAACACAACTATTACAAATGATCGTTCCTAAATAAATACATAGCCTGAATATACATTACATCCAAATGATAGTAGAATACAATTGACTGAAAATACATCTCGACAACCACATATACAAGTTACAACAAGGTCATCCCAACACACGTGGGAGACAATACATCAATGAATACACTACATCTGAAGTATCACATACATCTGGTACATAAGAACACTAGATCAACATCATCCGCTAAAACCCTACAATAAAGATACATCTGCAACAGAAAGGGAACCCAACGGGGTGCAAAGCACATTCCACCCAAGGACCCCCGTGCTAGGAGTAGACAAGGAAGGATCCCCGACCAAGCACGCCTAACAGTAACACACTACTAACTCCAGACAGACAACTTAACATCAAAGACCACTTAAGAAACCCACAACGAAAAAACCAAAAGGTACAACAACAAATCACTTATGAACATAATAATAAAACACCTTTCCAAATTACAACTAGTCACACTCACAACATCAATGAAACTCAAGGCATAATACCAAAGACTACATGCAACAATAACCAAAGAGAAATCAATATATCACTTAACCACTACAGACACAATATCACTTAACATGAGGTTACAATGCTTCCAGAGAACAGTGATCATATACATCGCACAATAACTGACTGATTGTTGACATAGGAAGAGTGTCATGCATAAATTACCATGAGTTACCCTTACTCAACCTTCCTAGGCTACCGAACCCCCATCATGGGTTACCCTGGCTTGCCTCTACCGGCTGCCAGACCTTCACGGAAAACTATGCATCCCATCTCATCTCGAGCCTTATCATTCACTTGCTTCATGAGAGAGACATTCTTTATCTTTAATAGTGTGAAAGATCCCCATTAATTCTTTTAGATTATCACTTAGTTAAACTCTAGGTGAGTTACCCTGGCACCACTTTGTGTGCTGGACCCCCACAAAGAGCCACTCTCCTATCGACAACACACAAGGTACAATACCATAATAGGTAACTAGACAACATAACCTCTCCAATCCAAGAAGGAAACAAAACAAGGAAACTCATTCCGAACACTAGAGAAAACCAAATACGAAAACAGACTCCTTCCAAAGGAGGTACAAATCTGATTACCCTCTCCTATTTCCCAGGAGGCACAAATCCCCGTTCGTGGAAACTGGGTACAACATCATAGTACAACTCTACACCATTCCAAAGGTGATTCACAAATTGAACCTCTACACAAAACATCCCACTCTAGAGAACTTCTCTGGAAGACTTACATAGACCCTTAACCCCATTTGCCCGACATGGAGAATAAAAGAAACATGATAGAAAAGCATTCCAGGCAACTCAATATCTAATGTTAGGGTTTCTTACACCTAGTCAAACAATTATGTCACACAAGAAATTAAGTAAATAATTAACATTAATTTCACAAACTCAATAGTAAATCAAGGCACGTTGACAACTTTAAGGAGTTTAAACCAATAATATATTTCATTCTTCCAATTACATATATTAATAAAAATCAACCTTAGAAAATGAAAACACTTGATCATTTAAAATCTATCATTTTAAAATAAATCATTTGAACTATTGATATTCAACGTTCTAAATAAATCCTATGAATATAAAATCCACTTTTGTTTCTACAACCTAACAAAATCATCTTAAGATAGTCTATATTAAATATAATTATTCTTTAAATATTTTAATTTAAAAACTTCCAATCCAAAATTCCGTTTTACTACTTAATGGGAATAAAAAAGTACATTATATATATATACATTAAATATATATATAATACATATACATTGAATATGAATATATCTATATCTTCTATAAATAATTTAAAATTAATATATACATAACAACAAGGACAACACTTCAGTAATGACACAACAACTTACAACAGGACGACGGACTTCGGACGGGGACACTTCCAAACCTACTCCCTTTTTCAACATTTTACCCATTGGGTTAATTTATTGCTCGCCCTATCCTACCGAAGCAAGTGGAAACGAGACTTATTCCTACAATCCTGCATCCAAATAAATGTCAAGTAGCACATGTATATATATAATCAAACATCCTATCGTGAGAAGGAATTGCAGTGTAGCAGGGCACTCGTGAACGAGTGATGCTACACTGTCCTCTCACCTACTCTATTCTAACAATCATAATATCAATGATGAACTAAGATTTCTAACCAAATTGATCATAAGATAACATGATACTTAACTACTACATCATAACTAATTATTAAACCATTGCATTATAAAATAATATTGAATTCAAATAACATGATCACCATAGAATCGTCACATCAACATATAAAACATTAATGAACAACTATTTGAATAAACAATAATCCAATCAACACAGAGAGTATCATAAATCATACTAATAATGTCATGTCAAATGATCATGTCCACTAAAGGAATAACAACATCATCAAACTTCAAACCAACCAAATCAAACAATAATAGTATCATCATAGTATCAACGTATCAAGTTAAAGAATAGAAATTAATAAGTCTAAATAGTATGAGGGGTATTACATCCTCCCCTCCTAGGACATGGCTTACTCCTGGAAGCCATTAAATACTAAAATAAAATAAAGTAACCAACAAGACTGACTAGATTGCATTCAGATAGCCAGGCAGGCCGCCTTAACAACTTCCTTGCTGGAAGGCATCCATTCCCTTCTTTTGCGACGGAGTCTCCTTAGAGCTTCCACCAAGGTCTCTAGATCTAACAACTCAGAGCAATTGGAATAATCGTATCAGAGTCTGATTTTCCAAAGCCATCTAACTATTGGGTCTCGAACTTTCTTCTGAGGTGTTTTCCTTATCTTCATCCTGGAAACACACCAAGGAATAGGTTTTCGTCAGAACCCACACACAACGCAAGCACACTCGAACAAACAAGCAAAATAAACAAATAAAAAATAAAAATACAAGAGAGCTCAAGAATTCAAACGTGTGGTTGCCTAATTGACCTAACTACCCAGAGACCCCAGCGTTTGCAACCTGGCTCTGATACCAAGCTATAATGCCCTGCCGTGCAAACCCCAAGGAACTAATAACAACGGAACAAATTTTTTTTTAAGAACATAAGATTTGAATTTAAATATTCCAATATAGCAATGTATTAAGTTACACGACTAATTCCATTGGGGTACACGAGGTGACATTACTATTCTAACCCATAACCAAGACAATAGATTAAACAATAGTTAAAAAGTTAAATAAATCTATTCATTCCCACTTCATCATTTAAAATATCTATTAAACAATAACCATATTCATAAAATATGTACATATGACAACGAAAGATACTATAAAGATATGAAGCATTTATATTACCATAGATATAACACAAGTTAACACAACTATTACAAATGATCGTTCCTAAATAAATACATGGCCTAAATATACATTACATCCAAATGATAGTAGAATATAATTGACTGAAAATACATCTCGATAACCACATATAAAATTTACAACAAGGTCATCCCAACACACATGGGAGACAATACATCAATGAATACACTACATCTGAAGTATCACATACATCTGGTACATAAGAACGCTGGATCAACATCATCTGCTAAAACCCTACAATAAAGATACATCTACAACAAAAAGGGAACCCAACGGGGTGCAAAGCACGTTCCACCCAACCACCCCTGTGCTGGGAGTAGACAAGGAAGGATCCTCGACCAAGCACGCCTAACAGTAACACACTACTAACTCCAGACAGACAACTTAACATCAAAGACCACTTAAAAAACCCACAACGACAAATCCAAAAGGCACAACAACAAATCACTTCTAAACATAACAATAAAACACCTTTCCAAATTACAACTAGTCACACTCACAACATCAATGAAACTCAAGGCATAATACCAAAGACTACATCCAACAATAACCAAAGAGAAATCAATAAATCACTTAACCACTACAGACACAATATCACTTAACACAAGGTTACAATGCTTCCAGAGAACAGTGATCATATACATCGCACAATAACTGACTGATTGTTGACATAGGAAGACTGTCATGAATAAATTTCCATGAGTTACCCTGGCCCAACCTTCCTAGGCTACCAGACCCCCATCCTGGGTTACCCTGGCTTGCCTCTACCGGCCGCTGGACCCTCACGCAAAACTATGTGTCCCATCTCATCTCGAGCCTTATCATTCACTTGCTTCACGAGAGAGACATTCTTTATCTTTATTAGTGTGAAAGATCCCCATTAATTCTTTTAGATTATCACTTAGTTAAACTCTAGGTGAGTTACCCTGGCACCCCTTTGTGTGTTGGACCCCCACAAAGAGCCACTCTCCTATCGACAACACACAAGGTACAATACCACAATAGGTAACTAGACAACATAACCTCTCCAATCCAAGGAGGAAACAAAACAAGGAAACTCACTCCAAACACTAGAGAAAACCAAATACGAAAACACACTCCTTCCAAAGGAGGTACAAATCTCATTACCCTCTCCTGTTTTCCAGGAGGCACAAATCCTCGTTCGTGGAAACCGGGTACAACATCATAGTAAAACTCCACACCATTCCCAAGGTGATTCACAAATTGAACCTCTACACAAAACATCCCACTCTAGAGAACTTCTCTGGAAGACTTACATAGACCCTTAACCCCATTTGCCCGACATGGAGAATAAAAGAAACATGATAGAAAAGCATTCCAGGCAACTCAATATCTAATGTTAGGGTTTCTTAAACCTAGTCAAACAATTATGTCACACAATAAATTAAGTAAATAATTAACATTAATTGCACAAACTCAATAGTAAATCAAGGCACGTTGACAACTTTAAGGAGTTTAAACCAATAATATATTTCATTTTTCCAATTACATATATTAATA
The DNA here is from genome assembly GCA_007258455.2 of Sequoia sempervirens. Taxonomy (NCBI): domain Eukaryota; kingdom Viridiplantae; phylum Streptophyta; class Pinopsida; order Cupressales; family Cupressaceae; genus Sequoia; species Sequoia sempervirens. Next base: position 91,895,957 of record VDFB02353493.1, on the reverse strand, counting down.
AAAATCAACCTTAGAAAATGAAAACACTTGATCATTTAAAATCTATCATTTGAACTATTGATATTCAACGTTCTAAATAAATCCTATGAATATAAAATCCACTTTTGTTTCTACTACGTAACAAAATCATCTTAAGATAGTCTATATTAAATATAATTATTCTTTAAATATTTTAATTTAAAAACTTCCAATCCAAAATTCCGTTTTACTACTTAATGGGAATAAAAAAATACATTATATATATATAATACATATACATTGAATATGAATATATCTATATCTTCTATAAATAATTTAAAATTAATATATACATAACAACAAGGACAACACTTCAGTCATGACACAACAACTTACAACAGGACGATGGACTTCGGACGGGGACACTTCCAAACCTACTCCCTTTTTCAACATTTTACCCATTGGGTTAATTTATTGCTCGCCCTGTCCTGCCGAAGCAGGTGGAAATGAGACTTATTCCTGCAATCCTGCATCCAAATAAATGTCAAGTAGCACATGTATATATATAATCAAACATCCTATCGTGAGAAGGAATTGCAGTGTAGCAGGGCACTCGTGAACGAGTGATGCTACACTATCCTCTCACTTAGTCTATTCTAACAATCACAATATCAATGACGAACTAACATTTCTAACCAAATTGATCATAAGATAACATGATACTTAACTACTGCATCATAACTAATTATTAAACCATTGCATTATAAAATAATACTGAATTCAAATAACATGATCACCATAGAATCGTCACATCGACATATAAAACATTAATGAACAACTATTTGAATAAACAATAATCCAATCAACACAGAGAGTATCATAAATCATACTAATAATGTCATGTCAAATGATCATGTCCACTAAAGGAATAACAACATCGTCAAACTTCAAACCAACCAAATCAAACAATAATAGTATCATCATAGTATCAACGTGTCAAGTTAAAGCATAGAAATTAATAAGTCTAAATAGTATGAGGGGTATTACATCGTAAATCTTGTATATTTTCCCTTTATCCTTTTTTTGTCTCATGTTTTCCTTTTGGGGATGATGCAAGGCATCAAGAAATTCATGTTTCTTCCATGTTGACCAAAAATATTTTCCTTTTCATTTCCATTTGTCTTGTGTTTTTCCTTTTGTGGATGACACAAGGCATCGAGGAATTCATGTCTCTTCCATGTTGACCCAAAAGGTTTTTTGTTTTCTCTCTGGGTGATCCCACAATACTAGTTTACAATTTCTGGGAGATCATATTTTTTGCTGAAATCACATATTTTTAGAAAATATAATGATTTAAGCCTTGAAAAGTTCCATTTAAAGAATTCCAATTGAAGAGGGTTTGATCGAACCACCTTAGATCAAACCCACTTGGATAGAACCCCAGTAGTTTCAAACCATACCTATAATAGAATCCCCTTTACACCTATCAAAATGCTGATGAAAAACCACTTTTGATTTACCTTTTGGGGGATCAAATGAATTCATTTAAAAAAAAATTTGTAAGTATGTATAACTTATTATAAGCTTCCCAAAAAGTATAATTTTAAATAAATTTAATTTAATTATTATATTTATTTTTTATTTCTTGTGAATGTAGGTTTTTCACCGAAAATCAAGCTCTTTCTTCTACACATAGAAAAATAGCAAATTATCAAAAAAATATTTGAAAAATATTAGTGCACTAGATATTGAAGTCCATGATCTAACAAAAAAAAAAAAAATTGATACATACAAAAAAAGTTATGTTGTATATAGTATGTCTATGTCTGAATTGTAATTTGTTTGACTTCGAAACTTGATTAAGGAAAAAATATTCAATAAAACACTATGAAACCAAATGAAAGCATTAGATATCATAGTTACAAATCTAAATTCGAAAAAATTAGAATTTTATCCTTCATGGAAAAAAAATTATGTTGTATACGGTGAGCATCACTCCTTAAAAATGGTGTTTACTGAAAAAAACTAGTTTTCAAAGGAGATGGAAAAGGAAGTGCATTCTAATTCCAAAAATTTTGAAAAAAATATATTTAGAATCTATAGAAAAAACTTCACAAATCACTAGTTTGCATAATCTTCAAATTCCTCATGGTTTAGCCGCTATAGGTGCCCGAAAGTGAAGATTTAGTTAGAAAAAATCAATTTAGTGTCTAGTTTGGCCATAAATTGTAAACCAATATTGTGGGATCACCCCTCTTTGTGCCATTCTTCCAGTTCTATGAGTATTTGGGGAATGATGATAGTTCTGAGCTCTCAAAATAATTGTAGCTAGAACATAATGACCCCAAATCCATAGATCCCTTATGTGTGTTTAGAGTCTCATTTTAGGGGCAACTCCTCTCTTTTTCTTTTCTTTTCTTTTGCATGATGTACAACCTTAATTGGAAACATATGACTTGGAATAGGGCTTTCCAAGTTGGATCTCATGTTTTCTTTATTGTTAGCATTTATCATTTGCTAATTTAAAGTAATTTCTCACAACATGGTGTTTAGCAATTTCTTTAAAGTGGGGGCATACATTGGTATTATTCTTTTGCATTTTTCTTTTCCATGTTTCATGGTGTAGTCTTCTTTATGCAATGTGTTTTTTGTTTTGTGTTTGACATTGGATGTGATGTCCCTCAAGAGCGTGATCTCTCTTAGCATATTGTATTCCTCTTAGTGGCTTGATGTGACACACCACATCCCCTAAGTTGTGAATCTTTTATTCTTTGATTGGTCCTCTCTTGGAGACATTAGGCATAATGTTCCCTAAGTTAAGACCTTACATGAACTAAGCAAGACTCCTTTTAACATTCTTTATACTATTTTTGGCATTTACAATTTCAGTTATATGACCACCTTGCATAATACACCTTGTTTTCCTGTGAATCAATCTTGTTTGTTCATAAGTCCCAAGCATATGAAGCTTTTCTTGCCTCATGAAGCTTGAAGTGAATTATTGTGTGGCACGTTATCAAAGTTATCAGGAGGTATAACTTTTTTATGGTTTGACAGGAAGCCCATCCAAGGCATGACTTTCCCTTAGACACTCGCGTGTGTGTGTGAGTGCATATCGGTCATGTGTCTATGTGTCTCACCTCTTTCAGATACTCACCCAACAAACAACCTATAGTTTCGTTGCCTCAGAGTGAGCATGCATTTTCAAACAAACAACCTAGATCTAATCCACATCGTGCTGGGCAAACAGTCTAATCTTGATCCACCCCTCTTTTTTTTCACCTTTCTCTTTGTGTTTGGTAGTGTATGATTGTGCCTTAATGATTCTCTTTATATCATTGTCATGTGTGTTTTTTTGTGCCTATGTTGGTTTTCCATGAGATATTGATCCTGGGGGCTTGATCACCCCTCTTGATAGCTATCATCCTATATTACTAGCATTAGTGCACTAGGACCCCTCTTCAAGCGATTTTTTCTAATTAAGTGTGACTTTGAAGAAATTTCCTCCTCTCACTAAAGTTGGGGCTAAATTTAGCATAAAAAAATGTCGCCAGTGACATTTTCAAACTTGTTTGGGCACTCCTTATAAAATTGAGCTTAATGATTCCTTGACTTAGTGTTGTAATGTCTTTAACACACTCACATTAGGTCTTAAGCCCTTGTGAACTAAATGAACTTAATCATACCTTATTTAGAGAGTTGTAAAGTGTTGTAACACACTTTCACACTTTTTTAGGGTTTTATTTAATAATTAGGATTCTTTGTGCTTTAATTGGCCTTATTTTCCATCCACAAGCCTTAAATAATGGATCTTTTTGAGGATAATCCTGACATAAACGAACATCCAATCATAATTCATGTGTTTTTAGGTTGTGTGGCCTAGATTTAGTGATATGGGACTCATACACAACCTTGGGCGTATGATTCCCACTTAGGGTTTTGGGTCTTGTGGACACGAAAAAAATATCCCTTTTTTCTTGCTTGATTTGGGATTAATTGATGATAAATTGGACTTAATGACTCCTTGATTTGGTGTTGTGAGGTGTTTTACACATCCACACTAGGTCTTGGACCCTTGCAAACTAAATAAAATGCATCTAACGATGTCTTGTAAAGGTGTTCTAAAGTGTTGTAAGAGACTGTAGACATGCAAAATTAGCATCATGCATTAGGTCTATTCATCAATTAATCAAGTTCACCTTCATCCATTCATCAGGTAATCTCATTAATCTCCATCTCCTAAGGTCATTAATTTAAAATTAAATAAACATTATCATTAACCTTTTAATCAAATAAATCAAACATTCATCTAATTAAATCATAATGCATATTCCATCCTTTTCTGAATTAAATAAATCAAATATTTAAGTCATAAAAGTCAAAATCATCCTAATCATCATTAAGCTAACCTAATCCTAATTAGCCTAACCTAATCACCCATCACATCCTCTAGATAATGCCACTTGCACAAATAAATCAATTTATTGATTTATTAAAACCCTTATTTTCTTTCAACATGGCATTTATGGGGAATATTCCCTCAAGTTTGAGAAATGAGGACAAGTTGACTTGTCCTCTCCAACATTGCATTCATTTCCCATTTTCATGTCCACCTCTCAAAATTTATTGCACAAATTTGAATTTGAAACTCCCTCTCATGGACACATTTCCCAAATCTTGCACAACCTTCAGCCTATCACAACTTGACAAGTGGCCTTCTTTCATTGGTCTACATTTAGTCCCACATTCACCCATTTGGCCAATCTCTCATCAATAAAATCTATAAATAAGGACCTCATTCTTCATCAAAATCATCCAAATTTTTCATGCAAAGTTACTCTCTTGGTTTGAGAACTAATTTTTCTCTTCATCTCCACTGCATCTCATCATTTTAGCTTTTGAGCAAGGATTGGGAAAGGGTCATTTGCACATTTGACACCAATCCACTATGGAATAGGTACTTGTTAATTGTTTTCATGATGCTTTGAGTCTTCTCTTATCATTTGTTACATTTTGAAGCATTTACAAAGTATTTCATAGGAGAATTTTGATGGATTTGTGAAATACTAACTGCTACATGAAGTTTAGTGTTTGCAGATTCTAATGGATGCTTCATTGTGGCGCTAGAAGGAGGGCGATTAAATTTGTTTGTTTGTGGTGTAATTTTTTTGAATATTAAAGATTTGTGATTGGTTGCTATGAATAGGCGTTACTTTTCTAAACTTGCCCTCTCCATTTTCAATACATCTTTCCCTTAAACAGTTTTTTAAAGATTGTTGATTGGTTATGAATAGCTATGTTATGTTGAGAGTGTTTTTGTGGTCATCATTTTATCAAACTTTCTTTGAAATTCAGCATCCATAGGATAATTTTTTCTGTAAAGTAGGAATATATCAGGTGTTGCTGCATTCCCAATTTTTTTTTTATATATACAAATTCATTTTGAAGTAGCAATAAATGCCATGGTAACATGTGGTCTTCATCTGACATCGATAAAGTGCATATATCCTTATCATTAATTAAAGTGTTAAGAGTTTTTTTTTTGTTTTGAAGGAAATAAGATATGGCTGCAATGACATAAAGTGTAGATTGATTTTATGGATGAAAAATGGTGTGATATGAAGTTAATCTATCTGCACATTTAAGTATTCAGAGCCTAGAGCAATTATGGGACACTGCAGATGGCATTAGAAACTTGGAGCTTATGAGATTCTGATAGCCTTCAGCCTCAAAGAGATTTCATTTATTATAATGTATTGATTGTAGGATACGCGTAGATAATATTCGTCCAACAAATAAACGTCTTTGTAAGGGTAGATTGAATATCCATGCCTGATCTTTATGAGGGCGTTGTGCATTCAATGGTCCTAATTAGTCATTCGAGAGAACTATTGCTCGAGCTATACAAAATAGGCCTGTAATCACCGCTATAGCCATCAATAACCGTTTTGTATAGCCTTATTTGCATACACAATGTCGAGCAGGACGAGGGTGGATTTCTACTTCCCTGCACATGCTTGTCTCCCATCTCCAAATGCACTATCCTTTTAGTCCTCTTCACTTGATTACATTCATACGCCTTAAGTGATAGGACACTGGCCAAAGGTTATAGAATACGGCTTTACACAGGTCAATCACATCTTAAAACCATTTGAAAAGAATTATGGGCGCGGCTCTTATCCTAAAAATAGCATTTACTTTGAATTTGTTCCTTTCTTTTTTATGTCATCCTTCAATATGTAACAGTGTGCTGATTTGAAAGTTTTAAAGCTTCTCTTTTTGAAATTAGTCTTACACCTGCCAAATGCGTTCTTTTCGTTGACTTTCTCCATCAATCTTCTTTTAATAATCTACAAATAATGATGAATGACAGTCAAAGCTGGTGGAAGTCGCTTGTGGAAATGTATTTTACACCTACTCATTGCATTAACATTTGATGTTGTTTTCAAATTTACACCTGACAATTGTGTAAAGATAGAGGCTCCATTATTAGGCACGCATTTGAAAGCCATGCCATAAAGGTGTTTGACTTAAGTCTCCCTTAGCATTTATATCTGTCACTTGTAGTTCCTTTGGGAGCTTTTTCATAAAGGCATCGTTGGTTAACCTTTGTATATGCCACTAACAGTTTCTTCCAAAAACTTACTAGCTAGTGCTGCTGCGTGGCTTCTTACATGGTGATTTGTCTTCGCTGGAAATTTCATCATATCTTTCTTTCAATCATAAGACACTTTGAAATAGTCAACGACCTGTAGGATGGTCTTTCTTTGAGTAATCTTGGTGAATGTCGAAAAGGATAGTTGGCACACACATAATCTAGCTGGCACAGATAATGAATACCAGCCTACACTAACACCTTTTGATGATAAGTTACACAGCATTAATACCCCTGAAATATGAGGTGTGAGGTAGTGGAAAAGTAGAATAAAAAGAAAGGCTTACATTTTAGTTTTTCAGCTTTCTTTTCTTCTTAATTAAAGCTAATATTACCTAGACTCCTTAATGTGATGATTTTTCATAAATGTGAAAAGGAGGAGGTGATTTTCTTTTGTCAAAGTTAGAAGCTTGTAAAATAATTGTCATTTTATTTTTTGAATTTGACTAAGGGGGGCTTTTCTTGTTTTAAGGTAACTTACAAAGAAAGTGGTTCTTATGAATAATCCAAACATGCCTAATCTATTTCCTTACTTGAAACGTTGTAGATCTTCATCAATGTGCAATATCAAGACTCTAATCAATGTTTCTCATCTTGTTTAATTTTGAAACCATTGGTATTGTTAGGAATTAGTGATTATAATGAAGTTAATTAAGTGATTAAACTCTCATATGATTATCCTTTTTTTTTTCTTATTATCTTATAGGTAATAGGAAAGCGAGGAAGGCAAGGAAAGCGAAGGTGAAATGAAGAAGAAAAACAAAAGGAGGAGAATGAAGATGACGTTTTGGGGAAGATTAAAGTGTTTTTTAACACTTTAGTTTTTGTTTTAAACACTTTTTGCGAAATTTTTTATCTTTTCGTTTTAGGACACTAATTTTCATTTGGGTCTAAAAAGAACATTTTGATTTTTCATTTGCAAAGGGCTAAAATTGAAACTTAGACACCTACTAGATTTCAGTTTGGGCTAAATTTGAACAAGGCAATCTTCAGCTTTCCTTTGGTGCTTAAAACAAATCAAATCATTTCTTTGAAGGATAAAATGAATGTGTGCCTTTATTGTTTTTTAATTATTTACACAAACTAATATCATCAAAAGACGTATGTGCTTCTCTTGCGCCTCATGATGATCTTGAGAATCAAAAGGCATTTGGTGACATTAAGTTGCATAAATAATTTCCCATACACACTTTGATTTGGGTTTAAAATTGAACATCTTGTGCGAGTGTGAGTAGAGCATCATCATGTATATTCTCTTTCTTTGAGTTGTCAAAGATTGATCGAGTTACGGATTTTATCTTTGCTTGCTTTTGTTTATCCTAGAGGGCCTGCCTTGGGGAAAAAGTACTCACCCAAGGGAACGAATCAACCAGTAACACTCTAAAGCCAAGAGTATTTCCAGCCAAGATATAAATGTGGGTGTTGGAAACGCCATTATCACTGATTGATTCGACAAGATGGATCCGAAAATCTTGCAGTATGGGTCAATCTCCACGAATGGAAAGTCCTTACTAAAACCCATGTGCTAGAATTTTCCAAAATCCTTAATCTATTTGTTGGTGCAAGAACGATCGTTCGAGCCCCCACACTTTTACGGTCTTTAGTAGAAATGGAAAACATGCCATGGGAGTTTCATGGGTGTTGATGCTTGGTTGCCCCATATAAGTGAGTGTCATGGAGGGGAGCTAGTGGGGTCAAGCATCTAACCATTCGCTAAAGATAAGCATAGGCTGGACTTGTCCAAGTGGGATTCAAAAAATATTGTCTTACACATCCATAGGGTGTGTACTTGTTCTTGGTTTGAAAACACAGTGCTTTATTCGAAAACATTTGCAAACAAACATTCAACATGATCCTCAAAATTTCAAACTCTTTAGGAGGAAAATATCATTGACCAAATTCTCGTGTTATTGCTTGCCCTTGGGATTACATCCTTAGAGGTTTCTAAGCACTTGAATTTACATCTCAATTTTCCCACTAAAGTTAAACAATAGGTAACCCTTGCCTTAAATTCATCAAAGTTTCACATAATATACCTTGTGAAATGAGACGAAGTTGAGACATTAGACATTTAGTTTGAAAGCTAATCAAGAGTGTGTTTGTGGTAATAAGAATCCATTAAGAAAATATTAAAGACAATTGGACCCCACACATGTGTCTCCAATGATTTCACGCAAAATCAAGATCAAGAAACAAAAGGTGAAAGCCCTTAGTCTGATAGCCCATCAAGAACGTCTCTCTATGTTATACGAAGTCAGACAAAGACTGCTTTTCAAATTTTAAAAGAATGCTTCAAGGAACAATCCTAGTTTGTATTCATTCTATTACTGCCAAAACCCAAATCTTTTTAGAGAGTTTCAACATCTTGTTTAGAGAAAATCTTGTTCTTCAATACCTAGGTCTAGACAAACAAAGGTGTCTTTTTTAGGTTCATCTTAGGATCAAATAAAATCAAAATCCTTTTCATACATCTTTCAAAACATCAAAACAAACATCATCTCACAATCACCTTTTGGAAAATCTTGAAATCATCCTTAATACTAGGCTTTTTGGAAAAATAAAAAATCATCAAAATCATTGAGACTAAATCCTTGAAAACATTATCAAAATCACCTTTGGCTAGGTATGTGTACATGCATCCTTTTGCATATGCTTAGTCAAAATCACCTTGTTTAGCTTAGTATATGTAAATGAATCCTTCGTCATATGCTTAGTGAAACTATCATCTTGTTTGGATAGGTGTGGATAGATGCATCCTTCTTCCCACACATATTCAAATTATCATCCTCTGATCAAGTCTATCCCTTAGAGAATCATCCAAACATCTTAGGGTCTATTTGTTCAAAAAATAAAAATCAAAACCAATCAAGGACAAATCCCAAAATCAAAATCTGAAACATATCCAAAAGCCCCAAAAGCCTAGTATCTCCTTCAAGATTTACCAAAAGATCATAACATCTACATCATTCATCTTTTACATCATCATCATATCATCTTTCGATCTGCAAGATATCCTAAATTTTTTCACTTTGGGGCATAAAATAAAGATCGATCCAAAGAATCAAGAGATTCATCTCCCATTCTTAAAAATTGATCCTTGTTTTATGGTTCAAACCAGATCTCAATACAAGAAGTGCATGGAAGCCAACAAAGAAACACCCGCTTCAAGTGATTTGAGTCAAACCACTCCTGAAATGAATCCCATTGGGTCGGGAAATCTCACAATTAACCTTCTAACATCATTGCAAAATCTGCAAGAGGAAAACCAAGGAGAGGATCTTACCCTTGGAATGTCTCACGAAGAAATAATTGAAATGCTCCAAAATCCGGACAACCATAGAATCATCAACATCATGATGAGGCTCAACCCTTCATTATACATGCTTGAACTAGCAAAACAAGGGACCAAGTTACATTTTTATTTCGACGTGAGTACCATAATGGAGACATCATTTCCTCCAATCTCATCCACCATTCCCATCTCATCTACACCCCCATCCCAAAACATCACGCAAAACATTCCGCAAATCACAACATCGTTTTCTCCAACACAACCCAATGTTAATAAGGGAAATGCATTTCTTAATGCTATTCAAACACACCCCCTTGTTAATAACCAAAGCTTGGATACAAACACCACCTTGGAGAAAAACATACCCGAAAATCCACTACATAAAAATGTTCCTCTCACATTCCATCATGATCCATCATCATCATTTTTTCACGCAATGCCTCAAACACCTCTTCTCACAAATCCACAATAAGAGGGAGATATGTTCGGAACAGGGGGCATCTTCGACACCACAACATTTTTACAAGAACTCGAACCCCTTACATTTCCACCTCTACCACCGTTACCATTATCATCCGCACTGCTCCTTGGTTTAGGGCTTCCCCCTCTACCAAGTATCAATCAAAATAATATCCCAACCATCAATCAAATCCTTACACCGAACGCCCAAAATTTATCGTTGATATCGCAGCAACAAACAACGAATACACAAGCAATTGCAACATCATCAAATAGCCCATTAACATTGAAAAGCATGGTCTCTCAAGGACCAATCACATCAAAAACACCATCCATCACACAAAACACCAACACCACCTTCACGAACACTATTCCAAATCCACCACCACCTCCACGACCACCAATTTTCACCACATCAAGCCAATACAATGCAACATTGCAAGCTGCTTTTCAAAGAGGATACCAACAAGTGCAGAAACAAAAAGTTGTATACCTAGCTGCTCAACAAGCTGCTCAAGTTGTACAAGCTACACAAGCTACCCAAGCTGCACAAGCCGCATTGCAAGTGCAACAAGCACAAGCCCAATCATTATTGCAACAACAACAACAATAAGCCGCTCAAGCTGCACAAGCCGCACAAGCATTACAAGCACAAAGGGCCACTCAAGCACAACTTTTATTGCAACAAAAAGTAGCACAAGCATAGGCAGCACAACCACAAACTGCACAAGCACAAGCTCAAGTGCAAGCTCAATATCAAGCATAACTTCTTGCACAAGCAACACAATTGCAAGCATATCAACAAGCAATAAAGCAATATCAAGAGCAACAAGAAGCAGCAAAATTGGCAGCCCAACAACAGGCATTGGTGGAACAACAACAAACACAACAACAAGCATTGTTGGAACAACAACAAGTGCAACAACAAGCACAAATCTTAGCACAAAAATAACAAGATCAACAATAAGCATTGTTCATACAAAAGCAGGTAGAAGCCTACCTCACTCGGCAAAACATACAGATACCATCAAACAACACACTAACCAACCCACCCATCCAAACCATGATTGCAACACCCCAAAACACCTTCATCCCACCCCCTGATATGCAAAATGATGTGACGACACAACTCAGGTTGCTCTCACAACAAGTGCTCGACCTTCAATCAGGGCGAACAACCAAAATACCAAGCAACTTGTGTCCCTATCCATTTGATAGGAGCCTAGAGATGAAACCATTCCCCAAGGGATTTGAAATCCCCAAATTTGACAAATATTGAGGGATGGGAAACCCTAAGGATCACATCAGGGAATTCCAGGTTCATTGCATGGAATTCGCATACGACGATACTTATTTGATGTGGCTATTTCCTAGGAGCCTGGCAGGCCCCACTATAGAATGGTTGTCTCGCTTACCTTTAGGCATTAGAACATTCCAAGAAATTAGGGACACATTCATTAAGAACTATGCATGTAACATTGCAATGGATGTTAGTCTCAAAGAACTCTCGACTCTGAAACAAGGAAAGAATGAATCTTTTGTTTCATTCCTTCAACAATGGTGATCCAAGGCCAATTAGAGCAAGTGGACCATGCCAGAAGAACAAAAAGTTTGCACCATCATAGCCAACCTTGAAGGCCACTTGGCATTTCATCTCAAGGTTTAGGGCATCACCACATATTATCAATTGATCTCCAAGGCGCTCAGCATTGAAAGAGCCCTTGTGACTCAACCCGCAGAATCAACATCATACCACGAACAACAAAACAACCACCCACCATCCAATTACAATGATAAACCTCATACATGGGCAAGAAATAAAAATGTTACTAATGATGGTGTCGTAGATGCCAAGGTGGTCATTAGTGGTCCTCGCCAAAATACACCTACACCGCAAATCCGAAATCAACGCCAAAACACTCATCACACAACACACCAACCCAACAACAATCCAACCATCAGTAATCTCAATGACCAAAGAGGACAACCCCAACGCAAAATCTATCCAAACAAAAATACGCTATTTTGGGGGAACCACTGGAGGACATAATGAAAAAGTTGATCAACGAAAAACTCATCAAGCCTCCTACATTCGAGAATTACCAAGAACCTGATGTCAAACCCCCTTGGTATAACAAAAATCAACTTTGTGAATTTCATAAAATCAAAGGTCATACCACAAACAATTGCATGAGACTCAAAAACATCATCCAAGATCTCATCGATAAGAAAATCATAAACATGGAAAAAACTACCGGAAATCAGGATCTTAAAATCTACACGAATCCGATGTCGAATCATGGTAACAAAGGGAATAAAAATGACAAAGGGAAGGGCAGTGTAAATCATGTGTACAAAATAGTCGCGGCCTCCCTAAATGAGGATTGCTTGGTCATCACCATCAAGGGCACCCATGACCGAGGATTGTGGAGTCACCACAAGAGGTGGCAAACTCACCATTGCAGGATCATCCCAACCAAATAGAGTCCCTTCATCTAGATCTATGCCTAATGGTTACAATGTCCTAGACCAACTCAAGAGAACACCAGCACACATCTCCATCATGGAGTTGTTAAAAATCTTGTTAGCACATAAAAATATTCTTGAGGAAGCATTAGCCTCATCCACTGTCCCCACAGATCTCGATGCGGAGCAATTCCAAGCTATGGTCAAAAATATCATAATGCCTAATCTCCTTACATTCTCTGACCAAGATTTCCCCACCCAACCATCACACAACCGTGCACTTCACTTAGAATTCATTGTAAACAAGAGCAAAATCAAAAGGGTCTTGGTGGATGGAGGTGCGGGTTTGAACATTTGTTCTCTCAGTCTCATCAAGCAGTTGAAAATATCAAAAGATTCCATCGACAAAGGAAAGGGCATCACGATAAGAGCATATGATTACCAAGAAAGAGTGTCTCAAGGAAAAATTAAACTCCCTATTCAAGTAGGGTCCACCATCGTGGAAACTACTTGCCAAGTCTTAGACCTTGACTTACCATTTAATATCCTCCTAGGACATCCATGGATCCATGCGATGAAAGCCGTAGCATCAACTTTTCACCAATGTGTGAAATTCACACATAATGGACAAGAGGTTACCATCCACGGAGATCCTGAACCATTTTCATATTGTAAAAATCTTGAGGAAAAGTATTACAAAATTCCCCAAGTGCCAAAAAATGATGAGGGCCCATCCACATCATATATCAACCCCGCCACTCTCGCGTCCACTTCTGCAACAGAGACACCCGCCATCCCCACCATCCCCACCATCTCTGATATCAAGCTCATCATCCATTAGGATGGTTGTGGAAGCTACAAACTCCCTAACAATGCTTTTGTGATAGGAGAGTTACCACAATCTCCTAGATCACAAGGACGTCCACAAGAAAATCAAGCTTCCACATCACAAACCTATCCTGAAAACTATCTCGAATTCACAAGATGGGGAGACCTTGGCCATGAGTTAATTGAAGCAGATCCATCTCACATGTATCAAGATGAAAGACAGGCAGCTAATTTACCAATGGATGAGACAAGCAAGGGCCTACAAATGATGCTTGCAATGGGCTATGACAAAAATCAAAGACTGGGACAAAATGACAATGGGCTCATAATACCTATCATGCTAGAGACGCGACCCATAACAAATCTTGGTCTTGGATGTACCCCTCTGAGAATAACCACATGTGATCGAAGTCCTCCAGTTAGAATGGTTAATATTTCTCCTCAGCCAATACTAGCACAAGTACACTCACCAATATTCATAGATAGAGACACACATAACTTTATAACTGAGCCCTATATTAGTAGCGATGACGAAGATACCTTGACCAATCTACCTAGGTTATTTGAGGACACCACCCTACGTATGATTAGCACCCTCTCCTTTGAACCAGGCCAACAGAATCATGAGATCCATTTAGTGTACCCCCAACTCATCGACTATGACCAATGAGGACCACCGATTCTCGATACATTCGAAAATGATGAGGCGCTCTTAGAATTCATGGGATTGCGGGACAACATTCTAGATGGGGATCACAAAGTAGGCTTTATAATAGAATTGGACACACATGCCTATTATGGGAAAATGATTGAATCCTTCAGTCGCAAAAGTGAGAAACTAAGAATCATATCCAAGTCCTTGAGTGAAAACCACATTGTGGCACTCTCTGACAAGAAAAAAGTAAAAAGAAAGGACGTATCCAATGGTGAAAACCTTTCTGAGGCACCTGAGGATGAAGGATTCAATCTTCCTCTAAGAGCTATTCATTAGGAGAAGTCAGCAGTCTTGGCCAAAAAATGCAATCCGGTCAACCTAGGAACAGAGGAGACCCCGCATCACATTTTATGCGGAATCACTATTATCAAAAGAGAAAGAACTCCTAGCAGCATTCCTAAGGGACAGAAAAATAAACTTCACATGGAGTTATGCTGACATGCTAGGGCTTGATCCAGAGACTGTGGTTCATCATTTAGCAGTGTATCTAGAAGCAAAGCCGGTAAAAAAAATCTTCGAAAAATGCATCCTCAAATCGCCTTATTGGTCAAAATGGAGCTCAAAAAGCTACTAGATGCAGGATTTATCCGACCAATTGATTATCCAGAATGAGTGTCAAATTTGGTACCTATATCAAAACCTGACGGAGCCATCAAAATCTGTACAGACTTCAGAGATTTGAACAAAGCATGTCCCAAGGATGATTTCCCGCTTCCCAACATTGACATGATAGTAGACATGACAACATGACACGAGATGCTATCACTAATGGACGGATTCTCAGGATACAACCAGATCATGATAGCAAAAGAAGATCAACATAAGACTGCTTTCACTTGTCCATGGGGGACATATTGCTTGAACATGGTGCCATTCGGCCTAAATAATGTAGAAGTAACCTATCAATGGGCCATGACACTGATATTCCATGACATGATCCATAAAAAAATTGAAGACTATGTCGACGACATTCTAGCTAAGTCAAGAAAAAGACAAGATCATATAGCAACCCTAAGTGCTATCTTTGACAGATTGGAGGAATACAAAGTCAGACTAAATCCCAAGTGTGTCTTCGTACAATCAGGTAAATTGCTAGGATACATAGTCTCCATGAGGGGTATCGAGGTAGATTTGGAAAAAGTGAAAGCAATCCTCAAGATGGAAGAACCAAAGACATTAAAACAACTGAGAGGTCTCCAAGGAAAACTACAATCCATCTGACGATTCATAGCACAACTGGTGGACAAGCAGAACCCATATTCTCACCTACTCCACAAGGGAGTGGTGTACAAATGGGACACAAAGTGCGAAGAAGCATTTAACAAAATCAAGGAATATCTATTGACACCACTAATTTTAATGCCACCCATCCCAAGAAATCCATTAATCTTATATGTATCAGCAACATCAGTAGCCCTTGGAGCTCTCCTAGCTCAGCATGATGAAAATGGAACAGAGAGGGCTATCTACTATATTAGTAGGACAATGGTCGGTCATGAGCTAAATTAATCATTCATCAAGAAAGCTTGCCTCGCAGTAGTGTTTGCATCCCAAAAATTTAGACATTACATGTTGGCACACAAGATAAAGCTCATTACCAAAATTGACCCCCTCAAGTATCTCTTATCAAAGGCAATGCTCACAGGAAGAATGGAAAAATGGGTAATGATATTGTCGGAGTATGACATCGAGTATGTAGAGTAGAAAGACATTAAGGGACAAGTTATTGCAGATCAACTAGAATAAGCACCCATTTATTCTGAGAACCCTCTTGTCTCAGAATTCCCATATGAATCCATTTTTAACCTCAATGTAACTGACCATTGGAAACTATACTTCGATGGTTCATACACACAACATGGATCAGGAGCTGGTGTATTCTTCATCACCCCACAAGGGGACTGCATACCAAGGTCATACAAACTAGCATTTCCTTGCACTAACAACATTGCGGAATACGAGGCTTTGACTATAAGTCTTAGGATAGTAGTGCAATGGAACATCATAGCTCTCAAGGTATATGGAGACTCTCAGTTGATCATAAATCAGGTCAATAATGAATATCAAACTAAGGATGATAAGCTCACTCCATACAAGAAATTGGTGGAGACACTCAAAGAATCTTTCATTGAAATAACATTTGAGCAGATTCCTAGAACCAACAATAGAGCAGCAGATGCCATGGCAACAATTGGGTCCCTACTGGACATCCCCAATAATGTTCCAAAATATGAATTTATGATAGAGCAGCTTCTTGTGCCCACATTCAACGTACCAGAATCAAAATTCGTGTGCGAAATCATTGGTCCTAATGATCCTTGGTACCATGACATCTACACATATCTTCACATAGGAGTCATACCCGCTGACCTCCTGTCAAACCTAAAATGCTCTTTTGTCAAAAAGGCATCCAGATTTGTCATCCTAGGTGATACCTTATACCGTAGAAGCATAGAAGGTACCTTGTTACTCTGCCTAAATGTTGAGGAGGCATTAACCTCTCTAACTGAAGTTCATAACGATATCTATGGTTCACACTCGAGTGGAATGACCATCGCCAAGAAACTGCTGAGGATGGGGTATTATTGGCCCACAATGGAAAGAGAAGCACATGATCATGCTAAAAGGTGTTTACAATGTCAGCAGCATGGGGACCTCATCCATGCTCCAACTCAAGAGCTTCATCCCATCATCACACCATGGCCCTTTTCGCAGTGGGGACTCAATCTCATTGGCAAAATCATACCCACCTCATCCAATGGCCACAAGTTCATCATAACTACAACTGAGTACTTCACAAAGTTGGTGGAAGCCATACCCATGACATATATCACTGGGAAACAGATCTCAAAATTCATCCTGAACTATCTCATATGTTGTTAAGGTGTCCCATAAGCCATTATCTCAGATAATGGGACACCATTCAAGAACCAGGAGGTTCGTGACTTGTGCAAGGAATTCAAAATCCAGTATCGCTTCTCCACCCCGTACTATCCCCAAGGCAATGGCCAAGTAGAAGCCATGAACAAAACCATCCTCAAAATCCTCAAGAAAATAGTTAATGACACAGGTCGTGACTGGAACTTGTAGCTTAATCCCGCCCTCTGGGCTTATCGAACCAACATTTGCACACCCACCGACACCACACCCTTCTCCTTGGTCTATGGATCAGAAGTCGTACTCCCCATTGAGATCAAGCTCCCATCTCTCAGGATATCACTGCAAAACCTTATCATAGATGAAGAATATCAGGTATCAAGACTAAATGAGCTGGAATTACTAGATGAGAAACGAATAGATGCTTTAAATCACTTACAATTCTATCAGAATAGACTCAAACGGAGCTACAACAAGAAAATCAGAAGCAAGACTTTCCAAGTCAGAGAACTGGTCTTAAAAGAAAATCAAAAGAATGTCCCAAACCCAAGCAGCAAAGGCAAGTTCAAACCTAATTGGTTAGGACCATTTGTCATAACAACAAGTTATAAATCAGGGGCATATCAACTATCAACAGCCGAAGGGGAACCTCTGTAGGAGCCCATGAATAGCTCCCATCTCAAAAAGTTTTATGCCTAATTCTTTCAGGTATAAAACCAAAAATCCAAAAAATCAAAAGTCCCGAAAAATGGTTACTTCGAAAAAACCTGGTAAACAAGCGTCTTGGTGACAACAAAAAAATAAATTAAAAAAGAGTAAAAAATCCAAAAAAATAAAAAAGGATCAAAAAATAGTAAAGAGAAAAATCATCCTCTAGTGAAAACCACTTTGGGCAAGTACCTCAGTGAAAACTTGGCAAATAGGCGTCTTGCATAAATAAGCACTTTCCATCCACCAGGATCTTTACAGCTTGTTCGACATCACCCTCCATTTCACTTCCATCATTCATCACATTCAGGTCTCCATCCATCACTCATCCACTCGCATCCACACCATAGCTTGGTCCTGTTTTCGTATCATGATCCCTCCTAGTACTACTCGGCCCATCCTCAAGGTTAGTTTGTCCTGCCTTTATTGGGGTAGTCTATGGCATCATGTTGGGGGCATGTTCTTATCTGATCAGATTCATGTATATTCTTAAAGTCCTCAAATCAGAAAATCCAAAAACATCAAAAAAACATATCAAAATCCAAAAACATCAAAACATATCAAAATCCAAAAACATCAAAGCATATCAAAATCCAAAAATAGGTCAAAAAGTCATTCAAAAAATCAAAAACAAAGTCATCTTTTCGAACTATGTCATCTCTAAGATTGAACGTAGGCAAGGTTGATCTTTGATCATCCCCGAGACATTTAGGTCAGTCCTATAGGAGTCCGTCATAATAAACTGACATTTCATCTTGTATATCTTCATATGTAAATTGGTCAAGTTGTCAGTCGAACTACATGGTCTCTGTGTGTATAACGTAGGCAAGGCTAATCTATTGATCAGCCCCCGAGGCCCCTAGGATAGGTCTTTAGGTTAGTCTCTTGGTCAAAATCTCAGAAAATCCCAAAAACATTTGAAAATATCGAAAAAAATACCAAAAATAGCCTCAAAACATTGCAAAACACCAAAAACATCCAAATATTTGAAAAAGTCCATCCACCTCATATCACTTGCACCCACAATAAACACCACTCATAATAAACTAATCTTCATCCTCAACCTTTGGTGAAACAATTAGAAACAATTCTAGCAGGTTAAACATGAAAACTCAAAAGCGTCAAGTCTCAAGTCTAAGTCAGTACATAAAAAAGTTGGTCAATTCTTTGTGTCAATAGTCCATCATCCAAACAATCCCATATCAATCATCTAATAACATCATGTCCTAGGATGAATCCTTCCTACAAGGGGCATTATTTATCAAAAAGAACATTTTGGATAAACGAAATGATGTGATGCCATCCACTAACATGTCCTAGGATATATCCTTCCTACAGTGGGCATTATCTTTTGGCAATAAGTTTTGGTTCTTATCCTTAAAAACACATTCCCTTTTTGGTTAGCAGTATTGAAGAACATCAACTTGCTTGCATGCTTTATCTTTGTCTTCTAACTTATCTTATTGCACTCAGTCCAAGGACCTCTCGATGATATCCAAACAAAGGATTTAGAGAGATTGGAATGGGGCAACGATCATTATCCTTTTGTCTATTATGATTGTTGGACGTTCTTGTAAAATAAATTGGTGAATACTTTCTTTTTTAGATATGTATAGAGGATGTTTTGGCCAACTTGTTGACTATTACATTGATAGGTTATACCTTTCCGTGTTTTGTTCTGAGGTGTTTGAAACTTCTAAAGTGCATCCTAGCAAGGTTTCTGTATGTCAAGTGTGAACAGGAATACTCCCATCTGTTTGTTGAGTCAAAGTCCATTGCACTAGGTACAATGCCATCTTGGTTCTTTATACCTTGATGCATCATACCTATGTGTGTTATCAAACATAAGGTAAGTAGCCCTTTTAAAATCCCGATCCTTGATAAGCAAATCATCATCCATCTATCATCATCATCATCTCTAATAAAGTCTCGTCAGATCATGGACTTGTTGGATCCTCTTGTCATCATCTCACTTCCGCACTAACATCATGTTAGGAGTAGTTTATCATCATCGCCAATGCATCCATCATGCATCCATCATGTATCCACAAACCATCATCATTTTTCACATCATTGCACATGCATAATCATCATCATAATATAGATTTGTTAGTCTAAGCATCTACATAAATCATACATTTGCATAATCATAGCATATCACATCATCAATCTCATCCATCTCACATCATATCATCATTTAAGTTGTTTAGGATAATATAGATTTTTTATTCTAAGCATCTTAAAATCATCTCATTTGCATCATCATCCATAACCATCCATTTTGAACCTCTTTATTGCGAGATCGACCCTCAAATTGAATCTTTTCACTTGATCTCTTGAGGGGGCAATGTACCAGTGTACTTTCCACTGGGGCAACCGAAAAAATCATAATTTTTTTGAATTTTGATCGCGGCAAGTTTATTCTTTGAACCAATGCAACAAGTACATTGCTTCAAAGAGGGGCAAAATGTAGACATGCAAAATTAGCATCATGCATTAGGTCCATTCATCAATTAATCAAGTTCACCTTCATCCATTCATCAAGTAATCTCATTAATCTCCATCTCCTAAGGTCATTAATTTAAAATTAAATAAACATTACACTAGTAGAATTTGGAAAATAAATGACTACGTGACTAAAACTTTTAGTCACATGACTAAAAATTTTAGTTACGTGACTAAAACTTTTAGTCACGTGACTAACACTAGTAGTATTTGGAAAATAAATGACTAATTTGGTCATTTATAAGTGACTAATTTGGTCATCGGGTAATATCACAACTAAATGGCTAAATAAATGACTAATATCATAAAAATAAAAATGAATAAATAAATGACTAATATTAGACAAATAAAAATGACTAAAAATGACTATTACTCCTCTATTCTTTTTTCTTTCGAATTTGATCATAATCCATAAAGCTTAAGCCCCCCTCATGGGACCTCTGCCTAAGTGGGCCATTTGGCCACCTAGGTTGCTTGGTGCACCAAAAATACCTATTGTGTAAACTTGAAACCATGGCTTATCGTTTGCTAAAAAAATTTTCAAATGAGGGCTTTATTTTTCCCCTCTTTTTACTGTTTATTGAGTTTTAATAAGCATACCCTAAAACCCTATCAATATTTTATTTTCAAGCTGCAGCTCACAAAATTGGACAAGTGAAAGGTCAATACTAGTGAGGAAGAGTTTGGAGGAGTGGAAACCAATAGCGAGTGGAAAGCAGCAAAAACCGCTAACAATATAACACAATTTGGGCGGAATCTTCAGGTAATTTTTGTGACAAATTGCATCATCTTTAATATCAAACTACATTTCCTTCCTACCACTACTACACAAAAGGGGATTTTAAGACATTAATTGAAGACAAAATATTAATTTTGTCTTAAATATATATTTTATATTTAAATTATATTTTTAATTTTCTAATTGTCTTAAATTAAGACAATAAAAAAATACTTTTTTAAAATATTTTTTTTACACCGAAGGCGTATCCAATTTGAAAGGCCCCAACCTAAATTTTGCATTCAATGGTACATATTTTCTAAGAAGTCTTCATTGATGAACAAACTGATCCTTCTCATTGGTTTGTTTGGTCAGATTAAATATTAAATGTAGTTCATTGTGGTCAGGAGATGTATGCAAGCCAGTTGCCATAATGAATCTTTATGTTATGACTGTCTAGTCATAATGGTGCCGCATTGAAGATCGACAGGTTTTAGAGATAGTAGATATTTGAGCTGGAGACATGATTTTTCCAGCCTTTTGAACGTAACTATGTAAAAAAAATTGTATGCCAATGTGAGACTATTTTCAGTCAAACATAACACCTATTTGAAGTTCCTTCATTGCGCTATCTATCGATGTTCCTCCTTCAAGTTATCAAGGTCCTATTTTTTGTCATTAAAGCATAGTTGTTGGCATAGCCATGGTAAAACTGCAAGTTGCATATCGAGTTAATGATTTAGACCATCAACTAGAGTGTTGTATGTAACAATATTTGGAGAGCAGTAACTATGTTTCATTCCAACTACCAACCTTAGAGCTTATCTTCCCTGCCCACCTTGCAGAGACCATTAATTAGTGTACTACAGGCAATAATATCAGGCGAAATGCCAAATTGTATCATCTCAGCAAATAAAACAAGAGCTTCATCTACTCTGCCTCTTTTTCAGATCCCATCAATTAGGGTGCTATATATATGTAACAATATCAGGAAAACAATGTGCGTGCCCCATTTTGTGCAAAATACCAAGAGCATCCTCAATGTGACCGCCTTTACACAGAGTCTTTATGAGAGTGTTATAAGTGATAACATTTGAATGTATTTCCATCTCTTTCATTTCAACAAGAAGGAAGTTGATTCTATGCAGATCACCAGAGTTACCAAGGCCATTTAAAAGCGCGGTGAAGGCTACGACGTCGAGAGGAAGGCATTCAATTATGGCTGAATGTAAAAGGTCCTAGGCCTTTTTTGTGTTTCCCGATTTACATAGGGCATTAATGTACTGAGTGAAGTGAAAAACATTAAATTTTTGCGTGATGCAAGGAGGGGATTTCTCCTATTTGCGTGTGTGGTGAGATGAGGTTTTGTATTGTTTTATAGAATGAAGAGAAGTTACCTCTTTAAAGAGGGGGCGTATCCATTTAAAGTTGTGCATCATCTTCATCTCCATCTTCATGTGGTTAACAGAGCAGAGTAGAGCAGAACAAAACCCTAAAATATTCTTCCCTCATCAACAAATAAACATAAATGCAAATACAATTTCGCTCATGAGGAAATAAAAGCACCTATGTTTCTTGGTTAGTAGTTTATATTGATATAGTATAGTTTAATATATACTTTAAGTTTTAAAAAATTATGTTTATAAAAATTCCTAAATTTTCTTAATTAAATAGGAGTTACAAGATGAAAAGTTATATTATCTTTCATATT
Source organism: Sequoia sempervirens (assembly GCA_007258455.2). Lineage (NCBI taxonomy): Eukaryota > Viridiplantae > Streptophyta > Pinopsida > Cupressales > Cupressaceae > Sequoia > Sequoia sempervirens. The sequence goes on along the minus strand of VDFB02353493.1, from coordinate 91,873,065 downwards.
TATATTTTGTAGTAGATATATTTTTTTAACTTTTAAATAATTATTTATAAAAATAGAAAGAATTAAAAAGTGAAAAATTGAAAATATTTTATAAAGTTTATACATTGAATGATTTTACTTATTATATATATATTTTTTAACTTAAAAAAATAATTTATAAAAATGGCACACAAATGTTGGGCGTACCCAATTGCACACCTAAAGTGCAATATCCAGTTTATTTCCCTCTTCTCCTTATTTTCCCTTCTCATTTTCGCTCCCTTATTCGACATGCATTTTCCTTTTTCCCTCATTTTTTAACGATTTCTTCCAAGATTACCGGAAATATGACCTACAATGCACTCTTGTTGACAGAATTTGTGCCGCAAAGAACATCCGCTTACATTAGTCAAGATGATTTGCACTATGTGGAAATGACTGTAAGGGGAAACACTGCATTTCTCTAGCCAATGCCAAGGTGTCGGGTCAAGATAATGTATTTGTTCTATCTTTTCGTAATCAGTGTTTGATTTTCAGTTTTTGGCATCTTGAATCTTGCAGTTAAACTATTTGAAAGAGCAGGCTTAGGAAAGAGGTAAAATAGGTTTGAATTAGGACAGAGTTGTGGGGGAAGTTTTGTCCAGGGGACAGATTTGTGCCTGCAGCCAAGTCTAGGGAACATGGATGGCAGCAGAGAGAGTTGGTTTGGATCATTTGGGGCTTGTATAGGTGGAAAGGCTAATGGTTTTTAAATTTGGGTCAGCTTATGTGCAAAATTGGACAAACGGAACATTAGGATACTGCATTTATGAAAAGACCAAAAGCAAGTATAGAACGAGACAGTAAATGGGTGAGGAATGTTCCCTTTTCTTCTATACTTATATATTGCTCAAAATTTATACCCTTCAGGTTTTGACTTCATGATGGAACTAAGAATAACCTGATACTTGACAATCCATCTATTCACACAATTGTATCCATGCAATCTCTCTCTATATGCACACATGTACAAAAATATTTATGTTCCTCAAAGAGTTCCATCTTGCTTTGTTTCCAAAATTGTCAACTAGCTTCATTATGTGTTTGTTATGTTGTTTATAAAACTTCTCATTTATTTCTAATTTCTTCCAGATTTCCCAGGTGATCTTTGATGGGAACTATATAATAGTTATTAATTTTGTTCTATAGGCTTGTTTTCGTTTTCCTTCTATCTTGTTCTCAAAATGTCATTCAACTTAATTACATGTTTGTCATTCTCATTCAATTATATTTCATATATGGGTGGATATTGTTCCATAACAATTAAAAAAAAAAGCAAAAAATAAAAAACAGTGTTTATTATGCTTAGGTTTAGGTTCCTTCTAGTAGTGTAAAACCTTATGATAAAAAAATAAGAAATTATTTATAAAGTTACACACTCGATAGTAGCTTGTTGGGTGAATGAGGGTCTGGGGTTTGATTCCTAGTTAGTCTAAATAATTGAACATGTTGTAAACTCAAAAATGAAGATGCCTAAGTGAAAGATGATTATTCTATTAGGTTGGTTGTAGCTTCAAGAGAGAATTTGTGTGTGGGGGAGTGTTGAACATCATTCAAATGAAATCTTTGCTTGGATCTTAGTTCAAGAGAGAGCCTAGGTAATAGGTAATAATTCATATTTTAATGTAGTCTTAGATCAATTCTAACTTTCACTCCTCAAATGTAAACCTATAGTCTAGCTTTAGTTTCCTCACTTTTAATGTTTGTGAAAAGTGGAATGATAGGCCTACAAGTGAGACAACAATAGGACATGATGGTGGAAGTGCTTTTGTTATAATTTTCATGTTGGAAACACAAAAGCTTGCCTGGGTGAGCGAAATTTCATTTCTGCCACCTTATTGGCTTTTGGTTGAAGTGCTTCAATAAAAAAGTTGTTTGCATCATTTTTGCCTTTAGGTTTTGACACAAAAATTCACTTATATTCCATGGGCTAATTAGGAAAATCTAGGTCATTCCCATGACTGTGCTTGGCATATTGGGGTGGTCTATCACTCAAGTTACTGGCCCCTTTGTGTTTTAGGGCATTGTTTATTTTCTTTCAACAACCCCTCAGGCCATTCTTCTAGGCTTGGGGTCCTAGTACAACTCTAATACTCTTTTATTTTCCACAGAGATTGAACTTAGAATCTTCACATTATTGCTTTATCACTTAAGCTACTAGCTCCTTTGTGGCTTGGAGTGTGCCTTGTTTTCTTCCAACTGCTATGCAACCCTCAAAAAGGGAGTAACTGTTTGTGGTTATAAACTTTGTGCAAAAATAGACCTACAATTGGAAAAGTATTAGGAAATGAGAGTGGAAGTGTGAGAATAAGTAGATAACTTGTTGATTTTCTTCTAAACATTGTAGGAGATGAAGAGTAGAAAGAGGAAACCCATGAAATATTCAATATGAACTCAAATTTTTTTAAGAGTAAGAGAAGTAAACTCAAATTGTGCTCTAATAATTAGAAAACCTGCTCTTGCACCTTAGAAAATATGAAAAAAAATAAATTGTTAAACTATACTAAACAACTTCATAAATTTAAAGCAACCGGCTATTATGCTCGTATGAGAGTTCACAACATATACCTAAGAAAATCTTATCTAGAATATATACTAGCAAGCAAAAATGGGACTGTTAAAGTAGAAATGATTTGAGAATCCCTGTTAGATTTGATAGTGTGTGTTGCAATGAGGAAATCATAAAGAAAATTATCTTTGATCTTGGTGTCAAGACCACTTGTTTGGCCTAGCATAATACTGTCCATGTTATGTAAAGGCTAGCAAGATGAAGTGTTGCTCCAAATGTTTTAAGGTAGATGTTAACTAGAGTAGGTTTGTAGACACAAGAAACATTTTAGTTCGAATAACATCGAAAAAGTGCAGTCCTATTTATTTTCCTTAAAGTTGGGATTGAAGGCATGCTGTAGAAAATTTAAAACTAGGAACCTCCATTTTATCACAGGTTGCACAATATTTCAACACAAACAATTACAATTTGTTCATGGCCAAAATGTTCTCTACTGCACTGAATTTTCCAAGTTTTCATGATGTAAAACACAACATAGTTTGAATGATCATTAGATGACAAGTGTAAAAAGTAGGAAATGGAGAAGACAAGGAAAATCAGACAAGTTAATTGTATCATGTTTTCATTTTAATAAAATGGAGGAAATATAATTGCATATGAAGAAAAATTGGAAATAGAGGATGTCAAGCAGACATGCAATAAAGTCATCTCATTATTATTCAAATACTATTACTAAAAGAAATAAAAATTGAGATGATATAAATATATATGTTATGGTAATTAATAATTTGGGTGCTCACCTTTTAGCCAATTCAAAGCTCAAGCTTTATGACATCATCTATCCACAAAAAGAAAAATTGGATATTGAGCAAGCCACCGGAGCAATTAGGCAATTAATCGAGAAAAATAAAATCTTGTTGAACCACATGCTCAGGATTAAGTTGATTTGTCAACAAGGGATTGAATTAGCAATCCAAAGTTGAAAGGAATTTCTTGGATCATCAACTTTTGCTAAGTATTTAGACGATGTTGATTGTATGAAATTCTAGAGATCAACAATCTGAAAGGAAACATAAAAATTACAGATTATTTGGCTCAAAGGATAATGATTTTTGTTTGGAATGATAAATATGTTTCAGAAATTTCTTGAGAAATAGTACAGGTGCATTAGAAAGAAGAAACCAAAATGAATGAGTATTTCTTGAAGACTACTGCAATTTTCTTGGAGCTGCATGTCTTGGGAAAGTTATAGGCACATTTCTTGTTGCCTTGGCATACAAGAATCAACCTCAGAAAGCACTAACATTGGGTTTCCTGATGAATACAAAAGGGCTAGTGGAGCTCATTGTGCTCAATATTGGTAGAGATAGAAAGGTTTGTAAAGTTTTTTCTATCATTGTGCTCAATATTGGTAGAGATAGAAAGGTTTGTAAAGTTTTTTCTATATCATTTTGAGATGTTTACAGAGACATACTCTCTCAACTTACAATTTAAGTGAAAGATATTTGGCAATTATTGACAAGAATTGTTCTTCAAGTTGCCTTCTCTAAAGTGAAGTTTCTTTAAATGAGAATGCCAATATATTAAAGCATTACTAGGGAAATGCAGATATACGACGATACTAGTTTACTGTACTACTATGAAATCTAACCTTTTAAGTTTATCGAGTATGCATAATTATACAAAGGATTTCGTAATGTAAAACCCAAATTGGTTGTCTCTTCATTGATACAATCACACACTTTCAAAAATTATGTTCGCGATCATTTCTAATTGCATATGCCACTGACATATTTTAGCCGATAGGCTATATTTTGTGTGAGCTTTTAGCCGGAATGTTGTCTAACGTCGGAATGTTGTCTCACACCTAAAAACGGGAAGCACTCCTCCAAAACTGCTGACTGTTTGCAGGTCACCATTTATTGCTGAATGAATTGGAGTCTTTGCTGTCACTATATTCTAATTTGCACCTTATGCGTATACCTGTGACTAAGCATTGCAATTACATGTGTTTAAAAACATGCCATTACAGCCCTGCTATCTTTTACCACTCTTAACTGCAAACGGTGCCTCCACCTCCAAATCCACTCGCACCTGCGGATTTTGTTTGAACTCTTCATTTTATCCCTGGCATAGTCCTTCATATGGCTTTCAGTATCAGCAATCCACATACGTGCATAATCTATCTGATCAGAACCAGGAGGGTGCCTTCCCTTCAGAGAATTATACAACCATGAAAGAACAAAAAACACTGCAAGACCAAAACCCCCTGCAGAAAATAGAGGTGCCATAAAGAGCACCATCGCCTTAGCCTACATAACCGCCTTCCCCTATCAATAAGTAGCCTGCCCGGGTGTGTATAGTAGCCAAAAGCTATAACCGAACCGTTTGCTGTTCCGTTTCCTAGCCTACATAACCGCCTTCCCCTATCAATAAGTAGCCTGCCCGGGTGTGTATAGTAGCGAAGTCTCGAAAAGCTATAACCGAACCGTTTGCTGTTCCGTTTCCTAAAAATATTTACTGGTATATTTGTTCTTCCGGTGCCTGGCCACTGTTTTATGGTTAATCTCTTTATTGCTGTTTTACTGTTTTGTTGTTTTACTTATGCTTTTCCATTGCCTATCGAATGGTAATGCCTTTCATTCTTGGTTCTACCCTTAGTCCTAGACTCTTCAATAGGGTTTCAAATCTTCTTTTCTTTTCTAAATCAATGATAATTCTTCCCCTCCATTCTTGGAGTTTTGTTATTCTTTTGTTGAGATATCTAGTTTTTTTTTGGGTTTTTTGTTCTTGAAAATACAGAAGATGGTGGAAAATTTTAGATATGCACTTCTTACTCATAGTTATCTTCATAAATTCCTGTTTCTTTATTGAACAAGCCCATGTTCATTGAGTAGCTGTGCGAGAAGGTGAAAACCTAAGCAGAAACCTCACTATTGAGTCTATTTATAACAAATCTCAGCTATGAGTTAAACAGCGAAGAAGCCTGTTTTTAACTTCTAGATTTGCTGACCTTCAAATTCTCAGTTTCTTCAGAAAGCAGCACATTCAATTTATCAACGGATCCCTGATTCATGGGAAGGTCAACACATTCTTTTCCTTCTGTAATGTTGCTTCTATCACTATATTCAATGCCCAGGAGCTTTCAATACTGCTTGTATGTGGGACATCATTCTCTTCATCTGTTGCTCTCAGTGAAGGATCCCTTTCTTTGATGCTTGATTCCACCATTTGAATTGTCAATGATTATATTTCTTCTTCTAAAATTGCTTCCGTATTGTTTTTACAAGCCAAAGATTGTTGACTGGGTTGAAAATTTTTATCAGAACTCAAAGAGACAGGAGGAGCAATGCCAATGTTTTCTGGCTTGTTTGCATCCACACCAGGTTGATCAGCATCACAAGTTTCAAAACCCAATGATAATAGTTGTGAGGTAGCTTGTGTTTTCACCGTTTCTCTTACCTTCTTACTTATCTGCCCAAATATGTTTTTGTTCCTTTCAAAAGTATTCCTGGGAATTTGAAGAGTGATGAAAATTCTGAAAAGCATTAAATTTGCTTTCTTTTGACCCAAATACATCATCCATTTTACTTATTAATAAGGAAGATAATGCCTGTGTTACTGACTGGCCGATGTCAGCACATGCCTTTTTCCTATCCTGTTTATTATGGCAATGGTTCCCAGTCATATCAGCCTTTCCTATAGACTTAGACAAACACTGTAACCTTGAAATTTTCTCCTCTGTTATTTTCAGAGTTTCAGATTTTCCTTCTTGGAGGTTCACTAGAACTATTTCTTTCCAAACATCAGACGAGTAGGATCACAATTGCCATCACATGCCATGTAAGGAATCACAAAAGTTCTTCGTACTAGTTTTCTCAACTAAGATCTCTGAAGAAGCGTTAATGCCATCAAAAAAATCTCTACAATTATCAAGACACAATTAGATTTCCACCCTCACCTCTTTCTCCTCTATTTCAATCAGTTTATCCATAATTCATGAAAATATCGATTTCAGCTCTCTCTATCTGTTGGTCGAGGGAATCGCTTGCTCGAAGGGTCGAGCTCGAAAGTCGAAGTGCATTCAGTTGGGGTGACTAATTCACACATTCATTCGTTTGAATCTCGAGAGCTCGAGCAGAAAAGAGAGTTGGGTTAGTAAACCTAATGCCTTCTCCTGAATTCTGCTGCTTTTTTAATTGGGTCTTTGAATTTCTGCGGAATTCGTTGTAGCATTCACTCATCCGGTTTTTATTCCTATTCTAATGTTAGCGCAACGTGGATAGGGTAGGATTCTTCTGATGAAGTTGGGATTTTTGCAAATGGATCAAGTGACTCATCAAGGCATAAATCCCCTAATAGCAATACAGAATGGACTAGAGACAGGCTTGTTGGGAGCCTACTATTCTTAGTCGAGCACAGACACTGGAATTCTGGCAACACATCCATTACTGCAACGATTGGGGAACAACGAGGAATTGATGCAGAGAATCAACCAAACCACACAAACACAGGGTACATCAGACCCAAAGAGGATCTAATTGAACAAGCAACAAATTCCACTTTTCATTTCATCAATTTCATTATTCTACTCAACAAAATCCATCAAAATCATTTGAGCTTACAAGGCTTTCAATGAGACAAAACACCAGATCGACAACTCAGACCTTTATCAGACCATTCAAATGCATCTTTTCCATCATAAAAAATGACAAACAAATCAATAATCTGATTAATAACACAAATCCAACCAATCTTTCAACATTCTCTTTCCAAGGCAAATAGACAACTAAGCATACTCCCTTATTCAGAAACTTACTCCAGACCTTTATATCACTAGAAACCTCATCAAATTAACTAAATCAAACCAAGACATGTTCACAAAATACTGTAGTTCCAGATTCTTCAACTTTAGCAGTCCAATACCTCTTTGGACACTCAAAATACTTCATCTTCCCAATGCTCCAACACACACCCAAACAGCAAGTTAGCATTTTAAACCTTTACCAGGGATTCAAGTCACCTTTACCAACATCCTTCCAATATCCATCATCAATATCTCTAATTTTACAGAAAACTCAGTTTTCTTCATTAAGCATCAAACCCTAAACCCTAGTAGCATGGCAATATGGCTAAATCGGGTATTTCCATTTATTTCCCATTGAATCTCTTTGAACAAATTAAAGTTTCAGAAGCCCATTATGATCTATTCAAACATACTTCCAAATCAGATATTGTTGCTTAGGATAAAACATCAAATAAATTAACTGTCCGCAGTGAGAATGCACCAAAATAGGCTAAATTTACAAAGCACCTCCTACCAAATTAACTCCCTTTCATCAAGTAACCAAAAGCAGTCTTCCATTAAGTCACTAAACTCAAGAATAAATCAACATTTCATCATTACAATCCTTCCATAAGTCATAAAACTCAAACCTCTGTTTTAGGCTTGTCAATGCTTCAAGTGATGAGGGTTTATTGAGAACACATATTCCACTCCTCAAGATACGTTTCCACTACTTCAAACAGGTTTAATAGGTCTGCCCCCTCTAGAAACCGTACTCCAACCATTATCACTAATATTTTAACAAACTCTACCATGTAGCAACTTTCTTTGCATAGAAATCATCAAAAATCAATTGTAGCAGCAACTTAGGCAATGCATTCTTGTTTCCCCTGCATAAAACAACACAACCACAACCTAGAAAATCCTAAATCAATCTACTCCACCGACCTATAAAGACTAATTCGGTGGAGTAGTGAGCATTTACTGAATTGACTCTCAAACCCTGTTTTAAGGGTTTCTGACTGTTTTTCAGAGAATACCTTCAAACGAATGTTCTACACTATCAAACCTCTCCTAGATGGATTGAAAGAAATGATAATTCACTTATCTATCAAAAACAATAAGATTTTAAACCTAAATCTTCTGCCCAAATTATACAAATGGATGAATAACAGAAAGAAACTCAGAAAATCACCAAAACAGGGTACTCTATTGATAATAAATCTTCAAGAATACAGAATCTGCCCTCTTGCTCACCTTTGACAATGTCGTTATAGATTTTTCCAAAACCTTAAATTTCCTTTTCAACCTCCCAACTGCCTAACTACCTCTCCCACCGAGATGTTTCTTGATTTTGCTGTTTTTTTCAAATTTAGCAACTTTTACATAATTTGTCAACATTGCAATATTTGCAAGTTTTTTGTATTTTTCTAATTTGACCACTTAAGACCCATAACAAGACTTAAATACATTAAAATAGACCTCAACTTGACTCTTTCACATGCTATTACAATTGAAAATTCAAATTTTGTCATTTAGCCTTTTGAAGGCATTCTGAGAGCAAGGTGCTCCTGCACCAGGAATCTAGGAGGCCCCATGATGAAAATAAGGCGGCCCTTTGCTGGTGGAGCGACGATAAATAGATGGCAGAAATATTCTTAATTTGAAGATCTTTGATTTGAGCAAAATGGGCATGGGAGGACAATTGTATGGTGTATCTGCCTGGATTGATGGAGGAGGGAACAAACTGTATGTTGTATCTTTTTCTTTCAGAATTAAGAAGAACAATTATTTGTACTTTGAAGAGGTGAGAGGCAAAAGGAAAGGAGCATGGAAGAATAGGCAAACAATGGAGATAAGCTAATGAAGCAAGGGACAAATTGCAACCATAGCCATGGTCCTTTGAATGGAACAAAGGGCAGATTGTATCCATATCTTTTGCACACTCATTGTATTCTGTATCTGCCTCTATGTTGTTACGTTTCTCCATTCTTTTGTAGGCCTTCTGAATTTAGATAATGTTTACTTCATCTATTATTAATAAAATTAGTATAGGGTTGTGCATTGATTTCTACAGATCTTGTGATGGTGGCACCATTGATGGAGGCGAGGTGTCGAAATTTTGTGTTTTTAATTGATGTCTATCTAGGTTGTTTTGGTGTAGATTTCCAAGTTGTAAACATATTATTAGATTTATATGGTCTGATGCTTTCACTATAAAGTTTGAAGTCTCTTTTCATGGTCTGTAAATGGATATTTAATATTTATTAAATTATTCTCTATTTCTGATCTCTAAAAACCAAAAAAGTTGCATCGATACAAGTCTTTCCAAATTCCAACAGAGGCTGGTTTCATAAAACAAAGCTATGAACCTTCAATGAATTCTCAAGAACAAATAGTCATATGTTATCTTAGGATAAGAACAAAGGTAAGATATCCAGGTCATAGAAAAACTGACATTTGTGAAAAAGATTCAATTAACTACCACAAATCATGTAGATCACAGCTATAATTGCTCATCTTAGAAAAGTGCCTTGTGATCATGCATATCTTCATCTATCTGCATGCCTACTCTCACACGCTTATGAAATCTAATGAAAAATATTGAAGTATTAGAGTACCCATAATCCTATTTTATTTCAAAAGCTTGTTTTTAGGATCAATGATATTCTTCTCATGACGCTTACATGAGGTTTTAGGATTATATGGATTGATTTTTCTCTAGGAATTTGGCCCATGCCATGTAAAATTCCAAGTAAAAAAGGCATATTACTGCTTAAATTTATCTGACAGGATATACACAGTGAATATGTGGATAGGATTTGGAGAATGCAAAAAGTGAGTGATCAAATTATAAAAAACTATCGGCGTATTCCTTGCAGCTCCCCCGCTGCAAGTGCTAGTATTAGTCATCTCTTAGGAGCAAGATTGTTCTGCTTTTACTGTTATCCCTTCTTCATACTCATACAAAACAAGAATTCATGAATGATGAAATAATGTCCACTAACCGGCTGATTGAAATCTAAGAAGATTCCCTAAACTAGTGGAAAATATTTTCTTCTAATAGTTTACTTTTTCTATGATTGTAACAATTTGTAGAATAGAAAAGTCCCTTCAAGATTGTACTAAGGCATGAACCATTGACAACAGAGTATTTATTTACTTTTCACTGTGGAATATGTGATAACTGATTTTTGGGGGCAGCAATTATTCAAGTGTCTCAGTTAATAATCATTTTTTCTGTATGGATGAATGTTATGAGTAGGACTCAGAAGCATGTTGCTAAGTCTCATTCTCATAAATGGCTTGATTGAAGAGCACCCTTAGACTATATGGCTGAATTGTATAATATAAGTGTGTGCTTGTGTGGACATTTAAATAAGCTCCCTGATTCGTTTGGCAACCTATCACAACTGCAACACTTGAACATAGAAGGGTGTGGACGTTTAAATAAGCTCCCTAATTCCATTGGCAACCTGTCATAGCTACAACACTTGAACATGGTAGGGTGTACAGATTTAAATAGCCTCCCTAATTTATTGGTGAGTGGAAAACAATGAGATTAGGGCTAGTTTGGAGGAGCTTCTTAACAACTCAAAAAGGCAGGAAGATGAGGTGGCAGAGGTGCCCCTCAACTGCCACAGGGATGACCTCGTATCTCCATGGTGTCGTAATTTTTTAATTGAAAGAAAATAGTTAAACATAAGAATAAAGAAAAGAGTTGGTGGGGGGAGGAGGCACAAACTACCCTCATTCCCCTTATTAGTGGGCCCTCCACACTCCGTATCAAAATTTATAGTTTTTTCTATTTTTAGGGATGTCTCCTGAAAACAACAGGGAGTTCTGGAGACTTCTTAACTATCCCCAACCTTTCTTCCACACGAGATGAGTCCCAAGTGTTTGGAGATGCACTTCCCACTTCCACTGTTTAAGTGTTAATAAGTTATATACAATTGGGGTTAAAAAATATGCCATCTTCGGTACCTGATTTTTTAGAACCTCCCCTACTCTCTCCTATACCCATATTAGTTCTTGATGGTATCCATGGTCTGGTTCTCCTTGGAGAAGTCCCTTAGGAAACTTTAAATTAAAACAAGAAAAACTTAACCTAAACTAACCTAACTTGTTTCTACCTTTGTTCCTCCAACCCTCTTGCACCCATGCCACAATTATTTTTAGCATTTCCCATACTTCTTTGTGGTAAATTAGATTTTATTTTTTTATTCTTGTGGAGATCATTCATTGCTCTTTCACTCTATTCCATTTATAGTTTATCTGTACTCTTCAAGTTTTGTCATGCTTTATCACTGTGCTGAACTGATTTCATGTGTATTTTACTAATTTTTTGGTGCTCTATTAGTGTTCCAGTTATAGTTTAAGCATATTATATGTATTTTTCAAGTTCAATATTATGATCAAATCCAAATATTTCATACCAAAGTCTTGCAAATGAGAATTCTGTAGAAAATGCTTTTACTGATTGGACAACATGTATAAAGGTGTTTATTCACTCACAAATGCAAATATGAGTTTGAAGAGAAACTGGATCAGAGTTAGCATAATTATAAAGATTTATTAAAATTCTTCTTTGCTAAATTGTTATCTTATTTTATGAATTTAGAATGAGTACAAGCAAGGGATCAGTGCCTAGAACTTCGATCTCGGGGACTTAAAAGCTCAAGCTGCTCTGGTATGGAATATATAGTCCTCCTGACAACTAAGTGGGAAGTCTAGTGGAGTAATGCATTTTTTCTTTCATTGTATTGATATATATTTAAGTATTGATAAAACACTTTTTGTGTCTTTCTTATTCTATGTCCATACCCTAGTCTAATTCTATTGCCTTATACATAGATTAAAGATGATGACGAACTTTCTGCCACAAAATATGAGGCGGAGCCTCAAATTCCAACAAAGGAAAACAAGGAGCAAATTGATAAACCATCATATATTCAATCTACCGTGTCTCCCCTCACACATAAAGATGAGACTGCTGAAAAGGTAGGGGGGCTTGTTTACCATAACTAATAGGTAATAGTTTTGGAATAGAAGGCTACAATCAAATACTTTTACGGAAGAGAGTTTTTTCCCCTTGACACTTGATAATTGGGTTATGAATGTGTAAATATTATCATTTTGTTAAATTGAAAATGATAATCTAGAGGTCACAAAACATTTTTGTAATACCACCGAGTTTACAGGATGGAGGCCATGTGACACGCTTTCAGCCAGGATCTTTGACATCTACTTTACCACTTCGGTGTCTAAATGGTCTCAAGTATGGAATTTTTTTGTTTTCAAGCTATCAATTTCTTTTCATTTTATTTTGAGGATAATACAAGCACAATGGTTCCATTTTTTTAATAAATAATAAGTTATGTGGAAGCCAAATAAAGTAATAATCTGTATCAATAGTGGGATCTTTGAGTTTCCTCTAGACAAATAATATCTACATATGGTTTGTTTGTTGATATTATAACTACTTTATAATTTTGATTTATATTCATTTTTAATTAGATTTGTAGCCATTATTTAAAGAATACATTTTGGATCAAAGGATGTAACTGAAATTGGATTTAAAATTAGAGATCTTAATGGTTCTGAGCTTCAATAGAGTAATGACTAGTTTACAAAGTATAACTGAAGTTATAAGGTTTTTTCAATGGAAATTTTGCAGAGGGAAATTTGACATCATTGATGATGATCAGTGTGACAACCCAACATGGAAGGAATGCCAATATACCAAGTCTGAATCTGGTAGAACACAAGATATGCAAATCCAGAAAGGTAATGTAGAGAAGTTTAAGAATGATGATAGAAAATTGAAGCTTCTTGAGGATGGAAACTCTGCTTCAACACAAGGTCATAAAGTATTGAGTGGGCTGCTTGTACTAGAGCATGTGCAAGCATCTTACAGATTACGAGTTGTAGATTTTAACAAGCAAGATTCAATATTTTGGTTTTTGGAGCTTTTCACTAAAATAGTAATATTTTATTTGTACATAAGTGTAGGGGAGTGGATCTAACATTCAAATATGGACTTTCTACTACCCTGCTGAGTGAATTCTTGGTATTTATCATAATGTAAACAGTATTTGTCTTCTTCTTCTTACTGAATTATTTGTATTTTCCATCCTAGCCTCACAAGATCCTTTTCATTAAACAACATTTGGGAACATTGAATGTAAGAGGAATTGTAAAGTATGGATTGGGTTATGAGATGCATACAAATTTATGATAAGATCTGTTCTAAGGACATGAGTAAGTGGATCGCATCTTCAAATCAAGGAGATTGATTGTGCCCATAAAGTTCCTTGAGCCACTTCCTACTTTGGTAATTTGTGGCTATTAATCAAATTTATTTTTGCTCTTTTTCTTGGACACTATAGAGGCCTACAAAGTGGCATAACTAAAATTTGATGTCACGATTTGGAAAAAATGTGTGTTACATGGGGATGTGTCTTCCCTATTTCCTCATATCTGTCCTTGGTGACGATCATGGGACACAAGGACAGCATGGGATGTCCCTACTAGGGCATGTAATTGTGGATGCATCGCAATCACTGGACACTTGGTTGTATCTAGGATGACCTAGGACATCCAAGATGCCCCTCAACTGCCACAGGGATGACCTTGTATCTCCATGGTGTCGTAATTTTTTAATTGAAAGAAAACAGTTAAACATAAGAATGAAGAAAAGAGTTGGTGTGGCGGAGGGGGCACAAACTACCCTCATTCCCCTTATTAGTGGGCCCTCCACACACCTTATCAAACTCTAAATTTCCCTAGAACTAACTCACAACTCCATTTGCAACCGCTATTGGTTGATGTCTCCTTGGACGAATCACAATTTGATATAGGAATTGGTTCAAAGGTAGAGGCCAATTTTGATAGTGACAGCCCAGATAAAGCTCAACTATAGGAGGTCTAGTTGTATATTTGTATATCTATAATCTTACTGGCATGCCTCTTGTTGGACATTTTGTAGCCTTTGGACCTTTTGTCATTATATACTTCAAATTTTCAATGAAAGAAATGACTCTTTTTTTGCTGCTTTTTTTGAGTCAATGAATATTGAGCATTGGATCTCCAATTTGATGCATTGTGTTTATGTTTAAACTTGAATCTTGATGTCATGTACAACTAGGATTCTAAAATTTTGCATATACCTACGTTCACACACACACACACACAGTTAATTTTTTTGTTATATTGCATAGCATTTCCGTGAAGGGGATGACAAGACATGCTTCAAGAATAACAGTCAAAGATGCCAGTTTTTGGGGATGCCATAGACACCAATATACCACTTTTTGGGGATAGCCTAAAAGTGGTGTAGGGATCGGGACTGTCAGAAACAAACTCAGACTAGTGCATGAAATGTTGGAATGTTTATTTGCTATAATCATGATTTGAAGCAAGATAGTTTGCACGCCCTATGACTAATGGCAGCTATAATAGTCATCATTGGCAACCTATCATAGATTTATTGCGAAGGCTCAAGCCATGTGACCAATGGCAGCTGTAATAGTCATCATCAATTTATGGATACATTGGCCATTTGTATTAAATAATACATTACTTTGCAGCTTTGGTCTATTGCCATATTATTGATTAGTTCTGCCATTTTTGGTACAGTGTTATATTTTGATGAGAATGGTGTGCTATAGTTTAAATTTTATTTTTGCTTAGTTCATCAAAAAATTTCACAGTTATATTATTGATTCTTTTCACATCACAATATCTATACATTGCTATTGGTGTTTATAGCAAAGGAAATGTGTTCCTCTTGGGATTCTAAGTTATAATGAGTTCTTTTTCTGTATACCATTTCATAGCAAGCAGAAGGTTTCTAGCTGTAGCATGGATTATGAGCATGGCAGAGCCTTCAGACATGCCATTTGAACCCTCTAAGGAGGAGTTTTGTATGTGTCTGAGAAATGGAATTATTTTGTGTAGCTTAATTAATAAGGTTCAGCCAGGAGTAGTGCCAAAGGTGGGAGCATGTTGTTGACATTAGCTAGTTAATTTCATTTATCAACATTTCATAATTTTCCAATTGACTTCTTGCTTTTCTACTTTATTATGTTGATAATAATGATAATAATGTCTACGTAATTGGAAAGCGGGTGGTTGAAAATATTCCATCACTTTGTCCTAAAGGCTACCATTTATATACTTATCAATATTTTGAGAATGTCAGAAATTTTCTTGTAGCTGTTGAGGAGTTAAAGTTGCCAACATTTGAAGCTTTTTATTTAGAACAAGTGAGCATGCTCATTCCAATATTATTAGATTCTAAATAATTAGTTCTCTATAATTTTGTCTAATACTGTTGTTTCTTCAAGGGAGCTTGCAACCATGTTTTACAACAAAAATCGTAGGCTATATTTTGGCTTTGAAATCTTACCATGAATGGTCATGAATGGAGGAAATATGGAGGAAATGGTTCTTGGAAGTACACAGGCCTTTTGAAGTCCCCTATGCTTCTCAGAAATGCAAGATCCCCTCAATGTACCTCTTCTTGTATGGTTGCAAAGGCCTTTGAAAAAATGTCAAATCCAATAGATGGTAGCATGCAAAAGAATTGCAGGCAATTGGATCTTTCATGATGTGAAAAGCCTAAATTTATAGATGTAGTGAAGGTTAAAGAAAGTGTTCCTAAGACAGGGTAGATTCAACAAGATGATGTTGAACACAGTCTCACTAAAACTTCACACTGTAGAGGTCATATTCATGACCTATTTGTAATGAAGGGACTAAACTCCATTATCTCATGTTTTTCATTGTTATTTCATGTTTTACAATGCTTGAATTGAAATATAACTTCATTCCTAAGTACATGATGGGTTATTGTGTGTTTATGGCTAGCAAACCTAATTGGAGCTTGGCTTAGGAGTTTTGTTATAGGCATTGAGAATTCAAAGGAAAACATTAACCATAATCTTTTTGAACCGCTACAAGCTGCAACACTGGTATGTAACTTTGTTGTCATCCATATTTTTTGAAATTGTCATTGGAGCTTACCATTAGTGCAGATTTATTTTAGAATAGTAAAATTAATAAATGCATTTATATAGTATATATAGGTTATTTTGTAATGTATTCCCTTGCTAGATATGACCAGATGGGTTGAATATGTGTTGTTTTTATTTGTAACAAGATTCTGGTAAAAAAAAATTGTACATTTAATTTCATCAACGTTCTAGATCACACTCCGTGATCCATCATTAGGATAATTTTCTTTAATATTGATGATGGATCACTGACTGTGATATGGATTGTCAATGATATTAAATGTTATTTTTACCAGAAGCTTGTTTAGTATATCATAGACTCTGCAAATTTCATGTTTATTATGTTTGCATGTGTTAATTTTTAGTTGGCTGTATGGTGTTTTCCTAGAGTTGGGGAATGCAATTGACAACTATGGGATAAAGTTGTAATAGGTCTAGGATAGTTTTAATTTCTATCCATTAGCCTTTTGTACAGAGGAGATAGTAAAGACAATTACTTTGTGTAGGTCTCTGGAGAACTTACAGATGTGTCTTTTGAGCATGTGGATCCAAATGGTAGTATAGGTGGAAAGCGAGTTCATTCACTCCCTTATGCTGATCCAAATTAGCTAGGTATTTAATTTGTATCATAATGCAGTATGTTCTAGGATTGGAGTACTCTATTTGAGGCTTTCATTTTTATCAATGGACTAAACTCAAATGATTTGAGAATATAATGATGTATTTTTATAGTTCATGGGAGAATTGTGTTATCTGATAAAAATCTACTTCCAAATATGTTTTTGATGGATGTTCATATCCTCATCCAAAGCTCCAATTCACATACAGCCAAGGACACTTTCAAGCGTATCAATTACAAATTTACAATCAATAATCAATCTATTGATCATTTGTTCAGGAATAAGGCAGTTGTATATCACTAATTGAATATTGTCTATTTGTTTGTTGTCTTCCATGAATTCATCTTTTTAAAAATTGTAAGAAATAACTAGGAAACATTTTATCTAGCACCTAAGTTTAGTGTGCCATAGTTGGAAAAGGAAAATAAAATGTTTGAATTTTATCCTCTGTATTTTTTGACTTTTTTGAGTTTTTGATGTTCAAATTTTGAAACCTTATTTTCAGGTTGCAGCTACAAATTGTAGAAGTGAAAGGTGAATGCCAATGAAGAAGAGTTTAGAGGAGCCAAAACCAATAGCGGCAGGAAATTTGTGGATTTGCAAGGGGATTAAATGGGTCAAATCCCTATGGGAGGTTGTTGCCCTTCCAAAAGGTCTGCAATTAAGGAAAGGGAAAACATTATAAGTATATGAAAATAAGAGTATTCTATTTATAGTGTTTGTAAGTTGTACAGTGCCACTAAGACATTGAATGTAACCAATGAGATTTTGATTTGCCAATGAGGCTTAATAAAGTTAATTTTCAGAGTGGTTTTTTCTCCACTCATAAATACTATGTTGTGGCTCCTCTTGATTTGTAATTTGTTTGTGTTTGTGTCTGATTAATCATATTTGTTCAAACATTTTAGTCTTCATTTCATGGTGTTTTTTAATATTTGAATATCTATGATACTTGAAATTTATATGTATCAACTTGTGAGGATTAATTAAGTTAGTTTTGATTTGTAATGACTAAATATATGACTAAAGTAATGACTAAATTAATGACTAAATATGTGACTAAATTAATAATTAAATATATGACTAAAGTAATGACTAAATATATGACTAAATAAATGACTACCATGACTAAATAAATGACCAATTAACAACAATCAATGACTAAATTAATTACTACCATGACTAAATAAATGACCAGTTAACAACAATTAATGACTAAATTAACGACTAAATCAACGACTAAATCAATGACTAAAATAGTTTAGTCATAAATTTGGTCACGTTATAAATGACCGACAATAAACTACTAATGGTCACGTGACCAAAATTAGTCATTTATATGCAATTTTTAGTAGTTTATTTAGTCATATATTATTATTTTTGTACTAGTGTTATCATTAACCTTTTAATCAAATAAATCAAACATTCATCTAATTAAATCATAATGCATATTCTATCTTTTTCTGAATTAAATAAATCAAATATTTAAGTCATAAAAGTAAAAATCATCCTAATCATCATTAAGCTAACCTAATCCTAATTAGCCTAACCTAATCACCCATCACATCCTCTAGATAATGCCACTTGCACAAATAAATCAATTTATTGATTTATTAAAACCCTTATTTTCTTTCAACATGGCATTTATGGGGAATATTCTCTCAAGTTTGAAAAATGAGGACAAGTTGACTTGTCCTCTCCAACATTGCATTCATTTCCCATTTTCATGTCCCCCTCTCAAAATTTATTGCACAAATTTGAATTTGAAACTCCCTCTCATGGACACATTTCACAAATCTTGCACAACCTTCAGCCTATCACAACTTGACAAGTGGCCTTCTTTCATTGGTCTACATTTAGTCCCACATTCACCCATTTGGCCAATCTCTCATCAAGAAAATCTATAAATAAGGACCTCATTGTTCATCAAAATCATCCACTTTTTCATGCAAAGTTACTCTCTTGGTTTGAGAACTAATTTTTCTCTTCATCTCCACTGCATCTCATCATTTTAGCTTTTGAGCAAGGATTGGGAAAGGGTCATTTGCACATTTGACACCAATCCACTATGGAATAGGTACTTGTTAATTTTTTTCTTGATGCTTTTAGTCTTCTCTTATCATTTGTTGCATTTTGAAGCATTTACAAGGTATTTCATAGGAGCATTTTGATGGATTTGTGAAATACTAACCCCTACATGAAGTTTAGTGTTTGCAGATTTTAATGGATGCTTTAGAGACTTTCACACTTTTCTAAGACTAATGGACCTATTTTCCCCTTAATTCAATGTTATAAAAAATATTTAAATGCATCCTCACATTAATCTAGAAGGCTTGTAAATTAAACTTAACTTTAATCTAGTGTTGTAACATGATTTACACACTCACATTGGATGTGCCTTTCTAGGCTATGTGGACCCTATTTTAAAGATGTAAAGTGTATTTAATCACACTTTCACATTGAATTTTGTGTCCCAAGACCTAATTTACCTTCACAATCATCACTAATAGGGCCCTATTGCCCCATATTATGCATCCCGAGGCATAATTTGATCAAATAACCGACTAGAACAATCTAGAAACCTTATTTTCTTATCTCTTGACCTTCTAGCTAGTAGAATGGCTCCTGTGGGACCCATTTGCCTTTGATGATGAATTAGTCCCATCCAAGTGGGACACATTCACCATTGATGGTGAATGAGTCCCATTTGAGTCATTTTCGGGGTTTAAGTGGGAAAAGTTAGAATTTAAGTTTTATTTTTCTCCATGTCAGCCTTAGGGATCTAATTAACATGGAAATAAGGTGGATCACCTATAAATACATGTCTTTTAACCTCAATTCATATCTCTTAACTCATTCACAACTCATCCATCATTTGTCTTCCACTTCAAGTCAAGCAAGCTAGGGTTTTATCATTCCAAGTCAAATTCAAGATCACTTTTTAGACATTCGAGGGAAAATTCTTAATCTTTTGTTGCAGAAATTCAAGATCAATCTTCATGGAAAGGTATTAACTCCATTATTGCATGCTTCATTAAACTCTTTCTTCATTTTGCTTTAATTACCTAAAAAGAGGTTTGACCAAGGCAAACCACCATGTCCTAACATTCAACATTTCTCCTTCTCTTCTTGTGTGTTTGTAGATTGAGGTATCTTGAAGACTTGGAAATAATTAAAGATCAAGTTGCAAAGTTTTTGAAGGCATCTTCTTCATTGCAAGGTCAAAATATCAACAAAAAGTCACTTTCAGTGCCAAATATTAGTGTAGACATCCAAATTTGGACACTTAATTTATCCAAATTTATCACTTTTCATCTAAACATCCTCTTATCTGAGTTAATTAAGTAATATTACTATTATTTAATTAATATCTTTAATTCTGCTAAATCCCTAAGGTATTTAATTAATAATTAAATACCTTACCCTCCTTAATCCTCTTTTCATCAAATAAATTAAATAAATATTACATTTATTTAATTCCTCACATGTCATTTTCATCTAATCCTAATCCATTTCTAATCTTCATTAAGGATGTGCACATGCCTAATCCTTGATTAGGATGTGCATCCTCCAACTTTGCAAGTTGGCTTTTAATCCTAATTAGCCCCTAATTATCCTCTAATTACTGATTAATTAAGCCTAATCATTCTCCAAGGAATTTTTAATTCCTTTTTATTATTTCCCTCTTTTATATGTGAATTTTTAATTCACATTCCATCCTTCCAAGGCTTCTAGAACCTTGGACTTGTCACAATCTCCACATGTGACCAAATCCCACCTTTTTGGAGCCCACCTTTTACCCTTTAGATCATCCTAGGAATGTGAATTTTTAATTCAGATTTATATCCCCAACCACCTTTCCTTTTCCCATGTAGATTTTTGAGGAATTCCAAAATTCCTTAAATGTCCCTTTCACTCCCACTTGGGGACAAGAAATCCCTTTTTGTGGAAATCTCCTCACTCCCCAAGGTGCATGTCCTTTTTCAACCTCATGTACCTTCTTGACAACTCATCTCCATCTTATATCCCCTTGGCCACTTCACCCTCCACATGTCAAAATGTGAGGGCTTGTGGGTTCTCAACCCACCATAGCCCTTCATTTTGGCCTTGTTGGAGCAATCTTGACCGTTGAATTCTCTAGAGAATTCAAATTCTTCTATAAATACCCCCTCCTCAAGGGCATTTTCAACACTTTTATTTGGAGCAACCTTATGCTGCCAATTTGC
Source organism: Sequoia sempervirens (assembly GCA_007258455.2). NCBI lineage: Eukaryota > Viridiplantae > Streptophyta > Pinopsida > Cupressales > Cupressaceae > Sequoia > Sequoia sempervirens. The sequence goes on along the minus strand of VDFB02353493.1, from coordinate 91,851,889 downwards.
TTTATCAAACACTTTGCATTCTCATAACTACATGCTGCCAATTTGAATCCTCAATCCTCTACCATCATCTAGCCATCTTTTTAATCATTTGCACCTCTAATCTTGCATTTAGCCACTCAAGCAATCATCTAAGGAGCACACAATCCATTCCAAGCAAGGGCCAATCAAAGAGATATCAACAACGGAGGTAAAATTGTTTGTGTTTCATTTTATTTACATTCCTTTTCATTGTATCACTCTTTTGGCTAATCTTGAGGTGTCCTTGGTATTTTGTCATTTCCACTTTGTAGCTAGTTTGCACATTTAGAGCAGGATAAATATCAAGGTATCACATTTCTAGCATGCCCGGTGGGACCCACACATGGGTCTTGCGTTTAACGTTTCTTTGAGTTAAGAATTTTACAGGAAAAGCTCGCAGAAAGGCGGTAGTGCCCCCGCAGAAACGCGGTAGCGCCCTCCGCAGAAACGCGACAGTGCCCCGTGACAAAAACGCGGCAGCGCCCCACGCAGAAACGCGATAGTGCCCCGCAGCAGTGCCCCACACAGAAACGTGGCAGCGCCCCATATAGAAACGTGGCAGCATCCCGCAGCAGAACCGCGGCAGCGCCCCACGCAGAAACGCGACAGCACCCTGCAGCAGCGCCCCACGCAGAAATGCGGCAGCGCCCCGCGGCAATGCCCCACGCAGAAACGCGGCAACGCCCCCGCAGAAACGTGGTAGCGCCCCAAAATAACATAGTTTGGAAGGTAAAATATGCATTTTGGCTTCGTTTTTGCTCTAGTTTTTTGCGGTTTTCACGTGATAACTCTCTAACATTGTGGTGGCAAGAATATTGTTATTTTTCGCTAACGTTTTGCAGCATATTATGGCGAAATTTGACCAAAGACGAAAAAGAGGACAACTAACATTTGTTTACAGGGTCATCTACATAATTAGACTTTCAAAAATTATCTTTGTTGTTTTCAAACATAGTCTAATTAGGGGGATTAAACCTCATTGTTTGTTGTGGTTGTTTACTTCTGTGTTACCCAAGGGGGCATTGATTTGTTTTCACTTTCCCCTTGCACTTCGTGTGAGCCTGGGGAGTAGTTGGAAATAGTTAGTGTCTTCCTTTTAGTGGGACCTGCTTGGGGATTTCATCACCCCAAGGGACGATTCCAACCACGTGTACCGGCGGGGTATATAAAGGGGGGAGAACAAAAGTTGTACCCCAATCCAGTTGCGTCGTAATTGGTGGAGCATCGAAGTTAGGGTGATACCTAGATAGACGTGAAGAGTTGGTCCGAGCCTTTCAGTATCTCGCTGGGGTTCCCGACTCACGCTTGTGATGGACTGGTGTTCACGGTTGTGCCTCATGTACTGAGAGTATATCGAGGACTCCCTAGAAGCCTTGTGCATCCTAGATTAAGACTTTTCCTTGCCATACCCATAATATTAATCATAGGATTGTGCTTGCTTGAGGTGTTATCTCGTGAAAAATCTGTCAAATTTTTGATACTTTGGACTTGTTTTATCATTTTGTGTCATTTCCATAGCCTTTGCCATCAAAAACCAAGCTTTGTCTCTGCAGAAACGTGGTAGCACCCTACGCAGAAACGCGGCAACGCCCACGCAGAAACATGACAGTGCCCTACGTAGAAACACGGTAGCGCCCTCGCAGAAATGCAGTAGCACCCCTGATTTACTGCAGAAAGGCGGTAGAGCCCCTGATTTACTACAGAAAGCTATCTACGCCCTCGCAGAAAGATGGTAGCACCCCTGATTTACTACAGAAAGGCGGTAGCGCCCTTGATTTATTACAGAAAGCTGGCTACGCCCCTGATTTGTTGCAGAATGCTGGCTACGCCCCTTTAACTTCCCGGGGCTATCATTTACAAACTGTGCATTGGATTGAAACTTCATTGAAAAACCAAAATTGCTCAATTTTTTGAGCTCTATCTAGTGGTACCTTTTTTTTCTTCCTATATAATCAAACCAATCCATTCCTCTAATCAAATAATCAATCCAAGCACCCCAATCCTATTGAGTTCATCCAATCACAATTATCCAATCAATATCATCTAATCATTTGATCCTATCCAATCAAACTGATCTACTAATTTAATCAAATTCATCAAATCATCCACCTGATCCAATCATCCGTTTACTAAATCCCATCAAAATTAAAATCAATCCCATCGCATCATCCAATCATCCTAATCTGAGCTTTTGTCTAATCTTGATCTGAGCTTGACTTAAATCCCAATTTGAGCTTTCATCCATCTCCATTCAAAATCTTTGATCCATTCTATTTATGCTTTCACCATCATGAATCCTCATCCTCCATCAATAGTAGTCAAGGGAAACCCTAATTACGTGGATGACGATAATGAAAGTCTTGTCGATCAAGAAGAATATGACATAGATCCCCTTGACACTATCATCTCTAGTAAGCTTTCTCCATCCACTTTCCACAATCCAATCACCCCTTCCAGTTATCCCGCTATGTCTTCATCCATGCCTAATCATGCTCCTTATGCCCCCTTTGACAATGGATATCCAATATCTTCTTCATCCCCATATTTGTCATCTCCTTCATCTACATCATCCCCTTACACAACATCTACATCCTCTTATCCTCATCTTCCATCCCAATACTCCTATTACAATTCCCCATCCATGTCCCCCTATCCTAATCCTCTTTTCCAATCTTCCCATACTAATCCTACATCCACACCCTTTTACCTTAATCCTACATCCATGTCTCCTCATCATAATCCATCATCCCAATACCTTTATTATAATCCATCCCCCACATCCTCTTGTCCCACTACACCACCTATATCCTCTTGTCCTAATCCACAATCCATGTCCCCCTATCTTAATTCACCACTCCAATATCCTTACCTTAACCCTCCATCCAATCCTAGTCCCCCATCTACTCCTAGTCCTCCATCCAATCCCATTCATCCATCTACTCCTAGTCCTCCATCTACTCCTAATCCCCCATCTACTCATAGTCCTACATTCATTCCCATTCCTCCATCTAACCCTAGTCAACCAATCCATAATCGTTCATCCATTTCTACCACACTAGCTAAGACAACCATATGCAAGTCTCTCATTTCAGAAGTTCTCCAAGGACTCATTACAAAGAAGCCATCCCCAACTCCACATCTTGAAGTCGTGGAACCATGCCATCTAGATCCATCATCCACGGTCATTAGTGATGAGACCCTTCTCCATACCACACCTATTATTGATGTTACCACCCCTAGCACTGATCAAACCATGGAAACCATTGAACCCACTAAATCCATCGAACCCCCATCTCCTACTCCAAGAACCACCGAATCCATCGAAGACGCCCAAGCCCAATCCACTCCCTCTACTCCTAGATCCACCCAAATCCAATCCACTCCTCCCACTCCCAGTGCACCAAAACCCATTCCAATGAACCTCATGAATCTTCCATCCCTCCATCTTCCCCACTTGAAGAGTCCCAACAAGACTCCATTACCATGCCTCCCGCACATGATGAGTCACGCCAAGAGTCTAATCCAAAGCATGCCAGCATATCCCCTTCTCTCGATCAAGATCCTACCATCCCATCTAGTCCACCTCAAGATCACAGTCCCCCATCCATTCCATCCCATGATCCCCTTGTCATTCAAGCTTCCACACTCCATCTCCATCTCCATCGCATGAGCCCACTATCACAAATCCAGATCCTATCATGACCCCTACTCCCTCTCCTGATGTTGCTATCCCATCATCTCCTTCTCATGATCCCCCATCATCGCCTAAAAATGCTATCCCCACACCGCTTGCATATCCCCTTGGTCCTCTCACATTCCTCTATGGTGGTCTCCTCATAGAAGAAAAACAAAGCATATACACCAACCCTCCTCTTCCACCTAACAATGAACTCGCATCATTCTTCCAGAATAACAAAAATCCTATCCTAGATCGAATACTCAAGAAAATGAACTATCAAGGAAAAAGTTTAGGCCTTCATGAGCAAGGTATTATAGAGCCCATCCAAGCTAAAGAACATTTGTATCTGCAAGGTCTTGGATGTACTACTCATGACTCGCAATCTAAAAATGTTGGTACAACCTCTAGACATCCTCAACAAGCCTTTTCCAAAAGACATGTCGGCTCTTCTCATCGCCCTACCAGATCATATGTCACCATCCCTCCTCCTCTATCATATCACCTCAAAACAACTGTCCATCTTCCTCCTTCATCCGCTCCATCCATATTGGGTCCTTATGTCCCCTCATCCCCCATCCCATATCCTCCAAGTCCTAAGTCTATTTTGGGCCCTTATATCCCAAAATCACCTCCTCCATCTCATCCTATCCATCCTTTCATCCATCCATCACCTATCCATGTCGCCCATCATAACTATCCCACTCTCATGTTCCCTAATCAGGATCAACAAAGGCACGTACCTTTACATCATCCATCCACATATCATCCTAAAAATCCTACCTCCATCCCTCCATTCATGTGTCCTCCACATCATCCATCCATTCACACCCATCCCATTGCTACTAAAAGCACTTTGGCTGTTAAAGGAAAAATGCATAAATCTAAGCATCCATATGAATTTACGGCTCCCCATGTCCTCTCTAAAATACATGGTGAATAAAAGAAAAATATAAATCTACATCAAATCCATAGGCCACAAAGGCCCACCAAAGCAAAGATCAAAACCATGTGGATCCCAAAGAAAAAAGATGCAATGCCATCACATGGAAAATCTGTAAGAACATCCGAAGTCCCTAATCCAAAAGCTAATCATATACCCCTTTCATCTCCTAAGTCTGTTTTGGGTCCCTATGTCCCAAAATTCACCATTCCATCTCCTCCATTATCCACACATTCTCCATCCCTTAATCCTATTATCTTTTCACATCCACCACCACATGTGCCAATGTTGGTCCTGAACACATCTCTCCATCACATATCCACCCCATCATTCTATCCATACCCTTTCCAGCATCCCACCCACTATCCCATGTATCAACCCCATCAAATCCCTCTAATTCATCCTCATGCATAATCCACTTATCATAATAAGGTTGTACCAACATCCAACAGTCACTTCAAACATGGGCTCTTAACACCTTGACCCTTATCACATGTCTTCTAAATCTACTTATCCACTTCCTTATCCTTATCCATCTCCTTCTGCGTGACATCCAAAAAATCCAAAAAATTCAAAAAAGTCCAAAAAAATCCAAAAAAAATTAAAAAAATTCAAAATAAAATAAAATAAAATAGTAAAGAGAAATAATTTGTCCAATGGTGAAAACTTGGCAAACAAGCGCCTTGGATAAGTACTATGATGAAAACCTGGCAAACAGGCGTCATGCGTAAATCACCATCTGCACTTGGGGGCAACTTCCTGATATGAATTCCCTCCATCCGCTATACTTCCAACCATGCACCCGTCTTCTTGTTATCCATAAATCCCCCCGTCATATCTCATTTATCTCCCATTCCCTCCATCCTTCTTGTGATCTTGATCAAAATGAGGGCACCTATCTATACATGCTTTGGACACCTATTGGTATATATTCCCTTCATCCATGCTCTATCATATTCCTTAGCCACCCATCCTATCCTCATCTAGTTATCTCTTTTATCTTCCCATCCACTTGTCATTTATCCCTCATGCCTCCTCATATATGACATATGTAGAGTGGGGGCATCTGCTTCCTTTGTGACATAATCTTTGGAGACATCATCTATCCTAGCATCCCTTTCATCTCCCAATCCTTCTGTCCCTATCCATCTATCACAACATCCCTTCCACCTCCCCATCCTTATCTTCATCTCCCAATCCTTATATTCTCATCCATCCAATCCCTCCCATCCCCCATCCCTATGTCTCTATCCATTTTGCCATCTTTATCCTCATCCCATCTCATCCCATCTCACAATCCCTTGTCATTGGTATCTGGCTATAGGCCTCCCCCCCATGCAACCCAATGCCATTTATCTATCAATCGTATCATCCTCCCAAGTCATTTTACTGCTTTGGATAACTATCCCATCCCTGAGCTTTATGTGATCACTATCATCCTATCCAATCCAACAGGTCTATCCTATCTTGTCATATCGGTCCCATCTTTTTATCCACTTATCCTATCATCATCCATCATCCTTTATCCATTGATTACCTTTGGTCTTGTCAAACTATGTTGCCCCCTGCGCTTTCACGTAGGCAAGGTCGATCATTTGATCCACCCCTGGGGTTCCATCATCGATCTTCATTATCCACTTTGCTCTTCTATCGTCTACCATCGGTCTTTCTCCTTTTATATTTACCATCCATCAAGGTCTCCATCTTGGTCAGTCGTCCACCTTTCACCGAACTACGAGGGCTCTGCGCTTTCACGTAGGCAAGGCTAATCTTTGATCGGCCCCCGAGCCCCTAGGTCTTTAGGGTGTGTCAATCTCATGTCTTATCTCCCTTGTGTCATGACGTCAGGCTATGCCCTTACTTATCTAGCTGGTTCTCAACAAACAAGAGCCACTTGTATCATCAAATCCAATCCGTTTTGAATATCTTATGTCATATTGATCTTTTAGCTTAGTACTCATCATTTGTCTCAACAGGATGCATCCTTCTTAACAGACCTCATCAATCCCATCCCTCCCCTAGATCCTATGGCAAAGGATGTTTGAAATTGATTGTGATATTTTGATACTTTTGGATTTTGTTTATCCCTATCATCACTTGTCAAGGCCGCCATGATCCATCATATTATGGTGTGTTTTGATTGGTCAACATAGGGGCATATCTTACTTTTTTTGTTTAATTGTGTCTTCTTGGTTGTCCCACGTAGTACCCACCAAGATCCCTGAGGTCTTGTGTTATGTTGGGGCATCCTTTTGTGCTTGTGGTTATCTCAATACCTGGATCGACCAAGGTCTTTGTGACTTTGGGGTGTTGATGTAGCCTTCTTGTCTGTTGTGTTCGTTTTATCCATTAGACACTAATTCGCCTTGGTTCTTCATACCCTGGTGTCTTGTGTTTGATGTTATAGCAAAAATCAGTGCTCCGAAGATGGCAAATTGCATTTAGAATTGTATTTCATTTTCCATTTCATCATCTTGCATGTATCCCCCCATCCATCCTTATCTCTATCCAATTTCCATCCATTCCACTTAGCCCGAATCATCTAATCATATCCTTGGTCTAGTTCTCAGTCTTGTTACCAGCCTTGACCCATCATCCTCATCATCCATTAGTATCCTTCCCTATCCCTTTGGTGTTGTTTTGGGATGTATCCTTCCCTCATCAACAACACTTTCATCATCATCATCAGGAGGTATTCTTCCCTATCCCTTTGGTGTTGTTTTGGGATATATCCTTCCCTCATCAACACTTTCATAATCATCATTGGGAGGTATTCTTCCCTATCCTTTAGTGGTTTTTTGGGATGTATCCTTCCCTCATCAATACCACTCAGTGGGATGTATCCTTCCCTATCCTCGTGTTGTTTTGGGGTCTTTAATTCCCTCATTGACAACCCTCCATCCATCATCAACCCATTTTGACTTGTACCTTGACTGGGGCAACATCACCTTTTGTCCTCAAATCCATTTGTGCTTCATCCATTTCCATATCACTTCTCTTCCCCATCCCTTGCATCATCTTCCTCATCTCCCCTTGCATCACATCATCTATTTCGAGAGCACACATGTGTTCTCTTCAACCCGCATGTCCTCTCGAGGGGCATCCTTCATCCCTAATTTTCATCATTTTCTTTTTCCCTTCCTAGTCACTCCCTTGGATGACTGAGGCATCTTTTCCAATCTAACCATCTTCTTCTAGGTTCTATATTTTAATATTCTTTGAAATGATGCTACTTCGTAACACCATCTCAAAGAGGGGAAAAATGTAGACATCCAAATTTGGACACTTAATTTACCCAAATTTATCACTTTTCATCTAAACTTCCTCTTATCTGAGTTAATTAAGTAATATTACTATTATTTAATTAATATCTTTAATTCTGCTAAATCCCTAAGGTATTTAATTAATAATTAAATACCTTACCCTCCTTAATCCTCTTTTCATCAAATAAATTAAATAAATATTACATTTATTTAATTCCTCACATGTCATTATTATCTAATCCTAATCCATTTCCTAATTTTTTCATTAAGGATGTGCACATGCCTAATCCCCTTTTGATTAGGATGTGTTACATCCTCCAAACTTTTTGCAAGTTGGCTTTTAATCCTAATTAGCCCCTAATTATCCTCTCTTAATTAATGATTAATTAAGCCTAATCATTTCCAAGAATTTTAATTCTTTTATTATTTTCTTTTATATGTGTGAATTTTAATTCACATCTCCATCCTTCCAAGGCTTCTAGAACCTTGGACTTGTCACACCCCACATGTGACCAACCTTGACTTGTCACACCCCACATGTGACCAAGTCCCACCTTTTGGAGCCCACCTTTTACCCTTTAGATCATCCTAGGAATGTGAATTTTTAATTCACATTTATATCCCCAACCACCTTTCCTTTTCCCATGTAGATTTTTGAGGAATTCCAAAATTCCTTAAATGTCCCTTTCACTCCCACTTGGGGACAAGAAATCCCTTTTTGTGGAAATCTCCTCACTCCCCAAGGTGCATGTCCTTTTTCCACCTCATGTACCTTCTTGACAACTCATCTCCATCTCATATCCCCTTCGCCACTTCACCCTCCACATGTCAAAATGTGAGGGATTGTGGGTTCTCAACTCACCATAGCCCTTCATCTTGGCCTTGTTGGAGCAATCTTGACCGTTGAATTCTCTAGAGAATTCAAATTCTTCTATAAATACCCCCTCCTCAAGGGCATTTTCAACACTTTCATTTGGAGCAACCTTATGCTGCCAATTTTCCTTATCAAACACTTTGCATTCTCATAACTACATGCTGCCAATTTGAATCCTCAATCCTCTACCATCATCTAGCCATCTTTTTAATCATTTGCACCTCTAATCTTGCATTTAGCCACTCAAGCAATCATCTAAGGAGCACACAATCCATTCCAAGCAGGGGCCAATCAAAGGGATATCAACAACAAGGGAGGTAAAATTGTTTTTGTTTCATTTTATTTACATTCCTTTTCGTTGTACCACTCTTTTGGCTAATCTTGAGGTGTCCTTGGTATTTTGTCATTTCCACTTCCTAGCTAGTTTGCACATTTAGAGTAGGATAAATATCAAGGTATACAATTAGATTTTAGAAAGCAGACACCTATCAGGAATTGATGTGCAGACCGAGGGCTTCAATTACCATTTTTTTAGAAATTCAAAAAATGGAGTGATTCACCATTGATGGCGAATTAGTCCCACTACAGGCTTGGAAAAGGTTTTCTGCAGTTTTGGATACCCATTTGTCTGAAATAGGCTCCATAACAGTTTCCCAGATCTGGGACTAATTCTCTCAGAATGGTGAATGAGTCCCACTAAGCCAAATTTCTAGCATTAGTAGCATTTCAGAAGTCATTTCCAATCTCCAACAAGATCTTAGGTGCACACATTCAGTTTCATTCATTTATGTTGTAGTTTGCTTTCATTTCTAGCTGTTTTTGCATATCATAATGTGTTTTCCAACAAGTTGCATTTCTTTAATTTCCATTCAATAATTAATAGGTTTCATTCATTTTTTTTATTTAGATCATTACATTTAGACACATCCCATCCATTCTTGCATAATCTTGAGTGTAGACATTGCCCATTTTGGCCCATCATTCCCCTTTTAGGTGAAAAACCCTAGAAGGGCTAGAAAGACATTCGGGTGCCAAAATATTTGTCTCCATTTTCTTGAACCTGCTTTTAAAATACTTTATTTTCTGATTTGGAGTCCATCAACATCCTATAAATATCTTGCATGCATTAAATTTTGCATTTTTTTGCATTCTAGGGTCTCAAAAATTTGCATTAGTGAAAAACTCATTTAGCTTGCATTTTTACATATAATTTCCTTAAAAATTTATGAAATTTTGCATATCCATCTTAGGTCTACATCATACAACCTCAAATACATCAAAAACAATTCAAAATTTCTAAAAATTCTGCAAAAACCCCTAACTAGACACATTTGTCATTCTGGGTGAATTAGTCCTAGTCTAGATTTTTAACTATTTGCTATAATAATAGAAACCTCATTTGTGTGCTTCCTAAGCCTCCTAGTAACATATATTGTAAGTCTGGAAATTATTGGGAACATTTTTTTTATACATCTAGCTCAAAAACATCATCTTAGACTACTCATTCTTCAAATCACTTCAATTCCAAACATCCTTAGATCTGAAAATGCTTATATTTCTAAAATTACTTTTCACTTTTTCTTACACAATGTTTCTATTCATAAAATTTTGTATAAGTTTGATAAAAGTGCTTTTCATTCTTGCATATACATTATTTACATTCTTAAATTTTTGCATACATTGGATAAAAATATTTTGCATCCTTGCATATACATTTTTTATATTGTTGAAACATTGCATAAAATGGTTATGTGTGTGTTAACAATCAGATATGCACCCTTTGTCAGATTTGAAAAAATCATACTATCTTTTGAATCATGGAAACTCCTTTCAGATGTGGGTGATCTTCTGTGAAAAGAGAACTCAAGAGTGAGTTGGTTCTCCAAATGAAAATCCTATTCTAAATTTTTTTTTGGAAAAATGATGGAAAAGGATTACTGAAATGAAAACCTATGACTTAAAATGATTTTTCAGAATTTAATGGTGACTAAATGATGACTTTGGTATGTTCCCACAAACAGTTTTAAGAAAACCACAATATCTCACAACCTCTCATGAACAATTAACACATAAATAATTTGCATGAAGATTTGATTTTAAATACAACATGCACCCTGTATCTTTGGACTTTCTACATTAAGAATTACATTTTTAGGACATAAAAAGGATTTTGTAGACAAAAATCACAATATAACATCAAACTAAAACTGCAAGTAGACACAAAAATGAGAAATAAGAATGTTGTTTTATTCAACTATAGGAGTATGCCCAAAATCTGAATTGAGTACAAAGGAAGTTTACAAGCTCCAAAATGTGTGAGAGCAAGAAACTAAAATATGAACTGAGAAAACTCTAAGTTTTCTACAAGATATATCTCCAAAACCCTAATTCGAGCTCAAGGTAAAATCTCAAGGAAAGATATCAAAAACTGCCCCAAAAGTTTGCACAAAAGCAAAAAAATCACACTTTTGCATGTACATATTGAAAAAGTTCCTCAAAAAAGGTCAAATATGCTTTTAAAGAAAAAAAAAACCTCATCTCTCCAACAAGGAAGCTCAAATCCGACCAAGGAAAGACCACTCACAAATCTGCTAAAAATAACAAAGAGATAAAACAACTTGTTTTATTCTTGCTTTTCAATGACTCAAGCAAATTCTAAATCTCCTCAATTTGATTAATTTTTTGCAATTAAAGATTTTGAAATATTTTGCAAAAAATCACAACCTTATTTCTCCAATTACAATGCTTGATTTTCTTAAAAAAAATAAAATATAAGGACAATATTGATGCTTTGAACTTAATTGATTTCTTATAAAATCAATAAAAAAAATAAAGCCTTAGAAGTCATTATAGGAATATTATTTTCACTAAGGCAGGATAATGGGAAAACAAAATGTTAAGGCTTTAGGCTTTGAAACACCATACCAAGTACCTATTCCAAAACCTATGTAAAAATATCAATAGAAATGTTGGAAAGGCTCAACCTAAGGAATGTGTGACCATGGCATTAATTTTTTTGAGCTCCATATTTTAAAAACATTGAAAAAATTCCCAAGTCGAACTAGGGAAAAGTGAAACCCTAAAGACAAAAAAAAGAGATCCCTAAGATTTCGCATCATTTTGCAAAGTGAAACTTTGCAGAAAATATCGTTTGTATGTCGTCGCCATGTAGAAGGTTAGGGTTTGAACTTCAGTCTTGGAAATATGGTTGTCGACCTCTCTATAGATGGATTCTCCTTCAAAGTGCTTGGTAATGTTTCCTTAGGCCATTTTGTGAATTCTTATCTTCATTTTTCTATATGATTTTTGCCTTAAAACCACAGTCTCTAGCTGCAATATGATGGCTCTTTCATGTAATTTTCTATTTTCTTTGTATTTTGTTTCAATTGGTCGCCTTGTGTTAGCTCGAGCCTTGCATTAGAAGCTTTGCGAGAGCTTGGCCGTGACTCTTCTAGTCCTCCATGGCGCACATGGTATGCTTCATTGTCTCATTGCTTTCTCTTGGCATTATTTCTTCAAAATAGAAAGCCTATACAAGCATTATATCTTTGTAAAATATCAATTTTATGAATGAATCTTACGGCCATACCCTAGCCGTGCCATGTATATATGTTAAAATGCATTTTTACTTAGAAATTTGAATGGCTCCACTTGTTTTCCTTCAGATACTGGTTGTAGCATGCGTACCTAAGAGGCTTTCTACTTCAAAAATGAAAATCTAAAGTTATAAATCTTTCCCTTGGCCTCGGCCACTCATGCATAGAAATGGATTTTTCTTCATTTTCTGGGCTCGACCCAAGAGATTACATTGTATATCCATTACTTCTGGAACAAAACCCAATATGGGTATGTTCTATTTTAAAGGAAAATTGTTTAATCTATGACCTCATGTTGAAAACTAGTATGGCCCACCATAACATTTATGTACTTTGTTCTTCTCTCAAAAAATCCCATGTGGGTTCCTCTGAAAATGAAAGAAATAATTTATCTTGTTTCTCTGTAGAAATCCCCATGTGGGTATTCTTGCAAATTGTACTATCTTCTTTTATAGTTCAAAACCCCAATGTGGGTATTCTGAAAAATGAGAAATCTATAGTTTAAAATCAAACCCCCACGTGGGTTCATTACAAAATGAAAGGAATTTACCTATTTCTGTACTTAATGCAAAAACCCAACATGGGTACATCATGATATTAAGAAATCTGAGTATTTGACTGAAGTCCTCATATGGGTATTCATTTTGAGAGCTAAAAGCTCAAAATTGTGCATCTTTGATTACATTATGTATTTTTAGTTGAGATCTCCATATGTTTGCATCGTTTGAAAATCATGCCTTGTTATTGGCACTATTGTAGAATAATGCATTCTTAAGGAATAAAAATGATTGTATTGCATTCTTACCTTGCTATAGTCTTAAATGAAATTGCAGTCTTTACTTAATACTGGAACCATCTCCATGCCTTCATGTATCTTTTGTTGTTACCTTTCAGGTGTCATTGTCATGCTGTTCTGAACCTTCTTGAAGGATAAAACATACAAAGACTTAATTTCAAATGCACCACTTTTTGATATATTTTGATTCCTCATTTTTCAATCTTTTGGCTTTCAGCCATTGCAGTGTTGTTAATGATCAATTTTGATGCACAACCTATTTACTTAATGCATTTGAACCCCACAGTCCCACATTAGATGAAACAGTGCACTGTACCTCCCTTATTTGTAACATCAGAAACTCTGAACAAGCATCTCTATCTCTACAGATTTCATCCCTCAATGATGTTTTCCTACATTAATAATTCTTGATCAGTTCACTTGACAACTATGATAGTTGTTCGACATTAGCACTCCATGGCACTGCACTCATTGTTTCCTTCTAGCTTTATGTTCCTCTTTATCAAGACATTTCTAGTTACTGTATCTTGCACTTTAAATGTTGTCGTCCTTTCCTATTTTGAACTTTATGCAAGATCTCCTTGGCAAGGCATAAAGCAAGAACCTTAGAATTGTTTCTCACCTGTACCATTCAAGCATTGATTAGATGATATCATTGTTTCCTATCTGGCACTCTTCATGCATTTTTATGTTCCATTTAAGAAAAATTGTCTTGCTCTCTCCCAAATGGAAAATCTGAAACTTGAAACATGCTTCCTTTATTAAATAGTGCTCTTATTAGTGAGGCATTATGTATTCCTATTCACTATCACCATCATGAGCATGAACACTGTTGTAACATCATGAAACAAGATGCATAAACAACACTCATGGCAGAAAAATGCAAACTGTACAACAACAATTGAGATTTGCAATTATGAAAATGATGTATTTTAGTTGAATTGATTGAGCTCATTTAAGTCAACTGTCCACTTGTAGCTTTCAGAAAAACACATTACTTGATTGTTATGAGTGAACAGTCGGCTTAATGGCTTTGATGAATGAACTCTGCTTTACTCTTTCAGTGGTATAGTTCTGATGAACATGATGATTGCATTCCTTCACTCACCCCCATTTGTAATGTATAAGGGAAGCATGTTGATCTCTACCCTTGTGGGAGCCCATTTTTCTCCACATGCTTGGTCTTCAAAAGATAATCAGCCATGAATTTTCCTATACCTGCACAAGGAAACAAATGATGTTAGCATAAAAAAAATGTGATGATGATGTTATCTCTTTTCAGTTCATGTTTTTTGTCCTCCCTTTAGTTGGTTCTATGCATTGCAAGGATTGAAATATATCTCTGTTAGTATGGCATGTAGTATAGTTCATATCCTGAGCTCTTAATTGATGTTCTTCTCAATATTTTGTAGGTACATTTAGGAGCTAAAGCAAAATGGAGCAAGCTATGAGGTGTCAACCAAAGACCAACTCAGGCAATTATGGATATGTCCCATGTTATCTGATTTTCACTTTTAGTTGTATATTTCCTTTCTTCTCATGAATGGAAATGGCAAAAACCACAACATGTGTGGATATTTAATTTTGTTCTTTCATTTCCATTCTGAAAGAAAACATTAAAATGCAAAGTTTTATTATCATTTGTATTCTTGCAATCAAATGAAAACATGTAATGTGAATAACTTCATGAAATAAATGAAAGCATTTTGTTATGCTTTATCATTTGTATATTCAGTTATGTACTCCATTTGATTTGTAAATTACTTGAGGAATACTTCTGAACTCAGCTATCTCAAAACACTTGCATAACTATCACTTGATGAATGATAAATGCAGTGCAATCCACACTTAAGCATATGCAGAAATAATTGTATATTTCCACTTTCAAATATAACAATATTTAAATCAGCTCAACCAATTGAGCTACAACAAAAAATTGGTGACATTTTGGCGATTTCCGCTAAATGCTTGCCAACTAAGCATAGATCAGTAGCCTTTGAAAACTCCATTGGGCACGGAGTCAAATCTGCCCCTTCATGAAACTCAGAACTTTGAACCAGCAACACTCCAAACAACAACACAACAATACGAAACAATGTAGAAGGAAAACTAACATGCCCTAATGGCCAACAAAACATGCACAATAGCGCTTAGGGAAAGAAAAATACTGAAAAGAAATGTGCATAATGCACCTTTTTGCAACAACTACTCTACTTATTTACAAGATAGAACTTATATCAGAGGTAATTCTTGAGGTGGATCCCATTAACTGGGATAGGAAGCACCTCTCCAATCAACTTAGATAGTTGGAAAGCATTATGTTCCTTGCACTCTGTGATCACATAAAGCCTATCCCAAATTGCATCGAATTTGGAATATCATCCAGGTTTGCTCTTATATTCATTCCACTTGAAGACCAGATCACCAATAATGAATTCTCATGGTCTTTCCCTTTTATCAAAAGAGCTCTTCATCTGAGCTTGATGTATCTCAAGTTGTCTTAATTCTTCCCTTCTAGTTTCCTCAAGCTCTACTAGTTGTGCAAATCTCACTTCAAGAGGCTGCTCATTCAGCAATTCCAGCTCCTTAATGAAACTCAAAGTAGGCAACTCAATAGAAACTAGTAACTTAGCCTCTTTTCCATAAGCAAGTACATAAGGAGAACAAATAGTGGCCCTTTTAGGAGTCACCCTGTCAGTCCAAAGAGCTAACTTCAACTTTTCATGCCATGTTTGTTGATTGTCCTCAACTGTCTTCTTGATTATCCAAATCAAATTCTTATTTGTAGATTTTGCCTAACCATTTCCCTGTGGATAATAATTAGAAGATGTGTTCAAATAAATGTTATTCCTAATTGACCAATTAGAAATTCTTAAACTGATAAAATTCAAACCATTGTCAGAGATTATTGAATCTGGAGTACCAAATCTTGACACTAAGTCTTGATAGAAATTAAGCACAAAAGTATCGTTTTCTTCTTTTAAAGTAACCGCCTTAGTCCACTTGGTAAAATAATATGTGGCAATAAGTATCCACTTATGACCCATGCTTGAAGGTGGGTTGATTGGCCCAATAAAGTCTAAGCCCCACTTAGCAAAGGGTTGTTCCACCTGAATAGGATGCAGAGACAAAGCTGGAAGCCTCTATTTTCCAGAAAATAAAGCACATTTTTCACATCGTCAGACCCAAGCAATAGCATCTTTAAACAGATCTGGCCAGTAATAACCATCTTGCATAATTTTTAGGGTTGTTGTTGTTGCAGCAAAGTGGCCTCCTAAAAGCCCATCATGAAATTCTACTAAAAGCTTATTGACTTGATCAGGTTGAATGGACCTGAATAAAACACTTGTAAAGTATCTCCTATAAAGAATGCCATCAATAATTACAAAACGAATAGCCTATAATTTGTAATACCTTCTTTTTGCTCTTTCTAAGCCTTCGGGGCACTCACCAGTTTGTAAATAGTGCATCATTTGCTACAACCAAGTAGCAGAAGAAACTTGAACAATAATGACATCATCATTGTTTAGCACTCTGTCAACATTTTCAGCTTCTTCTAAGCTGTTGTCCTCATTTCCTACAATTTGTTCACACAAACCTTTGCCTCTAATGAGCTTAGTTACCTTAATATCAACATAAAATTCCATTACTTTGGTCATCCAAATAGCACACTTATCATTAACATCTTTGTTAAGTAAGAAATCCTTAATAGTCAAATGAGCAACTAATCAATGATTTTTTCTATTTGACAGCATATGCCTGAACTTTTTTAGGCTTCTTACAACAACAAAAACATGCTTCTTGAAAAAAGAATACTTCACCTCATAATCATGTAATACCTCGCTGAAAAATGCCACAGGTTGCTCCAGACCTTCATCGTTCTGTTGGCAAGCATGGCATAAATAGTATCAACTCCTCCAAATGCATAAAGAATGAAATATCTATTGTACTTTGGCTTAATGAGGGTAGGGGCAGCTGCAAGGGCTTCCTTAATTTGCTCAGAGCTTCTCTTACCCACCTTGGTCCAACTAAAGGGTCCAATATTCTTTTTAAGCATAGAAATGAGAGGTTGCAACAAAGCTACAATATTTGGTATGAACCTCGTCACAAAATTTATTCTTCCAAGAAATCTTTGAAAGCCTTTCTTGTGAGCTAGTAATGGAAATTCAAGAATTGCAGAGACTCTTTCAAAATCTATAGAAATACCTTGCTTTGAAACAATGTGTCCAAGGAGTTTACCTTCGTGTACAAAAAATATACACTTCTTCGAATTGAGAGACACTCTGAACTCTTTGCAT
Organism: Sequoia sempervirens; assembly: GCA_007258455.2. Lineage (NCBI taxonomy): Eukaryota > Viridiplantae > Streptophyta > Pinopsida > Cupressales > Cupressaceae > Sequoia > Sequoia sempervirens. The sequence goes on along the minus strand of VDFB02353493.1, from coordinate 91,834,425 downwards.
CTCTAAAAAATATGTTCTAAATGATAAAGATGCTCATTAGCATTTCTAGAAAAAATAGTAATATCATCTAAATATACCAGAAGGAACTTGTTCATGATGCCATGAAAGGCCATGTCCATCACTTGCTAAAAAGTTGCTCTAGCGTTGGATAAGCTAAAAGGAATCTTTTTGTAGGCCATCACGCCCCTCTTACTCATGAATGTTGTTTTGAACTGATCCTCTTATTTTACCAGAATCTAGTTGTAACCTGAGTAACCATCTGGCAAAGAAAATCTATCAGAACCAGAAACTACTTGCAAAATTTTCTCCATGGAAGGGAGTGGGTAGTGGTCTTTTAGTGACGCTTTATTTAAATCTTGAAAATCGACACACAATCTAATTTCACCACTTTTCTTCCTAACTAGAACTAAGTTTGACACCTAAGAAGTATGCTTGATAGGAAAAATAATACCACCCTCAATTAATTTATTCAGTTCATGTCTTTCATAAGGTGTTCTAATTTTGGATTAAGAGGTCTCTATCTCTGCCTTACTAGTTTTGCATTAGGTTCTAGTTCAATAGTATGTTGAGCTAGTTCTGGGTCAAAACCTTTCAAATCCTTGTACTCCCAAGCAAAAAAATCACTAAATTTCTAACATAACAGAATAAATGCTTGTTGTTCTTCCTTATTACATACCTTTCCTAGCTTAAGAAGCTTTCCTTTGAAGATTTCAATCGCCTCATAGTTTTCTGCTTTAATAGTCAGGCTGCACTTGTCTTTCCACACTTGGTCATTTGAGTTGAACATAGATTCCAAGGTCACCAATCCTTTTGGAAGCTTGTTGGTCTTTAACTACACAATCTAGTTATCATACTACTGCTACCACTTTTGTTGGTTTCCATCTGCAAACTCAGCTTCAACAATTAAAAAAATTACAATATGCACATCACTATCAAAAACCTGCCAACCTACATTATTGTTAGGTACAGAAGGTCAAACCACTATTTTTACATATTGACGTGCCTCTGCTTTGTGAATCTCATTGGGAATACCAAATTGGGCTCCTATGGTAGCGAGCCTATCTGCATGCTTATTTTCATTTCTAGGAATTGAAACAATATTAAAAGCATCAAAATATTCCATTAAATCCCATACACGATGCTTATATTTCTTAAGCAAGTCATTTTTTGCAGCATTTAGATTTCTAACCTGATTTACTATTAACTCTGAATCACCATAAAATTGCAAGCATTTAATACCTCTCTTTCGAGCCCAATCTAGGCCATGCACCAACGCTTCGTACTCAATTTTATTGTTTGAACAGCCGAAAGCAAATCTACAAGCTGAAAAATATTTATCACCCTTTGGTGAAATCATCATAGCTCCACCTCCAGCGCCTATACTACTTCTCAAAGCATTAAAGTAAAACTTCCAAATCTTATCTTTTGTTTCTACAGATTGTTCCTCCTCTTTGTAAAGATTAAGCATATCAAAATTAGGTTCACGAATCATGTAGACTCCTAATCCTATCTCATTTGTGTGTTGAAAAGGATCAAGCTCATGATCTTCGACTGCCCATTCATCTAGATTCATATTTTCTATATGGGTGTTATAGTCTGAGGTCATGGTTTGTTCCTCCAGTAAAGGGGTGGTCTAGAGGTTAGCGTTTATAAGATTCGAGAAATATGGTTTGATATGGTCTTTGGCGAGAGGCTCAGACTTTATGGTCACTTTCATACCATACCTTGTTCTAAAAAATAGATGAGTACCAATCAGAGGACAAAAACCCACCCAACTTAGCTGTAAAATCCCTTAAGAGATAAATGGCGAAGTGCGGTGGTAAATCAATAACATGTATAACCTGATGAATAGTGAAACTCAGGGATGCATGCAGGGTAAGTGCCAAGTTCCTGATTATACCAGCAGTTTTAACAACAAACCCATCTAACTGAACTATGCCTTTCTGGGGGTTAGGCTCATAAACCAGACCTAGCTTATTGGCCAAACTCTTAGGCATAACTAAACTACTAGCACTAGAATCAACCATACAATTATGAACAATCTTATCGCCAATAATCAGACTTAAATAAAATGGGGGAGGCTATACCTCTTTATTTTTATGTTCACTTTTAACCTCTAGATCATTTGCAAGCACAACTTTAGCAATGCCTTGATTAGTACCATGAGAAATAGACAACTCAGCTAAAGCATCTTGCAACAAATTTTTTTGACCTGGGATGTGCAAAGAATCTAATACAGACATGCTGACAGTAACCTTCCTAAGGTGTTCAACAATATTGAAAGTAGGATTTACCTTTTGCTAGTTTTTAGTGACAACATCATTTTTTCTTTGTAAAGGCTGCAAATGCGTCTTTAAATGCTCCTTGCCAGGTATTTCTTAGCCTCTTTGCAGAATTTGCACTTTAGGTTGCATTGCAACGTTAACATTTGATGAAGAAATGGGCTACTTATTGTTTGTAGGTTGCTGTTGTGAATTTCCAGATTGTTGCCCCAAATCCATAGCTCTCTTTTTTGATCTGGTATTGGCCGAAACAAAATAATTTTGTTGATCCTGGTTGTTCATGCCACAAAACTCAGAACTTTTCCAGTTTGGTAAAACAACATCAAGATTATCTTGTTGTTCCTAATTCTGATCTACAATATTTTTTGAACCAGAATAGCTGTTTTGGACCATTAAGGCTTGATTTTTCATGCCATTAGCACACACTGATTGGTTATGGGGTTGATTGCATGGATAATGCCAATCGCACTCCTGGACAATATTATTCTATGGTACAAGTTCCTTTGACAAACTAGCTGCATTTGGGTTGTATGGATGAAATGGTCTTGGGTTAAAACTCTTCCTTTGGCCTTGATAATCATTTTGGAAGGTAGGCCTATTTGGCTGGTTCTACTAATAAGTGGCTTGATAAGGCTTATGTTCATGACTAACCTTTTTCTTAATGCTCACAAGATCATTCCCGAAGGTCTTGAGTATGCTTTTAATCTTTTGGATTTCTTAGTTTTGGGCTAGAGCAACAATTTCTTGGGCTGCATTATGATAACCTATCGCTGGAATAGGCGGGACAACAACTAAGGGAGGTAAACCAATAGGGCCAGGTGGTTGTATTTCAGGAAACAAAGGCATAGGAGGTCTAGGGGCTATATCTCCAGCTTGGATGAGACAATTCTTTACTCTAATGGCAATGCCATAAGCATTGGGAAGTGTATGCCCACCCATAGATTGGGTCATGACCAAAATCTTACTATTCTGAGCTTTTAAGTAAAAAAAAAAAAGCATGAGTTGGTAAAGGTTTTTACCGTTGCAGGAACTTTGTCCCATGTTCTCTAAAATTGGAAGTTGAAATCATCCAAGTGCTTGTGTGGCACCCTTTGAATGGTGCTCAATTGCTCTAACAGGGACAAATTATCAGATTTATTAGCAAAAAATATATACAGGCCATTACCTAATGCATCCCATGTCGCGATTGAGTTGGCTATGAGGCCTTTGAACCATTGCAATGCTTTACCCTTGAGTGATGTAGCCAAGAGTCTTAACGCCATGTTCTCTTATGTGATGTTGTGAACTGAGCATAGGGTAGCCACGCCATGAATATGCTCAACTGGTGTTGTGTGATACTCCTCGGTGAAGTATGGCAGGCTTCTAAGGGCTACAACTGGGATGTCGTCATGTTGAGCAATGTCTAATGGACTTCCTCCATTAAAAGGTGCAAACGAGTGCTGTCTTGGTGCTTCCATTGGTAGTACTTGTGATATTGGAACCGGGATTCCTAGTAATAAAACCAAAGAGTTGAAAACAGGAGGTGTTGATTTTGACCTCGCAGGTGTTTCAAACAGTCTCATTTTTTTTCCCCTTCTTCATGGTGGGGACAACTGTCGGTATTTGAAAGGTGCAAAACTTGACCTAGTTTGTACTTTTCTCATGCGTAGGCTGCACAAAGTTTACATGTAAAATCAGGATCGGAGTTGCCAAGTGTACTGAAATGAGCCTCCAAAACGCTGAATAACTTCCTACATACACCAAACAACTTTAAAACATTAAAAACTTCTCTAAAATTGATTTTTAGAGTTCCACCGGGTGTGCCAAAAACTGTTAACAACCAGATATGCACCATTTGTTAGATTTGCAAAAATCAGACTATCTATTGAAACATGGAAACTCCTTTCAGATGTGGGTGATCTTTTGTGAAAAGAGAATCTCTAGAGTGAGTTGGTTCTCTGAATGACAATCCTATTCTAAATAATTTTCTAGAAAAAGAAGATAGAAGGATTACTGAAATTAAAACCTATGACTTACAATGATTTTTCAGAATTTAACGGTGACTAACTGATGACTTTGGTTTTTTTCCCACAAATAGTTTTCAGAAAACCACAATATCTCACAACCTCTCATGAACAATTAACACATAAATAATTTGCACGAATTTTTGATTTTAAATACAACATGAAATATGTATCTTTGGACTTTTTGCATTAAGAATTACAGTTTTAGGACATAACAAGGATTCTGTAAATAGAAATCACAATATAACATCAAACTAAAACTGCAAGTAGACACAAAAATGAGAAATAGGAATGTTGTTTTATTCAACTGTAGGAGTATGCCCAAAATATGAATTGAGTACAAAGGAAGTTTACAAGCTCCAAAATGTGTGAGAGCAAGAAACTAAAATATGAACTGAGAAAACTCTAAGTTTTCTACAAGATATATCTCTGAAACCCTAATTCGAGCTCAAGGTAAAATCTCAAGGAAAGGTATCAAAAAATGCACCAAAAGTTTGCACAAAAGTGGAAAAATCACACTTTTGTATGTACATACTGAAAAGCTCCTAAAAAAGGTCAAATATTCTTTTAAAGCAAAAAAAACCTCGTCTCTCCAACAAGGAAGCTCAAATCTGACCAAGGAAAGACCACTCACAAATCTGCTAAAAATAACAAAGAGATAAAACAACTTGTTTTATTCTTGCTTTAAAATGAGTTGTAGATTCTAAATCTCCATAATTTGATTTTTTTTGCAATTAAAGATTTTGAAATCTTTTGCAAAAAATCACAACCTTATTTCTCCAATTACAATGCTTGATTTTCTTAAAAAATCATAAAATATAAGGACAATATTGATCCTTTGAACTTAATTGATTTCTTATAAAATCAATAAAAAAAAATATCCTAAGCCATTATAGGAATATTATTTTCACTAAGGCAAGATAATGGGAAAACAAAAACTTAAGGCTTTAGGCTTTAAAACACCATACCAAGTACCTATTCCAAAACCTATGTAAAAATATCAATAGAAATGTTGGAAAGGCTCAACCTAAGGAATGTGTGACCATGGCATTAATTTTTTTGAGCTTCATATTTTAAAAACATTGACAAAATTCCCAAGTTGAATTAGGGCAAAGTGAAACCCTAAAGACAAAACAAAGAGATCCCTAAGATTTCGCATCATTTTGCAAAGTGAAACTTTGGAGAAAATATTGTTTGTATGTTGCCGCCATGTAGAAGGTTAGGGTTTGAACTTCAATCTTGGAAATCTGGTTGTTGACCTTTCTGTAGATGGATTCTCCTTCAAAGTGCTTGGTAATGTTTCCTTAGGCCATTTCGTGAATTATTATCTTCATTTTTCTATATGATTTTTTCCTTAAAGCCGCAGCCTCTAGCTGCAATATGATGGCGCTTTGATGTAATTCTTTATTTTCTTTGTATTTTGTTTCAACTTGCCGCCTTGTGTTAGCTTGATCCATGCATTAGAAGCTCTGTGAAAGCTTGGCCGTGGCTCTTCTAGTCCTCCATGGCGTGCATGGTAAGCTTCATTGTCTCATTGCTTTCTCTTGGCATTATTTCTTCAAAATTGAAAGCCTATAAAAGCTTTATATCTTTGTAAAATATCAATTTTATGAATGAATCTTATGGCCATCCCCTGGCCGCACCATGTATATATGTTAAAATGCATTTTTACTCATAAATTTGTATGGCTCCACTTGTTTTCCTTCAAATTCTGGTTGTAGCATGCGTACCTAAGAGGCTTTCTACTTCAAAAATGAAAATATGAAGTTATAAATCTTTCCTTTGGCCATGGCCACTCATGCACAGAGATGGGTTTTTTCTTCATTTTATAGGCTCGACCCAAGAGATTACATTGTATATCCATTACTTCTAGAACAAAACCCAGTATGGGTATTTGCTATTTTAAAGGAATATTGTTAATTTTATGACCTCCTATTGAAAACTAGTATGGCCCACCATGACATTTATGTACTTTGTTCTTCTCTCAAAAAACCCCATGTGGGTTCCTCTGAAAATGAAAGAAAGCATTTATCTTGTTTCTCTATAGAAATCCCCACATGGGTATTCTTGAAAATTGTACTATCTTCTTTTTTAACTCAAAACCCCAATGTGGGTATTCTGAAAAATGAGAAATCTATAATTTAAAATCAAACCCCCATGTGGGTTCACTGGAAAATTAAAGGAATTCACCTATTTTCATACTTAATGCAAAAACCCAACATGGGTACATCATGATATGAAGAAATATGACTATTTTACTGAAGTCCTCATATGGGTATTCATTTTGAGAGCTAAAAGCTCAAAATTGTGCACCTTTGATTACATTCTGCATTTTTAGTTGAGATCTCCATATGTTTGCATTTGTTTGAAAATCCCGCCTTGTTATTTGCACTGTTGTAGCATAATGCGTTCTTAAGGAATAAAAATGATTGTATTGCATTCTTACCTTTCTATAGTCTCAAATGAAATTGTAGTCTTTACTTTCCATTGGATCCATCTCCATGCCTTCATGCATCTTTTGTTGGTACCTTTCAGGTGTCACTATCATGCTGTTTTGAACCTTCTTGAAGGATAGAACATACAAAGACTTAATTTAAAATGCACCAATTTTTGATATATTTTCATTCCTCATTTTGCAATCCTTTGTCTTTCAGCCATTGCAGTGTTGTTAATGATCACTTTTGATGCACAACCTATTTACTTAATGCATTTGAAACCCACAGTCCCACATTAGATGAAACAGTGCACTATACCTCCCTTAGTTGTAGCATCGGAGACTCTGAACAAGCATCTCTGTCTCTACAAATTTCATCCCTCAATGATGTTTTCCTACATTTATAATTCTTGATCAGTTCACTTCACAAGTATGATAGTTGTTCGGCATTAGCACTCCATGGCACTGCACTCATTGCTACCTTCTAGCTTTATGTTCCTCTTTATCAAGAAATTTTTGGTTATTGTATCTTGCACTTTAAATGTTGTCCTCCTTTCTTGTTTTGAACTTTATGCAAGATCTCCTTGGCAAGGCATAAAGCAAGAACCTCAAAATTGTTTCTCACCTATACTGTTCAAGCATTGATTAGATGATATCAATGTTTCCTATCTGGCACTCTTCATGCATGTTTATGTTCCATTTAAGAAAAATTGTCTTGCTCTCTCCCAAATGGAAAATCTGAAACTTGAAACATGCTTCCTTTATTAAATAGTGCTCTTATTAGTGAGGCATTATGTATGCCTGTTCACTATCACCATCACGAGCATGGAAACTGTTGTAACATCATGAAACAAGATGCATAAACAACACTCATGGTAGAAAAATGCAAACTGTACAACAACACTTGATATTTGCAATTATGAAAATGATGTATTTCAGTTGAATTGATTGAGCTCATTTAAGTAAACTGTCCACCTGTAGCTTTCAGAAAAACACATTACTTGATTGTTATGAGTGAACAGTTGGCTTAATGGCTTTGATGAATGAAATTTGTTTTACTCTTTCAGTGGTATAGTTCTAATGAACATGATGATTACATTCCTTCACTCACCCCCATCTGTAATGTATAAGGGGCAGCATGCCGAGCTCTACCCTTGTGGGAGCTCATTTTTCTCTACATGCTTGGTCTTCAAAAGATAATCAGCCACATGACTTTTCCTATACCTGCACAAGGAAACAAACTATGTTAGCATAAAAAAAATATGTGATGATGATGTTTTCTCTTTTCAGTTCATATTTTTTTTCCTCCCTTTAGTTGGTTCTATGCATTGCAAAGATTGAAATATATCTCTATTAGTATGGCATGTAGTATAGTTCATATCTCGAGCTCTTAATTGATGTTCTTATCAATCTTTTGCAGGTACATTTGGGAGTTGAAGTAGATTGGAGCAAGATACGAGGCATCAACCAAAGAGCAACTCAGGAAATGATGGATATGTCCCATGTTATTTGCTTTTCACTTTCAGTTGTATATTTCCTTTCTTGTGATGAAAGGAAATGACTAAAACCATGACTTGCGTTGATATTCAATTTCATTCTTTCATTTCCATTTTGAAATAAAAAAATGAAATACAAAGTTGTATTATCATTTGTATTCTTGCAATAAAATGAAAACATGTGATGTGAATCACTTCATGAAATAAACAAAAGAATTTTGTTATGCTTTATCATTTGTATATTCAGTTATGTACTCCATTTGATTTGCAAATTACTTGAGCAATACTTCTGAACTCAGCTATCTCAAAACACTTGCATAACTGTCACTTGATGAATGATAAATGCAGTGCAATCCACACTTAAGCATATGCAGAAATAATTGTATTTTTCAACTTTCAAATATAACAATATTTAAATCAGCTCCACCAATTGAGTTGCAACAAAAAATTGGTAGCAGTGTGCTTTTCATTTTTGTCCAAACAATGTTAGTGTCTTACATATTTAGAGATGCTACGAAACATTTCCTATCCCCTCCCTATGAGAGTGTTTTAGTGCAAGAGAATACAACTTTGGGCATTCCTAACAATCATACTTGTTCTTCTCCTAATATCTCTCCTCTTAGTGAAGAAGATATTTCGGTAGAAGTGTCAATTCATGAGAGTTTTGAAAATCCTTGTTGTTTCTCTCCTCTTACCTCTCTTAGTGGACAACACATTGATGAACAAAACAACACAGCCATAGGTAATCATGACAATAATTTTTTTTTTTCTCCTAGTATCTCCCTTACTTGTGAAGATGATACTTTGTTGTTAGAAAACACAATTAATGATAGTCATGAGAATCTTACTTGTCTCATTTCACCTAAGCATGATAATTCAACCATTGATCATTCCCCTACTTGTGATGAATTCATCCATGAATGCCACGAACATTTGATTCGTAGTTCTCCTAAATACTCTCCTTCTAGGGATAATATCATGGTGTTAGAAAATGGAAAAAATAGTAAAATATCTTCCTCAGATCAACAAGTCACTCTATATTTCCCTTCATTAGAGATACATCAAACCAAGACCACTGAGGTTATGAATACGCAAGCATCCATTCAATCCCCCTTGATTAATAGACCTCATACATACCCCATGGGACATCCTAAGAAACCTCTAATTATTTACCCCCCTTCACACAAAAAACAAACTCAAAACCAACCTGAACTCATTCTTTACCCACCATCACACAAACCTCCAACCCAACACCAGCCTGAATTTCACACCCTCTACCCACCTCAAAATATAGTCACAACAACTAATTCATAATACCGTTGCTCATACATATAACACTAGAAACAATCCAGAACCACACCAACCCACCCTGACCTCACCTTTTTCCAAATTCTATATTGCCTCAATTAAGGGAGTAGGGTATGTGTAGGATCATCATGGAAACAATAGGCCCTTAAGTGGTGAAAAATTTAGAAAAATTAGAGTTAGACAACTTGATGTAAAAATTTGAATAAGTTATAATTTATATTATTTCAAAAATATGTAAGAATACAATTTGTAGCAAATTTAATGTAGTTTCTAAACTAATAGGCTTATTAAAAAAAAAATGTTTTTGTTGAAAATTTGAAATTTCAATGCAGTAGTACTTAAATTTTAGGGAAAAAATAAGTAGGTGTCTGTCTGACCACCCTAACCATAATAAAACAATAATATTTTTTTATAATATTTTAGATATAAGTAGAGGACTCATGTCCCGATGTGATGCATTCTTTTTTGTAATTTTTTTCAAATAATTATTAATTATGAATTTTTTATTACAACTTTTGAAAAATATAAAAAAATCGTATGTCTGACCACCTTAACTTGGACAAAAATTTATGATTTTTTTTTTAATCCTATAATATGTGAAGCATAGAATGTGACACATGTTTTGGGTTAAAAAAATGTGATACCATTTGAAATCTATAGATGTTTTTCAATGAGCCTATCAATTAGGACTTTAGTTGTAATTCAAATAGAAAATGAATAATAATTATTTATTAAATTCAAAGTAAAGCATAATTTATATTGGTGGAAAGTTGAGAATCTCCTTTAAAAACCCTTTTTGTTTCATCAGTTTTGGGTAAAAAAAGGTCGTCAGCCACATACCCTACAAATACCCATCATATCGCTACTTTTTGGCCCATCATGATCCTGGACATACCCAGTATGATCTTGTTGAACAATTTAAGAGCACTCCCGAAAAGATGTCACTTTTGGACCTTCTTCATACTTCACCTACCTATCACACTATGCTTCAAATGACCTTACAACAAGTTCCTATCCCTTCTAATGCGCAACCGAATGACATAGAAGCTCTAATCCAAGGATTGAATGCTGACATTATTTTCCACCAAAGTGAACTTCCCCCTTTGGACGTGAAAAAAAAATGAATCTTTCCAAATAATATCTCAATACAATACAACAGGAATAAAGAGAAACCTTGTTGAAAATGGCTCCACTCTTAATGTGTGTAGTGTAAAACTTGGATAGGATTCATGTGGATAGCTCAAAAAATCAACCTGATTATTTATCTATTAAGGGCTTTGTCAATGTAGCAAAATAATCGCTTGGTGTGATCACTTTTCCTATTACAGTTGGAGTGGCCACATTGGATACAAAAATCCATGTTATGCCTCATGAACTTTCATATAATCTCCTTCTAGGCAGACCATGGATTCATGAAATGAATGCAATGCCTTCCACTCTTCATCACAAAATGAAATTCATTCACAACAACTAAGTGTACACACTTGAAGCCAACCCCAATCCAAATAGTCATTTGCACATTGAAAAAAACAATCTGCATCATTTAAACACATTGACACCAACTACACAAGTTGAACCCATCCAACCAAAAGACAAACAACAACACATTGAACAAGTCATGAAGTTATTAGATGATGATTGGGGTTCCTTAGATTTCACACCAACATTTATGGGAGAGTACAAGATTATAAACAAAGATTCAAATATAGAAAACAAAAAAGTAGATGACCCTTTGAAAGCTTCCACATCAACCACTTTTGACCAAAATACAACCAAATACACAACAACCTTTGATGAACAAAACAACAACCAACAAACTAATCCAAAAGAAATGAAAAAGCTTTATGGAAAAGGTTATGAACTTATGAAACACCTTGGATATAGTGGAAAAGGATGTGGTGCTCATGAATAAGGTATCTGCAACCCTATAGATCCTATCACACAACAAACAACTTATGGTCTTGGTTATTGTCCTTTGATAGAAATCGCCAAGCCTTCACTCATCATCAACACATATTTGCTTAATTCCAATGTCATCTCGCAAAACACTACTAAATTGAATTCGTTAGATTTTACACCCTCCTGTATAGGAGAGAACAAAATATCGTAATCTAAAGAGTCTTGCATAAGTATGACATCTTGTACATCTAAGAAAGAAGTATCTTTTCTGCAAACCATAGGAACACCTTCTACCACCAATCAAGAGGTATCTTGTCAAGACTTCTCCAAGATCACTTGATCACCCTTCCTCTAAGAACTCAAAATAAATTCTATTGTAAACCTTAATTTTGTGCATATCATAGAGTTCATGGTGATTCCACTAATGAATGTAAGGCTTTGAATCATAAAATCCATCATTTTAAGGAATTTGTTATTCTTCCTTATGTGGGGGCACCTAATTCCTCTAATTCATACTGATTTTCACCCTAGCATGAATTTCATTAATCATTTTGGCTCACATTTATCTTGCACTAAGTGGGGGAAAGGGGTTAAGTAGCCTTGTCTGAGTATATGACTTGTCCTTGCCTCTTTTGACTAGTCGTTAACCTTTCATGTACATATAAGAGCAAGCTTGGGATGTGGAAAACATGCCTTAAGTTGGTTCGCATGTGACATACTACCTTTTTCATGACATAGCTTATTGGAAACATATAACTTGGCATAGGGATTTTTGAGTAAGCTCTCATGTCACCTTCTACTTTAAAGAAATTTCTCACAGTACTAGTGTTCGCAACCACTTTAAAGTGGGGGCATACATCACCACTCACATTTCATTGTGTGATTTCTTTCTTCTTGAGATGCGTCCTTTTCTTGGTGGTGTCATTGGGATTGATTCCATTCAAGAGTGTGATACTTCTTTGATACATCCTCTCTTGGAAACATTAGGCACAATGTCCCCCAAGAAGAGACCTTGCACGAACTAAGAAAAATCCCTTTGAACATTCCTTACACCATTTTACATTTACAATGTCTATGAGTGTCAAGCATACAAATTTTTGCTTACCTCATGGAGCTTGAAGTTCATTTTCATTGTGGCACCTTGTTAAAGTTATCAGGGTATAACTTTGATATGGTTGAGTGGGAAGCCCATTGTGAGGCATGACTTTTCCCCATAGCCACCTTATGGATTTCTCACCCCATAGACAACTAGAAGTTTCGTGGCCCTAGAGTGAGTATACTTAGGAATTCTCACCCAACAGATAGCCAAGAGTTCTGTCGCCTCAAAGTGAGTATGCATTTTTGGAAAAATAGCCTAGATCTGCTCCACAACGATCTAGAAAAATGGTTGAAGCTTGATCCACCTTTTCATTTTCACTTTTATCTTCCTTCTAGTTCTTTCCATTGCATGATTGTGTATCTTGTTTTTGCTACAAATCATTCACCCTTGCACATGTTCTTTTGTGCTTATGTTGGCTTCACTTGGGATCTTGGATCCTGGGGGCTTGATTGCTTCCTCGATCTTTGTCATCCTAGACCATCTGCAATGGTGTGATTGGACCATGTCTTGAATGTCTACTTTAGTGTGAGTTTGAAGCAAGTTCATCCTCTCAGTAAAGTGGGGGCTAACTGTGGACATGGAAAAAGTATACCATTTTTATTTCTTGATTTGGGATTAATTGATGATAAATTGGACTTAATGAGGCCTTGATTTGGTGTTGTGAGGTGTTTTACACATCCACACTAGGTCTTGGACCCTTGCAAACTAAATAAAATGCATCTAATGATGTCTTGTAAAGGTGTTGTAAAATACTTTCACAAGGCTGATGGACCAATTTTCCCCTTAATTCAATGTTGTAAAAAAATATTTAAATGCATCCTCACATTAATCTAGAAGGCTTGTAAATTAAACTTAACTTTAATCTAGTGTTGTAACATGATTTACACATTCACATTGGATGTTGTGCCTTTCTAGGCTATGTGGACCCTATTTTATTGATGTAAAGTATATTTAATCACACTTTCACATTGAATTTTGTGTCCCAAGCCCTAATTGACCTTCACATCATCAGTAATAGGCCCCTATTGCCCCATATTGTGCATACTGAGGCATAATTTGATCAAATAACCGACTTTAGAACAATCTAGAAACCTAATTTTCTTATCTCCCAACCTTCCAGCTAGCAGAATGGCCCCTATGGGACCCATTCACCCTTGATGGTGAATCAATCGCATCTAGGTGGGACCCATTTTCCATTAATGGCGAATGAGTCCCATTTGATCATTTTTAGGGTTTAAATCTAGGAAAAGTTATATTTTAAGTTTTATTTTTCTCCATGTCGGCCTTAGGGATCCAATTAATGGGAAAATATGGTGTATTTCCTATAAATACAAGTCTATAAACCCTAATTCACATTTCTCAACTCATTCACAACTCATTCATCATTTTTCTTCCACTTCAAGTCAAGCAAGCTAGGGTTTTATCATTCCAAGTCATTCAAAAGCACTTTTTAGACATTCAAGGGAAAACAAATTAGCTTTTGTTGTAGAAATTCAAGATCAATCTTCATGGAAAGGTATTAACTCTATTATTGCATGCTTCATTACATTCTTTCTTCATTTTGGTTTAATTACCTAAAAAGGGGTTTGACAAAGGAAAACCCCCATGCTCGAACATGCAACATTTCTCCTTCTCTTCTTGTGTGTTTGCAGATTTAGGTATCTTGAAGACTTGGAAATCATTAAAAATTAAGTTGAAAAGTTATTGAAGGCATCTTGTTCCTTGCAAGGTCAAAATATTAACAAAAATTCACTTTCAGTGCCGAAAATAAGATTTTCAGAGGCAAACACCTATCAGCAACCAATGTGCAAACTAAGGGCTTTATTTTCCAATTTTGGATTTTCAGAAATTCAAAAATGCACTAGTTCGCCATTGATGGCGAATGAGTCCCAATGCTAGGCCTGAAAAAGGTATTATGCAATTTTGGATACCCATTTGTCCAAAATGGGCTCCAAAACAGTTTCCTAGACTTGGGACTAATTCACCCAAAATGGCGAATGAGTCCCACTAGGAAAAATTTCTAGAATCAACAACATTTCAAAAGTTATTTCTAGTCTCCAACATGATCTCAGGTGCACACATTCAATTTCATTCATTTCTATTGCAGTTTTCTTTCATTTCTAAGTGTTTTTGCATATCACAATATATTTTCCAACAAGTTGCATTTCTTTAATTTCCATTCAATAATCAATAGGTTTCATTCATTTTTTTGCATTTAGATCATTGTATTTAGATCATTGAATTTAGACACATCTCATCCATTCTTGCATAATATTGAGTGTAGATATTGCCCATTTTGGCCTGCCAAAATATTTGTCTCCATGTCTCGATCTGTATTTTACACCTTTCTAAGAATTTTTTAAAATGTGTCCCATAATTATGCTTAATGTGACTCATACGCCACTTCTAGTGTATGAGTCTCATGTGGCCCAAAATCAAATCTAATTCAAATTCTTAGCAGTATTTTACTCCTAGATCTGATGTCAGCTCATAGTGTTGTGATTTTAGGAATTTTGGCATAAAGAAGAATAAATATAAGGTTATTTCACTTATTTTCACCTAAGCATTCAAGAGATCATCCTAAGCATTCAAGTACTCATGCATATAGAAAATTGGAGTTCACAAGAACATTCAAATGTTTACAAGAGCATTCAAGTGAATATTATCAATTTTTTTAGAGCATTATTCAAGCATCAAGCATCATTTCAAAGTCTTCATGGATCATGGTTTTTTTTAGCTAACAATTGTGATGTAGGATTTTATGATTTAAGCTACCATTCAACTCGAGATCTATTACATTCAAGCAAGAGTCAAGATCTACATCCATTGGAGCCATTTCATACATGTTTGTAGCCTCTTATTGCTAGGGTTTGGTGAGTTGCAATATCATATTTTATTCATTCATCATTCTCCATTCCTATTTTATTTCATTACAAGGTTTGATTTCCAAAATGGGGTTTGACCAAGGCAAACCCCTTTCCACTAACAAAACAACATTTCCCCCTCCCTTTTAGTGTGTGATTTGTAGGTTTATGTTGAAGACACATTGAAGAGAAAGTTTGGAGAAAGTTGTCAGTGTCCAAAGTTGTAAAATTTGTCACCTTGCATTGAAGATCATTGGGAGACTTCTACAGGTTGCAAACCATGGTTTCAAATTCGTAAATCAATTATAAAGGACAAAGAAAATATTGAGTAGATTCAGACTGAAGATTCAGAAAACCCTAACTAGACTGATACACTAGTTTTGGCATATGAGTCCCAATATAGGTCATTTTTTGGGTTTTTTGTAGTTTCAGGCACCCTTTTGCTAGATTTCAGTTTCTACCCAGAAACCCCGATCTAGGACTCAATCACCTAGTTTGGCATATGAGTCCCAGTCAACATTAAAATTAGTGTTTTTAGCATTTCAGAGCTTCACTTGAAATCTCCTTCATATTTCCAGGTGCATACTTCTAATATCTCACCTTTATGTTTTGTTTTACATGCTTATCTAGGTCATTTAGTGAAAGATTACATCATACTAGGTTTAAACATTTTTATTGGCATTGCATTTGTCTTTTCAAGCCCTAGCTTTGTGGTGAACCTCTCATTAGTTTATAATCAGCCCCTAGCACAATCCTATTACAAGATCTCTTTCTCCTTTGCATTCCTAGGATTGAGATCTCTAGGGTTATCCTTGAATGAGAGTGTGAGTTTTTTTATTCTATCTTCCAAGCATATAACCAAACAAAATTCCACCTTTCACATATCCTAAGTGTGTTATTCATATATGTAAGTATTTTATCATTTATTAACTTAATCTAGTAAAGTTTGATTATAAGTAGTTCATCCTTGATAAAATTTACTAATAAAATAAGCTCACATATTTATTTATTTATTTAATTTATTTTCATTAGGGAAAAATTAGGAGGGAATTACAGAGAGAGAGAGAGATTTATCTCATTAGGGTGAGAGGGAGAGACTTGAGAGATGGATAGGTAGGGTGGGAGGGAAAGACTTGAGAGATGGATAGGTAAAGAGAGAGAGAGGTACGTAAGAGGGATATATATAGTTAGTTAGTTAGTTAGTTAGTTAGTTAGTTAGTTAGTTAGTTAGTTAGTTAGTTAGTTAGTTAGTTAGAATGGGAGGGATAGAGGGAGAGAGTTATCTAGGTGGGGTGGGAGGGAGAGACTTGAGATAGGGAGAGGATGTGGGATGGATAGAGGGAGGGAGAGACTTGAGAGAGAGTGGGTATGGGAGGGAGGGAGGGAGGGATGGAGGCAGAGAGAGAGAATTATCTAGTTAAGGTGGGAGTGAGAGACCTAAGAGAGGGAGGGAGAGAACTGAGAGAGACTTGAGTGAGACTTGAGAGGGAGAGAGAGACCCAAGAGGGAGAGGGAGAGTTATCTAGTTAGGGTGGGAGAGAGAGGGAGGGAAAGAACTAAGAGGGATGGGGATTATTGAGAGGGAGAGGGTGAGGGAGAGGGAGATATATCTAGTTAGGGTGGGAAGGAGAGGCCTAAGAGAGGGAGGGAGAGAACTAAGATAGAGAGGGGATGGGAGGGATAGAGGGAGAGAAATAGAAAGATTTATCTAGCTAGGGTGGAAAGGAGAGTCTTGATAGAGGGAGAGGGTGTGGGAGGGATAAAGGGAGGGAGATAATTGAGAGAGGGAGAGGGTGTGGGAGGGATCGAGGGAGGGAGGAGAGAGAGAGAGAGGGGGGGGAGGGTCTAGAGTGTGAGAGAGAGTTGCATAGGTAGGATGGGAGGGATAGAGGGAGGGAGAGACCAGAGAGAGAGAGGGTGGAGTGAGAGAGAGTTGTATAGGTAGGGTGGGAGGGATAGAGAGAGAGGTTGGAGTGGGAGATAGTCGTATAGGTAGGGTGGGAGGGATAGAGGGATGGAGAGACCCAAGAGAGAGAGAGGAGGGAGGGAGAGACCAGAGAGAGATAGGGAATGAGAGATAGTTTTCTAGGTAGGGTGAGAGAGAGAGAGAGAGAGAGAGAGAGAGAGAGAGAGAGGGAGAGAGTTATTTAGGTAGGTTGCATGAGGGAGTGACCTAAGAGATAGGGATTGGGAGGGATAGAGGGAGGGAGAGACCTAAGAGAGGGAGTGAGATACCTAAAAGAGAGAGACCTAAGAGGGAGGGAGAGAGAGAGTTATCTAGTTAGGGTGGGAGGGAAAGGCTTGAGAGAGGGAGAGGGAGTGAGAGGGATAGAGGGAGAGAGATATATGAGAGAGAGAGGTGGTGGATGGGATGGATGGAGAGTGATAGTTATCTAGGTAGGGTGGGAAGGAGAGACTAGAGAGAGATGGATTGGGAGAGAGTTTTCTAGGTAGGGTGAGAGAGATAGATGGAGGGAGAGATATGAGAGAGAGAGTTACTTTGATAGGGTTCCTAAGGGTGAGACTTGAGAGAGAGGGGTTTGGAGGAATAGAGGGAGGGAGAGACCTAAGAGAGAGGGAGTGGGAGAGAGTTATTTAAGTAGGGTTCCCAAGGGATAGACTTTAGATAGAGAGAGGGGGTGGGAGTGTTAGAGGGAGGGAGGGACTTGAGAGGGAGAGGGAGAGGGAGAGAGAGATTGATTTATCTAGGTAGGGTGGGAGGAAGATACATAAGAGAGGGAGTGAGAGAGAGAGAGAGAGAGAGAGAGAGAGAGAGAGAGAGAGAGAGAGATTAGAGTTATCTAGTTAGGGTGGGAGGGATAGGCTTGAGAGAGGGGGAGGGTGTGGGAGGAATAGAGAGAGGGAAATATCTAAGAGAGAGAGAGGTGGTGGGAGGGATAGAGGGAGGGAGAGACCAAAGAGAGAGAGGGAGAGAGATATATCTAGGTAGGGTTGGAGGGAAAGACCTGATAGAGAGAGGGATGAAGAGACCAAAGAGAGAGTTATCTAGTTAGGGTGGGAGGGATATATGGAGGGAGATGTGATGGTGGATTGTGGGACATAGGGACCCAAAATGGATTTATAGGATGGAGAAGGGATAAGGATCATTTTTTTAGGTTGGTATGATTGAGAGGGATGGTGACAAATGGTTTGAAGGAATGATGGGAAACACCTATTATAGTCTTTAGAGGAGTTGTATTATATTTCACAAATATTAGACCAAATTTTTTTGGATTTAGAGCCTTCAAAGATATAGTCAAGACCTTGTGATCCTAAATTTTCTTTTATTTGGATGGGCTCCAATATACTCTGTTCATGTAGGCCCAAGCCTTTAACTTGGTAGTTCATGTTCTTAAGAATTTTGTTTAAATTAGGGTTTTTAATTATTTTTTAATCAAGCTACAAGTTCATTATTAGGCACAGATGATGATGAATGGTTACATTGTAATTTTAGGCCATTTTCAAAAACATATTATGTTTTCCAACATGAGTGATTTTGTTCTTCTTGTTGTAAGATACAAATTGTGTTTTCAATCAATCTTTGTTAAGTGGACCTTCACACACTGCCAAAAAATATAAAGTAATTTTTATATGATAAAAAAGGGTCATCCCACACTAATGGGTTACACTTTTCGGCCAAACTTGACATTGAAATCAACATTTTGAGCAAAATCTTCACTTTTTGACACCTATAATAGCTAAATTGTTAGGAATTTTAAGATGATGCAAACTAGTGATTTGTAAGGTTTTGTATGTAGATTTTAAATATTATTTTTTGAAAAAAATTGAAATTGAATTGTACAAGTTTTTTTGTGTCTCCTTTGATAACTAATTTTTAATAATAAACAACATTTTTAAAAAATGATGTGTACTTTGTTCTACATAACTTCTTTTTTACAAAGGATAAAATTCTTACTCTTTTGAGTTTAGGCTGGTCACTCTAATATCTAGTGCTTGTATTTCATTTCATAATGTTTTGTTGAATATTAAATTCTTTTAATTAAGTTTCTAAGTCAAACCAATTACAATTTAGAAATAGCTGCACTTTGCCCCATATAATTTTTTTGTATGTATTAAAATTCAATTCTTTTTTGTTGGAACAAGGACATCAATACCTAGTGCGTAGATATTTTTCAAAAAAAAAAGTCCACTTATTTACTATTTTTCCACAAAGCTTTTTTAGCGAACTTGATGCTCGGTGAAAAACCTATTTTCAGTAAAGCTAATAAAAAAAAAAAAAAAGATATATCAAATTTATAGTTGTTAAAAGGATTTTTTTGAGGACTATGGTTCTCTAGCTTGATTTATCTAGTTGACTCCATTTCCACCTCCAAATCGAGCTTTGAAAGTCAAAAACTGCATTGAGTTTGCAATTAAAAGGGTTGGGAGAGAAAAAAAGGGGGCTTTGAATGAACCCCCCTATATGCACTGGTCAACCACATTCTATTAATGTTTTGGCTAAAATTAAAATAAATCACATAAATCATTTCCCTCACTTATGTTTAAGTTCCTTCTTATAAAGGATGGATGGTTCATGTGAAGGGGGGCTTCATTCAAAGCTGTTTAAATGCATGCATGTTCATACGAAGGCCCTTCATTCAAAGTCATTTTTAACATTTTGGATGGCCGTGGCTAATTTTTGTTTGTGCAAAAAAATGTAACTCACTATTGTGGGTTCACCCAAAAACATATGAAAAGCACATAAAACTATATTATACAAATAAGGCCACTATCATGAGTTATACGTCATGTACAAAAAATTCATCGTCAACAATTCACCGATGGAAAATTCACCACCAACAATTCACCATGGGAAAATTCACTACCATGACAATTCACCGCGTGAAAAATTAATTGCATGAATTTTTGGCAGTTAATTTTCCATGGCGGTGAATTGCTAGTGGCGGTGAATTTTCCCGCAATGAATTGTTGATGGTGAATTTTCCATCGATGGATTGCTAGTGGTGAATTTTCCTAGAGCTGAGTTATACATATAATGGAATTACACAAACTCTATGTGTTGTATATTGAGTTACATTGTAATTAAAGAGCATTTGGAAAAATGCATTGTGTATTCTAACATGGTTTCTTTTTTTTGTTGTTGTTTGAAACACATTGTATTTTTAATTAATCTTTCTTAAGTGGAGCTTGACACACTGCTAACCAAAATATAGTACTTTTTATAGGCTATGAAAACAATATGAAAAATGTTTTCCCTTGATCATTTTATTTACATTATGTGAAGGGAAAAGTAAGTAAAAGTGTACTAGTGGGTCTTTTCATGGAATTTTCTTGAAAAACATTTTCTTGTCTTTTCTTTGGTGGATGCAATCTTTCTCTCCAAATGTATAGAAATAAAATGCTACACACACCCCACAAGACCAATATTTTATAGAAAATAATTAGTAGGTATTACATAGGGTATCCTTAATAGTACACACTTCACATGTTGCTTCATATAAGAAAATTCTCAATGTCAACAACCCATATTTTCTTATTATGCAAGAGTATATCACTAAAGTTTTGAACATGAATAATTTTGAGATGGGTATGTGCAGGATCATGATGGGCCAAAAAGTAGCAGTATGATGGGTATGTGGATGTCAACTTTTATTTTACCCAAAATTGATGAAAAGAAAAGGGTTTTTAAAGTAGATTCTCAACTTTCCACCAATATAAATTATGCTTTACTTTGAATTTAATAAAAAATTATTATTCATTTTCTATTTGAATTACGTCTAAAGTCCTGATTGATAGGTAGATTGAATTTTTTTTATAGATTTCAAATGGTATCACATTTTTTGAATCTGAAACATGAGTCACATTCTATGCTTCACATACTATAGGATTAAAAAAATGAATTTCATGAAGTTTTGACCAAGTTAAAGTGGTCATACATACGAGTTTTTATATTTTTACTAATAAAAAATTCATAATTAATTATTTACTTGGAAAAAAATTACAAAAAAATATGCATCACATTGGGACATGAGTCCTCTACTTATATATAAAATCTTATAAAAAAATATTATCATTTTATTGTGGTTAGGTGGTCATTACACCTACTTTTTTTTTTCCCTAAGTTTAAGTGCTACTACATTGAAATTTCACCACCAAATAGATTAAAAAAAAAAAAAAAAAACCTAGTAGTTTAGAAACTAAAATCAATTTTCTACAGATTATATTCTTACATATTTTTGAAATAATATAGATAACTTATTCAAATTTTTACGTCAAATTGCCTAACTCTATTTTTTCTGAATTTTATCACCACTTAAGGGCTTATTTTTTCCATGATGGTCCTATACATACCTAGATCTTGTCAATGCTTGAGGAGGTAGCATGTACTAGAATGTATGGAATGAAAAAGGAATCTGCTCTGAAAACACTTGAAAAAAATCATACCAAAGTGAATGAGATAGATGATGTATTGACTGAAGAGATTCTTCTTGCTCTTCAGAAGTTGAGAAAGGGGCATGTGCACCATTTGCAATGGACAAATGAAAATGTGAAATTGGAGGTGATAGGTATTAGAATGTATGAAATGGAAAATGAATATTCTCTAAAAACACTTGAAAATAAGCAAACCAAAGTGAATGAGATAGATAATGTATTGACTAAAGAGATTCTTCTTGCTCTTGAGAAGTTGAGAAAGGAGCATGTGTAGTATGTGCAATGGACAAATGGAAATGCAAAATTAGAGGCAATAGGTATTGAAATGTATGAAATGAAAAAGGAATATATGATCTAAAATCACTTGAAAAGAACCATACCAAAGTGAATGAGATAGATATTGTATTGATTGAAGAGATTCTTCCTGCTCTTGAGAAGTTGAGGAAGTTGCGTGTGCACTATGTGCAATGGGAAAAAGGAAATGCAAAACTAGAGCAGCAGGTACTAGAATGTATGAAATGAAAAGGAATATGCTCTAAAACACTTGATATGAAGTAGACCAAAGTGAATGAGATAGATAATGTATTAACTAAAGATATTCTTCCCACTCTTGAGAAGTTGAGGAAGGAACATGTGCAGTATGTGTAATGGAAAAATGGCAATGTAGAAATGGATAAAATCAAGAGATTTTATATTGTATATGAATTCAAGTGCAAGAAAAGAAAGTGAGAGATGATACTATAAGTGGAGTTGAATAAATGAACTCAAAGATTATTGAACTTAAGAATTCAATGGAATAAATACAATTGAAAATAGATGATAAGGAAAAGGAAAAATCATATCTAAGTGTAGAAAAATAGAAATAGTTGGGTTGGAGACATGACAATCTCATCTAAAAAGGTATAATGGTATTGTAAATAAATTGTTAAAAGAAACATTTGCATTCTCTAATCATAAAGACACTCTCAAAGATGAGAAAAAGTTGCTGCAAAGCTACATAAAAGTATTCAAGACATTAAAAAATCTATCCAAGAAAGGAATTTTGTTGTCCTAAGGGTTCATGATGGAGCAATTGATCTAAAGCTTCAAGTAAAATATATGAAAAAGAAGTTAGAAGGTCATGAAACATAATAATAGAGGGTGTTAATAGGTAATAGCAATGGGCATGAGGGAAAATGTATCAATGATCAACTTGTAGATGCAAAAGTAATAGGTGGAAGTGCTAAAACTTTAGCTCTCCACCCTTGATCTTTGAACAAACACAGTGAAATAACTCACAACCCACTATGTTTTTCCAATCTGCAATTAATTTTTGTATTTATTTTTCCATCATATAAGAAAATTGAAACATAATTTTTACTCTAAATAATAGTTGTGGTAAATTTTGAAGGTTCCTTTCATTAAATTTGTACTCTCTAAATAACAAAAAAATGTTTTCATTACAATAATTGTAGGTTGGAAAACACTAGGTTTTATGAACCTTGCAACCTATATAAGGATATACATAGACTAAAACTTTAAATTGTAGGTAGATCTAGGAAGTGTATAGTGATATGTACCAACCCAAAAAAGATTGTTTCATCCACTATAGAAGGAAATAGTCACCAAGGGGCATCTAAGTCCTTGTAGGGTTGTCTCGCTCAACTTTTAGGGTCCTATGATAGTAGATATGAGACTTTTGTTTCTGCTTGCAAAGTTGTCAAAATGTTGTCAGATAATTTTGTGAGTTTCAATTATTGGACAAGATGTATGACAACAAATGCAACAATGGAAAAATTATCTTCAATCCTTTTCAACCAAAGATCTACATATTCACAAAGAGAGGGAATGTGGGACCATTTTATGGGCTTACCTCAGTCAAACCCCATGCAATTGTTTCCACCACCACAATAGCAATGTCAATGATAGAATTGATAATTGAAAGGAAGGATTGATGGAATCACAAAGTGATACAACTCACCACCCTTCAATGGTTACCTTGAAGGATTGAAGTCATGCATATCACCCTAAGGATTTGGATCTTTCTTTCTTGAATGCTTTGGAGACCTACATCAAGTGCTAGCCATCACAAAACAATGATAACATAAAATCACATACGCTTTGGCATGATTCTTGGATCTTGAATTGCTACAATATAAATTTCTTATATTTTTTCTCATGGTAATAATTGCTCCAATGATTTCCTAGATAGATTTGAAATGATGTAATAACTAGGTATTTATAGGCATTTATCCAATTTCCTAAAATTATATCTTAAAAGATGACACTTAAAATTTGAATTTTGGATGTTAAAATACAACCAACAACATGCCCAAAAATGGGTCAACGCCAAGAAGGGGGACCCATATGCCCAAGGGCATATGGGTCATGGCCCAGATTTCCCTGACATTGAATATCAGGGGCAACACATGAGTTGGATGCATTTATTCAATGCTTGCAGTTTATTAAAAATTGGTACAATGGGCTCTGAAATACATAATTTTAGGACATTAGGGGGCCAATTAGGCTCAATAATTTAGAGGGGCCAAAACATAGTGTGAAATTGTTAAGGGTGACAATTTCTAACACTACAGTTTTATGTTTTCCCCACCCCCAACTCCTCCCCAAAATCTCCACCCTTGAGATTGAACAAGCACAATGAAATAACTCACAACCCACTATGTTTTCCAACCTGCAATTATTTTTGCATATATTTTTTGATCATATGTAGAAATTGAAATGCAATTTTCACTCTAACTAATAGTTGTGGAAAATTTGGAATGTGACTTTCATTGTATTTTTGTTGTCTAAATAACAAAAGTTTTTTATTACAATCATACTTTCTATGTATAATTGGAAGTTGAAAATTGTCAAATGTTATAAAACCTGCAGCCCACATACTATTATAAAACCCTCTACATGTAACAACCCAATTGGGTAGTCACCTCTCAAGGAAATTTGGTTAGTTTTATGTATCCCTCACTTGCAACTCCTCCCCGAGCTCTCCACTATTGAGCTTTGAATAAGCACAAGAAAATAAGTCACAACCCACTTTGTTATAAATGTAGAAGATAAATATCGCTTGTACATAACAATTGAACCATGGCATGACACCTGCATCCACTTTTCCTTCTCTTGCATATTTCTCCTTCTATATTTCATCTTCCACTTTTCTTCTCTTGCATTTGATGTACCATGGCATGACACCTGCATCCACATATCATAATTCAATATATCAACTATTATCCATTATCATTGCTTAATACATTAGGTTCTTTTTAGTCTAATATAGATTTGTTAATCTAATCATCTTTCATCGATCATGATCATTTCATTATCCATGCATCTACATTTGTTAATCCATGCATCTTTTCATCCAAATTGGTACATATCTCCCATCCCATTAACCTTCCATCTCCCCTTCCTTATGTCCCTATTTTATTATGATATTGCTAAACTGTGTAGTTTTAGGAGTTAATGAGTTTGACTCATAAAACTACACATTTGAATTGTGATAGCAATATCACGATTTGACATGTATCGAAAATACCTCCTACTTATCAATCTATTATTTTTATATAAAAATATTGTAATTTAAATTAAATTTACTTAAATATTATTTTTAATTTTAATTCTTTTAAAAATCAAGCAACAATTTTTTTTAAATACTTGCTATCACGATTTGACATGCTGTTGAAAATACCTCCTACTTATCAATGTATTTTATTTATATAAAAATATTGTATTTTAATTTAAATTTACTTAAATATTATTTTTTATTATTTTTATTTATTTTTAAATCATGCACTTTTAAACAAGACAAAACAAAACTTCGGGCAATCTAAATAGGTAACGACGCTTTATCCCTCGTCAATTGTCAATTCTGCGATGGGTCCTATATTTCCTTTTTGTATGATGTTAAGCATCATGTTTTATGTCTTATACAATTTTATGCATTTTTTTTAAGGAAGATTAGGGGCGTCCAAAAATAAATAATATTTTTTCAATTTATTTAATAAATAAATAATTAGAATAATTATAATTATTTTAGATTTTATATATATGAATTAATCATTAAATTAATATTATAATAATTAATTATTATTAAAATTAATAATATATTATTATTAATAATTATATAAATATTATATAATTAATTAATTTACAAAATATTAATATATATTTAATAATATTATTAATATAATAATAATTATTGTATATATTATTATTTTCTATATATATAATTTATAATTCATTCTTATATTAAGAATATTAATTTATTAATATAAATAAATGAATTTATTTAAAAAAACTAATAAGATAGGTAAACTAATAAAAAATTCGCTATCATTCTCGAGCCGACGTTTCTGAAACACTCCATAGCTTTCGTCACGCTCCCATATATATAACATTCACATAAAATCTTTCTCCTCACCATTACATTCGTGGAATTGTGAAGGAGCATTTTGTTTTAGATTTTGGGTTACAGTCTGTTCGACTGAATTATTAAATCTGTTGAAGTTTTGGGCGATTTTGCCATGGATAATCCTTTTTTTGGGGGGTGTTGGGGTCGAGTCCCCGAATGGCGATCTTATCAGAGGCCGCATTATTATTATCCGAATCCTTACGCTGCAACTTCGTACGACACTCCAGTAAGATGGGAGAATGTGCCCAGGGTAAAGCCCAAGAACGTCGTCTCAATTCCAGTCGATTTCGTCAATTCAGAGACACCCAAATCCACAAAGGCGCCTGCCATGGATGAAAATACAGCGTCTATAAAAATTCAGGCGGATTTCCGGGGGTTTTGTGTGAGGAAGTCAAGGCCTCTGAACAAGTTGAGGGTTATAATGAAATCCAAGGCAGAGGCTGCAAAGATTCGGAGGCGTGTGAATGACGAACATGTTGTGGAGTTGATTAGACGAGATGAGGAGGAGCGGTTGAAAATGATGGAGTGGATTATGTCACTACAGCTGAGGCTCGACGAAATTCAGGTTTGCCTTTTTTTCTTTTTTACTTTACTTCTTCTTTAATCTTATAAGGAAAAGGTTAAATTGGTCCTTGATTGGTTCTTCTTGGACTAAGATCAGTTACAGATTCTGGGATTCTTTACAGCTTTTTTAATTTTTTCCTAAAAGAGTAGATTTTTTACAATTATTTTTACAGATTTTTTTTCTTGAAATTGCTAGACCTTTTTAGTTTGCAAAGCTTCTGCGAAAAACTGTGTGCTTGTAGCCTGCCAGAAGCTTTGCGCTCCAATGTCCTGAACTGTGAAAACGTTTTATTTTTTATTTGACAGACAAGGGTGAGGCTAATGTGTCTTTCTCTTTGGGAAAATTTTCGAATTTCTTTCATTACACTTACCTATGGAATTGATTTATTTATAGTGCAATTTCTTCATTTCTTTTTCTCTTAAAAATTTCAAATTAGATTGTTCTCTGTTTCCCTAAAATCTTAACCGTTGTGAAATGCAGGGAGCGATTCCTTTTGTGCAGGAATCAAGAAAGGCTGTGATTCGCGAGTTGGTTAACTTGCAAGAAACTGTAGACGACATCATTGCCGCGAAACCGAGACAAGATGCTACTAGAGAAGTTTCAGTAGCTTCTGAAGCAGCAGTGGAGGAGTGCCCTACTGTGGAGGAGAATCTCAACGAGGAATTCAAGAGCAAGGAATTGCTGGGAAATGCAATTGAGGTCTCTGTGAACAATGGAAAGGGAGAGGAATCTCTGCCTTCTCAAATGCAAGATTTGCAAGAAGACAATAATAATAATGGAGGAGTAGAAAATTTCGAGCAAGGCTCTTCTGAAGCTGGAAAAATTGTGTCTGGATCTGAGGAATGCACAATGGTTGATGTTGCTGATAAAGATACAGTGAATTTGAAAAGAAACAAAGTTGAAAGTCCGGCGTTGGAGGTTGATGCATCACCTACAATCCCTTGCACAGATGAATGGGTTATAGTAGGAAATTCAAGGGAATCTCTGGACTTGTTGAAGGTGCAGACAATGCAGCCTGATGTAAAGCTAGAAAATTCTTCTGAATCTCTGGACTGTGAAGAAGCAGGGGATAAGTTGCGAGAGAAAGTAAAGTCCATCGAAGATATTGGCATGGTAAGAGAGGGGAACGAGAAATTAAAGGGGACGGTATCTGATCTGCTGAAGAAAAGTGAGAAACAGAGTGAGATGATTCATAATCTGAGTCTGCGGATTTCACAGTTGGAAAAACAACAAAAAGAAAAGAGTTGGGGATGGCAAGAAGTGTAAAGAGGTGCACAGGCAAACAACAGGAGTCGAAAATCTGACAGGCATTTAAGCAACTACTTTACGGAGGATTCGTTTTGATTTCTCCCCATTCAATCTTTGGTCCTAATTAAATATTCGATGTTTTTGTTAAACTACTTCTGGTTATAATATTTTCTAGAGTTAAGATTTGTAGATCTTAAGTATTCGTAGAATGTCTCAGCTCTATATTCTAGAGTTTGATATGTTGATTTAAAGACCTCTTTACATTCTATATTTTTACAATACTAAAACATTGAATTGAATTGAAAGGAGTGGAATCAATGAATGAAATATTTTCTCTTTACCTAGAATTTCCCTTCACCATATTACACAATAATAGTAACGAAGATCTCAAAGCCCATAACTGAACAATTTTGTTTGTCCAACCCCAAACTTTCTATGTTTTGATTGTGGGTGGAGGCACAATTAGTTATTTGAGGAAATACCCCAATATTTAACTCATCATGGGAGACTACATGCTAGGTTGGCTTCTTTTCATTATCATAATGACTGGAGTGAACATTATGTTGGGATTACAATAGATTAATACCCTAGGTACAAATGAGATGAACTTTTAAGAGATGCTCACCTGTTTACTTTTTCACTTAGAGGATAGGAAATTTTAACTAAGAGGGTTGTGTGCAAAGTTTCAATAGCTAATAATCTCTCACCAAATGTAAAATATTCTTAATAAAATGGTAGACACAGATGTGTCCTAGTGGTTTTAATTAGAAGTGCAATAACCAAACAATCCTACATCAAAAGATCCATAAAAAACTATAGATCGGAATTTCATAAAAGTTTGTGATAGGTCAAAAGGATTACCTCCTCAAGGAGATCTTGATCATGTCATTCAACGAGTACTAGGATACCATGCACCATCTATCACCTCTTCTTTGAAACAACACCAAGAGTTTAAAGTAGTAGAAGAATGTGTTTAGCACCAACAAGAGGTACTCTATAGTCTCAAGGAAAAAAAAAATGACACAAAATAAAAGTAATTAAAAATACAATTGGTAAATGAATTTAACTCAAAAATAATTAATAGAGCTTGATGTGAAGGGAAGAATCATAATGTAACCTAAGGGAATCCTCTAGACATGAACCAAGAAGTTGTCAATAAGGGAGATTACTAAGTATATGATCAAGTGGTAGAATATAGCTAGCAAAGTTGCTACATGGGAAGATGATGTGCTACTACAACCTCGTCTATTGATCACTACCATCGAGGATATTGTTGGTTTTCAGGGGAGGTGCATGCTATGCCCTTGTCCTATACTATGTATTGGGATATTTGATAACCTACTATAAGACACATAAATCTAAATTGAGTCAATTATGCATCCCTAGCTATAGTTTTGGTATGCTAAATTGACCTCACTAGGATTAGAGTACAAATGTTGTCTAATGATGCCTATATATGAGGAAATTAGTATCAATTAAACATCATATTTTGAATTATGTTTTGGTTGAAAACTTTTAGAGGTTTGTTCGCCAAAAGTGGCTTACTATTATTAAGTATATTATCAAATATTTGTAACACATTTATTATTATATTCTTCTCTTGTGAAATTATTTTTATTAAACGTTTAAATAAATACAAAATAATATATGATAAAAATGATAACTTAAACTAGGATAGATTCCATGAATGCAACTAAAGATAAAAAATTTTATAATAAAATGGTCTCATAAGATTATTTACTATAATTTATCTACACCTACTAAATATAGTACATTAATATAAACGTCTACCATTCTATAAAATGCAAACATAATATAGCACATAGGGTGAGTGCAAGGTAATGAGGGTAAAAAATGACCCAAAAATAGAAAAAAATCACTTTAAAGATAGAGAATTGGAGTAAAGATTGAAAGCATTACCAGATAAAATAATAGTATGGTGTGACAACATGAACCTAGAATTTTGTTTAGATAGTTTTAAAATATGTAATTTATTCTAACACTTTGATTATAAAGGATATAGAAAAGTGACATTTTTTCAACTTTGATGGAGGAAGAAACATGTATGTGTATGAAACACCTAAAAAAGTAGTAAATGAACGTATTTCTTAAAATAAGTTTTTTTGACACATGAAATTGATATTAATGCTTGGGATGGATTGTTAAATATTTTTTTATTGATTGTTTAGTATGATTAAGGTTTAAATCTAAAACCCCTTTATGTATGACAACCTCAATTTAACCTAAAATATTTGTAACATGAATCTTTTAAATGTGTAAAGTATGATGTCTAGATCAGCCTCATATAATCTTTAATAAAGTCAAAATCATAAGTTATGAAAAATATAGACAACTATATATTTTTTATTTTATTTTTTTCAAAATTACGTTTGGAAAGTCATAAAAAGTTATAAATCGGTTTAAAGTATTACTTTTTAATATTTGAAAGTATACATCTTTCTTTATAGAACCCATTAATTTTTTTAAAAATAGCAAAATAACTTTGTCAACTATATCAATGAACATGAATCTTTCAAATTCAATCATATATCTAATTCATATGACTTAACATCTAGTATGTTGAGATTAGATTTAAAGTTTGTTTGGACATCTAGTGCTATTAGATATTTGGAAAGGATTGGGTGTTAGAATTTTTTAGTACAAAAATATTTCCTTTTAATTTCCCCACAACTTTTTGAATGAGCCTTATCCTTCTCTCTAATTATGATAGTATTTAGTATTTAACTTTCAAATTGGAGTTGAATGAAGTTTATAAATTTTCTTCAAAAATTTTGATTGATAGATTCCTAAATATTACCAAAAAATATTGAATTTGTAACAATTGTGATCCAAATTATTCTTATTTTTTGTGGATCTAGGAAGTAATGTAGGAGCTACAAGATTATTTTATAAATAATATTTTATTTGAGTTTCCATGAATGTACATTAGAGAAGAAGGATATAAACACAAAATATTTTTTTGACAGTTTGCTTCTAGAATCACCATGTATGAGCTTCTAAATCCCTAAAGAAAGTTTTAAATTACCATGAAGTGAAAAGACATTTAATATTTTTGTTATTCTATAGTATTACCTTTGGTGTTTTCCTCCTAGAAAGAATCTCTTTATGAGGTTTGATATGTCCTTGTGCATCATGCATTTATGGGTTCCATGTTGTAAATAATTTGTATCATTGGAAATTCCTATTTCTACTCGAAGTCTATTAGGCCAAGACCGACAACCCTTACCTTTTGTTCTAAATTTGAAAACAAAAACTCATAACTTACTATAATCATAGCCATAGATGGATAAACAAAAAGAGATAGTGTGGTTTATCATGCAATACAATGAAGATGGTATTCTATAATTCCCTTGGAGATAAATTTGTAAACTACAAATAGTCCTTAGTAATTAATACATAAGCCATGTATAGAAGCCACATGCTAATTTCCAAGTTGTTTACAATATACAACTCTCTATAGAATGCCTTTCTAGATTTTATATCATTTTTATTCAAGTACTTAACTTCAACTAAAATGCCAAGCCTCAACTAACCTTTGTACACATAGCTATGCACACCACTCCCTAGCACCTCATTTATAATTTTTTTTATAACCATTCTCATTCATAATCTTAATCTCTTTAAAATTAAAAAATATAAAACATTCATGATCATTATGTTGAATGCACAAGACAACTGAGAGTGGAGGTGAATCGGTTGTACCTTAAAACTTCAAAAATCCTCACAAACATTCAAATCCACATCAATTAAATTAACCATTAATTTGTTAGATTGATTTATCATGAAAGAAGATAACAAAAACATAATCAAAGCAATACCATGCACAATGGAATGCCACATTTACATGGAAACCCTAAGAAGGGAAAAATCATGGTGAGGATTAGCTCAAAATATAAAGTAATATCAAGACCAATTATAATAGGGCTCATTGCCATAGGGCTTTGTTAGGAAATATTGCATTCAAACCCATAAACTCATTCATTTCCTACATAACCCATGAGAGATAAATATGCATACAAGTAACCACAATGCATGGATCAAATAGGCACGCCACAAGATAACACAAGATATACCTTGGAAAAACCCTCAAGAGGAAAAAACTCGGCCTCCAAAAGCATCCATACTCCATCATATTATTCAGAAATAAAGCAATACAAGAGTTACAATGAATACCTCTGAAGCATCAAGCCCTCTAGTACATTCACATGTGTCCAAACATGAATCCACACATCCCATGCTATGCTTCACAAATGTACTCCTCAAGAAGACTTAATAATGAGAACGAAAACCACTCAACCAATCTAAACCACTACACATGTGTTTTCTTTTATAGAAATAAACTCACACAAACTACAACTAGTGGTAAGGTGAAACCATGTACCAAAAAACCATGTGAATACAAAACCACTAACCCCTTATTTAATATTGGGTACTAAGACATCACTTCGTTTAATATTTCCCCCAATATTAAATTATTATCACATGTGTCCCAAACATTAAATAATAATACAGTGTTACAATACAACATCAAGTGGTTCCCCAAATAATTATGTAGTGTGATTAACCACACCACC
Organism: Sequoia sempervirens; assembly: GCA_007258455.2. Classification (NCBI taxonomy): domain Eukaryota; kingdom Viridiplantae; phylum Streptophyta; class Pinopsida; order Cupressales; family Cupressaceae; genus Sequoia; species Sequoia sempervirens. The sequence goes on along the minus strand of VDFB02353493.1, from coordinate 91,801,834 downwards.
AAGGTGCATCACAACTAAATAATTATAACATTATAATAAATCAATTTTTCTAATGGTGTACAACACCATGTCTCAACATTCTCCCACTTATTGTATACATTGCATAAGGGATCAATGAATGAAATACATCATCATAGCCATACATGAAACCACATGAATCTCCAACATGCTCTCATGCACCATCAAGATACCTACAATAAGAAAAAAGTGACCACCATCTCAAGCAAGAAATCCTCTCATCCTCCAACGTGCCACCTATGGAAGAAAAGGAACATGCCAAGGTGAAGATGCATCAATCTATGAGCACAAGCATCAAATGCAAGTGATAACAAAGGCTCCAACCAAGCTGTTGTCAATTGAAAAACCCATGCAATCAAAAATAGCATCCACAAAAAATGCTAATACATCCAACTATCCATACCTCCAAGGTATTAATACATCATCAAACTCATTCCAAGAACATATGCAACTTGTAAACTACAACCACAAGCTCCATGTATAAAACCTATCAATGAAGAAAATACATATCCAAGAACTCCCACTAGATAGGTAATGTCAAAGCATATCAATTCTACCAATCAACGTTATACATCAAGGTGTGATAAGCAAATCAAAGCATGAAGTGCCAAGAACAATAACAATAATCCACACATACAACCCAAAGAGCTACATAATCTCTCATAGCATGCTACCACCGTCCTCCCCAAATTATACGAACATGAACAACCAAGGAAGGAACCATGAAGTGAGAAACATGTAAATCATAATGTCCTCCTACCAACACCTCAAATGTGTATTGTTGTGTCAAGTATGATCTCCTAACAACCCAAAATGATAAGCCTCAACAAAATCCATAACACCCAATCTCATAGATCAAGTACAACATATGAACCAATGTAACAATGCCAACATGGATGTACACCTCTCTAATCAAGAAGATCAAACTCAAAGGTAACCATCCCCATAACTAGAATTCAGCCCATAAATCATCTCCTAACAATCCTCATCAAAAAATGATATCATAAATTCAAATGCACAAGGAGATAACCATGCTATAACATCCCTCAAAATTAATCCTCCAAAACTAACATAGATCCATAGCTCAAGATCCATATCTATGAAAGATAAATCATATAAACTCATGCTAACCAATCACAAAATGAGTATCCATAATCAATCACCATGAATCAACTCGATCCCATGAGAAACCAAAGCATGAAACATAACACATTTGAAAGATATAATGGGAAAATACCTCTCAAATAAAGAACTATCGAGTAAAACAAGACTGGGAATGAGAATGCTCCTCCAGAATAACCAATTCATCATGGTTCACTCTAAGAACAATCTCCTCTATTGGTCCATCATGAAATCACATCCATATTGAGGTGAAAGCTCCTCAGTCTTCCTATTGAAACCTCCAAAGAGTAACCATCTCAAGAAAATGCCTCTAACCACAAGATAAATCCAACCATCACCTACATCTCTGAATATCCATGAGCACCTATAACCGATCAATCCATGAAAAACTCCAAATGCAACATAGTACCATCATGAAGTAATCAAACAAATGATCAATGTACTCGATACAAAGAGAGCCACCAAGATCAATGTCAAAGCTCCAACCAAAAATTAGGAACCTATCATGACAGCATAATCTAACCATCTCATCTTAGGAGATCACATGGACCAATGCAAACATCTTGGTATCAAGAGAACATGTAATATGCCAAACTCTAATCTAGAATCAAGAGTGTACCATGACATCATAAAAAATTCACTTTAAACTAAGAAACCATATCCCCAATCACATGAAGATAACCATCACCTATGATGCATCCACATCACTTCCAACAACTCTCACTCAAACGTGATATGAGCTACACATGACATCATGACAACCATCCTCTCCATGAAGATCATCTAGGTTTACACACACTCAAATGCAATGTCAGTAACATACAAGTGAACCAAGATCTCCAAGCCAATAAGATACATACAATTGCCAACGAAACATCACAAACCAATCCAACAGGTCTCCAAGTTATCACTATCAAAAGTTCCCACTGAAAGTGTATAATCAATTATTTATGCAACAAGCTATCATGACATCATGATCAAACCACATGCTGCAAGTTCCATCACCTGACTAATGAAATACTTTAACCATCTATCCTCACAATCCCAAACAACATACCAATGTACAAATGACCACAAACAAAGCCAACTAATAAAATCTACAACAACAATGAATCAAAGGTCTGGTGGATATAGACAGTTCACATCTGAGTCATCCCACTGCAACTAAATGGGTGATCAATCCATACAACTTCATAACTCGTAGATCCAACCACTGAAACACGAAAATAATCATCACATTAGTAACCTGCAAACCGAGATATCAAAGAAGATAACCATGTAGACATCAAGACTCAAACACCAAATCAACCACATATCTTATTTGCCAACTGTGTCCATAAATGAGTAATCATAGTCTAGGAACCAAATAAGCATCAAGAAGATAATAAAAATATCCTAACATGAAACCATATCACCACCAAACAACCACATACATGATCATGTCATGCCAATGCATCAAATGTACCTGCATATCCATGACACCATAACAATAGCCATTGTTGTACCTGGACTTAACTTCTCCAAAATACGTGGAATTTTAGGTCAAAATTCATCTCTCAGCCAACTTGAATCCAACATGAGGTCTATTTTGTCTCAAGAGTTCATTTGTGAAATTTCCCCTTTAAAACCCTCATATTCAAACTCAAACCAAGAAACCCTCTTTCATGCAAAATTGGAAAACTTTAAATCTACATCAAACCCAACAAATCTTGACAACCCAAAAACCCAAAACTGCATACAAACACCTACAACATGTGTTCCATATCTTGTAATGCCTCAAACTCTACATGCATTTTCATGGCTTCAACTTTGCAAAAACTCTCAAACTAGTGTTATAACACAAATTCTTCAACCATGTGTCACATCTCAGACTTTGATGTTGCTTGCTTTTACTTTATGTGGAACTGAAACATGAATAATTATGTGTGGTAGAATAAATGTTGTGTTATTTGAATGATGGAATAAGTGAATTTTTATTTCATTTTAGAAAATGAAATGCAATGATTATTATTTATTTGAAAATGATGCAATATAGAGAATGATATCTTAGAATGATAAATTATATTTCTTTGATTTATATTTTCTTTGACACTAACCTATTAATGGGTGCTTGATTTTACATGAGTTGCAGGTTGTTGAAGATCAAGAGTGTGGTTAAGGTAGAGGAGGTTAGCTACCTGGCAGGGTTAAGATGGAATGGTTTCTCCCAAACACACACACTTAGTAACATATAGTTGCATTTAGGATTTTATTTAGTTGAATTATTTATATTGTTCTTACTTTATAATGATTACTTAAATTAATTAGTGGTAAATTAAAAGTTCATAGAAATAAAAGAATTAGTTTTATTTTATTTTAATTAATAATTTCATTTGAAAATTAAATGTAATTTAGTTATTATTGAGGATAATTGTGTTGCATGCAAAATTAATCTTTTTTTCTTTTAAAATTAGAATTATTAGATAAACTTGAAATAAACTTGGAGAAAAGATGGGAAGATTTTTGAAAGCAAATTAATAAGATAGAAAACATTAGAAAGTAGAAAAATAATAGGAACTGTATTAAATTTAGAAAACAAAACAAAAAATAAAGAAAAATAAAGATGGAAAAAGAGGGAGAAAATAATAATAATAAAGGGAATAAACTCTTATTCTTGCAACAAGAAGATTCATTATGAAAAACTAGATTCATTTTTCTTAATCTTTCTTTTTTTGCAAAAGCAATAACTGAACAAGAACAGTGAAGCTAGAGAATTTTGGGAAGAAGAAGTAAAATGGTGAAAGACAGAAGAACAAGAAGAGAATCATCAAAGATAGCATTTTTACCAGGTTTTTAATCATTATTCCACTATATTTTTAATTCATCATTTGTGAATAAATGACTGTATTGTGTAAAGATTGAATTCTTCATTGATACCATTTGTGTATTTTAGTTGTAATCATGCATTGTTGTTTTAATTTTTTATTTTTTGTATGAAAATATATAAATATATATATATACATTTATTTATATATATATACATATGGCTATTGCTGCATAATTTAGTATGTTGTATAGAAATACAAATTTCATTTTTAATGAATTATTGAATGGCTGCTTTGACTAGAATTTCAAATTATATATATATATATATATATATTAAATCTATATATTTTTCTGTAGTTGGAAATGTTCGAATGCCAAATTGTTGCACTGTAGAATGCGTTTAGTGAATTGTTGTTTTTTTTTAAGATTGAAGTTTTTAAAAAGAGAAATCATAGGCTAAGGCTTACACAACCACGCATCCCTTATGGAAGGTTGCCTATGGTGACTTCGCTAAGCCTTCCAACTTATTACCAAAAGTATGAAGCAAAATTTTGATCTCTTGCAACTCCTGAGATGAGCTTGGAGTAGTATTTTCTTAACTTGTACCAGCTGGAACCATAGTTGATGATGCTAGAACAACTGGAAAAGGTGTAAAAGGTGGTATTTGTAGAGGCATACTAGGTTGAATTTTAAGAAAGATAGGCATTGGTGGCATAGGAGCAATCTTACCTACCTGAATCAAGCAGTTTTCTGCCATGATTGCTACCTCATATGTATCTAGTAAAGACACTCCACCCATTGATTGTTTCATGACTGCTATTTCATTGTTTATGGCTTTTAAATAGTACAAGAGAGTGTGCACAGGAGAAGGCCTAATAGTAGCTAGGATTTTGTCCTAGGTTTTCTGAAATCTGAAATTAAAATCTTCATTTGCTCTTGAGGAGCTCTCTTTATGGTTGTTAACTGCTCAACCAGTGATAGGTGGTCAGACTTGTCCTAAAACTACTTATATAACTTGTCTCCTAATTCATCCCAACTTGCAGACCTCTAAACCACTGCAATACATTTCCTTTAAATGAGGTTGCAAGCAATCTGATAGCTACATTTTCTTGGGTTATATGGTGAACCCCATAGAGAGATGATACATCTCTAATGTGTTCAATAGGATTTGTTTGATCTTATCCTATGAAAAATGGCAAGCTCTTTAAGGCTAATATAGGGATGCCATCATGTTGTGCCAAGTTCAATGGACTACCTCCTTTGAATAGCACAAAAGTTTGATTTCAAGCCATTAGCACAACTGGAGGTTGACTAACTTGAACTGAAACAATAGGAATTGAGGTTGTAGCTACAACTGAATTGGCTTTAAAGGCTGGTCTGAAACTTGGTTGGGTTGATTGAACCCTCTTTGAGATAGAAACTCTTTTAATAGAGCTACTAAGCCTTCTACGTGGAGATAATTACAAATATTCAAAAGATTCTAAACTCTTGATCTGAATATTTTTCATGTAAAGCTAAACAACACTAGTTTTTCAAACTTTACCCATAGTGGAAATCGCTAGATATGGAAAAATTTGCCTCTTAAACGCTTGAAAACATTGGCAGCATATCAAAACCAGCAATGACTTATGTTTTTCTGAACTATCTGATTCGACAGTCCGACTAGGCATGCCAAAAACTATTAACACTGTGATTTTCACCCAAGTTGAAAACTATCCCAGCTAATCATGTGAAAACATGGGAACTTTTCTAAGACTATGGGTCACCTTTGGTAGAAAAGGACCTCTAGAGAAAGTTGGCCCTTTCCTGAATATTACCTAAACTATTTTTTTTCTTTGCTGAGGAAAAGGTGAGAAAAATGTAACTTGTAAATGAAACTAAAACTTCTATCCTATGGTGATACACCAAAGTGAACTCATTTATGAATATTGTTTAAATAAATGCTTTATAAGATGATGCTAACAAAAAATCCTAGAGGTAAAATTATATTTTCACAACCAGAACTCTTTCATTTTTCATGCAACTCATAACCTGTAAATATATATTTTCTTGCAACAAGGTGCTTCCAGTGAGACAAAAATACAAGGAAAGAAAAAACAAAAATTTCACAAGTAGATCAATCAATCACCATAACATACACACAAGAAAACAAGTAATGAGAGGAAAAAGTAACTCAATACTATTAACATCAAGGTACTCACTATTTACATGACATAATGAGTTACAAATAAATGTTGAAGTATGATGAAGAACTATAGAATTAGTATCTTTAGAAATCTGCAAATTGAGAACTGCTCAGACCAAAATGAGTTACATGAGTGAATATAAAACACAACCCAAGTAGTTGCACCAAAATAGGAGCAAGCAACTACCTTGGGTCGGATGCACTAGAAAATCCTAGAAATGAGGCATTAGATTCCTCATAATATAACCTCCAACATGTGAGGAAAAATATTTTGGCCATACCAAACACCTAAGCATGTAAAATCACCAACAAAGTGCATTAATGCCCCTTCAAATATGGGTACATGTCTCCAAAGTGAAAATAACTCCCCTTATATTCCCTCCACTTGTTTTCAAAGCACAAATTTGATCTCCTGTTTTGCATTAAAATAACATTTTACCTTAAGTGATTTATTAACATCATAAAAAGTAAAAATGTTTTACATCTTCAAAAGCACAAATGCAATTTAAAAAAAAAAAAAACCACCACCATTTAATGTTTAACAAAGGCATTAAAATTCCTAGGACATGAACACCTAGCTTCATTCCAATGAAGTCTTGGGGTCACATATTAATTAATGTTTCATTAAAAAAAAAAACAATGGCAAAAATGCCATACTATCCATCATTATCTTTTAGAGCTCAAAATCCTAAACAAAAATAAGGAAAAGAAAAGAAAAAGAATCTTTTATTTCTCTCGAAAATTCATGAAGAAGCTATGTTAGTGACACTATTAGGGTTTCTGGAACTTGATCTATGATGAATTCTGTGGTGGATTTCTGAGCTCAATCTCAGGCATTTGTTTGCACCTTCTATAGTTCTGCTCTAGGCACTCACTTTGTAAGTTGTTTTCAGTGGCTAATTTTTTATGGAAATCATTTATTCATGATTTTTGAAACCTCATAGGCTACGACATCTTGTATCTTCCTCACATATTTTGAATTATTTTGTATACCTTTTTTTTTCTATCAACTTCCTGGCTACTTTGAAAGAGGGTTTTATGGGAGTCTTGATAATCACAGAGGCTTTTCATCATAATTTCCAAGCTTCATGCATGAGATAAATCTTCTACAATGAACCCTATGTGCTTTGCAAAACATTTTTTGTGATTTGTGAGCTCAAAACAGAGATTTCCTTGTAAAAGTAATTAATTATGAGTTTATGGTCACTGTATATAGCTGTATTTTGACATGTCTGCTCTTTTCCTACATTTTTTGGAGGTCTTTTATCGATATCTTCTTTTTCTGGAAATAACCCCAAATGGGTTTCAAAAAAAATGCATTTCCTTCATACAATACCTATGGCTAAGTCTTTCCTTATAGGTATCAAAACTTTTGAATGAATTATCAAAACCCATAGTCACTATTAATCTCTCACTCTACACATTTGGCCTTTAGTTATATTCCTACAAGTATTCGAGGATTTGCTTGTCTTCTCCATAACTATTTTGCCTCATTGTATTTGTATAGCCACAACCTTGAGGTATTCTGGTACAAGCATTCAAGGAAACTTTTTATGCAACTTTTTATGGCTTCTCCATCTTCATGATAATTCTAAAATCCATATACATTATAATGAGAAAATCATGGTGTCCTCTAGTACATCAGGGGTTATAATAGTCGGATCCTTTGAAAGATTTTTCAATTTATCTTTATCTCTTAACAAATTAGCTATCCTAACTTGCCAAACACTACTTCATTTTCAAAGAATTCCCACAATGGTCTTCTCGAAGAAAATGACTCAACAGCTAGAGGTTATTTTCTTGAAATATTAAGACATAAGTCTTCAAGTTTATAAGTACCTTGGTCTTCATTATAGTATGTTCTGGACCTTTTCCTACAATTTTTGTCTATCAAGTTCATTTACATTTTTTTCTACATGATCCTTGACAACAAATTCTTTCCAGTAGTTTTGATAGGAATAATGTGTAATACAACACTATTCATGTCCACTATAATTATCTAATTTTGTCTATAAACATGAAGGTCCCTACAATCTATGAGAACCTTTTTTGCTAAATCTACAAGATTTTTCCTTGCAGCTTCAAGTCCTTCTAAAGGATAGGATTGTGATGTAAGTGCTCTCTATGCTTTCTCCAATATTGACTAAAAGTAATTTCTATGTGAATCTGTCCTGAACTGCAAGTGTCTTTGAACCTGTAGTTGTTCATATAACCTTCTATGTACCTCTATCTAAGCATTTAGAGCCTTTGCAATCTGCATTTCCTCCTAATGGCCTTGTGTGCTATTGTTTTCTTTTTCCACAATGTCTTGATCATGCTCTACCAATCTTCTCCCATTCTTTGCTATCTCGATGTTGACTTCTTTGTGTGGTTGTTTACCAAGCCCGAATCTCTGAAGATGGCTCTTCAAATGGTATAGTGTAAGTCCTTTTACACCCATCATTATCATAACCAATTTTGGAGTGGCTTCTAAAAGAGTGCATTTCTTCACCTTGATCATTGGCATGTTTCCAAGAATGCATACATTGTCTATATATGACACTTGACTTGTCATGAATGACAGGTGCCCTTCCTGTTCAGAATAAGATGTATTTCATTTTGCTGCTACATGTTCATAATCAAATGTCTAATATTCAATGTCTGGGTTATGATCACTTACTGATCAACATCTTTGTATTCACTGTCACATGTAGAAACAAATTATTGTTCCCCTTATCTCTTGATATTATTTTTAATTAAAATCTTGAATGCAAAGAACTAGATGTAGTTTGTATGTATATAATGTCATGATATCATTATTGCTCTGTATTGCATCATTTGTCCATAGGACTGATCATTCTTGCACAATAACACAAAGCACTAATACAAAACACTTGGCTTGTAGGTACATTACCTCATTTAGGAATTATACTAACATTTGAAAATGATACAATTTCTTTTGGCTTTTGCGGCCTTTTTCTTTAGAGATATTCTCTTCTTGTTGGCACTAAAATGCCAGATTGAAAACCTCTAGAGGAAAGGCTGGAAAATTCAGGACAAAATTACATGATGAGGTAGCAAAAGCATAACAAAGTAGCACGTTGAGCTCAACCCTTGTGGGAGACATGTTTTAACCCATGTGTTCAAATCTGATGAAACAGTGGCATTGTTTTCCCTATATCTGCACATGAAACAAACAGTTAGAAAAAATATGTACACATGCCTAAGGGCTTGATGATTTCTTTTCTTTCTTTGGACATGTATAGCTTGTTGTTTGTTTAATGTATTTGAGGGAAAACTTATACATTGGTGGGTGCATGTACATGTAGCATTAGAGACTGTTATTTCTTAGAGCACTGCTCTAACATCATTGCAATTTTTTAGATGTAGGGGATGGAAACAGAGAGCTACGAAGGATGCAAGACAACTTGAAGCAAAAGACCAAGCAAGACAATAGAATCTGACCAATCATCATGCAATGACTGACCTCTTCCCCTATATGTGCATTTTTTTATTTTAATTCCTCAATGTATAAATTTTACCTCATTTCCATTGAGCAAGTTAAGTCTCACGGCTTGTGTGAGGCAAATATGTACTCTTGAATTAATAAAGATTACTTTCAACAAGATTTGTGCAGATTTTTTCCAATATTGTATGCACTTGTATAAATGCAATAATCTATTACTCAAAATTGTAATATCTTTGATTCTTATGTTTATACAATTGAATGCAATATAGGGAAGATAGAAAAGAAATGCACTTCACTTTTTAGTTTGCAAACATTCTAAACTCAGTCAATCTTGAGAAAATGACAAAATGAGTAACAGTAAAAATATAATTTTGTAATATTTTTGGGAATTGAATTAATAGAATCTATTATGCCAATTGATAGATAAGAGTATTAAAATGATAAATCCATCTCAATGCAATAGAAAAATCCACCACAACATCACTAACACTTTCACAGTCTTACTAAATAATTATAGACACCTTCTACTCACTGCATCTAGTCATCTAACAAATGAAAGATCGCACTACACTTCACAAATTCACACCTTACAACTCTAAAATTCACATCATTTGTATCTATCTTATCATCCCTCAACAACTCAACACTTATTTATACCATCGTCAACCTTGAAAACATTCTCCAAGCTTGCCTATGCACCTCAACTATACAATTTTAAATTAGGTTGGCACCAAAACATTCCCACTGTGGAAAGGAATGGAGGAAAACCACAACTCACCTTAGGTAGGACCTAAATTTGTTCAGACACACCACACCGCACCTCCACAAATACTAAATTAGCTTCACAATTAGTGTAAACACCCAAGGTTGACTAAACCTATGTTAACACCATTAAAACTTAAGTACATGCTTCCTCAAATCCAAAGACGACTTATGGGCTACACACCACACTTGAACATAATCTAGAATATTCCACAAACAACCTGAAATCTAACAAATTCCTTTGCAATAATTTTCACTTGAAGAATGTACACACCCAATACATTCAAACAATCTCCCACACAAGATTACTCAATGAATCGACTTCCATAACACCAAACTCTAAACAACATCAAGTGAAGAAATATAAAACACTATAAGTACACTTTCAGGTATGCAAGACCTCAAACCATCCCACAGAGAAATGCAGAGAAAAAACATATCTCCCAGACATTCTTGCAATACACAATTCAGACACTAGTGAACACAACTTCCTCTGCACAACTATCCAATACACCAACTTTTGTATGCAACACCTTTGAATACCTTTGATGAACATATTCAAACCACACAAGTGGATCTTCAACCCAGAATAAATGTGGAGCAAATCCAAAATGCTACTCTACAACACAAAACACCATTGCAACATATTGTTTCCTCTTTTTATTCAAATTTTCTCAAAAGAACTTGGAAACCAAGTATTAGAGACACATCATCAACATCGTCAGTACTTCCTCAACACCATCAAACCAACTGCATCATAGCAACTCAACCATACATCCATAGACATAAGATTATCAAAGCAACACTAGAGGCTAACGTTAGTAGCTTACTAATGGCAATTGTGTGTATGAATAATGAATTGTGCATAAGCAAGTAAAAGTTACACAATACACAAATGAAAAATTATATCAAGGAATTCAAACAGTAATCAAAATGAAACAAATAATTCCTCAATGGCGTCTCATTGTTCTCTATCTCCAAGGATTCTTTAAGTCATTTTTCTCTCAGATTGTTTGTGCACATGACTTTCCAAATGACAACCTGAAGAAGAAGAGATGTTGGAAATGCAAGAAATATTTTCTACACTACATGATTGCTAAACTAGTTATAGATGATATGCAAAGATACTGATGTTGCTATATAAAATGATATGATGAAACTACTATAATTAAGATGATGGTGATTGAAATGCCATGATTAAAATACTTAATGCTAAAATGATAATACTAGAATGCTCAATGCTAAGATGATAATGCTAAAGAAAATTCTATAGAGTGTAATTATGTTCAGCTCTCTCTCTTTTTTTGCTGTAAATGAGGGTCTATTTATAGATTTTCCAAGGAATGAGCCTAGGTGGCAGAAATCAACTGTTTGGATTCGATCTCGAGAATGGATTTCTAGTTGAAGACAAAGAGGTTAGAGAGAAAAGGGGAGTGTGTTCCATTCATAAGAACAAACTACCAAGTGTGAAGAGGAATAAAATGGAGATGAAGGCGAAGTGTCCCAAATTGGTTTGAATTTGTTGAGGATAAATGCCAAATTAAATATTAGAAATATTTAATTTCTTGAGACACATGATGAGGTGGAAGGTGGGAAGAAGTTAGTAGAAATGTGCTTAAATTTGAATTTACAATTCAAATTTAATGAGAGGAGGTTAGTCAAATAAAACAAACTAGTTACATTTGTTCATTTAATTAAGACATGAAGAAAATGATTTAGGATAAGAAGAATTAGAGAAAATGAACTATATAAATATTTTTTTTCAATTTATTTATAAGTAGAAGAATTAAGGATTGTTAATTAAATAACTTGTATTTAATAAATTCCTCCAGACCAAATTTGAGTGTATACATTTTTCCCCTCTTTGAAGTGATGTGTTTGCGACACATTGCTTCAAAGAAAAATTTGTTGATAGTGTTGATAAAAAATGTTCGATATGCCACAAACGTTGATTTTCAAGTGATGATGCGTGTATGCCCCCTCAGGAGATAAATCAAGAAATTTTGAATTTTTATGATATTTTGTTTGAATTTATTTGAATTTTTTATGATTTTCTTATGATTTTCAATTTGTATGATGTTGAGATGATTTATCTCCTGATAAAGAAGAATGACCCTGCCAATTGATTAATTGATGCCCTAGTTGAAAACAAAAATAATCCCACTTAAATACCATCCATTTACCCCTTTAAATGGTAAAAAGGTGAAAAAGGAGATCATTTGAATTCAATTGCAATTGGAGATTGAGATGATTGAGTGATTTAAGCAAAATGGTGATCCCATACCACACTTACCAATTTGAGCGAGTTTGATGACACAATCGCCCTGCTGTGTATGGACCTCTGGTATGTACCCTGAGAAACCAACCTTTGAAATTTGAATTTGTTTTGGTGGATTTTTCATGTTTTTTAAATTATGCAAGAGTACATTTTAGCGCATTATAAGAGGTTTGATTTGGTGCATAGAGTAAATGTTCTAGCGCATAGATTCGTTTAGAGCATTTGTGTCTTGATTTAGTGCATAGATAGAATGTTGTAGCACATAGATTATTTTAGCATATTTATGTCATGAAATGGCGCATATGATGTCTATTTTGGCACATTTATAGATTTAGTGCATTAGTACCATGTTTCAGTGCATTGATGGAAATTTTTAGCTCATTGATTATTTTGAATGCATAGATGCACTGTTTCGGTGCAGTGACACCAGATTTGATGATCTTTGATAGGATAATGATGATTGATCTCATGATAGGTGAGATTCAATAGGTTTGCTCATGAATTTTGATGTAGCTCACTTGTGGCTTGTTTCAACACATAGGTGGTGACTTTCAATGCATCCAAGCTCTGTTATAGAAAATCTACCTACTCTTTCAGTGCATCAACTTGCTCTTTTGGTGAATATATAGGATTTTGGTTTCCTTTTCTACTTTCCAAAATTATAGAGAATTTAGCATGTTTAATAGAGCATATACTGAATCGTTTAGGGCATATGCTCTTTGTTTTAGCGCATATACCTTTATTTGCAAAAATTTAGAATTTTGGAGACTGATCTGTATCTTTTTGTTTTGATGGTGCTTTATACGCTGTCAAAGACATCTCTGAAACTACTAACAGTGTTTATAGGAGTTGGAGTTATTTTCCTTTGATTAAATTAGGCATCTAGTTTAATTAAAGGTTAATGAACACCATGTATGTTGTGTTTGTAAAGCGATAGGCCTATGCTCTCCCCTTTACTGGGTGACCAAAATTCCAGAATCACTCTTTCATTTTATTACAATAGCACCTTTAGAAGGCCTGCTTTAGTGGGAAAAAGTAATCACCCTAAGGGAACGACCTAAGTGGGAATAGCTAAAACCAATCATTCCAACCCACTATAATCAAACGTGAATCATGATGAAAGTCACATTCAATTGTAGTGTGCATTGATAACCATCCCCAAAGTCTTTGTTCTAAAGGTTGGGAGGTCTCCTGAGGGAGTTTAATATCATTTGCTGCACCGAATGGAAACCCTTACTAAGAACTTTAAGTGTAGTAGCCAGTTGAGTCAGTTTTTTAACATTATAATATTCACAATGCAAAGGGAGGGAATAATCTACCACCGAGATACTCACCATATCACTACCAGGGATATCTAGCCAAAAGTGAAGGAATTGACTTTTGGTTCAGACTTGGAAAAGGGAAAAACACGGGTGCCATCCAGGGGGTGACAAGGCTGTGTGAGCTGACATAGTTCTAAGATGTGGGTTGTGATATTATTAATGACCCTTGAAATTAGAAGAGTCTGAATGATTTGTTTGCTATTGTTCAATACCCATGGAAATCAAAGGGATCAGACCAGATCCTAGAACATACACTTGATGTTTATATCATAGGGTGAAACAACTATTTTACTACTCGCTTCTAGAATGTTTGAAATCATTGTTCAAAAGATCATCCCTCAAAAACACTCAATCCACTAATTCAGAAACAAGAAAATGAAGCAAACGTTCAAAACAGTGACCATTTCCAATTTAGCGCATCAACTTCTTATTTCAACGCATTGAGTTCATATTCTAGTGCATATAGGTTTTGTTCTAGCTCATTCATCCCATCTTTCAATGCATATAGGGTTTGTTCTGAAACATTTACCCCATCTTTCAGTGTATCATCTTTCAATTCTAGCGCATTTAAGTGATAATCTAGCACATCCAATCTCTATTTTAGTGCATTTACCCCATCTTTTAGTGCATCTACAACTTGTTTTAGTGCATTCACCTAATACTCAAACAAAGAGCTAAATTGAACTCCTGTCCAACAATTAGAATCATCTTTAGGGACCCTTTTTAAAGGAGAGATCATTCCTTATTAAAACATTGTTTTAAACTTGAAGAAACTAGCTTTTGCAAGTATAATTCCTTTAACTAAACTTGGATCAATAAACTTAAGGTGCCCAATCACCAATCTCATCTCTGATTGTTAGCTAAGTTTCACCATCAGGATCTATCATCCTTCATCACAAAACAAACATTGTACATCAGATTTACCTAGTCTCATCAATAGGATCTATCATCTTATTTAACTTCAAAGGTATCTCATTGGAACTCCTGAAACAAAGATCAAAGTATAGAAAACCTTTAACACTTGTAGGCCCATTTTAACAAGAGCTCAAAAAAAAAAACTCAAAGAAAAAGAAGTAGAAACCCAAAAATTATGGTAGAAGGAGAAGAAAATCATTTCGATAGATTTCACCAACTGGAAATAGATGAGATAACTGATGAGAAAATTCAACAAGCTCAACAAGATACTAAATTTCAAAAATTCATGGAAAAGATTCTAGAAAAGGATGGAGAGAAATATTTTTTGATGCTAGCCAATCAAGGTGTAAAACTACCCAATAACTTTGGTGTCAACCAATTGAATGGAGCTCCCAAGAAAATAGAAGTTGACTCATGAATTATGGATCCATTGAATTCCTTAACAAATGCAAAATCTTCAACAACAAATCCAAGATATGCAAAGGGGAACAACAAAGAGATATGTGTTGCAAGATTTATGTCCTCCGTTTGATAGAAGTATGAACATGATACCTTTTCCACCAAATTGTGAACTTCTAAAATATGAAAAATACAATGGAAAAACTGATCCTCAAGATCATGTAAGAGAATTATGCACCATGAGTCTAGAATGTGCACATGAAGAAATAACCTATCTAATGAGATTATTTTCACGAAGTTTGGGTGGTCAATGCATGGAATGGTTTTCAAAACTCCCACCAAGTATTAGATAATTTGAGGAGTCGGTAAACAAATTTACCACCCAATATTCATACAACATTCAATATGAAATAACCATGAAGGATCTTTGTAACAAAAAATAGAAAAATGGTGTCATTTCTTACATTTTTACAATGATGGAGATGATTATTTGCTAGATATGCCTGTCCTATACCTAAGAAAGAAAAGATGGATATTTTCATTGATAATCTTAATAGTGAGATGAGTTATAGAGTCTAATTGTAATGTCCACCCAACTTTGAAAAGATGATTGAAAATGAACTTAAGATTGAGGAAGCCTTGGTTAAAATAGGAGTATTGAAAATTTATAACGAATGACCAAACTCGGCAAACTCTTCTAATCATCATAACAATAATGAAAAATCTAGATTCTAGATGAGAAATAAAAATGTTGGTAATGATGGTGCAATTGATACATAGAATGTAAAACCAGTCTTCAATTTATCAAGAACTACACCCAAGAAGAGTCAAAACAACAGTGAATCTAAACAAGCTCCACCACCACAATGCAAAAAAATTACACCTTTGGGGTAGTCACTTGAATCAACATTAAAAGAGCTTCTTGTGCACAAACTCATAACATTACCAAAGGCATGATATTTTGAACCATGAGTCAAACCATCATGGTGGAACAATGCATATTACTATGATTTTATAGAAACAAAGGTCATAAAACAAATGATTGTATGTAGTTAAAAAATTTGATGCAAGACTTGATAGATAGACGTGAAATATTGATAGAAGGACCTCAAACAAATGTTGATCATGGAGCATTTAAAAACTACCCAACTATGAAAAAGGAGTATCCTCTTCAACAAACAAAGGGAAAAATGTAAATTATATCTATGATAATACCATCCTTCACATTGCTGCAGTTGATAATCAAATTAATGACATCAACATCAAGGATAAAAAGACATTGTTGCAGGTGATAATAAAATCAATGACATCAAAATCAAGGATAAACAAGACATTGATGCAATTGATAATCAAATCAATGTCATTAAAATCAATGAGAAAAAAGACAACTTACCAGTAAATGTGACCACAAGGGGGTAGTCCAAATTGACATTGAAAGCAAGTACATCTAAAACACCTGTTGCTCCTTCAAATCAATACAATATAGTGGATCAATTGCAAAATATTCCAGCAAAGATATCTATACTGGAGCTTCTTAAAATTTCACCAGCCCATAAGGAAATTCTGGAAAACACTTTGGTGGACACCACAGTACCAACTAATTTGGAAGTTTGTCAATTCCAAGCCATGGTGGGACATTTGACTGCACCCCATTGTTTATCATTCTCAGAAAGAAATGATAACTCCCTCACTCATCCACACAAAACACCACTCCATATTAAGGTTTTAATTCATAAACATCGGGTCAAAAGCGTTGTAATAGATGGAGGAGCTAGTCTAAATATATGCACTTTAAAGCTTATCCATTCATTGAGATTTTCAAAAAATTCGATAGATTCGAGAAGAAAGATCACCATAAAATCTTATGATGATGAAGAAAGATCCTCTCAAGGACTGATTGTATTGCCAATTCAAGTGGGACTAGTTCAAAAGGATATGATTGTAGACATGAAAAATGTCCTGATCAACTAACTTCAATTCCTCTTTAGTCACCTCTCTATTAACCATTTAATTAATCTATCTCAATTCCTTTGTTAATAAAATCAATCAATTTTACTTAATTAAATCATAAATCAATCCTAAGGTCCCTCTTTAATTAAATAAATCAATCTTATTTAATTAACTTCTAAAGTTCTTCATTTAATTAAATAAATCAAACTTATTTAATTAAACCACTAACATTATTCCCTTTAGCTAGAAATAAATTAAAACATTTATTTAACTAAGTCTAAATCATTTTTCATCTCCTTTTGATTTATTTTAATCCATAAATCGAAGTCAAAAAGTCAAATCACCTAATCCTCACTTAAGTTAATCAAATCATGATTAAGGTTAAATCTAATGCAAGTCCCATCCTCTAGCTTTTCCCACTTGCACAAATAAATGATTTTAATTAATTTATTAAATCTTCATTTTGCATCAACAAGGCATAAAAATGGAATATTCCTCCATTTCAAATCTCCCTCCAAGTGGGATGAGTCCTTCCAACAAGTAATTTATGTCACCTTACAAGTCCTTTTGCATTGAGCCAAGTGGCCATTACTCCATTTGATTTTCCCTCCACCTTGTCATTTCAACATTTTCAAATTTCAAATATATGCATTTATGGGCACATTCATCAAAACTTGCACATCCTTGGCCCATTCACATGGTGAAAAGTGGCTCCTTCTTATTGGTTGGGTTTTTATCCCACATTCATCCCTTTCATCTCTTCTCTCATCAAACTCTTCTATAAATGGAGAGGCTATTCTACATTTTGATCATCCACAATCTTCATGCAAAGTTACTCTCTTCACATTGAGAGCTAATTTTGTCCATTGTCATAGCATTGCATTTTCATCATTGACTTGTCAAGGGTTGGGAAAGGGCCACTTTTTACAACAAAGTGACACCAATCCACTATGGAATAGGTGTGCATTGTGCTTCTCTAAGCTTTTTTTGTTTATGTTGTTATTTCATTTTTCTCATCAAGTATGATGCATTATTTCATAGGAGCATTTGTAGGTTTTCATTTGCATGAACTGACCAATTGATAATGAGCATGGAAGTTTAGCCATTTTCATATTTAGGGTTGCTCACATATGGTGCTAGAAGGATGGATTTACTGTAATACTGGCTTTACTTGCAGCTTGTTTTGTGGAAGTATCTTTCATTATTTATACGCTGCTCTGTTAATGCCATTATATCTTCCCATTCAAATTAGTTATATCCTATTAGGGTGTTAATAACTAACCAAAATATTTACAACAAATATCTTCTCTTTAATAGTTGGGATTAGATTTTACAATAGATCTCAGCCCATAATGCGTATTGAAATCAATGTTTAATAACCAATGCTTATTGAAATCGATGATTTAACATGCTTGTAGATTGAAAGTTAAAAAAAAACAACATTGGAAATCTTTGTGGTCGCCCATCCATGAATACGATAAAGTCTCTGTTTGTTTCTATTCATTATTTGAGAGCATATTTCTAACAGTTCATTTGCAATGCCCATAACTCTTGCACGCATATGCATCTCCAATCTTCGAGGTTTTCTGCTAAATGGCTTGCGGCCCATTCAACAAAATCAATTTTCTGTGTACTTATTCATGTCTTCCTAGCACACTGTCATACTATTCACAAAGGTTATATTTATACTTTACATGTGCCAACTGTATTTGCAACAGGATCCATTGATAGATGTTCAAACTTTGACTCATAGCTCCCATTCTGGCTTATGCGCGGACGATGTTGTCAAAGGTTATGGAATTTGGCTTTTATGCTAGATGAATTGCATTTGCTTGAAAGTTACACCAAATCCAAATTTGCGTCCACTAATAGCTTTTTGTCTAAAGGTGCATTTAAGAGTTTACATGCTGGTCAATGGTGGTATTTATGGCACTACTTTTTTACCTGCCAAATGCATTTGCTTGAAAGTTTTTAAACGAGTTTATTCACTGTCTTCTTGGTGCGACCTGCTAATAACATTTGCTTGAAACAAATCTTTGTGCACTCCTGCAATCATTGAAGAATTCAGCTTTTACACCTACCAAAGGCATTTGCTTGAAAGTTTAAAGCCTCTTTCTAATCTTTTGCTCATATGACGGTTAAATGCATTGGCTTGAAAGTTTCTTTACACTTAACTATGGTGCTCGATAAATGATTCTTTCCTTCAAAATTAAAATAGTCTTGAGTGAATTATTTTTCTTACATAATCACTACAGTCAAGAATGAAGGTTGAGTACATTTTCTTGAAAATTAGTGCATGTGGAACCCATGAAATTGATACTAGGACATTGAAAATCTCACCTCTACTTACCCCTTTGTAGAAAAGAACGATTACAGGATTCATACTGCATATCTCTAAGTGGTAAGCTATGCATGCAATAACATTTTGTGGTTGGCCTATGTGACATCGGGTTATGGTAACATCTGATATTTTTTGTACTTTGAAATAGCTAGCATCACATACAATAAGCAGGTCCCCGAAATGGTAAACAAAATTCCCGTATCTACAATTTTTCACAATCCTTGATAAAATTTCTCTCGATTTGGCACAAGCATTGTTCGTCCTAGTTCCCATGCCATGTCTATGTTTCCATATTTTACATCTACCAAAAATCCACTTTCCATTCTACTTTGATAAATTTCCATGCTTTGTTCCAGGTTTCCATTTTGGCGCAGAAGTTGGAATTTTCAATTACATCTACATTACTTGCTCAAAAAGTTTCTAAAGCATTTTCAACAAATCAATTTTGGGTATATCTTGCAACTACATTTTCTGCCTATCCTCTCTATGCTTACATCTTGGCGTAGGCAAGCAGGCCATAGAAATAGTTACAGAATTCAGTTTTACATCTGTTAATAGCATTTACTTGAAAGTCTGCTTTTTCAACATGTCCTTTTTGCGCAGCTTGTGCAACTCACTAAAAAAACTCCTGCTGTGTGGTGGCATTGAATGAAAAAAAGAGGTCTTTTGTGTGTGATTGAAATCTTTGTTTGCTTTCTCTCGCAGGGGAAACAAGATTTATGTGTGGCTGAGTACATCTTGAGGTTGTGGCTGAAATATTTTAATGATAATGAATGTGCCTTTGGTTGATTCCAACACTTCTGTGGTACACTCGTAGATAAGTCAAGTAGCATGTATACTCTTTTCTCATTGTACGCAGTCAAGAAACTAACCGTTGGTCCTTTTGGTTTGTGCGTCATGCTGATTCTAGTTGGAAATCTTGATATTTTGTATGCACCAATAGTCTAAAACGGCAAATACTGTTTGTGATGAACTATGATTGCCACATTGATTTTCAAAATATGTATTTTGCACTGGCTTCTCATGAGTCTTTTCTCATACAAACTAATATTTCTAGTTTTCTTCTTGTTGACAGGTGCTATGGTGTAGTATAGGAATGTTGTGTGAATTGAATTTACAAAAAAAAATTGATTAGCAAAGCTTCACCATGTAGTAATAAGTGGGAAATTTAATGCTTTCTTGAATAGCATTAACTATTTTGATGCTTTTAGATATGGATCGAACTGCATTCCTTCCTCACATTAATGCACTGATCCATTGTATCTAGCTATGTTTGTAATAAGTGTGAGATCTCTTCATTTGACAATGTATTACGCACACTGCTTTAGAAGTTAAATATTATACAAATTTTCACTTTGATTGGACTTGTTAGAAATGACACTTCTAGGGGATTGATGGGAAGCTTATTTAGTTATGTTGAATGGCTGCAATGTGAATAGGAAAACCGTACTAATTGAAAATTTCAAAGATGGTGATGTTAGATTGTCATTTATTGATTTTGATATAATAGTGATTATTCTCAGGCACTCAACGCAAGACAATCAGAAACCAAATACCTCACCAACTGAAGGAATAAAAAGCATAAGGTGACCTCCTCATAGAACTATGACATGTATTTGTTTCTTTGAATACCCATGGAATTGGCTAAATTGTTTTGTCTGTTGTCCCATACTTGATTCATTTGAATCATTTTGTTATTCTTTGAAATTGGTTTGTTTCCTAGGTCAAAATTTTATATTCATAGAATTTTTGGTTAAAGTGATTAGTCTTGGCCTATCCCTAAGGAACCTTTCTGAGGTCAAGTTTTATGCCATTGGTTTTTATGGTGCAAAGGACAGGTTTGTGTGTGCAGGTTTGACTCTTTAAATATCTCTTTAATATTGATTTAATGAAAATCTAATGCATACAAACAAATGGGATCTGACTTTACTGCTCATAGTTAATACATTTGATCTCTGACATCAGCTGCATTTAAAAACACCCTAAACGTATGTTGCTTATGTGAGTTTGTATATTTTCACAAAATTAAATTTGGTTCTACTTGTGTTTATTTCTTGGTCGACACATTGAATACTAGAGTATGCATTAAATTTGAACCTTATTTCTTGTGCATATTTGGGGATTATATGTACAAATGATTCTAACTGCATATTATGATTAGAATAATGAAGTGCAAGTTGGGTTTGTGAAAAAGGCTTTGATTATTTACCTATATCTATAGACTATATGCATTGTATCGAAAATTCCACATAGAAAACTAGTGTGCAGTTTCTTCATCTAGATACAAGTTGTCTCTACTTTGTTCATTAAATCTAAAACCAAGGCTTGTTTCCAAGGATTTTTTCCTTGTGAAAGGTTCATTATGTTTAAAATTACATGAACATTATGTTAAGTTATCATTTTTCTTTCGAAATATTATATTTCTAATCTATGATAACTTTGTAATTTTCATAGGTGAAGGTTGACATTGGAATCAAGCATTGGAATCAAGTGAAAGCAAAGTGAGATTGGAGTCGAAAAGGAATTGGGAATTAAAACTTGAAATCAACAAAGCATTTTTAAATGCTTAAGGCTTCCATTCTATGCTTTAGTTTTATGTTTTAAATCAACTCACATCTTTTTGGGGCTCTAAATAGAACATTTCAATTTTCACGACAAAGAGTTTAAAAAGAACTTTAGGACAAACTTACTAGAGTTGGTTTTCGGATTTAACAATTGAACAAGGAAATATTCACATTTCCTTTGGTGTTTAAAACGAAATCATTATTGCTTTGTGGGTTTTAAAATGAACATGTGCTACTTTGTCTTGTAATTACTTACTTAAAGTAATACCATTGAAAAGACGTATACATGTGCTTCTCTCGCACCTCATGGCGATCTTGAGAATCAAAAGAATTTTTGGTGGTCTTAAGTTGGGTAAAGTAATTACCTCCACATTTCATTTTGGGATTAAAATTGAATACAAACTTACAAATGTGGGTTGAACGTATTGCATGTGTTATCCCTTTGTTTCTAAACAAAGGTTGATCAAACTACGAATATTGTTTACCCACTATTGTTTATCCTAAAGGGAATACCTTGGGGAAAAAATACTCACCCAAGGGAATGACCCAACCGGTAACACTCTAAAGCCAAGAGTATTTCCAGCCAGGATATAAAAGTGGGTACTAGAACAAAGGCCAGTATCGTGTGGTTGGTCCCGATGAGAAGGGTAGCAATGATCTCTCGTCATATGGGTCAATCTCCATGAACAAAATTTTTTGAATTAAAACCCTTGTTTAGAAAGGCAAAAATCCCTATCTATTTGTTGTTGCAAGAATGGTCATTCTAAAGCTGCCCCAAACTTTTACGATTTTTAGTAGAAATGGAAAGTATGCCATGGGAGATTCATGGGTACTGATCCATGGCTGCCCCAAAAGAAGTGTTGAGCCATGGAGGGGAGCCAGTGGGGTCAAGCATCTAACCATTTGCTAAAAATAAGCATAGCTAGACTCAAGTCCAAGTGGGGACTCAACAAATATAGTCTTTCATATCCATAGGATTGTGATTGTTCTTGGTTACAAAAAAGTTTGCTTGTTTGAAAACATTTGTAAACAAACATTTAGCATTGTCATCAAAACCTCAAACCCTTTAGGAAGAAAATACAATTGCCCAAATTCATGTTTTATTGCTTGCCCTTGGGATTTTATCCTTAGAGGTTTCTAAAGACTTGGATTTATATCTCAATTTTCTAACAAAATTTAACATTAGGTAACCCTTGCCTTGATTTCATCAAAGTTCCACATGATATACCTTGTGGAATGAGAAGAAGTTAAAACATTGGACATCTACTTTGAAAAATTAATCAAGAAATGTTTGTGGTAAAACAAAATCATTAAGAAAAGACTAAAAACAATTGAATCCCACACATGTGTTCCAAATTATTTCACGCAAGATCAAGATCAAGAAACCAAAGGTAAAATCTCTTAGTTCAAAAGATCACCAAAAGCATCTCTCAACACTATACGAATTCAAATGAAGACTTCTTTTAAACTTTTACAAAAATGCTTCAAGAAATGACCCTAGTTTGTATTCATTCTATTACTATCAAAACCCAAATCTTTTTAGGGAGTTTGAGCTTCTTTTTTAGAGAAAAGCTTTTTCTTCAAAACTGAGGTCTAGTAAGCAAGTGTCTTTTTAGGAAAACCTAGGATCAAAATCAAACCTCCATCCATCTTCAAACATCAAAACCATAATAAAACCTTCATCCACCACTCACCCCCTTGATGTCAATATCCACATCACCTCTCGGTTTAGGGCTTCCCCGTTTACCAAATATCAATCAACAAAATCAAATCAACTCTTCAATCGTTAATCAAAATACCATACAAAATCCTTCCATCTTGTCATCAACATCACAACAATAGATGACAACCATCTTGATAATGCAAGCCACAACATCAACTATTCCTCAAAACATGGTTTCGTAAAGACCAAGCATATCAATTGCACCATCCACCATTCAAACCCCAATCATCAACATGATGGTGCCTCTCATCACCACAACAAGCACCATTCCAAATACACCTCCACCACCATCACCACCAAACTTGAACATGTCAAACCAATACAGTATTGCATTGCAAGAAGCTCAGCAAGCTACCTATCAAAAGGAACTCCAACAAGTGCAAAAATAAAAAGTCATACAACTAGCTGCTCAAGCCATGCAAGCTACTCAAGTTTCACAAGCCCAAGCTCAAGCTCAAGCTCAGGCTCAAGCTCAGGCCCAAGCTCAAGTGCACACTCAAGCCCAAGCACAATATCAAGCACAACAAGCAGAAGTGCAGTATCTTGCACAACAACAAGCAACACAACAAGCATATTAGCAAGCATTGAAGCAACATCAAGAACAACAGGAAGTAGCCCAATTAGCAACACAACAACAAGTGTTGTTGGCTCAACAACAATAGCAAGCTTAGCAACAGGCCTTAAAAGCACAACAACAACATGACCAACAACAAGCATTGTTGGTACAACAACAATTACATACATATTTGGCACAACAACACATACAAACACCATCCATCAATGTACAACCAATCCACCCATCCCACAAAAAATTGAACCACTTCAAAACACTTTCATCCCACCCCCTAATATGCAAAACAATGTCACAACACAAATCAAGATGCTCTCGCAATAGATGCTTGACCTTCAATCAGGCAAAACCACAAAAACACCGAACAACTTGTGCCCTATTCGTTTGATAGGAGCCTTGTAATGAAACCATTCTCGAAGGGATTTGAGATCCCCAAGTTTGAAAAATACCATGGGATGGGAAACCCTAAAGATCACATCAAGGAATTCCAAGTTCATTTAATGTAAGTCGCATATGATGATACCTATCTGATGCAGCTATTTCCTAGAATTTTGGCCAGCCATACCATGGAAAGGTTCTCTTGCCTTCCTCCTGGCATCAAGATGTTCCAAGAAATAGTAGACACATTCATCAAAATTATGCATTCAATATCGAAATGGATGTCAGTCTAGAGGAACTATCGACTCTGAAACAAGGTAAGAATGAATCATTTGCTTCATTCCTACAACAATGGTGATCTAAGGCCAATCAAAGAAAATGAGTCATCCTTGAGGAACAACAAGTGTGCACTATCATATCCAACCTTGACTGAGCCTTGGCATTCCATCTCAAAGTCCAAGTTATCACCACGTACGACCAGTTGATCTCCAAGGGGCTCCACATTGAATGAGCCCTTATGTCACAAGGAGGATCACCTGCATATCCTGAACAACAGAGCAATCTCCCATCCACCAGTTATAATGAAAAACCTGACACATTGGAAAGAAACAAAAACATTACCAATGATGGGTTGTCAATGCCAAACTTATCATTAGTGCACCTCAACAAAACACATCTGCAACAACAACCCCAAAACTATCATCAAACAATCACCAAGCCAACATAATAACTCAATAGCCAAACCATCAAACCATCAACATCAATGATCAAAGAGGACCACCGCGGCAAGAAAAAAATTCCACCAAGTGGAAATACACTACCCTTGGGGAACCACTCCAGGTCATCATGAAGAAATTAATAAACAAAAACCTCATCAAAGCTCCCACTTACAAAGATTACCAGGAACCAGATGTGAAACCACACTAGTACAACAAAAACCAGCTTTGTGACTTTCAAAAAATCAAAGGACATACTACTAACAATGCATGACATTGAAGATCCTAGTCCAAGACCTCATTGATCAAAAAATCATAAACATGGAGTAGCCAGCTAGAAATCAAAACCTCAAAATATACACGAATCTGATGCCAAACCATAACAACAATAACAACGACAAGAGGAAGGGAACATTCAATAGCATCAATAATGTATACGATGATGTCGTTACATCCTTGGATGAGTATTCTACCACTATCACTATCAAAGGATCCCAAGCTGATTGTGGAGTCACCACAAGAGGTGGAAAAATTACCATTGTAGGATGATCTCAGCTAAATAGAGCACTTGTACCCAACCCAAAATCTATTCCCAATGGTTACAATGTCCTTGATCAGCTGAAAATAACCCCAGCACAAATCTCCATCATGGATTTGTTAAAAATTTCATCTGCCCATAGGAAAATCCTTGAAGAGGCATTGGCTTCATCCACTATCCTCACAGATCTTGATGCAGAATAATTCCAAGCTATGGTTAGAAACATCATCACTTTGAATCTCCTTACATTCTCTGACCAGGACTTTCCCTCCCAACCATCTCACAACTGAGCACTCCATTTAGAGGTCCTCGTACATAAAAATAAAGTCAAGTGAGTCTTGGTGGATGGAGGTGTAGGCTTGAATATTTGTTCCCTAAAGCTCATTAAGAACCTAAAAATCTCAGAGGATTCCATTGACAAAGGAAAATGTATTACAATCAGAGTGTATGATGATCAAGAAAGAGTTTCTCAAGGCACAATCTAAATCCCTATTCAATTGGGGCCAACTATCATGGAAACTACCTGTCAGGTCCTAGACCTCGAATTTCCTTATAACATTCTCCTGGAATGGCCCTGGATCCATGCAATGCAAGAAATAGCATCAACCTTCCATCAATGTGTCAAATTCACATATGAAGGACAAAAGATCACCATCCATGGAGATCCTAAACCATTCTCCTACTACAAGAACCTAGAGGAAAAATACTGCAAAATCCCTCAAGTACCTAAAAATGATGAAGGACCATCAACACCATACATTGATCTAGCCACTCTCGCTTCCACTTCTGCAACAGAGATACCCGCCACTCCCACCATCCCCACCATCTCTGATATCAAAGTCATCATCTAAGACAATGCTTCAAAAACTATATGATTCCCAAAAATGCTTTTTGGTAGGAGAGATACCACAATCTTCTAGATCACAAGGACATATGCAATCAAATGAAGCCTCCACATCCCAAACACCCAATGAAGGATATTCCAACTTCAGAAGTTGGGGAGATCTCAGCTGAGAAGTCATAGAGAAGGATCCATCCCATCTCCTATACCAAGACAATAGATTGAAAATTGATCTACCAATGGATGACAACAACAAAGGTTTGCAAATGATGCTTGCAATGGGCTATGACAAAAACTAGAAACTGGGGGAAAATGACAACTGGCTTGTAATACCCATCATTCTAGAGACGCGAATGAGAAATCTTGGCCTTGGATGTAACCCTCTGAGATTAACCATATGTGGCCAGATTCCTCCAATTAGAAAGGTCAATAATCCTCTGCAATAATCTGTAGCCAAACTTCGCTTACCTATATCTATAGGTCGAGTCATAGACAACTTCACATTTGAAATAACTAACGTCTATAGTAGTAGTGATGATGAGGATCCCATAACCAACCTACCCATTCTCTTCTAGGATACAAACCTTCTCATGATTAGTACTATGTCATTTGAGCCCACTGACCATCAAAACCATTAAATCCATCTAGTCTACACACAACTCTTCGGTTACGGCCAACATGGACCACCAATTCTTGACACATTCAAAAATGATGAAGCATTCTCAGAATTCATGGGACTACAGGATAATATACGGTGTTGGGATCACAAAGTAAGATTCATCATCGAGCTGGATACACGTGCATATTATGGGGAAATGATTGAATCCCTCGGTCACAAAAGCAAAAAACTAAGAATAATCTCTAGGTCCTTGAGTGAAAACCACACTGCGGCACTCTCTGATCCAAAAAAAGTAAAAAGAAAGGACACATCCAACAGTGAGAACCTCTCTAAGGCACCTAAGGATGGGGGATTCAATCTTCCTTTTAGAGCTCTTCATCAGGAAAAATCAGCGGTACTAGTATAAAAATGCAATCCAATTAATCTAGGGACATAGGAGACCCCACACATCACATTCTATGTGGAGTCATTACTATCAGAGGAACAAGAGCTCCTAGCAGCCTTCTTGAGAGAAATACAAGTTAATTTTTCATGGAGCTATGCAGACATGCTTGGGCTTGATCCATAAATTATAGTTCATCACCTAGCAATATACTCTGAAGCAAAGCCCGTTAGACAAAAGCTCAAGGAAATGCACCCTCAGATCGCCTTGCTAGTCAAAATGGAATTAAAGAAGCTACTCGATGTAGGATTCATTTGACCAATTGACTATCTGGAATGGGTGTTAAACCTGGTTCCTATTTCAAAACTAGATGGGGTCATTTGAATCTATATAGACTTCAGAGACTTAAACAAAGCATGTCCAAAAGATGATTTCTCATTTCCCAACATTTACATGATTGTGGACATGATTGCAAGACATGAAATGTTTTCCTGATGGACGGTTTCTCGAGATACAACCAGATAATGATTGCTAAAGAAGACCAACACAAAACAGCCTTCACTTGTCCATGGGGTACTTACTACTGGAATATGATGCCATTCAGCTTGAAGAATGTAGGAGCAACATACCAAAGAGCCATGGCATTAATCTTCCATGACATGATCCATAAAAATATCAAGGATAATGTTGATGACATACTAGCCAAATCTAGAAAGAGGAAGGATCACATAGCAACCCTAATTGCCATTTTTGACAGGTTGGAGAAATACAAGCTCTGATTAAATCCAAAGAAGTGCATCTTCAACGTAAAATCAGGAAAGTTGCTAGGATGTACATAGTGTCAATGAGAGGTATTGAGGTAGACCCTGCCAAGGTAAAAGCAATTCTTGAGATTGAGGCACCCAAAACATTGAAACAATTGAGAGGCCTACAAGGTAGGCTTCATTCCATCCGAAGATTCATAGCACAACTAGTGGATAAACAGATCCCTTATTCTCACTTACTTCACAAGGGAGTAGCATACAAGTGGGATGAAAAGTGTGAGGAAGCCTTCAATAAGATTAAAGAATATCTTCTCACACCTTTGGTCCTTATGCCACCAATCCCAAGAAAGCCATTAATCCTCTATGTGTCAGCAACAATAGCAGCCCTCAATGCTCTTTTAGCTCAACACGATGAAAATGGGATAGAAAGGGCCATATATTACATCACTCACACAATGGTTGGGCATGAGTTAAACTACTCATTCATTGAGAAATCATGTCTAGCAGTAGTGTTTGCTTCACATAAATTTAGATATTACATCTTAGCACACAAAGTCAAACTCATCACCAAAATTGACCCCCTCAAGTACTTACTATCAAAGGAAACACTCACTAGAAGGATGGCTAAATGGGTCATGATTATGTTTGAATATGACATAGAGTATGTGGAATGAAAAGCAATCAAAGGTCAGGTAATCACATATCAGCTTGTAGAAGCACCTATGTATTAAGAGAATCCACTAATCTCAGAGTTCCCAAATGAGTCCATCTTCCATCTCAGCATAGCTGACCACTGGAAACTCTATTTTGATGGCTTATAAATGCAACATGGATCAGGAGTTGGTGTCTTTTTCATCACCACACAGGGGGACTAAATACCAAGGTCCTATAAATTGCCATTCCCCTACACTAATAACATTGTAGAATAGGAGGTTTTAACCATAAGTCTTAGAATAGTAGTACAATGGCACATCATGGCCCTCAGAATATATGTAGAATCCTAGCTAATAATAAGTCAAGTGAATGGTGAATACCAGACTAAGGATGATAAACTAACTCCATACAAAAAGATGGTAGAAAGCCTCAAAGAATCATTCATTGATATCACATTTGAGAAAATTCCTAGAGAAAACAATAGAGCAATAGACACCATGGCAATGATTGGATCCCTACTAGACATCCCTCATAATGTCCCAAAATATGAATTCTTGGTAGAGCAGCTTCTTGTTCCTTCATTCATGGTACCAGAATCAAAATTTGTGTGTGAAATCGTTGGTCCTAGTGACCCCTGGTGCCATGACATCTATACCTACCTGTGAATAGGGGTCCTACCTGTTGACTTACCCTCAAGCCTAAAAGGAAACTTTGTCAAGAAATAATCCTAGTTTGACATCCTAGAAAATACCCTTTACCATAGGAGTATAGAAGGAACCCTATTACATTGTTTAAATGACAAGGAGGAATTGACCACTTTAACTGAAGTACATAATAGTATTTGTGGTTTACACTCAAGTGGAATGACCCTGGCCAAGAAAATTTTGAGGATGGTCTATTATTGGCATACAATGGAAAGAGAAGCACATGACTACATCAAAAGGTGCCTACAATGTCAATAGCATGGGGACCTCATCCATGCTCCAGCTCAAGAACTTCATCCCATCATCACACCATGGCCCTTTTCATAATGGGGACTTGATCTTATTGTAAAAATAACTCCCACTTCATCTAATGGAAACAAGTTCATAACTGTAACTGATTACTTTACCAAGTGGGTGGAAGCCATGGCATATATCACTAGGAAGTAGATATCAAAATTTATTCTGAACTACTTAATATGTTGATACGGTGTTCCCCAAGCTATTATCTCAAATAATGGGACACCATTCAAGAATCCACCCCATATTATCCCCAAGGCAATGGCCAAGCATAAGCCACCAATAAAACCATTTTGAAAATCCTCAAGAAAACAATCAATGACACAGGTTGTGACTGACATCTATAGCTAAATCTCACCCTCTAGGCCTATTGAACCAACATTCGCACGCCCACTAACACCACTCCCTTCTCCCTAGTCTATGAATTAGAGGCATTATTACCCATTGAGATTGAGCTCCCGTCACTAAGAATATCACTGCAAAACCTCATCATAGATGAAGAGTACTGAGTATCAAGACTGAATGACCTAGAGCTACTGGATGAGTGACATATAGATGCTTTAAATCATTTGCAATTCTATCAAAATAGACTCAAGAGGAGATATAACAAGAAAATCAAAAGCATGACCTTTCAAGTCGGAGAACTAGTACTAAAAGAAAATTAGAAGAATGTCCCAAATCTAAATGGCAAGGAAAGTTCGAACCCAACTAGTTGGCACCATTTTTCATCACAATGAGCTATAAGTCAGGGGCATATTAGTTATCAACACCCGAAGGGGAACCTCTACAGGATCCCATGAAAAACTCCCATCTCAAAAAAACTTATGCCTAATCCTTCAAGGTATAGAAGAAAAAATCCAAAAATATTAGAAAAATGTCTTGAAAAAATGGTCACCCTAATGAAAACCTAGAAAACAGGCATCTTGGTGACAACAAAAAAAAAGAAAAAAATAAAAAAATAAAAATAAAAATCAGAAAATGGATCAAAAATAGTAAAGAGAAAAAATCGTCATCTAGTGAAAACCACTTCGGTGGGACTTTGGACAAGTACCTTGGTGAAAACCTAGAAAACAAGCACCTTGTGTAAATAAGCACTTTTCATCCATTAGGATCTTCACGGCTTATCCATTACTCTTCCATCATCCATTGCATAATTCCATATCTCCATCCATCACCCATTTGTTCGACATCTGCATCATAGCTTGGTCTTGTTTTCATGTCATGATCCCTCCTAGTACTACTCAGCCCATTCCCAAGGTCAAATTTTCATGCCTTTATTAGAGTAGTCTATTGCATCATGTTGGAGGTGTTGGAACTATAAAAATCTAATGATTTTACATATTGATTTTACTCATAAATTTCTAGATTGGTCCTACCGTGTGCATATTTCACCCATTTCTTGCCATATGGTCTCATTGTTCCATCGGGTCTTGCATAATTCACATCATGGTCTGTATCGGCGTGACAATATCTAGGTCTCCCCAATCCATTTTTCTTCTTGTAAACATCTGTGTTGCCTATCGGCAAGACATTTTTTGTGTCATGGCGATTGGAGTTTACTCACTGGTAGTTATTAGTAGGACATACATGTTGTTTTAGCAACAAAGAAGGAACATATCGGGATAAGTGTTGTATTCGATATGTGGTCTCACCGAGTAAGTCATGTTTCACCGACTAATGCACATGGATATTTATCAGCCAAGCTAAGGGTATTCAGGATGAGGTCTTATCAATTTCATTATGTCTCCCCGACCGACATTGGAATGGGCATATCGGCAAAGGAAATCGTCTTCGGGGTAATGTCATAGCAAGTCTTTCTTGTCTTACCGACTTGTGCACAAATGTTCGCTTCGGCCAGACATGCTGCTTTCAGTGTGAGGTCATAAAAAATCCACATTTTTACACTGACCAGTGGCAGGGGGATGTTATATCGATATGAGTTAAGGTTCTCAATAAGAGGTCTCGGTGAGTGACCTTCAGTCTCGTCGATGGAAAACAATGAAGGACCTTGTCGGTGAGAGTATGATCTTGTCTCAGCGACACATAATGGATAAAGAATTTTGGTGAAACAAAATGAAATATGCAAGAGGTCTCTCTGATACCATTAAGTTACAGTGACAGTGAATGAAAACAAAAATGCATCGCGGTGAGAAGTTTTCCTATGTCTTAGTGAATGAATAATACACTATGAGAACCATATCGATGAAACATATTGTTGGTTGTATGACATCTCCCTGACTCTGATGTGTCACGGTGATAGTGAATAGAACCAAAGGGATGACTATCGATTGAATTTCCTTCAGCATACGTACTGGATTGTCTCGTTGAATATTTCATTGGAAATTAACAAAAATTCAAACACTGTGGTTGGCGTATGATTTTCTAAAGTACCATTGCAGGCTGACATGAAATTTTCCTGAATACTACGGTTGGCTGACATGAATTTGAAGTGATATGTTTCTTGATGCTGGTGTATAAATATGCACTCCCAATTGTAATTGAGAGAGGAGATTTTAGATTAGAATAGATACAATAGATTAGGAATGGATACAGTAGAATAAATTTCTCATTCCAAAGACTATGTTGCATGTTTTCAAATGGTGATTTCAATGAAATTCAGCTGGTGTGGTAGTTTATTTCTAGTGTCAATTGTCTATTGAATTTATTGAAAAGTATTGCTAAGTTGTCTCTTAGTTGATCCTTTTTGGTTGTTTAAATTGATGTAACAAGTTTATTTTTAGTTTATTAGTGCACATTTGTTGTACTTGTGTGATTAATTGATTGATTCTTCAAGGAGAGATTAAATTCTCTTAGTTGATCACAATAATCAAGGAGATTCATCTAGATTATTAAAGTAAAGCTTAGTAGTCATAATCCCACATGTTCATACAAGTTGTAAATAGAACATATGCTAGCAATTTGATTTTTTGCCAGAATAAGTTGCCCACTTCTGTTTCATTTGACTCCACATACCCAATAAGGCACTGGTCTCTGTACTTCATCATTTTGAATTCATTCAGTTTCTTTATATCTGTTAATTGAGCACTTTAGGATTTAGATCAGAAGATTTTTATTGCTATCAGGTTTGATTTCATTTGTTCACTTCTATCTGCCATTGTGGACAAAGCATTTCAGAAGGATAATCATAAGTCACTTGATTTCATTTGTTCACTTCTATCTGCTTTATTCAGAAAGGTACACCCGCCTAGGTCTATCAACACCTGAAGAGTAGAAGGTCTAAATCTTTTGACCTTGTCTGTTACCCTAAAACGTTGTGAAAGCTTGGCAACCTTTCATGGTTCAAACCTGTATTTTTGAGAGCTAATAGGAGGCATGTTCTCATTGGATCGGATTCATGTATATTCTTGAGATCAGAAAACCAAGAAAATCCAAAAACATCAAAAAATCCAAGAAAATCCAAAAACATTCATAAAAACCAAGAAAATAAAAAAACATTCATAAAAACCAAGAAAATCCAAAAACATCAGAAAAACCAAGAAAATCCAAAAATATTCATAAAAACCAAGAAAAATTCAAAAACATCCAAAATCATATCAAAATCCAAAAATAAGTCAAAAAGTCAATCGAAAAGTCAAAAATAGAGTCGTCTTGTCGAACTACGAGTCTCTGAGCCTTGAACGTAGGCAAGGTTGATCTTTGATCATCCCTCAAGACACTTAGGTCAGTCCTTTAGGATTCTGTCATAAAAAACTAATAATCCATTTGTTCATAATTCATCAATAATCGAGTCTATGTCAGTCAAACTACATGGTCTTTGCATGTGTAACGTAGGAAAGGCTAAGCTATTGATTAGCCCCCAAGGCCCCTAGGATAGGTCCTTAGGTTAGTCTCTTGGTCAAAATCTCAGAAAACCCCAAAACATTAGAAATTTGAAAATCAAAACATTTGAAAAATCTCAAAAAATACCAAAAACAACCTTAAAATATTTCAAAACATCCAAATATTTAAAAAAATCCATTTGTCCCATTTTGTTTTCACCTACAATAAACACCACTCATACTAAATGGTCGTCATCCTCAACCTTTGGTAAAACAATCGGTAACAAGTCTAGTAGGTGAAAAGTGAAACTCCAAATGTCAAGTCTTAGGTTTAGGTCAGTACGTAAACAAGTTGGTGAACGCTTTGTATCAATAGCCTATCATCCAATCAGTCCCAAATCAATCATCTGATAACATCATTTCCTAGGATTTATCCTTCCTACAATGGGCATTATTTATCGGAAAGAACACTTTGGATAAATGAAACAACATGCCACCATCCACTAACATGTCCTAGGATGTATCCTTCCTATAATGGGCATTATCTTTTGGCAATAGTTTCGGTTCTTATGGACTTTAAAAACACATTTCCTTTTGGTTAGCGGTATTGAAGAACATTAGCTTTTTTATTAACTTTATCTTTGTCTTTTGACTTATCTCTTTGCACTCATTCCAATAACCTCTTGATGATGTCCAAATAAAAGGATTTAGAGAGATAGGAATGGGGCAATGATCATTATCTTTTATCTATTGCGCTTGTTGGATGTTCTTGTAATATAAACTCAATCATTTGTGCTTTATTTGGGCATAGGGAAGGTGTTTTAGGTGTCTTGTTGACCACATAGGAAGGCTTTCCTTTCTATGTTTTGGTCTAAGATGTTTGAAATATTTGAACTGCATTTTAAATAAGGTTTCATATGTCAGGTGTGAATAGGAGTACTCCTATCTGATTGTTGAGTCAAAAACCATCACACTAAGTGCAACACCATCTTGATTCTTTATACCTTGATGCATCATGCTTATGCCTATTATCAAACATAAGGTAAGTGGCCCTTTTAAAGTCCCAATTCTTGATAAGCAAATCATCCATCTGTCATCATCATCGACTCGTGTCTTGTTGGAATTCTTACTTTCTTCTATCTCCTTTCTGCGTTAACATCATCATGATTAGGTAATCATCATCACCAGTGCATCCATCTTGCATCCATAAACCATCAGCATGTACTACATATCATATCATATCATATAAGAAACATCGATCATCTCACATGCATGTTCATCATCATAATATAGATTTGTTAGTCTAAGCATCTCATAAAACCATACATTTGCATAAAACATCCATTGCATAATCATATAGGAATCATCACATCATATCATCATTTAAGTTGTTTAGGTTAATATAAATTGGTTATTCTAAGCATCTTAAAACAATCTCATTTGCATCATCATCACAACCATCCACATGTCCATCTTGAATCTCTTTATCACAAGATCGACCCTCAAATAGAATCTTTTGGGTCGATCTCTTGAGGGGGCCATGTACCAATGTACTTTCCACTAGGGCATTCGAAAAAATTATATTTTTTTTAATTTTGATTGCGGTAAGTTTATTTTTTGAACCAATGCAGCAAGTACATTGCTTCAAAGAGGGGAAAAATGTAGACATGACAAATGTCCTGATCAAGTAACTTAGATTCCTCTTTAGTCACCTCTGTATTAACCATTTAATTAATCCATCTCAATTCCTCTGTTGATCAAATAAATCATTTTTACTTAATTAAATCATAAATCAATCCTAAGGTCCCTCTTTAATTAAATAAATCAATCTTATTTAATTAAACCACTAACATCATTCCCTTTAGCTAAATAAATCAAAACATTTATTTAACTAAGTCTAAATCATTTTCCATCTCCTTTTGATTTATTTTAATCCATAAATCTAATTCAAAAAGTCAAATCACCTAATCCTCACTTAAGTTAATCAAATCATGATTAAGGTTAAATCTAATGCAAGTCCCATCCTCTAGCTTTTCCCACTTGCACAAATAAATGATTTTAATTAATTTATTAAATCTTTATTTTGCATCAACAAGGCATAAAAATGGAATATTCTTGCATTTCAAATCTCCCTCCAAGTGGGATGAGTCCTTCCAACAAGGCATTTATGTCACCTTACAAGTCCTTTTACATTGAGCCAAGTGGCCATTACTCCATTTGACTCTCCCTCCACCTTGTCATTTCAACATTTTCAATTTTCAAATATATGCATTTATGGGCACATTCATCAAAACTTGCACATCCTTGGCCCATTCACATGGTGACAAGTGGCTCCTTCTTATTGGTTTGGTTTTTCTCCCACATTCATCCCTTTCATCTCTTCTCTCATCAAACTCTTCTATAAATGGAGAGGCTATTCTACATTTTGATCATCCACAATCTTCATGCAAAGTTACTCTCTTCACATTGAGAGCTAATTTTTTCCATTGTCATAGCATTGCATTTTCATCATTGGCTTGTCAAGGGTTGGGAAAGGGCCACTTTTCACAACAAAGTGACACCAATCCATTATGGAATAGGTGTGCATTGTGCTTCTCTAAGCTTTTTTGGTTTATGTTGTTATTTCATTTTTCTCATGAAGTATGATGCATTATTTCATAGGAGCATTTGTAGGTTTGCATTTGCATGAACTAACCAATTGATAATGAGTATGGAAGTTTAGCCATTTTCAGATTTAGGGTTGCTCACATATGGCACTAGGAGGAGGGATTTACATGGTGACAAGTGGCTCCTTCTTATTGGTTGGATTTTTATCCCACATTCGTCCCTTTCATCTCTTCTCTCATCAAACTCTTCTATAAATGGAGAGGCTATTCTACATTTTGATCATCCAAAATCTTCATGCAAAGTTACTCTCTTCACATTGAGAGCTAATTTTTTCCATTGTCATAGAATTGCATTTTCATCATTGGCTTGTCAAGGGTTGGGAAAGGGTCACTTTTCACAACAAAGTGACACCAATCCATTATGGAATAGGTGTGCATTGTGCTCCACTAAGATTTTTTGGTTTATGTTGTTATTTCATTTTACTCATGAAGTATGATGCATTATTTCAGAGGAGTATTTGTAGGTTTGCATTTGCATGAACTAACCCATTGATAATGAGTATGAAAGTTTAGCCATTTGCAGAGTTAGGGGTGCTCACAATGATCTACACTAATTTATGTGTGTATGAATAATGAATTGTGCATAAGGAAGTAAAAGTTATACAACACACCAATCAAACATTATATCAAGGAATTCAAGCAATAATCAAACTGAAATAAACAATTCATCAATGGTGTCTCATTGTCCACTATCTCCAAGGATTCTTTAAGTCATTTTTCTCTTAGATTGTTTGTGCACATGACTTTCCAAATGACAACGTGAGGAATGAGAGATGTTGGAAATGTAAGAAATTTTTCCTACACTACATGATTGCTAAACTAGTTGTAGATGATATGCAAAGATAATGATGTTGCTATATGAAAATGATATGATGAAACTACTATAATTAAGATGTTGCTAATGGAAATTCCATGATTAAACTACTTAATGCTAAAATACTATTACTAGAATGCTCAATGCTAAGATGATAATGGAAGTGAAAAATCTACAGAGTGTAATTGTGTTAAGCTCTCTCTCTCCTTTTATTGTAAATGAGGGTCTATTTATAGATTTTCCAGGGCATGAGCCTAGGTGGTAGATATCAATGGTCTGGAGAGAATGGACGATTGAAGACGAAGAGGTTAGAGAGAAAAGGGGAGTGTGTTCCCTTCATAAGAACAAACTGCCAAGTGTGAAGAATAAAATGGAGATGAAGGTGAAGTGTCCCAAATTGGTTAGAATTTGTTGAGGATAAATGTCAAATTAAATATTAGAAATATTTAATTTATTGAGACACATGATGAGGTTGGAGGTGGGAAGAAGTTAGTAGAAATGTACTTAAATTCAAATTTAAAATTTAAATTTATTGAGAGGAGTTTAATCAAATAAAACAAACTAATTACATTTATTCATTTAATTAAGACATGAAGAAAGTAATTTAGGATAAGAAGAATTAGAGAAAATGAACTATATAAATATTTTTTTTCAATTTATTTATTAGTAGAAGAATTAAAGATTATTAATTCTGCTAGGGTTTTGTGTTTTCTATAGTCACCCTTAGGCCCTCTTACGTTATATTGTGCATCTTGCGCAGGAAGCCCCTCTTTTCTTGTGTGTACAGCTGCATTTACTGTAGTTTTGTTGTTTTAATATGCCTTCAACTAGCTCTAACCCAACAGTTCTTGCTGGTGTTAGTGGTTCAACGGCGTTAATGAATGGCTCCTCCTCTGAACAAACATCCCTAGAAATTTGTTTTGAAAGTCTTTCATGAGGTAAGTGCTTTGATTCACCAATTGATGTGGTTTTTTCTTTACCATATTTTGATACTGCCTGTCAATGGCTTGAGCAATACACCCTTGTTGGGTATTTTGTTGGGAGAACTCCCCCTAAAAGTGTGCTTAAAGAATGGGTTAACAAGGCTTGGGTCCCTCATGGGGTCCGCCTTGATATGGTCCAAAATTTAACCAAGGGTTTGTTTTCGTTCCACTTTGCGAAGGTCAATCATGTGCAGGCTATCTTAGCCCATGGGCCTTGGTATGTCTAGTCTTCTTTGTTAGTTTTCTAGGCATGGACCCATGATTTTGTTGCCTCAGACGACACCAAGTTGTGGGTCCCAGTCTGGATTGAATTCCTTGGTCTACCCTTGCCTTGTGTTCCTTTTTTGAATAGTATAGCTTCCTCATTGGGGTGGGTTATTTGCATTGAGCCAGATAGGTTCTTTTAGGCCCGACCCCAAAAGAGGGTTTGTGTGGAAGTGGACCTTTCCATAGATTTGAAAGACTCCATTGATATCCAAATTGGAGCTCTTCACCACACCTAGAAGGTCACATATTTTAATATGTCCAACATGTGCTATAGGTGTTAGTCAGCGGACCAAAAGATTAAGGACTACCCTTTAGTAGTGCCTCATACACCTTCTCCACCATGAGATGTTGAAAATCCTTAGTCAGTGGCTACATCTACTGCCAAACCTCATGTGAAATGGACTACGGTTGCAAACTGAAAGAATAAGTCCACTGCTTCTAGGTCAGGTCTCATGACCTCTGAACCAGTGAAAGATGTTTCAAACCATTTTGTGAAGGGGAAAGAAGCTCCAGTTGGAGCTGATTATATTTCACAGTAGCCTAGGCCAAAGGCTACACCTCGGCTGATAGTTGTCATGTTAACATAGCCGAATGTTTTTTCTCCTATCATGGGAGCTCAAAGGTGATCTTATAGCCCTTCCCCTCCTAGGGAAGAATGGAAATATGTTCATGAAAAGTGGAGGATATCCTCTCCATTCATCCAGATTGGATCAGTTTCACCAAAAAAATTGCAAATTCATTTCCCTTCTCTGAATGAAGAGGAATTAGGTTTTGAAAACATGGAGGAGTTTCACTCATGAAGTTCCTCTCATGGAATGTTTGAGTTCTGAAAAACCTCTCTAGAAAGTATTCTATTAGGGATACCTTGTGTAAGTACTCTAGTATTGAAGTGCTTTGTCTCCATGAAGTTATTTTTTTTGGTTTTTTGCTTGTTGCAGCTTGTCACTCTATTTGGCCAGCTAGTAAGATGTTTTGTACTACTCATGATGTTGGGCGTGGTGGAGCTATCACCCTTTTGGCCCCACGGTGGCACTCTTCTGTGGTTGATCACGGGTCTGATCCCACTCATCGGCTCATCTAGATATTTCTCAACATTTATAATCATTTCTTTTGGATTATTAATGTCTATGTCTCTAATGATGTTGTGGAATGCTCTTTACTATGGCATTGGAATTTTGATTCCTTACCAGTTGCTACCTAGTTACTATGTGTGGACTTCAATATGGTAGAAATGTTGTCTAACAAAGATGGCACTTTTCCATTCAGATGGACAGCTAGGGAAAGGGAGGCGTGGTTTTGCATGCACAATAAATTGGGACTTTTTTATCCCAATATTGGCCGCCACCATTCTCATTCTCTTTGGAACACTTGATGTAATTACATAGCCGGTTCTGACAAAATATTTAAGCACCTTGATCATGCCATGATATCAATGCAATAATTTTTCTCTTTTGATAGCTCCTCTCTCTCGGTTAAGCTGTTAGTGGATGTGACCTTGTCAAACCACTTCCCCATTTCTTTTTCCATTGAATAGAAGACTCAACAGCCTCGTACATGTAAAACTCATTTTTTTAAACATATATTTACTCTGCCACAAGCCTACCCTATCCCACATTTGTAGAGTCTAGAATTTGGAGTGCAAACCAGTTCATCATACAGGCTAGATTTCTTGGTGGAAAGAGGTCATCATCTGCATAGCTAGATTTTTTTGCATTTATGGGTGCCAACTAGCTATTTTTTGCTGGAAGTCTTCTGAGGCTACCACTGCTGACTTTTGTGCTAATTTTGAGGCTTTGGCAACCAACCCATTTTCTCCATCATTGCAATTCAAGGTGGCAGAATTAAGGCATAAGAAACAAATTGCTGACAGCTATGCTGGTAGAGGTGCACAAATCAAAGCCCGGCAACATTGGCTAAAAGTTGGTGATTGTACCTCCAAAGAGTTTTTTTTGGCTCTAAGTGCCAGGCACTCATCCCTGGGCATTAAGAAAATCAAAGATGGCATTTAGGTGCTTTCTAAGCTGCTTGATATTCTCCAGGACTTTGTGTGTTATTATGAGCAAATCTTCACTGCACAAGAATTCATGCTTGTGCAACAACAAGCCCTTCAAGATTGTCTTGTTGTTGTGTCAAATAAGCTTTCTTCAGCTCATAAATTTTTTTGTGATCAACTGTTATTAGTTGATGATCTCAAAGAGGTTGTTTATTCCATGGCTGATGACAAAGCCCTGAGAATTGATGGGTTTCCTTGTGAATTCTTCAAAGCCATGTGGGACTATATTGGGCACGATCTGCATCAAGTTTACTTAGAAGCTTTTCATTATAATTCTCTAAGTAACTTAATTAATAAATACATATAACATAAAATTCATACCTAAGCCAAGTAACCTAGAAGACATTTGCAACTAGAGACCTATCACACTTCTTAATATCTCCTACAAGATTATCACCAAGGCTTTGGCTCTTAAAATCTTCCATCTGCCTCAGATTGTGTGCCCATAACAAATTGGGTTTATCAAATCCAAATTTATTTTGGATAATATTATTGTTCTTTGGGAAGACATGGAATGGGCCAGATGTTCAAACCAGAAAGTCATGTTCATTAATATTTACTTTTCTAAGGCCTATAATCGCATTGAATGGCCGTTTATTTTTGTTATGCTACAAGCTTTGGGTTTTGGGCCCAATTTCTTTGTGGATGCCTTAGCTTGTATCACCATCAATGAAGGTCAATCCTCTTTCTTTGGACTCTTTCATTTCATTCAGCAAGGGTGCCCATTGGCCCCCTCTTTGTATGTGCTTGTAGTCGAGGGTTTTGGTTACCTCTTGGCCAACATGATTTCTCAACAACGGGTCAAGGGTATTTCTCTACCCAACTCTTAGGCTCAGTTTGTTAATGGCCAATTTTTTGATGACTCATTCCTCACCCTTCTAAAGGAAGAAGACTCCATTGTGGAAGCTCTTGAGTGTCTTGCTTTCGACTCTACCATCCAGTGGCATAAAACTTTGTGTTACCGACAATCTATCTTGCCCTCTCTACCTTGGTTGCAACAGTATGGATGGAAGTGGACTGGGCCTGGGGAAATTCTTCAATTTCTAGGAATTCTCTTTTCCTTTCAGGTGTCTCTAGCTAAGCTTTGGCAAGCCGTGATCTCCAGAGTTGAACAAAAGCTTGCTTATTGGGTTACCAAGCCCCTCTCTTTGGTAGGGAAATTCCAAGTGTGTTCCAAAATTCTAGCGGTTACCCATGTTTATTATTCTTCTTGCTCCAAAGTTGCCTATGGCAAGCTTGAGA
The DNA here is from genome assembly GCA_007258455.2 of Sequoia sempervirens. NCBI lineage: Eukaryota > Viridiplantae > Streptophyta > Pinopsida > Cupressales > Cupressaceae > Sequoia > Sequoia sempervirens. The sequence goes on along the minus strand of VDFB02353493.1, from coordinate 91,759,734 downwards.
AATTTCTTCATGACTTTCTTCGGGCCTCCTCTAAATCTCACAAAGGGTTTCATCATGTGGCTTGGGAATTTTGCTGCCTTCTTAGAGACTCAGGAGGTCTCGGGTTGTTGTCTACTCAATGACAAGGGACTGCTCTATGTGTTAAATGGATTATTCTTGCCCTTACTAGGGACGAGGCCTGGAAAATTCTTCTCAGGCATAGTATTCAATCTGGCTTCCCTATCCATAGACCTTCCTAGAAGGGGATTGGCTTTCAAACCCTTCTGGTCATGGAAGAACTAGTCCAAATTGTTGGGACATTTGTAGCCAAAAGCATCTGGCAGGCCTAGGAAGCTGTCAAATCATGGCTTCATTGGGTTGGCTCTAGTTTTCAAGATGGGCTTTCTGTCAACTAGCACAATATTTGATGGTTGCCTCTTTTTGCTTGCAATAGTCAGTTGTTGGCTAAGTCACCTGGGCTTAAGGTGCTCATATTTCACAAAAAGGGTATCCAGACCCTACGACAGATCTTTCATAGACCCACCATGCATATTATGTCGTGAATTTTTTTTTGTGCCTAGTACATATTTCATAACCAGAACCATGCTACTTATGATGGTCTGGTGAATGCCATTCCTGCTGAAATGCTTCATAAGGTTGGAATTTGTGGGACCAAACCTTGGTGGAAAGACTGGAAGTGGTATCTAGACACCCCTTTTAGGAACTACAATCCTCGGCTTGGTTACAATTGGTTCTCACCACATTTTCCTATGATTTAGAGTTTGAACCAAAGGTGGCTTCTTCAATCTCTCACTCATGTCTGGCATAAAAGATTTGCTACCACTTGGTTTGCAAGTGTTGAGCTGAAGCTTGCCCACTTTTCCTAGTGTATTCTTTTCCAAGGCTTGTCTATGGGTTCTCGACTAGTTCACCTGGGGGTCCGAGACCCTCGATGCCCTTTTTGTGGGCAAGCTAAGAATTTTAAGCATCTTTTCTAGGTTTTCCCCAGAGCTCAGCAGCTTTGGACTTGGATTCATGACTTTTTTCGGCCCTTTAGGCTAAAACCTTTCTCTTGGCATATGGTGTTGCTAGGAGATTCTCCCAAATTTCTTGCAAAATTCACCCAACTTTGGCACACTTTCAGGGTGGAAATTCTCTTCAATATTTGGAAAGACTGAAATGTTTGCATTTTTTCACATACTTAAATTGATATTCATGTATCTTTATATGCTAAAGCTATGATTTTATCTAATGTTCTTTTACAGGTTCAAGTGCAAGCTAACATAGCTGCACTTGAGTTTACTCACTTTTAGGTTCTCATAGACCACTGGGGTAATGCCCCTTGTACTATTGCTCGGGTCACCGCTTCACCCACCTCTTCCTGTGGCCAGTCGCCCTCCAGGGGTCAGCAGTGGAGTGGCTCTATGCATCCTCGTTGCCATCCCCTACCTTGGCGAGACTCTCACACTCCTTGACGAAACAGTTCTCCCCCACTGCGAGCTAGCCAGGGGTGGCTTTCTAGCGGTGCTTTGGGGAGTGGCAGTGGTGGTTCTGAGTGGCCCTCTGATGACCTTCCTTCTCATAGCTCTAGTTGGCCAGCCACTGGTAAAATGTTTCAACTTCTAGCACTTGCAATCTTTCCCCCACATGAGGAAGAAGATAAAGAGAAAACAGATGTTGATGATGGTTGGGGTCCTCCTCCTGATGTCAGTCCAAACCCTGCTAATGTATGGGGGAAAAATTTGGATGAAAAATACCCTTTTGGCTCTACTGGCACTACTCTAGCTGCTTAATGGTCTTTTTATTTACTTTCTAATTTTGGACTTCTAGGCTTAGCCCATGTGATTTGTTGTTTTTTCTGGGTGCTCCCCATTTGACTCTTAGGGTGTACCTTTTTACCACCCACCCTTTTTTTGTGAATATGTATCTTTATATTTGAATTAATATAGATAGCTTCCTATTCATTAAAAAAAAGATTATTAATTAAATAACTTTTTTTTAATTAATTCCTCTAGACCAGATTTGAGTGTATACAACAACATAATGCAACTAATTAAAGCATCATCAAAGACAATGCCAACTCAACACCAACTGCACATCCTTGCAACAAACTCCTTCTCATACTGTTGACAACACATGGGCTTGTTGACATCAATGACAATACCGACTACACATAATTGCAACAATCTCCCCCTTTGTCATTGATGGCAACACATGATGTGAAAATACATCAACAACAAATAGAACAACTCTGATAATTAATACTTTTCATACCAACTCTTCTTCTCTTTTCTTTTACTTTCCCCCCTTACACAACCAGCTCATTCCTTTCTCTCTCCCTTTGATGAGTAAAACTTTTATTTTTCATATTATTTTTTGAATCTTATTTCTTTCTTAGCCATGGCACCGATCTGTATCCAAGAAAGAATGAACCACCACTTGTAATTTTCCTATCATCTACACAACCAACCCAATTTTCATTTGTGTAAGAACTCAAAGTAAAGTTAGTATCCTTTGGATACTATAGGCCATGATTCGGAGTGCCCTTCGAGTATCTAAATATCCTCTTTACTGCTGCAACATGTGAATCTTCAAGATCTTCTTGAAATCTAGCCACAAGGTAGACTGCATGCATGATATACAATCTATTAGTAGTTAGCTATAATAGTCCTTCAATCATTGAACTATACTTTCTCTTATCATCTTTAGGAGATTCATCATTCTTGCTTATCTTGCAACTAGTAACCATAGAGGTATATACTGGCTTATAATCTTCCATTCAAAACTTCTTAAACATTTCCTTGGCATACTATGATTATGAAATGAAAATACCTTTCAATGTATGATTGATTTGTAGCCCCAGGAAGAATTTCATCTCCCTAAACATAGACATTTCAAACTCTTTCTTCATCTATTCTATAAATTTCTTACACATAAATTCATTTCCTCCAAAAATTTTGTCATCAACATATACAACCACAATCAACATTTGATCTTTTTCAACTTTGAAGTAAATATTACTATCTGTGGTACCTTTATTGAACCCTTTCTATAACAAGAACTTGTCTAACCTTGCATACCAAGCTTTGGGAGCTTGCTTCAATCCATATAATGCCTTCTTCAATCTGTAGACCATATATGGTTTATTGGATAAATGGTATCCTTCTGGTTGTTCTATGTATACCTCTTCTTCCAATTCTCCATTCAAGAAAGTAGACTTCACATCCATTTCATAAACATTGAAATCCTTGTGTGCTGAAAATCCAAAACTATCATGATAGCCTCTGTTTCTGCCACTAGAGAAAATGTTTCAAATTCCTTCTACTTGTGAGTAACCTTTACATACATGCCTTGTCTTGCTAATTACCACTTCTCCAATCTCATTCAGATTGTTCCTAAATATACCAACTTAGTTCCAATCAAATTTGTGTTTATTGGTCTTGGGGAATTATTGTTGGATCTCAGTTGTGTTTATGGTTTGTCCTTGATGACAAAACCACTTTTAGTTGTTGGCTGTCTTAGATTGGATCTTTATGCTTTATTATGGTACTTCTTTGATTACATTGGCATTGGTTTACATTCAGATGAATTTAGTTGGTTTTGATATTTTTCACTTATCCATGGACAGCCTTGTGTGCCTTCATAGTTGATTTAGTTTGTTGTTTATTGATGCCTCGAGCTCCATGTGCAGACAGGTGGCATTCACTATTTATGCTTTCAAATGTTTGTGATGATCAGTTTAGTATGAAGGTTTTTCAAGTTAAGGTATATCTTATGTTTGTTGTTGCATATACTCCTTCACATAGTATTCAGCTTTCTTGTTTCATTGGAAAATTCAGTCATTATCATATGATAACACTATCATATTTCATTGCTATGATCTCTTTACATGAGTCAATTCACTTTAGTGATACATCATATTGGTATATAAATTTTCATTGCTTATGCACTAAAGGTCGATATCATTCTTATGATCCTTCGTGCTCACACATATTTAATTGGCTCGAAGGTGATTGACTTTGGTGAATAGGGGATTACTGACTGTGCTATGTGAGCGTTGGCATTCAGAGACCTGTTCGTTCCACCTACCGACAGGTGAGGCCACTATTACCTTAGAGGATGTCTATTGGATTCTGTGAGTGTCAATTTGAGGGGAGCAGATTGTCTATGACCCTCATCATGGTGAGCAGACCTTCCGAGCATAATACTGAGATCAGGGTGCAGGACTAGGCATACAGGGATATGAGATCAGATGGGAGTTCATGGTAGAGCACTATGGTCGCTTTGATGCATTCCTTGCGACCTTGATTGTAGGTATTTTGGTTCCCGACCATCTAGGACACGGATTCCCTATTGGCTAGGGAGACATCCTGGTTGGGATGAGACATGATAGGATAGTTTATGCCTAGGGTCCTTGTTTGCTAGGGACACTCTACCATCAGTTACACAATGTTGCCTATAGGAGAGCAGAGAGTATCTCATGTGAGACTACTTTGATGATGATATGGGCTTGGGAGCACATTGCCATATTTCATCCTCCCATTTAGAGACCATAGTTGGTTAAGGGGATGCCCTATGCCTATTACTACGCAGGTGCTTTATAGCAGACCCAGATGGGCGAGACCAGTTGGTGGTGACACAGGATTGACACGATGGTCTCTTTCATCTGGAGACTGTACAAAGACTATGGGTAGTGGGATGATGAGGATGAACACCTGAACCTTTGTAGATAGTACAGATATTTGATTGGGAGGAATGTGCAGACCTCATTGATTATCGAGATGTATTTTCCGCAGCGTGTCCTTAGGTAGTTCGAAGAGCAGCAGGGTGCACCTGCAGGGATAGCTAAGTATGCTCGGTCGTCCAAAGAGTATGCTTGGGGACCAGCCATTCCACTGGCCTTAATAAAGGAGTAGATTGATGGGCTAGGATCCTAGGCATGGGGATGGAGAGGTGGGATAGCTGATCCCGGGACCACAGCAGACTATGATTTATGGTGGTAGGCACAGAGACTAGTGTCGTTGACAGATCCTAATGGGCCAGCTCCTGTGGATAGGCGGTCAGTGATACCTCGTGTGTTGAGGGACAGACGGGGAGGTAGAGGTGGTGACAGGGGGAGATAATGGTAGAGACAGCTGAAGGTGATGGCAAGATGGTCAGAGACAGGGCCAAAAGGTGCGACAGAGCATGGCGAGGGTAGCATTAGATGCTATCCCTAAGGTTGGCGAGGACGGGGAGAGGGAGGAGAACCCCAGGTAGGAGGGAGAGGGTGAGGAGAGACGGGAGGAGGGGGTGGAGATGTGGAGATAGGAGGAGGAGGTAGAGGAGGAGAGACATGAGGAGGAGGTAGACAAGGAGAGACATGAGGAGGATGTGGCAGAGGAGGCAAGACATGAGGAGGATACAGAGGGGGAGAGACATGAAGAGGATGTGGTAGTGGCAAAGGATGTGGCCGACGATGATGATGATGAGGACGATGCCATGGATGAGGTCGAGAGACTACTTAGATGGTAGATGGTAGAGGGCGAGGAGGAGACACTCTCAAGTTTAGCGTTGCCCCATGATGCCACAATTGACCAAAGGGTGGCAGAATTATACAGGAGATTAGATGAGAGCATGGCCCAGGTTAGAGCCTTGCAGTCAGAGTTAGAGGTAGCCTGGGTTGAGAGGGATTAGGCCGTGATCCACCAATAGGACTCGGCCTAGTGGTGCACATAGTTTGCGAAATTATGTACAGGTCCTGCAGGGGATATGGCTTGTGAGTTGGCCAGGGTGAGCACAAGATTGGGATAGTACAAGACATTGTATGAGCAAGCAGTGCCACCTGAGTGAGGAGATCCTACCTTGTCATGGTCACAGACGAGGACAGGCAGTGGCCATAGATCAGGCAGTGCCAGTGGCAGCAGGAGTCATACCAGCATCAGAGGGTCTACCTTGACAGGGCACACATCAGGGCATAGGTCACACCACTCATGCAGGCACACCCCGAGTCACCATTCAAGCCATAGTCATGGGTCGACTAGTTCAGTACAGAGGTCGGTATAGGGATAGCTACCAATTGTTTATCCATCTACTTCTCAGAGTCAGGCAGTAGTGACATCATAGATGTTCATTACTGTGGAGATGACACCTTCATTCTTAGTTCCATCGGTAGCATAGGAAAAGGTTGCCACAGGTCCACCCATCATTTCAGTTGCAGTTTCAGAGCTTCCGCCTCCACACTCTTTGCCACGAAGGGATGATGAGAGTCTACCCTAGGGGCATGCTTGTTATTATGACACATTATGTATATTATTGACCCTGCGAGCTCCATTTTTGGGATATCTGTTGACTCTATCCTGTGACATTGTACATTTTTGAGATGGTATTTATATGATGATGCAATTTTGATGTGGCCTACATGTGTGTTATGTGATGTTCTTTGATTTATGCATATGATCTGATGTCCTATGTATGATGCTTAATTTATGATTCCATGTATTTCCTATGATGTGTGCTTATGATTATGATGCCATGATGATGTAATGCTTACTTATATGAGATGATGATGATAATAATATGCATAATGTATTTATTAAATGGGTGCAATGTTGATGCTTATGTTACTGCAATGTTTGTGATTATGTAAATACTATGGATGATGTATGTATGGACCTAATGCAATGTTTATATGATCATGTATGCACTTATGTTTTTGAATGTCATGGGATATCATCGTGAGATGGACGAGAGGAGATGACCAGATTGACAAGAGAATATGATCAGACCAAATAAGAGAAGGTGAGCACACCAATGGAAATGCATGTTAATTCCTAGACCAAATCCTTCAAACCTTTATTGTAGGACTTTAATATTTATTTCTCTTAATCATCATTGGGCAGACTGTTTTAATGGCCCACAAACACCATGACATGACATAGAGTGCAAGGTCGTACCATTACATAAGACCAGCAGTCATAGATAAGGATGATCATGACTCATACTAAGAGCGTGATTGCCCCAATCTTTTTGTCATAATCAACCACAAGTAGAAAAAGACAAAGACAAATCATGAAACGTCGTTGCTTCTCTAAATCCTATTTCCAGGGAATCCTTGAGAAACTAGTGACATGATTGCCAAGATATAACAAAATAGAGCCCTTATCATGATACATTGTTGTTTTTCTAAATCCCAGAATCAGGACATCCTTGAGAAACTAGTAGTCATGCGTGTCAATCGTCATGATACGTTGCCGCTTCTCTAAATCCTAGTAGTGGGATCTCGCTGAAAAACTAATAACATGATAAAAATCCAAAAGACAAGTGTCAAATGTTTGCCAAGTGCGTCTGGATATCCATTGTTCTGATGTCAAGATGTCATGTTTGATAATGTCAAGATGCTAAAATGTTTAAAGTTTTGATGATCTTAGATGAAAAATGTTGAGGATTGTCGAATTCAGGAAGGACACATCCTAAATAATGTTGACGTCAAGAGGATTTGATCCTTAATAGTCGAAAGGGGTCCCTCGAAATGATCACGATGCCTAGGAAGGACACATCCTAAGGCATAGATGATAGATTTGATTCCTTAGAAGGACACATCTGAAGAATACTTATGTCACAAGGAGTGATCCTTAGATGTCAAGAGGATCGCTCAAAATGTTGAATGACAATGACGATGCCTAGGAAAGACACATCCTAAGGCATGAATGATAGAGGTTATCATTCAGAAGGACACATCCGAAGATTAACCAAGGGTTTCTAGTTTGACAAGTTATGGTGATTTGACTTGTTTTGACCGAGTTTGACTCATGCTGACCAGATGTCGCTATTATCACAATGATATGTGCCGATGAGATTTGTCATGTTGCGATAAATTATTGTCATAATTTTCTTTATGAGTTTTGTTCATTTGGGAAAGATTTGAATTGTCTTGAAGACTTTTTGATGTGTGTGCCAGTGTGATGTCATGAACCCTAATGGTTTGACCTAGTGTGGCCTCGAGGGCTCATCGATAGATGGCCTTGCCTACGCCATACACTCAAAGACCTCGTAGTTCGACACGACCAATGACTTTCTATCGATGACCAAAGATTGTGCCATGATTTTATTTTGAAAAACCTAAAAGGACTAACCTAATGTCTCGGGGACTCGAAACTGAGTCTTTTCTACGTAGCAAATGCACAGAGACAACGTAGTTCGGACAAACGATAAAGACTTGACCGATTGACAAGATAGATTTGACCAGAGATGATTCTATGTTTGTCATTTTGTTGTGGTTGTCTTCAAGAAATATTTCAATTTTTAGGTCTTTCTTCAAGACATTTTGCGATGTTTTTTTTTTTTTCTTTTTTTAGGACATTTTATGATGTTTTTGTCTTTTTTCTGGACTTTTTTCAATGTTTAGGTCTTTTTTTTATGACTTTTTCAATGTTTTCCAAAGCTGAATGTGACATCCACTAGTTATATGATACAATTTTTTCCCCCAGTCAGGTCCAAGACTTAGCCAACTTTAAAGAATATGGACAGGATGCTGCTGGTTTACTAGATGGTTAGTCATCAGGACTCGATGTCAATCGTTTATCAACCATGAAAGGAAGGGTATAATGTCATGCAACTGGCGTGTGATGTCCTCGATCCTAAGCGAAGGTAGAAAAAGTGATATGTAGATGAAAAAAATGATTAATTACACATGGCACCTATTTGCCAGGTTTTCACCATGGTACCTATCCAAAGCACCTGTTTGCCAAGTTTTCATCAAGGCAACAATTTTTTATCTCTTTCTAATTTTTTTTTGTATTTTTTCCATTCTTAGCTCGATCTCTTGATGCTATGCATAGAAATTTTGGAGATGTAGACTATTGATAGGCTCTATCAATTGTTCTCCCTTTGGAGTCACTAGCTGATAGGCTCCATAACCAAAAGAAGAAATGATGATATAAGGACCCAACCAGTTCGGTTCAAACTTTCTTGGCTTTTCTCTGTCAACTTGGTTCTTAGGGTTCTGCATTAGGACTAAGTCACCAATGTCAAATTTCCTGACCATGACCCTCTTATTGTAACTGTGACAAAGACAGTTCTGATATTCTTGTAGATGGTTCAGGGAATTTTGTCTTCTTTCTTCCAACATTTCCTGCTCATGCAGGTGTGATTGTCTATACTCCTCTTCATCCGTTAAACCCTTTAGGGAGACTCATAACAAAGGAATTTCAACCTCAATGGGGAATATTGTCTCAGCACCATAGACCAGGGAAAATGGAGTGGCCCTTGTAGGTGTACGAATGCTAGTGCGGTAAGCCCACAGAGCAGGATTGAGTTGTATGCGCTAATCATGGCCAGCATCATTGACCGTCTTTTTGAGGATTTCAACAATGGTTTTATTTGATGCCTTAGCTTGACTATTTCCTTGTGGGTAATATGGAGATGAAAAATGGTGTTGGATGTGAAATCGCTCACATAACTCCCGAACGTCCTTGTTTTTAAACGGACGTCCATTGTTAGTGATGATGGATTATGGAAGGCCATACTGGCAAATGATGTAGTTAAGGATGAACTTGGATATTTTTTTGCTAGTAATATATGTCAATGGGATGGATTCAATCCACTTTGTAAAATACTCAGTGGCGGTGATAATGAATTTATGGCCCTTGGATGAGGTTGGATGGATCTTACCCACGAGGTTGAGTCCCCATTGAGTGAAGGGCCAAGGAGAGGTGATCGGCCAAAGTTCCTGTGTGGGAGTATGGATCAAATCACTATGAATTTGACATTTGTGACATGTCTTGACATATTCTAATGCATCCCTTTCAATGGTCGGCCAATAGTACCTAAGTCTCGTTATCTTCTTAGCTAGAGTAGGACCACTTGAATGAGATCCGCATATACCGTCATATACTTCACGTAAGGTTGTACCCGCATCATTAGTGTCGAGACATCTAAGGAGGGTATTGTCAAAGCTACTGTGGTAAAGGGTGTCACTGACGATGGCATATCTCACAGCTTTTCTAATGAAGGACTTCTTCTGGTTATTAGATAGGTTGGGTGGAAGGGTTTGGGACTTAAGGTAGCCGTGAATGTCTTGATACTAGGGAGAGTTGGGACCAACAAGTTCATAGACCATTTCTAATTCTAGAATGTCATAAGAAGGAACCAACAATTGTTCTATGAGAAACTCCAACTGTGGCAAATTGCTTGGGATGTCAAGGAGAGAACCTATTGTAGCCATTACATCCGCTGCTTTGTTATGTGTTCTTGGAAATTGTTCAAAAGTTACCATATGAAAGTACGTTTGGAAACTGTCAACCATTCGCTTATAGGGCATCAACTTCTCATCTTTTGTGTCATAGTCATCATTAACCTGGTTTATGACAAGTTGAGAATCTCCATAGACATGTAGTGCTCTGATTTTCCATTTTATTGCCATTCTTAGTCCTATAACCAATGCCTCATATTCTGCCACATTATTTGTGCATGGGAATCTAATGCAGAAAGACTTAGGAATGGAGTCTCCTTGAGGGGTGATAAACAAGATTCCTGCCCCTGAGCCATGATTTGTGTGTGATCTGTCAAAATAGAGTTGCCAAGGTGCCTTAGGTTCCGTATGGAATATTGACTCATCTGGAAAATCTGCCACTAGCAGGTGATCACTTTGCAAAGGTACATCTGCCAGTTGGTCTGCAATGACTTATCCTTTTATCGCCTTTCTTTCCACATACTAAATATCATATTCACATAGAATCATGACCCATTTTGCCAGATGTCCTGTTAATGCTGCCCTGCTCAACAAATATTTTAGGGGGTCGATCTTTGCTACTAGTTGTGTCTAATGGCTTAGCATGTAATGCCTTAGTTTTTTTGCTGCAAAGACCATGACTAGGAAAGCTCATTCAATTGGTGTGTAGTTCAGCTCATACCTGACCAACGTCTAACTAATATAGTATATAGCTCTTTCTTTTTCTTCTTGGCCATTTTGTGCTAATAATGCCCCCAATGCTGAACTAGTTGTCAAGATGTATAGGATCAATGGCCTTCCCTAAATGGGAGGCATGAGAACTAGCATTGATAGTAGGTAGTCTTTGATTTGCTGAAATGCTTCTTGACATTTCTCTGTCCAGACAAAGGGGATAGCCTTGCACAACAGGTATTGGAATGGGTGGCACTTGTCAGCCAATTGGGCTATGAAGCACCGAATAGATTGTACCCTACCTTGTAGAGTCCTGAGTTCACTGATTCCTTTTGGAGGAGGTATGTCTATGATGGCTTTGAATTTTGCTAGATCAATCTCAATGCCTCTTCGAGAAACTATGTATCCCAAGAGTTTACCTAATGTTACACCGAAGACACATTTCTTTGGATTTAGTCAGAGTTTGTATTCTTCCAGTCATTTGAAAATTATGTATAAAACCTTGAGGTGATCTTTCCTGGTTGTTGATTTAGCCAATAGGTCATCTACATAATCTTCCATTATTTTATGCATCATGTCATGGAAGATTGTAGTCATAGCCCTTTGATATGTGGCACCTACATTTTTGAGACCGAAGGGCATGACATTCTAATAGTATGTTCCCCATGGGCAAGTAAATGTTGTTTTGTGTTGGTCTTCTGGGGCAATGCGAATCTAATTATAACCAGAGAAACCATCCATGAGGGATAGCATCTCATATCCTGTTGTAAGGTCAACTATGATGTCAATGTTGGGTAAAGGAAAGTCATCATTTGGGCATGCCTTATTTAGATCTCTAAAATATGTGCAGATGCAGATCAACCCATTTGGTTTTGTTACCGGAACCAAGTTAGATATCCATTCTGCATAGTCAATTGACCAGATGAATCCAGCATCTAGAAGTTTCTTCAACTCTGCCTTGACCAATAGAGCGACTTAAGGGTGCATTTTGCGTAACTTCTGCTTGACTGGTTTGACATTAGGAAATAGTGGCAGATGGTGCAGGACCAATTCTTGGTCTAATCCTGGCATATTTGCCTAGGACCATGTGAATTTTATTTTACATTCAACAAAGAATTTATGAAATTCTGGCCTCTCTTCTTCAGTCAATGATGCAGCAAAGAGGACCATTTTGGGATCTTCTGCAGTCAATATGTTATCTTCTATGGTATCTTCTACTAGCATAGCTGACTTCTCTTGGTGCATAGGAAGAAAGTCCAGTCCTCCATCTTTGGGTGCCTCAAAGAGGTTTTCACTCGCAGATACGTCCTTTTTTTTTACTATTTTATTGTCAAAAGGTGCCTTTCGGTTTTCACCTAGAGACATTTCATTTTTTATTTTATTTTTATTTTTATTTTTATTTTTGCAACTAGAGGATAGAGCAGTCTCGCCGAAGTATGATGTGCAATCTAGATCAATGGCGAATCCCACCTTGTGGTCACCATTAGGTATGTCCTCGTGTAATCCCATAAATTCTACAATTGCCTCATCATTTTGAAATGTATCCAGTACTAGCGAGCCTTGTTGGTCCCAATCAACTAGTTGAGGATAAACTAGGGAAATGCCATAGTCAATGTTGGTGAATTGTGGGGAGGATGCAAAAATAATGCAAATAGATTTAGTGATATTGTAGATGAGGCTATCATCATCCAACTCCACATCAGATTCTATCCAATATTCCCCTTCGCTTGTCTCATATTCATTGTCGAAATAAGGGGTGAAGGACCTAAAGTCATGATTATCAATGTCATTTGGTAATTTAGATGGGTTGGACTGATGGGATTTAGATAGTGGGGTTTGCAAATCATGGGGGGTGGTAATGGGAGTTTGACTATTTGGTGCTTGATCAATTTTAAATGTTTTCCAAAATCTTTGTTCAGAGGTCAGTTCCCCTTCTTCGACAAACAAATCATCTAGGCAATAGTCACTTAGGGATTGTTCTGAGCCAAATTCCCACTCTTGGGAGTCAGTTTCGGTGAGGGTTTCCTTAGTAGTCTCGACACTTTCCGAAACATATACTCACTCACTTGAAAGTCCAGAGGTACGTCGATCATCATAGTCAGGCAATCCAAACCCTAATCCAAGATACTTTGGTATTTTGAAAGGTTTTATGGGCTCTCTTCGACCAGCTTTATTTCTACCCAAGCCACTAGTACCATCGTAGCCCTTAGCCCTCATTATATCATAACCCTTGCCATATTTTTGAACTGGTAATGGGGGTAGTGAGATAGTATCCTTATAGATCCATCCTGTGATGTCAGCAAGGTCCTCATTACTCATGTCCCCCCATTTGATGAAAACTATTTTTGGTGGAACCTTAAAAATTATTTGGGGTTCCATTCTAAAACATGGCCTACCGTAGACCTTTGGTGACTTGGGTATTGTTGTTATGCTGTATGTTTTGTGTAGTTTGAATTCTCTGCAGCCAAGGTCCTAGATCTTGATAGTGGATTCAACCTTAGGGCTAGTGGAAGGTGGTGGTATGACAAAAGACGTGGATGGAGCAGATGTGGAAGATGATGTGAGTGCGGATGGGTCGATGTATTTGGATGACGAGGATCCAGGTGCTTCTCACTTAATAGGTACTCAGTTTTTAGAGATATCTCTTAAGTTTGTAAATATTGAAAAGGGTCGAGGTCTCCATATATGGTTAATTTTGTGCCGTCAAATGGAAACTTTAGGCATTGGTGATATGTGGATGGAACGGATTTTAAGGCATGGATCCATGTACAACCAAACAAGATGTTGTATGGTAGTTCCAAATCTAGGACCTGGCAGGTTGTGTCCACAATGATTGGTCCCACTCTGATAGGGAGAGAGATAATGCCATGTGAAGAGCATTCTTCATCATCATATGCTTTGATCACTATACTCTTTGTTGGGTTTACGCATGCATCAGAGAATCCTAGAGCCTTAACCAGTTTGAGGGAGCATATGTTCAATCCTGCTTCGCCATCTACTAAAACCCGTCTGACTTTGTGTTTGTGGACAAATGTTTCTATGTGCAAGGCATCATTGTGGTTGGTTTTAGGTGATGAATAGTCTTGATTCAAGAAGGTGACATGGTGAGGCATAGTGAGGTATCCCACCATGGTCTCAAACTAATTGACATCAATGTCCTTGGGGACTGATGACTCTTGCAGGGTTTTATCTAATATATCCTTGTGCGCGGGAGAGATACGAAGTAGCTCAAGTATAGAGATTTGCGCGGGAGTCTTGCCTAGCTGGTCGATAAGGTTGAAATGACTTTTGGTTTGCCCCTGCTTTGTGGTTGGGGTGGGTTTTGACTATTTAGTAGATGATCCAGGTATGGTAAGTTTGGGTTGCATAGCAGGAGACAGACCAGCTATGGTGACCTTGCCACTTCGAGTAGTAGCATTACACTGAGGTGCTCTCTTGATCATAATGGTGTTGATGTATTCTTCATCAGTTCGTACATTATTTATAATTGGTCCACTAGAATAGTCATACTTGGCTCAGGCGAAGTTAGCTTGATTATTGTTTGTCTATGGACCTAAGGTAGAAGCATTATGAGAACCATGGTCTTGCAGTGGATTCTTATGGATAGTATGATCTGAATTGGAGGAGAATTGAGATCCACCTACTTCAATGATATGACTTTTGATAAGATCTTGTACTAGGTTTTTCAATTGTCGATAGTTAGAGGTTTTATGTCCTTTTGTACGATGATAATCGTAGAATGCATTATTATCCCACCATGCTAGTTTGAATTGTCCTGGGTCATATGGTTTTTGGTTCTTGAAGTGTGATGATGCCAGTCTGGATGCATTTCTTGAGGACTTCCTCAAAGGGTTCACCCAAAGAAGTGTATGTGCGACCTTTAGGAAATTGTCTCATAGTATTGTCCCTGATTGTTTTGATCACTCTGGTTGTTTGAAGGGACATTAGGAGGAGGTTTCAATGTCGTTGTTGGTTTATTTTATTGTTGAACCCCTTTTAGGGCCAGTACAGGACCCACAATGTTTGCAATCTTGGCGTCAACAACACTGTCAATTGTAACTTGTTTATTTTTAACCCAATATTTGTTTTTATCAGTGGGTGAATTGACGTTTGTGTTTTTGGGACCGTACCTTAGTTCTCCCTTTGTGATAAGGGCTTTCTCAATCTGGACCCCTTTTTCAACTAAGTCTGTGAAGTTTGTGCAACAACGAACTTGCAATGCATATTTTAGGGGCCCAAGAAGTGTTTGCAGGAACATGTCGACCTTTTCCCTTTCGGGTATATCAATATGAAATCGACTAGCTAGACTTCTCCATTTCTAAAAGAATGGGATGAAAGTCTCACCAACATCCTCTTGCATGAGATTGCACAAGCTAGTGATAGAGGTATCCATGTCAATGTTGTACGCGTAATTTTTTATGAATTTTTTTTT
This sequence comes from Sequoia sempervirens, assembly GCA_007258455.2. Classification (NCBI taxonomy): domain Eukaryota; kingdom Viridiplantae; phylum Streptophyta; class Pinopsida; order Cupressales; family Cupressaceae; genus Sequoia; species Sequoia sempervirens. The sequence continues at coordinate 91,744,441 of VDFB02353493.1, read as the reverse complement.
AAGCTCATCCCATGTTTGGATATCCTTTTGATTGGAAAACCATTCAAGGGCAGGACTTGCTAGACTTTCAGAGAAAATTCTCATCAAGTATGTTTGTTCATAAGCAATGTCCATACAATTAGTTGCAAACTCACGAACATGTTCAATGGGGTTTGTCTTGTCTTTATATTTTGTGAAATTAGGTGACACATATCCCAGAGGAAATAGAGGCATGCATAAGCTCATGTTGAATGGGTATACATTTAGATCATATGATATTTCCAATTTCTTGCTCGATATGTATATGTTTTGGATAGTTTTCTCTAAACCCATCAATCTTGTTTGTAAGGCATCCATAACAGGGTCATTTGTGGTCCTGTGTGTTGGGTTTCCTGCTACACCATAGGTCCCTATTTGTTGTGCATGAATATTGGTGTATTGTGGCAATATAGATTGTTGTGACATGTATGATGTGTGTGGATTGGTGTGTTGTTGGTACTGAAAGCTAGGGTTGGGTGTATGTTGGTGAGTATGAACGTGGGATGAGTAGGTTGGAATATGTCCCCCAGCCATTTGTGTTGATATTTGGGGAATATGGTGACCCTAAACAATTTGATTTATGAATGGTGCCATGGGTTGTGTTATTTGGCCACCTTGTCCAAATTGTTGGGTTTGAACTAGGGGTATGTTTGCATTTGATTGTCGGGAGGCAATGACATTTGACTGTGTTGGTGTGTTAAGATTTTGTTGTTGTCCTTGAATGAATACATGTCATTTTCCTCCCCCCAAAGGATTTTTTGAGTTACCAATGAGAGGTTGTGTCAAAAGTGTACTCATGGTACTAGATGTTGTTGTCATGGGGGGATTGTTGTGACTTGATGATGCCCCCATGACATTTACCATTGCAGTAAAGAGAGTATTTGAATAAGTTTCCCACGTTGTCGATGGGCCATAGGTGGTTCCAGCTGATTGTGACAGTGTCATGGATGTTGGGGGCATTGTGGCTGATTATGATCCACTAATGGATGTTGCATTTATTGAGTTGGAGGTGTTTGAGATGTTGGGAGTAGCATGTACTGTCGTTGGAGTGTCAAAGAAAGTATTGCTCGTAGTGTTTGGAGTTTGACCACTGTTTGACAAGTTATGTGTGTTGTTGATCTTAGGGTTTGGGGATGTTGCTCTTAATGTGTCAATGTCGAATCCTTTAGGTAATTTGGCTCCTTGACTTAAGAGTATGGCCAAGTATCCGACTTTGTCGTATAGGACTATTTGTTCGATGAATTGAGAGGCCTCTAGATCTTGTGCCACTACCTCTAGGTTTTCCTCAAGTATTTGACCGTATTCATCTTTATGCAAGAATAGTTCAAATGGACTGTTTGATGAGGGGGGTGTTGTTGTGAGAGGTTGATCCTTTATGTTGGCAAATGGATCGTCAAAAGTCTAGTTTGGGTCATATGTGGGATTGTTGATAGTGGATGTGGGGTCTTGTCGAAAGTTTTCCATTTGTCTCTTTTGTTTTTGGAGTCTAGTTTCCACCATAAAATCATATTGTTCAAAATGGAGATGACAACTGAATGCAAGGATGACACTATGTGAAGTCTAAGTTCAAAATGATGACTAAAATGTGTAATGTTTTTGGATTTTTGGGAATAAAATATGCAATGTCTAAACCTATAATGTAATTTAAGACAAGGATATCTAAGCACTTCTAAACTGACTTTTTTTTTTCAATTTTAGTTACTAAAGGACTTTGGTGAAAATAACAAGATGACAAGGCCAATATGACTAGTGAGTTTTCCTAACTGGACTTTTGAGTTGGAAAATAAATCTCACAAAAAGGGACAATGAGTGAAAAAGATAATGATGGTGAAGTCCAAGATAACCTAGTTTCAAAAATAATGACATTTGCAAATTGGTGTTGAGATTTATCTAATCCAAAGTATGCAATGATTTGAAGCCTAGGGACAAACTAATATCAAATGTATGCACCTAAAAATCAAGATGAAGGGTGAAACCTATGGTAAAGAATGCAAACTAAAGGATAAAAGTTTTGAGCAATTTCAGAATTGGTTTTTGATAGGATTCCTTTGGAAATAGTGTTTGACAAAATATTGACAAAGTGTGTTCTCAGATTTGGATCTGTTTCAGGTTTTGATTCATGATAGGTGAATGTGTTGTTTGAAGCTACGAATGTGTTGCAGTTTGTCAAATGTTGTTTGTTTTTGCAATTGTGGCTTTTGGATTGTTAGATGCGACTCAGTTTTGCATATGTGGTTCTGTAGTGTTCAAATGCATCGTGATGCATATAGATGTGGCATTTTAAATGTCAATTGTGGTTTAACAGAGCAATTGTGATGCATAAAATTGATTGCGGTTCAATAGATGTGACACAATTTTGTTTAAAAATGATTTTCTTGTCATTTTGATGGCAAGTTTGATTTGTTTGGTGTTGAATATTTTATTTAGAATTATGATGAAACCAGAAAGCACTTGACAAATACAGTGTTTTGAATGTAAGCAATCACACATAAGACAAGTACAATCCTAAAAGGCCAATAGGCCAAGGGTTTGTACACTTGATATAGCCCACTGATATACCCCAGATTGGTGATAAACACCTTTCCTTCTCGAGAGCGGATAGCTTAGAATTTTGGTGGCATTGGCTCCCCTCCATGGCTCTTTAACGTCATTCGAGCACACCAAATTCAGATTCTTTGGGTAATGACATCCCAAGAATTGCTATCTCTACTCAAGGAGATTAGTAGTGAGTGTCCTCAAGCATGATATTGTACCCTACACTATATCAAGCAAAGACCAATAGAACTATTGGACACTAAGACAAGGTGTTTAATACCGGCATTTTGTTCATGGGGCATGATCCATGTGGCGAGAGTTCCATTTTGGATCCATCTCGTCGGAACCACACTCGTGATTCTTGGGTTTTCCCCAAGAATCCACTTTTATATATTGGCTGGAAGTCCCTTGGTGTCAGGGTGCTACCAGTCTGAGTCGTCCTAGGGTGAGTACTTTTTCCCACCAAAATAGGCCCAAGTTCTAGAGTTAGTAACTATTTCTCTTACACCCAGGATCGCTCGAAAGCGCAAGGGGAGAGGATACTTTGATTACCAAATCATGAGGGTGACACAAAATAAGATGGGTCTGGTTTTCTGATCACCTACCACATTCAAGCAAATCAAATAGAATCAAACACACATCCATTTTAAAAGCACCAAATGAAGTGTTTTCTACACTAGAAATTGTAAACATGTTTGAGGAATGAATCTTTGACTAACGGAGCTGCAAAACCACAAGTTAGCAGTTTCATCCACCAGTCTTGGACCCACGAAACATAACCACCACACACTATGAAACATGATTAGTAACACGAAAGCCCCTACTAGGCAGAATGCAGGAAATAAAACTAGAGTGCTAAAAAAAATAGAAAGAACAAAAAATCTTCAAAAACCCAAATGCAAATGAGAAGAAAACATTACCAGGCAAATGCGTCACGACAGAGCGAATGCAGCTCGGTATTTCAACTATGGCTTTCCAGACTACGATTGTGGCGTTTGGGTCTTCTAATGTGTCACGATGCATCAGATGTGTCACGATTTTTAAAAAAAATACCGGATCACTTTGTACCTGTACCCACAAAAATGATAGAAAAGACATGAAAATCGTACAAAAATAATAGCAAATAACAGAGTTGTGTTCACATCGAGTTCACCAATGTAACTAAGGGTAAATTTCTAAGGATTAGATTCAATGAATTGAAAGCACAATAAACCCAAAGAAGTAATGAAGTGCAAAGGAAAATAAATGAAAACACAAAAAATAGAACAATCTCACCCAGTGTCTTTAATCTCCATGGCTGATCTCCATTACACCTTCTAACTTGTTGATTTGTGTTTCCCTCATATCGAGAGTGTTAGCAATCTTGACTATGCCATTGTCCTAAAAAAGCTTTCAAGGATTTGAATCTTAAATTCCTATGCCTATGACAATATCATAAATGAAAATAATAACTATCAATGCTAAATGACTATAATGCCTATATTAAATGAAGTGGTCCCAAAATTATGAACAAAATTGTCATTTATAGAAAACACAATTTTGAATGGACATATGAGATAGACTCTTGATAGAAACCTAAAATCAGAGGTCAAGATTTCATTTGATAATCCCTAATCAGTGTTAGGGAAAAATCCTTAAGTGAGTGGTCAAGATGTCATATGAGAAAATTAGACTGGCGGTGCAGAAAAGAGGACATAATTAATTTTGAAAATAAAGATTTTCAAAATTGAGAAGATAAAGATAGCCTGCTTTGTGAGATTTATAAAAGATGGACTAAAAAGCAAATTTGATTAAAATCAAGAACCTGCTTGCTTTATTTGATTTTTGGAAGAAAGCTACCAATCAACTCGAAATATGAATTTTGTGAGACAAATAAATAATCTTTTTTAGATTATTTACCAAAATGGACTGTTAGTTAAGATTGTGATGACATTTTAAATAATTTCATTTATTTAAAATGAGAGGAATATTAATTTTGACAATTAAATAATTAAAGATAATTATTTAATTTAGCAGATGAGATTGAGAATTAAATAAATTAATGAATTCATTTAATTATGACAGTTAGTGACATTAAATAAATAAATAAGATTTATTTACTTAATAATCAAGAAGAAATAAATGACGAAGGGTAATTAAATAAATTAAGAAATTTATTTAATTAAGGGAAGACTTAGATAGTTAATGATGTATTTAACAAATAAATAAGATTTATTTATTTAATAATCATGGGGAATAAGAGGACGTGAATTAATTAAATAATTATGAATTATTTAATTAATAGACGAATGTGGACCAAGGACATAATTAAGTGTCATAATCATTCTAGGACGAAAGTGGTAAAAATGAAGCTTGCAGGCCTAGGTCATTTTTAGGTGTCTACAGATGTCATAATGTTTCTTGATTGTGATAATTTTTATCAGTCTAAACATTGTTGAATGATAGTTCCTTCATAGCTACAAATATTTAGTTCAAATATCTTGCACAAGTCATTATTGAAGAGTCTAATTCAAAAGGAACCTTAAAAGTTCTCATTTGATTCATTGCTCAAGAATAGTTATAATTTACTAAAGGTGTTTGTTGTATCAATACCTTTCTTGTCTTTAAAGCCACATTCAAATCAATTGTCTAAGAAGTGAGTCAATAATGTTGATCATCATTTGCACAGTCTTATGAGTTGCACCTACACTGTCATCATGCTTTGATTTTTAATCAATGTCAGCCATAATTGTTTTGGAAAATGCAAGATATCTCACTTAAATCATATTTTCATAAGTTGTCTAATAGACTGAGTTCATGTTGTCATATCTTTGTGCTTTCAAAAGTGATTACTCTACTCTGTTGTTGATGGAAAAGGAAATCAGAATTAAAAATATTGGTTGAAGTTGAAAAAGTTTAGACACTGATTCACCCCCCTCTCAGTGTCTGTCCATAACTCCAACAACTGGCATCAGAGTGTAGGGTCCTCTGATAGGTATAAACCACCCAGGATTGTTCCTGGTTTCTTGGAGTACTTTGGTTAATATGGGAAAGAACAGAAGGAATAAGGGAAAAAGACATTCTCAGCAAAATGATATTCATCATGTTCAACCTGAATCTAGTATAAGGAATAACAAGAAAGAGTTCATAAACAATAGCTCTAAAATGGTAGATTATCCTAGATCTGGAACTCCTCAGTTTGAAGGTGCAAACTTTATTGTGGAAACATAGGATGGAAACATACTTACTTTCTTTAGGGTATGAAGTGTGGGCAGTAGTTGAAAAGGGTTGTACTACATCTGTAACATCTCCTTCCACTCTTGAGGAGAAGAAAGCACTTGAATTCAATACCAGAGCTATAAATGCTATTTTTAATAACTTGCCAAATAAATTCATTAAAAAAATCATTCATTACAGCAGTGCTAAGGAAGTTTGGGAAAAGTTGACCGAAATGAATCAGAATAGTGAGTTACAAGAGGAGATATCTTTGGGTACTGAAATAAGTTGTGAAACATTTGAGAGTGAAGAAGGTGTAAACCTTCATAGTTTTGAAAATAAGTCCAAGGAGATCATTAATGAATATTTAAATGATCAAGAAACTTGTGTAAAAGTAGATCAATCTTTGGGTGAAGTTAACTCTGAATAGGAATATGATGAACCAGAAAGCGAGGTTGATTTGGAAGGTGAAGTCCTATGTGCCTTAGATACTATTAAGCAGCTTAGAAAAGAAAACCAGTTTTTAACAAGACAACTTCAACAAGAAGAGAGTTTGGAATTCAAGTTAAAAGACAAGGATGAATTTTGTAATAAAGTACAAAATGAGATTGATTCTTTAAAGAAATCTTCAAATAACGATTCATTGTTAAAAGAACTAACTCTTAAGGATGATATGATTATAAGTCAGAAAATTGAAATTGAAGAATATAAGAGGATAGCAGACTTTGTGAGTTCTGATTTGGAGATTAAAATATTATTTGTCTAAAACTTGAAGAAGAGGTAGTTGCTTTAAGAAAAGAGCTTGAAAGTATCAAGGCTCAATTTGGTAAAATTCAGAAATTTGATCATAGTACTAATATATTGAATGAGATGTTGGGCAGGAAAAAGCATTCTAAAGATCCTATAGGAGTGGGATATGAGGTTGGACAAAGCTCTGCAGAAAAATCTAAACATGAAACAATGTTTACTACTTCAGATAGAAAGAATTTTATAGCCGAGCAAACACCAAGAATGAAGGTTGATCTTGGTTACAATATTGTTGCATCAAAGGATATCATTGACACTAGAAGACAATCTAAAGGTATTCATAGAGAAAGGAAAAATGTCTTCAGATCTTCACATCCTTGGCATGATCATTGATTCAGGTATAATCATTCTTTTCAAGGATATTGTTATGTTTGTAATGACTATGGTCATAAGGCAATTGATTGCATAAGATGGTCAAATAATAATCATTCTAATGTCCCTAGAAATGAGGATGTTGTGTGTTACAACTGTAACAATTTTGGTCACTTGAGAAGAGATTGTAGAATAAATACAACTGATAATAATGTAGGGAACAATGTTGGAAATGTCTATAGGAAGTCTTCTATTTCTCAGAACAATCAAAAAGTCATTTGTTTCAGATGTAATAACATTGAGCATAAAGTAACAATGCAGATTCAATAGAAAAACAAGTACTTTAAGCAAACAAGTGAAAAAGTCTTCATTGGAGTGGAGAAGAAAGAGCAATCAAGATGACAAGAAGAGAAATAAAGATGCTTCTAAGAAAACTCCTTATGCACTCCTTGCACAAGTGTTGCCTTCCAGGTCTTGAGAAGAAGCAAAGACTCAGGGGGAGTCTATTATGGTAATATATTTTACCCCTATGGAGTCTAGAATGAGGTATGGCATCTTGCATTTTCTTTTGGTGGTATAAGATGTAAAGAAATGGCTTGTAAATGCCACTATTTCATTATGTTTATTCTGATTGAACTAATTATGGAGGTCTGCATATGTTTTTGAAATTCAAGTTTGAAGTACATTGACAGTTCTTTGGTGAGGTTGATGCTCAATTCTTAAGGTGCTGATGAATCTAGTGTCTAGCCAGTGGACTAGACAGTGTTTTGAAGGAAGAGAAATGGCTTATTTTGGCTCACATAATGTCTTTTTCATAACATGTATTGCTATGAACAATGAAGTAAAAGACATAATGAATAATGTCTACACAAAATTGGTGGACAGTCAGTCCATTCAATGTCAGTGATTATTTTATGAATCTGACAATGCTATAAATCTTTTTTTATGACTCTTCTATGGTGGATAGTGTGTTTGGTGATGAATTTGTATGGACTGTGTTATTCGAGACAAATTTTTTGATTGTAACATAATAGCAGAAATGTCATGGATCAAAAGTAATATTTGTTTGAGTTATATGATAGTGTATCATGACTACTTGTTCGAGTTTGTGACTCTGATATTGACAATCATTGATAGGAGTTGAAGCTTTGTGGTTTAAATTCCTTAACCTTTTTTTATTACTAACAAAGGTAATCATCCGATTTGAAAGGTAATGAATTAATCTCTGCATTAAGGAATGTTTTTGCTTGGTCTAGTGGTTGATAGTTTTTAGACGTTTTTGAGATGATAGTGCACTTTGTTTTTAAATGAACTTTTTGGATGCTTGGGTTTTGGAAATAATGGTATGTCCTTATGACATCTTTGAGTGATGTGGAGACATACAGATGAGTTCCTCAATATATTAAAAATAAGAAAGCCTTTGTTTTGAAGTGATGTCAATGTATTTATCTTTGGAGAACAATGATTGAAAACATGTTTGATGTTATGAGTTATTTATGTGATGATATTATTTGGTGTTGTGTGAGGGTTGAGATTAATTATCTTTGGTATTTTTCATTGTTCTTGGTGTGGTAATAGAAGTTCTCATATAGACTAAGGATGGGTGTACAAGAACATATTGATGATGAATTATGCAGTATACATGCTTTCAAGTTATAATTTGTGTATGAAAAGAGTAAAATGATGTGTGTCATTTGAAGAAGAATAACCAATATCATTGGTCTTTGTTGTGTATTGTTATGGACAGTGATTGAGGTTACTTGTGCTGAGAAGAGGTTGGTTGTTTGTGCTCAAATTATTGTATTGCTAGATTGAAGTTAATCAAATTGAATGTGGAGTAGGTGATCTTGAATGTGCCTTGAACGAACATGACAAAGAAGGTGGTATGTTCAAGTAACATGTCTTCAATCTTTAGGTATCAATTTGGTTTGTTACATTATAATATTTTGGTACCTTTGCTTTGGCATTGATGATATGGACCGAGATTCTTGAAAAGGACATATTGTTATTTTTGTTATGATATCAACATGTTACAATCTTACTGCTCTCCTACAAATATGTTTGTTGCACTATTTATCTATTTGCAGCTGGTTCTTATGGTATTTGGTTGGCTTCTCAGTTGTGTTTCCTAGAATTGCACATTCTTCTCTTCTATCCTTTGTCATTGAGGCAAAAAGGGGGAGATTCATTTGTGTTTTTCCATCAAGGACAAAGGGGGAGTTTGTTGGATCTCAGCTGTGTTTATGGTTTGTCCTTGATGACAAAACCACTTTCAGTTGTTGGTTGTCTCAGATTGGATCTTTATGCTTTATTATGGTACTTCTTTGATGACATTGACATTGGTTTACATTTAGATGGTTTCAATTGGTTTTGATATTCTACACTTATTCATGGACAGCCTTGTGTGCCTTCATAGTTAATTTAGTTTGTTGTTTACTGATTCCTCAAGTTCCATGTGCAGACAGATGGCATTCACTGTTTATGCTTTTAGATGTTTGTGATGATCATTTTAGTATGAAGGTTCTTCAAGTGAAGGTGTATCTTATGTTTTTTGTTGCATATACTCCTTCACATGGTATTCAGCTTGCTTACTTCATTGGAAAATTTAGTCATTATCATATGATGGCACTATCAGTTTTCATTGCTATGATCTCTTTACATGAGTCAATTCACTTCAGTGATACATCATATTGGTATATACATTTTCCTTGCTTATGCACTAAAGGTTGATATCATTCTCATGATCTTTCATGCTCACACATATTTAATTGGCTCGAAGGTGATTGACTATGGTGAGTTTGTTTTGATAAATGACTTTGATCTAAGTCATATGATTTTAACAATGTATATAGACACTTTTGCATGAGCCTTGATCGACATCTAATGGTATCTTGTCTCATATATAAGAGAAGGTAATTATTTTTGGGCTTCATTCTTATTAAATGTTTAACTATGGGTAAAGTCATTAAAAATTGAATTTAGGAAAAGACATCAGCATCCATCATTCTTCATAAGCTTATGTTGACTATATGAGATTCTTTGAAAAAAATATCAAAAGTCACTTTGTAAGTATTATGTGTTATCATTGAGCATGCTACTTGATGGTCATAATGTGGTCGACATTTTCTTTGGACAGCGAATTAAATTAGTTTTGAAGTTGATTATTATTATGTTTCTTGACTTTGAGTGGACTTCAAATCACATTATAATTTTTCAAAGTCATCGATTGAAAAGAAAGCTTGTTAGGGAAAAATTTGTAGTTTATGTTTTTGGCTGGGTAAGTAACCCTAGCCGCCACCATTGCAATCTGCTTCTCTATTGTAGCTAACACATGGGTGATTCCAAAGGTGTTGAGTCTTTGAAAGCTAGTTGGACTATGAACTCTGTGCAAATGATAGCTCAACCTGCATATTTCTCATCATTATTTAATGGAAGTCGATGGTTGGCATTGAATCTCTGGTATTTATTTGATTACTGCACAAACAAGTATCATTATTTTGTGTTTTTATTTAGCAAATGGCAGTCCTTGGGCATTATTGGTTTTCTGGAAATCTCTTTATGGCTGGAGACATTTTTTCTTTGCATGATTAGATTTATGCAAATGTTATTTTGACTCATTCATATCAATGATTATTGTGTTCATTTTTGAAATGAAATGGTTACATGGTAGAATATTCTTTGTGCTTTGATAGTTTATGATTTTCAGTTGTGAGCAGTCATGGTTTTGAAAAAAAAATTCAAATGCAATTTTGAAATCCCTTCATTCTTTGTAGAATTTATAGTTTTAGCTTATGGGTATACAAAAATAATGTTTTCAGCATTTGGGTTTTCTAAAATTTGTTTCAAATGGTCTTTATTATGAAGAAAAATGCACTTGATCTGGGTTTTTGGTTAAAAACTCTTGCATTTATGAAAAAGAGTGGTGATATATCATTGACATGTTTAATTATAGCCTATTGTTTAGGCATTACTCTTGCAGTCATTTACTCTTCTGGCACATATTCTAAAATTATCAAGAGAGTTTCAGATTCCTCTGATAAACACATCTTTGAAGACTTTCTTTTGACATACATAATTGAAATGTATATAAAAAAAAAAACAGTGTTGTGAAAATGGTGATTTGGCTGGTAATTTTGAGACAATTATTTTGGTTGTATCAAGAGATGTATTGAAAAACTCTAAAATACAAAATTTGGAAAACATTATGTAGAACAAAGTTGTAATTATTTTCTATTTAATATTTTAAGGATTCAAAGAGTTGGATTCTTAGGGTATTAGGTAGATAGGAGTGTTGAGTTTCTTGAGCTTACTTGAAAACAAAGAGATCCTCTAATATTATTATTGTTCTAAAAATAATTTGAGGGGTTGGTTCTCCTTAAAATTGGTGTTTCAAAATGAGGGGTTGGTGCTCCTTGAGTTGGTGCTCAGAAATTAGCCTATAAGGCATTGTTAATAGTTGTTTTTGAAGATTAAGTTAGTAAGGTAGTTTAGGAGTGGTTTTTCTACCCCAGGAGGGTTTTCCACTCAGAAAATTTTTGTCTTATGGTCTCTTTGTTTTGATGTCATAATGTTTCTTGATTGTGATAATTTTTATCAGTCTGAACATTGTTGAATGATAGTTCCTTCATAGCTGCAAATATTTAGTTCAAATATCTTGCACAAGTCATTGTTGAAGAGTCTAATTCAAAAGGAACCTTAAAAGTTCTCATTTGATTCATTTCTCAAGAATAGTTATAATTTGCTAAATGTGTTTGTTGTATCAATACCTTTCTTGTCTTTAAAGTTGCATTCAAATCAATTGTTTAAGAAGTGAGTCAATAATGTTGATCATCATTTGCACAGTCTTATGAGTTGCACCTGCACTGTCATCATGCTTTGATTATTAATCAATGTCAGCCATAATTGTTTTGGCAAATGCAAGATATCTGACTCAAATCATATTTTCATAAGTTGTCTAATGGACTATGTTAATGTTGTCATATCTTTGTGCTTTCAAAAGTGATCACTCTACTGTGTTGTTGATAGAAAAGGAAATCAAAATTAAAAATCTTGGCCGAAGTTGAAAAAATTTAGACACTAATTCACCCCCCCTCTCAGTGTCTGTCCATAACTCCAACAAAGCTCCCAAGTCTATATCTTCTCAATTTGGATTAGTTCTTCTTCCATAGCCTTGATCCAATACTCATCCTTGCATGCTTCAATCACTATTTGGGGTTCAAATTTAGAAATTAAACATAGATTTACTTGTTCTTTAACAAATATCCTTCTTTTTAGTACACATTTTCTCTTATCACTAATAATTTTTTCTTCATAATGATTCTTCTACACATACTTAGGAGTTTTAGGAACCTTTTTCAGAGCTTCTTCCTCTTCAATCTACACTTCTTTTGACTTAGCTTTTTCTTCTTCTTTGCAAGAAGACTCATTTGATTCATATTGATCTATTACCGCTGAATTACTTTGTATGTCTTCATCAGCTTTGAAACTTGCACTCTCAACAATCTTTCTTAGCCTCTTGTTGTAGCATAGGTAAGCTTTGTTTCTAGTAGAATATCCAAGTAAGATACTTTCATCAAACCTTGCATCAAACTTTTCTAAGTTTTCTTCATCTCTTCTGATATAGAATTTTCTTACAAACATTCTAAAGTATTTAACAATATGAATCCTTCCATACCATATCTCATAGGGATTCTTTGTGATGTTTTCTCTCCAGTATACTTTCAATAGATTTTCTTCTTTCATCATTTTCCTTGCAACTTCTTGAACAATCCTATTCTTTCTTTCAACCACTCCATTTTGTTGAGGAGTCCTAGGGATAGATAAATGGCTCTTTATTACATGATTCTCACAAAATATATTGAACTTATTGGAGGTGAACTCTCCACCAGAAAACAAAAATTTTATTTTTATATTCATTTAACTATAACTTTGAATGCTTTAAGCTTATCTAGAGCTTTTGATTATTCTTTGAGAAAAGTAGCCCATGTCATTTTGGAATAATCATTAATAAATAGGCTTAAATATTTGTCACCTTCAAGACTTCTTACCCTGGTATGACCACAAAGATCTATATGCACCAATTACAATAGTCTAATAGAATATTATTCTTTGAATTTGACACTTCTTCTTGCTTGCTTCCAACTTGGCATTCCATGCACACAACATTGATAGGCTTTATAATCTTTGGAAAATATCTCACAACTTGAGTTGAGCTTATCCTTAGTAGGCTCTAAAATTGATGTGAAAAGTTCTTCTATGCCATAGCCAACTCTCTTTGATCCAAGTCATGAAACAATAACCATCAACACCTTTGAGCTAATAGAAATTTTCATTTCTTCTTCTTCTAGCAGCAAACCCAGTTCCAGAGCCTTTTTTTTATTTCATAGTTCCATCATCCTAGAACATAAGATTGTATCCTTTTCTACACATTTGTTCAACACTCAATATTTTATGTCTTAATCCCTTAACATAAAGAAAAACATTGGTATTATGCTTTCCATCAAAACAAATTGAACCTTTTTTGCATATCTTAGTAAATGTATCATCACCAAACCTAACAAGTCCATATTTTTCAAGTTTAACAAACTTACTCTTATCACTAGTCATATGATTAGACCATCCACTATCAATGATCTATTAGTTCTTCTTTTGTTTATTAAGAAAAGCAGACACAAAAGTTCCTTCAATATTAGCACTTGCCTCTAAAGAATTTTCCTTCACACATCTCTTAGAGTTAGCAGAATTGGTTTCATCTTTTAGATCCATGAACAAGCATTCACCATCCTCATCATCCCCATAATCAGATTCATCATTAGATATGCTTGCATCTTCTCTAACATAATAACTTTTCTTAACCATCTTAACTTTTTTCGCCCCATTTTTGTCATTCAAAGCTCTTTTAAATGGATATATTGAAGCATAATGACCTATCTTTCCACAACTAAAAAATTTGAAAGGAAACTTACCTCCATACATTGCAGTACCATTTTTCATTCTTCTTACAAAGTTAGTTTCCACATCATCAACATACTCTTGATCTAATTCCACAGTCTTCTCTAATTTACCAGCCTTAAAATTAGTCTCAACTATTACATTACTTGTACCAAATTCTCTCATTTGAAAAGAACTTAAAGATCCATATAACTGATCTCTAGTATATTGGTTCAAATTTTCTAATTCCTCAATAATAGAAACTTTATGACTATAAGATTTAGGAAGAGTTATGAGTACCTTCTTCACCACTTCTTACAATTCTCCACCAAGAACTTTGATGATGTTGACAACTTCATCCACCTTTTGTAAGTAGCTTGTGATGTTTTCATCTTCAAATATTCATAGGGTCTCAAACATGATCTTCAAATTCTACTTCTTAGCTTGTTTGACCTTATCATCTCCTCCATAAATGCTTTCTAATTTCACCCAAATTTCTCTAGAATTTTTCATATTCATAACTTTCACTAATTCAAAATTAGCAAGACCATTTAAGAGAGCATAACTTGCTTTATCATTTTTTCATAACCCTTGATCTCATCATTAGTACTCAAACCATTTGAAAGAATAGTATATCCTCTCTCAATAAACTTCCATATTTCAAATCCAAGAGAAACTAGAAAACCTTTCATCCTTGTCTTCCACAAGGAATAATCTGACTCATCAAGTAAAGGGACATCTTTCTTGTGTGCAACACCTTGAAAGGAAATTTTATTTGATTTTATTATTGTAAATTTGGACCGTTCATCATTAGGTCTTTGATCTTGTGAATGGAGATTGTAGACCGGCACAAAAACAACAAACAATCACACAAGTATATCAATATGCAATTTTAAATCCACATTTCCCATAGAATTCATTTACAATGTGCAAAATAGGAAATAGATGAAGAACACAACAAAGAAAGCTATTAAATCCTATTAGAGCATGCAAACTCTCAATCCCATGGGGGGATTGGTACCATTTTGATGTGGAAAATGGACCTTTCCCAATCCCTTGTAAGCTTTGTAATGCCTTGATGATGATTTGATGATTCGTTGGAGAAAATCCTGCATAACCTAGCTATAAAACTTGAAAATGGATGAATGATGAAAGAGAAAAATTCAAAATCTGAAGATTATGACTTTGCATGAAGTTGTGGATCCAAAATACAAAGGAAATCCTCTTATTTATAGATGAGAATGTTGGAGAATGAGGCAAAAAGGATGAATGTGAGATAAAAGACCAACCAATAACATTAAGCCACTTGTCAACATGTGAGTGAACAAAGGTGGAGCACTTTTTGATGAATGTGCTAATAACTGATATTAGGTGGAATTTCAAATTTATGAAATGACATTTTGGAGGGAGAAAGAAATGACTTAAATGCCACTTGGCTCAATGCACAAGGACATGTAAGAGATATTGAATGCCTTGTTGGAAGGACAAATCCACTTGGAGGGATTTTCAAACTTGGAGGAATATTCCCTTTTGATGCCATGTTGAGGGAAATTAGAAGATTTATTAGATCAAAAGAATTGATTTATTGAGCGAGTGGAAAAATCTAGAGGATTTAGGGGATTAAGACTAATTTAATCAAGATTTGACTAAATTAAAAGGAGATTAGTTGATGGGAAAATTTGATTTATATTTTTGGATTGATTTAAAACAAAGTTGAGAGGAATATGATTCAGAATTAATTAAATAAATATTTTGATTTATTTAATTAAAGAGAGATGATGCTAGATTAAATTAAATAGAGATTGATTTATTTAATTTAATAACATGACTTTAGAAATTTAATTAAATAAAATGGATTGTTTAATTAAATAGAGACTAGAGGGTTAATAAAATAACATTGATTTATTCAAATAACAGGAGGAGATGACTTAATTAGATAAAATTGATTTATTTAATTAAGAGATGAAGTATGATGAATTTAATCAAATACAAACTATCTGATTAAATTATTAGCAAAGGGGATGATTCAAGACAAAGTGGTGTTAGTAATCAAGAGCAAGTGCGCGAGATCAATTAGTATAATTTATGTGTCTACATTTTTCCCCTCTTTGAAGTAATGTACTCGTTGCATTGGTTCAAAAAATAACCTGTCTCAATCAAAATTAAAAAAAAATTCTGATTTTTTAAAATGCCCCACTGCTGTCCCAGTGAGAAGAAACTTGCTAATATGCTGCCCACACAAGAGATCGAATGAAAATTTGGATTTTTGGGTGATCTCGTGATAAAGATTCAGGGTTAGTTCAACTCAAAGAGGACTAGAAAGCTTGAATGTTTGATGTAGACAAATTTGACGATGTATAGACAGTCATCGGCCATGAATGGCCTCATGTATATTTTGATATAACACACAAATTTATATAGAAATGTTAGTAAAGATAGAAGAATAAGAAAAAATGAGATGGTGAAAGAGAGGATCCAACAAGTCCATGAGTCATTAAGACTTTATTAGATATGATGATGAGTGCTGATGATTATTTTCTTATCAGGAATTTAGATTTTAAAAGGGCCACTTACCTTATGTTTGATAACACACATCTAGGCATGATGCATCAAGGTATAAAGAACCAGGATGGCGTTGCACCTAATGTGATGGAATTTGACTCGATAATTAGATAAGAGTACTCCTGTTCACACCTAACATACGAGATGTCATTTAAAATGTAGTTTAGATATTCCAAATATCTCCAACCAAGACATAGAAAGGAAAGCCTTCCTATGTGGTCAACAAGACACCTAAAACATCCTCCCTACATACCCAAACAAAACACGCATGACCAAGGTTATATTACAAGAATATCCAACAAGCACAACAAATAAAAAGATAATAATCATTGCCCCATTCCTTTCTCTCTAAATCGTTTTGATTAGATATCATCGAGAGGTCATTGGAATGAGTGCAATAGGATAAATCAAAAGAAAAGATCGAGTAAACAAACAAGCCAATGTTCTTCATACCTCTAGCCAAAGGGATGTGTTTTGAGGATAAGAATCCAAAGTGATTTGCCAAAGATAATGCCTATTGTAGGAAGGATGAATCCTAGGACATGTTAGTGGATGGAGGCAAGTTGATAGGTTGTTTGAAAGGCTGTTGATATAAAGTATGATTGACATGTTTAAGAATGATCAAGAGTTTGATTTTGCATTTAAAAGTTTATTTTTTTGATTTTGATTTTGCATTTGAAGTTTGCTTTTGTTGATTTTTGTGATTGTTTATGTTTGTTTTTCTAAAGCATGAATGTGATGATTGATTTATTATGGATGATTGATTATTGCAAGTGAAGCAAAATGAGACGCATGGATTTTTTCAAATATTTGGATGTTTTAGATGTTTTTGAAATATTTTGAGGCTATTTTTTGATGTTTTCAAGATGTTTTACAAGTGTTTTGATTTTCAAATTTTCCAATGTTTTTGGATTTTATCAAATTTTATGAATGTTTTTGGATTTTGTGTCTCGAGGGTTGATTAATGATTAGCCTTTCCTACATTTAAGCTCAAATATGACATAGTTCAAATGACCATGCTTTTGAATTTTTCTATTTTTATGAATATTTTTGGATTTTTATATGATTTTCGATGTTTTTGGATTTTCTTGGTTTTTTGAATGTTTTTGGATTTTTTGCACGATTTTGACATTTTGGATATGTGTGATGATATCAATGCTCTATTTTGGATTTTGTTGAAAACCAAGCTAAGGTTGATTGATTCGATTGATGGATTGATGATGATAACATTGTTGAGGATACACAACAATGCAAGGATAGTCTTTAAGCAACACAATGATTGGGATGATGATGGATTGAGTGGATTTGATTGATCAAGATTGTGAAGCTTGATTTGGAACAAGATCTATTTGAATGATTTGATGTGATGCTAAAGTGCTAATCAGATGGGACTAATATTTATTGTTTGGATTGATGTTCGATGAAAGATAAAGCTTGATAAGGAACATCTTCTTATCAAAATATGCCATGGGCTAGTGATTTTGATTTTGGATCACAAATTATTGACCAATTTGATTTTACATTTTCCAATGTTCAGGTCACCACACAAGCTGGAGGATATAGATAAAAATTTATTCCCAAAGCAAGATGTAAATATCTGCCCCTAGTGTCTAGCAATGTATGGAATGGCATGGGTGGATTCTTGGATAGATGTATGGATGGATGAATTATCTTGCAATAAGATAAGGTGTTCGAATAGAGGATGCTCATTTGGAGAGTGTTTCATGGCTCAGATAATGTTGGGTAGGATAGGATATATGAAAATGACTCATGTCAAGATGTTTACCATAAGCAAGTGTAAAGTGTGCACCAAACTTTTTCAAGATCAAGATAACTTGGAAGATGGATGTAGATGGATGAAAATGGATTGGATAAATGGTTCATGGATGAATGAATTTATTATGTATGATATGGATGGAATGTTGGCTTTATTATGGATAGGATGAGATGCTTCCACCTGAACTAACACACGTAGATGCTCAATTCTACACATGACGCATGTTTCCCTTGTTTTCATCATGGTACCTACCCAAAGCATCACCATAGTGGTTTTCACTACAAGACAATTTTTCTCTTTACTATTTTTAATCCTTTTTCTATTTTTATTGGATTTTTTTTTTTTTGATTTTTTTTGTTGTCACCAAGATGCCTGTATGCCAAGTTTTCATCAAGGTGACCATTTTTTCAAGACATTTTCTGATTTATTTGTATTTTTCAGATTTACACCCTAAAAGATTAGGCATAAAACCTTTTGAGATGAGAGTTGTTCATGGGCTCTTGCAAAGGTTCCCCTTCAGGTGTTGATAACTGATATGCCCCTAACTTGTAGCTTCTTGTGATGATGAAAGGTCCCAACCAATTGGGTTCAAATTTTCCCTTGCCATCTGGATTTGGGACATTCTTTTGATTTTCCTTGAGCACAAGTTCTCCTACCTAGAAGGTTCAACTCCTGATCTTCTTGTTATAACTCCGCTTGAGCTGGTTCTGGTACACTTGCAAATGGTTTAAGGCATCCATGTGTTGGTCATCTAGCAATTCCAACTTTGTTAATCTTGACACCCAATATTCTTCATTTGTGATGAGGTTTTGCAATGATATTCTTAGTGAAGGGAGCTCATTCACAATGGGTAATATGGCTTCTAATCCATAGACCAGGGAGAAAGGAGTGGCACCTGTTGGTGTGTAGATGCTAGTTCAATAAGCCCATAGGGAAGGATTCAATTGGAGATGCCAATCATGACCAGCTTCATTGACCGTCTTCTTGAGGATTTTTAGGATGGTTTTATTTGTAGCCTCAGCTTGGTCATTTCCTTGGGGATAATATGGGATTGAAAAGCGATGTTGGATTTTGAACCTATGACATAGGTCACAAACATTGTGATTCTTTAAAGGTGTCCCATTATCTAAGATAATGGCTTAAGGGACACCATAATGACAAATTAAGTAGTTCAGGATGAACTTTGATATTTGCTTTCTAGTAATATATGTCATGGGGATGGCTTCTACCTACTTGGTGAAATATTCAATGGCAGTGATGATAAACTTGTGTCCATTGGATGAGGTGGGTGTGATTTTTTCAACAAGATCGAACCCCCACTACAAAAGGGCCATAGTGTGACAATCAGGTGGAGCTCTTGAGCTGGTGCATGGATGAGGTCCCCATGCTGCTAACATTGTAGACACCTTCTGACATAATTATGTGCTTCTCTTTCCATAGTAGGCCAATAGTACCTTGTCCTTAGCAATTTCTTGGACAAGGTCATACCACTCGAGTGTGAACCACAAATATCATTGTGTACCTTAGTTAAGTCAATCAATTCCTCCTCAAAGTTTAAACAATGCAACAAGGTCTCTTCAATGCTTCTACAGTAAACGCTATATCTTAGGATGATAAAACATGATACTTTTTTTACAAAGGATCTTTTGAGGTTTGGGTTTATGTCATCTAGGAGGACTCCTATTCTCAGATAAGTATATATATCATGGTACCAAGGATCACCAGGACCAATGATTTTGCACACAAATTCAAACTCTGGTACCTCGAATGTTGGCACAAGAAGTTGCCCTACAAGGAATTCTTGTTTTGGTATGTCACGTGGGATTTCTAGGAGTGATCTGATTGTAGCCATTGCATTTATCACTCTATTGTTTGCTCTTGGTAACTACTCAAATGTTATCTCAATGAAGAAATCCTTAAGACTTTCCACCAATTTCTTGTAGGGAGCCAACTTGTCATCCTTTGTTTGATAATCATTGTTGACTTGATTTATTATGAGCTATGAATGTCCATATATAGGTCTTGAGTTCCATTATCTACCGTTGCACTACTATTCTTAGCCCTATGACAAGAGCCTCATATTCTACAATGTTATTTGTGCAAGGGAACAACAACTTGTATGATTTTGGAATGTAATCCCCTTGTGGAGTGATGAAGAAGATCCCTGCTCCCGATCCATGTTGAGTGTAGGATCCATCAAAGTACATTTTCCAATGATCTGCTACGCTTAAGTTGAACATTGATTCGTTAGGGAATTCTGAGACAAGGTGATTTTCTGAGTAGATTGGTGCCTCTACCAGTTGGTCTACAATAGTGTGTCCTTTGATGGCCTTATGTTCCACATACTCAATGTCATGTTCTGTGAGGATCATAACCCACTTTTTTGCCTGCCCTGTAAGTGTTGCTTTGGAAAGCAAGTACTTAAGGGGATCTATCTTTGTGATAAGTTTTATTTGATTGGATAGCATGTAATGCCTAATTTTATGCTACAAATACAACTGCTAGAAAATATTTTTCAATGGATGTATAGTTTAGTTCATGGATCACCATGGTTTTTCTGATATAATAGATAGCTCTCTCTTTTCCATTTTCATCGTGTTGTGCTAGGAGAGCATCAAGGGCTACTATTGTTGTGGATATGTATAAGATCAAAGGTTTTCTTGGAATTGGAGGCATAAGCACTGGTGGTGTGAGTAAGTATTCTTTGATCTTGTTGAAGGCATGATCACACTTTTCATCCCACTTTTATGCAACCCCCTTGTGGAGTAGATGAGATTAGGGGACAACCTTGTCTGTTAGTTGCACTATGAATCAGTGGATGGACTAGAGTCTCCCTTGTAAACCCCTTAGTTTTTTTAGTGTTTTAGGTTCCTCCATTTCAAGAATGGATTTGACCTTAGTAGGATCTATCTCAATTCCTCTCATGGACATGATGTACCCGAGGAGCATCCCTGACTATACTTTGAAGACACACTTCTTTGGATTAAGTCTGACTTTGTATTCCTCGAACCTATCAAAGATGGAGCCCAATGCGGCTATATGATCTCATCTTTTATTGGATTTGGCCAATATATCATCCACGTAATCTTCCATAGTATTGTGGATTATGTCATGAAAGATTAGTCATGGCCCTCTGATAGGTGGCTCCTGCATTCTTCAACCCAAATGGCATCATGTTCTAGCAAGATGTCCCCCATGGGCAAGTGAAAGTCATTTTATGTTCCTCTTCTTTAGCTATCATGATCTAGTTGTAGCTTGAGAACCCGTCCATCAACGATATCATCCCATGTCCTACCATCATGTCCACAATCATTTCAATGTTTGGAAGTGGAAAGTCATCCTTGGGACATGCCTTGTTTAGATCTTTGAAGTCTATGCAAATGTGGATGCCCCTAGTGGGCTTTGAAATATGTACAAGGTTTGAGACCCATTCTAGATAATCTATCAACCATATGAACCCTTCATATAGAAGCTTTTGTAATTCTATTTTGACCAACAATGCAATCTGGGGATGCATCTTTCTAAGATTTTGTCTCATAGGCTTCACTTCGGGATATACAACTAGGTGATGAACCACAACTTTTGGATCAAGCCTAGGCATGTCGACATAGGTCTATGCAAATTTTATCTTTCTTTCTTTCAGAAATGCAACTAGAAGTTCTTGTTCTTCTGTGAGAAGTGACTCTGCATAGAATGTTATGTGTGGTAGTTTCTTTCTTCCCAAGTTGACTAGGTTGCAGTTCTCTACCAGAACTGTTGACATCTCTTAATGAATTTCACTGAGAGGAAGATTGAATCCTTCATCCTCTAGTGCCTCAGAGAGGTTTTCACTATTGGATTTGTCCTTTATTTTTACTATTTTTGAGTTAGAGAGTGCCATAGTGTGGTTTTCACTCAAAGACCTAGAAATTATTCTTATATTTTCACTTTTGTGACTAAAGGATTCAATCATTTCCCCATAATAGGCCTATGTGTCCAGTATGATATCCAACCCAACCTTGTGATCTCTGTATGGCATCGTATCCTGTAATCCCATGAATTTTGAGAGTGCCTAATCATTTTTGAAAGTGTCCAAAATTGGAGGTCCTTGTTGATCGTAATCGATGAGCTGGGGATAGACTAGGTTTATTTTGTGGGTTTGATGGTCAAACTCAAAAGAAAAGGTACTAATCATGAGTAGGTAGGAATATTCAAAAAGCATAGGCAAGTTAGTTATGTGATCCTCATCACTACTACACACATCAGTTATGTCAAAGGTAAAGTTGTTTAGGGGTAGACCTATTGATACGAGTAATTGAAGGGCGACTGTTGATAGTTGAGAGGGAGTTTTGACCTTTCTAACCGAGGCACCTTTTCCAAGTATGGTCATCCTTGGAGGGGTACATCCAAGACCAAGATTTCTTAGTTGCTTCTCTAGAATGAGGGGTTCAAATAGGCCGTTGTCATTCTGCCCAAGTTTCTTGTTTCGGTCATAGCCCATACTAAGCATCATGTGTAGTCCTTTGTTACTTTCATCCATTAGAAGATTAGGCATGAGCCTTTCATCTTGATATAGGAGACCAAATATGTCTCTTTCATCTACTATTTCTTGAGTTAGATCTCCCCAAGACCTAAATCTAGAGGGGTTTTCCTTGAAAGTATGGGGTGATGTTTCAGCTGGTTAGGGTTGCCCGTGAGTCCTAGGAGATTGAGGTAACTCTCCTATGACAAAAGCACTTTTCTTCATTTTGTAATCCCCACACCCATTGTATTCGATAATGACCTTGATTTTAGGTATATCAGGAATGGCGGGTGTCTTTTTCTTATAAGCAGAGGCTAATGTAGTTGGGTCTACATACAGAGTAGTGGGGCCTTCATCATTTTTTAGAACTTGGGGGATTTTATAATATTTTTCTTCTAGGCTCTTGTAGTAGGAAAAGGGCCCAAGATCACCATGAATCGTGACCTATTGATTTTGATACAATAACTTGACACAATAGTGGAAGGTGGAAGCAATTGCTTGCATCCCATGGATCCACGGATGCCCCAGGGAAATGTTATAGGGAAAATTAATGTCAAGGACCTAGCATGTGGTTTCCATAATGGAAGGCCCTAGTTGAATGGGGAGCTTAATAGGGCTTTGAGAAAATCGTTCCTGATCATCATAAGCTCTAATGGTGATGCCCTTTCCCTTTTGAATTGCATCCTCTAACAATCCCAGATTCTTTATTAATTTGAGGGAACATATATTGAGACCCGCACCCCCATCCACCAAGACCCTTTTGAATTTTTTTTTATGAACTGAGACTTCAAGGTGGAGTGTGCAATTATGAGATGGTTGTGTGGGGAAGTCCTGATCAGATAATGTTAGGAGGCTTGATGTGGTGATATTTTTGACCATAGCTTGGAACTGATCAGCATCGAGATCCACAGAGATGGTGGATGAAGCTAATGCTTCCTCTAGTATTTTCCTATGTGTTGGCAATATCTTCGACAACTCCATGATGGAGATCTGAGCTGGGATTCTTTTCAGTTGGTCTAGGACGTAATAGCCATTAGGAACAACTCTTGGATTGGAAGTGGAAGCCATAGGTGGCTGTGATGGTCTAGTAATGGTGACTTTGCTACCGCGTGTGGTGACTCCACAATCACCTTTGGCTCCTTTGATGGTGACAATAGTGACCATTTCATCAATGGATGCGACAACATGATCATACACATGGTTCACATTGGCATACTTGTGTTTTCCACATTTGTTCCCTTGGTTATGATCTGGAATCGGATTTGTGTATATTGTTAAGTTTTGATTCCTTGTTGGTTGCTCAACATTTATCATCTTGTCATCAATGAGGTCTTGGATTAAATTTTTCAACCTCATGCAACTAGCTATTGTGTGCCCCTTGATTTTGTGGAAATAACAAAGGTGATTCTCATTATACCATAGTGGTTTTACTTGGGGTTCCTGATAGTTCTCATAAGTGGGAATCTTGATGAATTTTTTGTTTATCATTTTCTTCATGAATACTTCAATGGGTTCCCCAAGGGTGGTGTACTTCCACTTGGGGGGATTTATGTTTCGTAGAGGTGGTCCCCCTTGATTATTTAGGTTGTTCACCTAATTGTTGGGTGATTGTTGTGATACCATATTGGTTTTTGTATTTTTTTCATTGTTTTTTTGTGGTTGTTGGTAGGTTTGGGTGTTTTGCTTCAAAGTGTTGATTATGACCTTAGTTTCCACCACACTATCATTGGTGACATTTTTGTTTCTTGCCCACGTACGAGGTTTCTCATTAGAGCTGGTGGATGGGAAATTGTCTTGATTTTCTTGATATGAAGGTGTTCCCCCTTGTGCAATAAGGGGCTCATTCGATGTTGAGCGCCTTGGGGATTAGTTGGTCGTAAGTGGTGATAAATTGTACCTTAAGATGAAATACCAAGGTTTCTCAAGATTTGTGATGATGGTGCAAACTTTTCGTTCTTCAGGCAAGGTCCATTTGCTTCTATTGGCCTTGGATTTCCATCTTTGTAAGAAGGAAGCAAATGATTCCCCCTTAGCTTGTTTAATCGCAAATAGTTCCTCTAGACTAACATCCATATCCATATTGAAGGTGTAGTCTTTTATGAATGATTCTACAATCTCTTGGAACATTTTGATGCCAATAGGAAGGTGAGAGAAACACTCCATTGATGGACCAACCAAACTTTGAGGAAATAGTTGGATCATATATGTATCATCATATGCGACCTCCATGCAATGTACCTGAAATTCCTTGATGTGATCTTTAGGGTTTCCAAACCCATGATATTTGTTGAATTTAGGGATTTCAAACCCCTTTGGGAAAGGTACCATTGCTAGACTCCTATCAAATGAATAGGGACACAAGTTGCTTGGTTTCTTTGTTTTTTTCCCTGATTGAAGATTGAGCTCCTGCTGCGAGAGCAATTTGATTTGTTTTGTTACATCGTCTTACAAATCAGGGAGTGGAGTGAATATTTTTTGAAGTGGTCGAGGTGTTTGAGTGATCGATGGAGTGTTGGGTGTGTTGGTGGGATTTTTTTGTAAGCTCTATTGTGCAATCAAGGCTTGCTAGTATGCCTGAATTTGTTGTTGTGCCAACAAGGCTTGTTGTTGGTCTTATTGTTGTTGCACCAACAATGCTTTTTGTTGGTCGTGTTGTTGTTCCAACAACTCTTGTTATTTGTCATGTTGTTGTTGTGCCAATAATGCTTGTTGTTGGGCTAATAATGTCGCTTCTTGTTGCACTTGGTATTATTGTACAGATTTCTGATATGCTTGTTGTTGGAATACTTATGGTTGTGCCTAGTACTGAGCCTACGCTTGCGCTTACTGTGCTTGAGCTTGCACCTATTGGGCAGCTTGTACAGCCTGTACGGCTTGAGTAGCTTGCCCAACTTGAGTGGCTCGAGTGGCTTGCACAGCTTGTTGTTGTTGTAATAAGGCTTGGGTTTGAGCAACTTGTTGTGCTTGTTGTGCTTTTTGTGTAGCTTGGGCTGCTTGTGCTTGCTGAGCAACTTGGGCTTGTTGAGAAGCTAGCTATGTAGCTTGTTGATTCTGAATTTGTTGAAGTACCTTTTGGTAGGCTACTTGTTGAGTGACTTGTAATGTGATGCTATATGGGTTCACCGTGTTTGATTTTGGAGGTGGTGGTGGTGGATTTGGAATGGTGTTCATTGTCATGATGAGGGGTGTTGTTGTATTAAGGGTGGGGATTTGTGTGGTGGATGGTGCAATTGATATGCTTGGTCCTTGAGAGACCATGTTTATGGATGGTGTTGTGATTGCTTGGGTTGTTGGATGGTTTCCATATTTTGTTGTAATATCGATGGAAAGATTGGAGGATTCGACACAATGTTTTGATTGATGATTAAGTGGTTGTTTTGATTTTGATTGAGTGGTGGTAAAGAAGGTAACCCTAAACCAATAGGTGGTGTGGATGTTAATGAAAAAGGTAGAATTGGTGGAAAAATGGGTAGTGCACTTCCTTGGGGAAATGAAGATGAAGGATCAAAGATGCCCCCTAGTCCAAAGGCCACCTCCTCCTTGCGAATTCATAGGGAGAGAGGTTTGTGTGTTCAGAGGGTATGTCGGTGTCATGTGAAAAGATGATGATGGGTCATTGGTGTCTTGAAAGGTGAGTGGAACATGTGAGTGTAACTAATTTAATGGGATGGATTGACCCAAGATAGTGTTTGCATCCAAATCTTGATTGTTCACAAGGGGGGGTGTTTGTAATGCATGGTGCAATAAGCTCCCCCTTTTCACAATGGGTTGAGTTGGAGCAATGGATGATGTTATTTGTGGGATGCTTTGGGTGATGCTTTGAAATGGAGGTGTGGATAATATTAGGGGTGTGGATGAGATTGGGTTCATGATCTTAGGAGGCTTCTCCACAATAGTGCTTACATCAAAATTGAAAGGGAGTTAGCCCCTTCTTTAGCTAATTCAAGCATGTATTGGGAGGGATTGAGTCTCATTATGGTATTAAAAATTCTATGAGTTTTAGGATTTTCAACCATTTTGATGATCTCATCCTGTGTCATCCCTAAGACATTATTGGTGATGTCTTCCACTTGACCTTCCTCTTGCAGATTTTGTGATGATAGAGGAAGATTGGTTAGGGGATTGCTTGATCCAACATGATTGATTTCAAAATTGGTTTGACTTAGGTCACTCAAAGTTGATGTTTATTTGTTCATTTCCATGTTCTTCTTGTGTTGAGATCTAGTTTGCACCATAAAATAGGGATCAATTTTCAAGAATGTAAGAGATGAACCTCTAATTCATTGGATTGACCTAATCTTTAGGTGCAAACAAGAAAGTCTAAGAAAATGAGGATCAAAAGGATGGTGATGGTGATAATTAAAGGTGGAGGATTGGTGGATGATTGAACTCTTAGGAAACCTTGAGGGGGATACTAAACTTTAGGACTTTGGATTTGATGTTTTGAATTTGGATTTTGGATTTTGATTTTGGATTTATTTTATTTTATTTTGATTTTGATTTGGGACAATGAACTCGTAAACTCTAAGAGATTAGATGTTTTCTTAGAGTGAATTTGTTCACAAGAAGATAATTTGACTAACTATGCAAAGAAGGATTCATCTATACACACATAGTTAAACAAGATGATCTTGGATTTGTTTTGATTTTTTATTTCAAGAGTATTTTCCCAAAGTTTAGCATAAAGGATTTTTCAAGATTTCCAAAATTTGTTGGTGAGGTGAATTTTGATTTGATGTTTGAAGGATGGATGAAATTTTTATTTTGATCCTAAGAGACTTAGAAATACTTTTGTTTACTAGACCAAGGTGTTGAAGAACATGCTAATACTTACAAAGATACCTTTGAAAGAGACTTGGCTTTTGACAATAGTAAAATGAACACAAATTTGGATTATTTCTTGATGCACGTTTGTAAAATTTGAAGGTCAATCTTTCTCTAAACTCGTAAAGTATAGGGTATGTGCATGATCATGATGGGCCAAAAAGTGGTGATATGGTGTGTATGTGTAGGGTATGTGGCTGATGACTATTTTTTTACCCAAAATTAATGAAATGAAAAGGGGTTTTAAAGGATATTCTCAACTTTCCACCAATATAAATTATGCTTTACTTTGAATTTAATAAATAATTATTATTCATTTTCTATTTGAATTATGACTAATGTCCTGATTGATAGGTTGATTGAAAAATATCTATAGCTTTCCAATGGTATCAAATTTTTTGAATCTAAAATATGTGTCACATTCTATGCTTTGCATACTATAGGATTAGAAAAATAATAATTTAATTTCATGAAGTTTTGACCAAGTTTTAAGGTGGTCAAACATATGAGTTTTTTATATTTTTTAAAAGTTGTAATAAAAAAATCATAATTAATTATTTACTTGGAAACAAATTACAAAAAAATATGCATCACATCCAGACATGAGTCCTCTACTTATATCTAAAATATTATCGTTTTATTGTGGTTAGGGTGGTTAGATAGACACCTTATTTTTTCCCTGAAATTTAAGTACTACTGCATTGAAATTTCAAATTTTCACCAAATAGATTTTTTTATTTTATAAATAAATCTAGTAGTTTAGAAACTAAATTCAATTTGCTACAGATTCTATTCTTACATATTTTTGAAATAATATAGATAACTTATTCAAATTTTTTATGTCAAGTTGTCTAACTCTAATTTTTCTAAATTTTTTGCCACTTAAGGGCCTATTTTTTCAATGATGATCCTACACATACCCCATAGACAACCTTTTCTTGTGAGATTTTTGACTAAGACCTTTGATCTTTGGTTCTCAAATCTTGATCTTTTTGGAAATCATTTGGAAGAGCACATGTGTGGAGTTCAGTTGTTTCTTAGCTTTCCTTAGTGACTTATATTTACCAAAAACAATTCTTGATTAAGTTTTCAAATTGAATGTCCAATGTCCCAACTTCGTCTCATCCCACAAGTTCCATTATGTGGAAATCAAGGAAATTAAGGTAAAGGTTCCTTATTGTTGACTTTAGTGAGAAAACTGAGATGTAAATTCAAATGCTTAGAAACCTCTAAGTATGGGATCCCTAGGGAAAGCAATAAAACTTGAATTTTTTCAAAGATATTTGCTTCCTAAAGGGTTTGAAATTTGATGATCATGTTGAATGTTTGTTTTCCAATGTTTGAGATCCAAGTAAAGTGTTTTGATTCCAAGAACATGCACAACCCTATGGATATTAAGACAATATTTGTTGAATCCCCACTTGGATAAATCCAGCTATGCCTATGTTTAGCTTATGATTAGATGCTTGACCACATAGGCTCCCCCTTACAGTGCACTCACTTCTCAGGTTAGCCAAGCATCAGTACCATTGAAACTCCCATGGCATACTTCTCATCTCTACTAATAGTTTAAGGATTTTGGTCTTTTAGACAAAGGGTTTAAATATAGGAATTTCATTCATGGGAGATTGTCCATGCAACAAGAGACCATTGACTCCCTTCTTGTTGAAACAATCCTCATGATACTTGAACTTTCCTCAAGTACCCACACTTATATACCAGTTGGAAGTCACTTGGCTTTAGCATGTTCCTGGTTGGGTCATTACCTTAGGTGATTAATTTTTTCCACAAGGTAGGCCCTCTAAAGATAGAAAAAAAGTGAGCAAGTATATCCATAGTTCAATCAATCTTTGTTGAGAAACAAAGAGAGAACACACACAATATACTCCACTCACACTAGTAAGATTTTGCTCAATTTTAAGAGCCCAAATTGAAATATGGGGGCAATATTTTATACAACTTAATGTCACCAAAAGGACTTTTGATTCTCAAGATTGTCGTGAAGTGAGATAGAAGTGCGTATACCCTTTTAAATGAGATTACTTTGTGTAAAATATTACAAAACACAAAGGACACATGTTCATTTTAACCTTCAAAGCAAGAATGGGTTCTTTTTAAGCACCAAGATTGAAATGTGAAGTTTTCTTTTTCAATTGTTAAGCCCAAAACAAAATTTATTAAGTTGCCTAAGGTTCTTTTTAATCCCTTTGATTGTTCTTTTCAAGCCCAAATGAAAGTTATTGAATCCAAAAACTTGAAGATAACAAAGCCTTAAAAATGGGATTATAATTGCTCCCAAAGTTTTTAAAAACACTTGTTACAATCATGTGATAATGCTTCTTCTTTAATTTCCATGCTCGATGATCCTTTAAAATATGCAATACAAGCTCCAAATGTTAGATGAAATCAAGAAACAAGAAGATATGAGGGTTAGATAAATGATTAAGCATAAAAACCCTAAAATTTAGACCAAGTTTCATTGTGATTTGACATTAGGTGAAAATTTGAAACTTTTAACTCTATCAAAGTTAATAACACCTAAACCACTGGACATCTTATGAAATTCTACCCCATTTCAAAAAGAAAAAAACTCTGGAAAAGACCAAAGTATGACCAAGATATGGCCATTTTAAGATTGAGTGTAAAAGAAAGAAAGCAAAGGTGTTTCCCTTTGTAGTGACACTATTTGGGTCCAAACAGTGATGCTAGAATGAAAGCGGCATTGTTTGAGGATTTTAGTGGCGCTTTGGAAAAACTAGAGATGTTGTTTGGAAAAATAGACACCACAACTGCATCACAATTGGACCCAACGATGTTGTTTGACCAGAAAAGAAAAAAAAAATAGAACTTGACCAAAAAATGTGTTAATTTTGAAAGATTTGCCCTTCGTTTAGTGCCAAAATATGAATGGAGATTGTAGACTTGCACAAACAAAACAAACGATCACACAATTAGATCAATATGCAATTTTAAATCCACATTCCCTATAGAATTAATTTACAATGCACAAAATAGGAAATAGATGAAGAACACAAGAAAGCAAGCTATTAAATCCTATTAGAGCATGCAAACTTTCAATCCCATGGGGGGATTGGTGTCATTTTGATGTAGAAAATGGCCCTTTCCCAATCACTTTTAAGATTTGTGATGCCTTGATGATGATTTGATGATTCCTTGGAGAAAATCCTACATAACCTAGCTATAAAACTTGAAAATGGATGAATGATGAATGAGAAAAATTCAAAATCTTAAGATTATGACTTTGCATGAAGTTGTGGATCTAAAATACAAAGGAAAGCCTCTTATTTATAGAGGAGAATGTTGGAGAATGAGGAAAAAAGGATCAATGTGGGATAAAAGGCCAAAAAATAACATTAAGCCACTTGTCAACATGTGAGTGGACAAAGGTGGAGCACATTTTGATGAATGTGCCAATAAATGATATTAGGTGGAATTTCAAATTTATGAAATGACATGTTGGAGGGAGAAAGAAACAACTTAAATGTCACTTTGCTCAATGCACAAGGACATGTAAGAGATATTAAAGGCCTTGTTAGAAGGACAAATCCATTTGGAGGGATTTCCAAACTTGGAGGAATATTCCCTTTTGATGCCATGTTAAGCGAAATTAAAAAAAAATTTAAATCAAAAGAAATGATTTATTGAGCAAGTGGCAAAATATAGAGGATTTGGGGGATTAAGACTAGTTAATTTAATCAAAATTTGATTAAATTCAAAGGAGATTAGTTGATGTGACAATTTGATTTATATTTTTGAATTGATTTAAATCAAAGTTGAGATAAATATGATTTAGACTCAATTAAATAAAGATTTTGATTTATTTAATTAAAGAGGGATGATGTTAGATTAAATTAAATAAAGATTGATTTATTTAATTTAATAAGATGAATTTAGAAATTTATTTAAAGAAAATGGATTATTTAATTAAATAGAGACTAGAGGGTTAATTAAATAACATTGATTTATTCAATTAACAGGAGATGATGACTTAATTAGATAAAATTGATTTATTTAATTAAGGGATGAAATATGATGAATTTAATCAAATACAAACTATCTGATTAAACGATTAGCAAAGGGGATGATTCAGGATGAAGTAGTGTTAGTAATCAGGATCAAGTGCACGAGATTAATCAGTATATTTTACGTGTCTACAAATCTAATGGTTGATATTTTATTAGCTTGAATTTACCTAGAAAACAACCCTATTTTATGAGGGCTTTGTATTAGGACTATGTATTATAATGTATTCTAAGAGTCTAATAAAAGTCATGGTGCCGCCTCTAGATCTTTGGTTCATGATACTCCTTTGAGAAGCTTACTCTACATGTATAAATTGTAATCTTTTGGATTTTTGAATAATATATTGGGTGGCTTTTGGAGTGTGGGGTTTTTCTCCCAAAAGGGTTGTTGTGGTATGCATGATATTTATGTTTATCTCTATTTAATTTTTTGTAACTAAAGATCTATAATTTTTTGTATTATTCTCCTCTCAAGAATAGTTTAGGAAGATGTTCGTCTATTATTGAGGAGAATCTCAACAAGTAATTCAAGAGCAAGGAGTTGTCAAGAGATGCAATTGAGGTCTCTGTGAGAAATGAAAAGGGAGAGGAGTCTCTACCTTCTCAAATGCAAGATTTACAAATTGACGGTTTCCTTGAAGAAGACAATAATAATAATGGAGGAGTAGAAATTTTTGAACAAGGTTCTTCTGAAGTTGGACAATGTGTTTCTAGAATTGATTAATGCATAATGGGTGATGGTGCAGATAAAGATGTTGTGAATTTGAAAATAAAAAAAGTTGAAAGTCCCATGCTGGAGGTTGATGGATTGCCTACAATCCCTTAGATAGAGACAGGTGTTATAATAGGAAATTCAAGGGATGATGAAAATTCTTCTAAATCTTTGGAAATTTTGGAGGCTGATGCATCTCCTACAAACCCTTGCAAAGAGGAATGCATTATAGTAGGAAATTCTAGGGATGATGATTTAATTCTTTTAAATCTCTGGACATGTTGAAGGTGCATACAATGTAGCCTGATGTGAAGCTAGAAACTGTAGACTTCATGGACCATGAGGAAGCAGGGAATAAGTTACCAAAGAAAGTAAATTCCATTGAAGATATTGGCATAGTAAGAGAATAAAATAAGAAATTAAACAGGATAGTATATGATCTATTGAAGAAAAGTGAAAAACTAAGTGAGATGATTCATTATTTGAGTCTATGAATTTCATAATTGGAAGAGCAAGTATATCAGTAGAACAAAAAGAAAAAAGTTGGGGATGGAAAGAAGAAAAGTGGTCATCTACAAAGAAAAAAGTTGCATGGGAAATAACAGGAGGAGAAAATTTGACAAGAATTCAAGCAACCACTTTATCAAGGATTGGTTTTGATTTCTCCCCATTCAAGCTTTGAAACTGCTTAATGGTTTATTTTATTAGATAGTTTTATTAAACTACTTTTTTAATTATATTATTTTAATACAATGATAAATTTTGTCTTCTACTAATCTAGAGGAATGTGTAATAATGTGCTTCCATACAATCATTCAAAAAATAGACTAGATTTCAACTAAGGGTCCAACAACTACTTTATCATTGTAATGATTTAATCTATTAAAAAAAAAATACAACTTAGTTGAATTCTCATAAGTGAACATTTTCATTCTAAAATAAAATAAAAAAGAAAGAACATAATAATATCTAAAAAACCACAACAATATTACACATTTTGCATGGTCTATGTGGATTCCAAATGTATTTCATCATCTTTTATAAAATGTAATTGAAATTTGAATAGACCATATAAATTTTTTTGTGCAATTATTCTTAAAAAGAAGCTACAAAAATTACAAAAATAAACACAGACCAAAATTGTGGATTGAGAGATTATGTTTAAAGTACTATTGCTTCCCACTCTTTGAGTTAAGGCTTAAAGCTCTTAAGTACTCATAGAATGTCTCACCTCTATTATTTAACAAAAGGATTATTTTTAGAAACTTAGAGAGAGCTTGAGCCACAAATATGAGATTCCACTCCCCTTATAAAATTGAGAAAAAATATCTCTTGTTTGTTTTTTCTTTTGTTGCAAAACTCTCATTTGAAATAAAGTTTAATTACATAGCAAAAATGAATATTGTAATATTTTGGTAAGTTGGTAATAAAGAAAGAGAATTGGACTAGTGGTAAATGACTTCATTCTTTGAAAATGAAAGATAATTTAAATCATTCATTTGGGAAAAATGTATGTGAGAAAATATTGCCCAGTTTCTTTTATTCATAGTAAAAAAAGGATGTGATGAAGGAAAAAACTAGTTAGTGGAATGTTTGTTGAAACATTATAAATTTGTGTTTGTGGTAATAGTTGAAATCATATCGTATGATCTATTATCAAAATGAGTAAGAAAAGAAGGTGGATTGCAAATATGGATACATAAGAAGGGCTCAAATAGTTTGCACAACTTATCATAGTAATTTTCTTATTCGTTCTAAAAATCGATCCAAAAGGTTGATGCAAAAAAATCCATTATTTTATAAAAAAAATTTAATCATTACTATGAACAAGAAAAATATCTTGTTTATTATTGAAAAATGAATGGGTTAATTCCCAAAGAAACAAAACTTGAGCATTTATTTTTAGTTTCTTTATCTCAATAGGCTTCCTCCTTGTGAGTAGCTCTTAAAAAATCACTCAAAATGCATATATGTATGTTTTATCTAAGACTTTATGTTGTACTATATTTGTATTTTGTGTTCATCATTTGTATTTAATAGTTTAATAATATATCACTTGCATTAGCTTATGGGTTAATATATTTTTTACATATTATATTTTTTTTTAATTAGCTTAGATATATAAGTAAAAGGGATTTTATTTTCTTAAGCTATTGTTGAACCTAATTTTTTTTTACATAGGATCATTCCCCTTGGTTTTCTGCCCCCTCATTAGGATTTTAAATCTAAATTTTATAATTATTTATGGACTTCATATCAAATAATCTAGGGCTTGATTGTATTGTTGTGTTTTTATTCATTTCTCTACTTCTTTTAGGGTGTCATTTACCATTTATTTGAATTTTCTTGGCCTTTAATGGTTGAATTTTCTCTTTTTAGATTTGATTATTGAATAACTTTCTAATTTTTATGTCATTTCTAGCTATCATTCTATCTTTCTGGGTTTTTAATGTTATTTGTATACTAAAATCTCATTCATCTCATCGCTTGTTAAGATGTACATTTTTAATCCTTTTATGGCTCAAAAAATGGTGTTTGTGTTGATGTTCTCAAATATACATTGTCCATCATTTTATTCCTATAAGTACAATCACTTGCATGTGATAATATTTAGAAATAAGTGTGTGGAAAGGAATAATGAATAAAAAATACATAGAGATATGGGAAAATATGGATAAAATTATGGGAATTTGTGTAAATGAGGATATGTGAAGGATTAGATAATAAGCCCAACTTTGTATAAGATTGTGTCAATTATTAATATATAAATATATTAATCCATTCTCTCAAAATAGACACAAAAATAAAGGTAATTGGCATGGGTATGCAAAATCACTATTACATCCCCATTCACTCCATATAATTTTACCAAATTTATTTTTAAAATTATGAAGTCACTAAATGTAAGTGGAAAAGTGATCAAATTCATCCCTTGATAAAATAAATTAAAATGATCTGATTGAATAAAATTATTTGAATGAATTTTATATGAGCATTTATTTTTTTAAATATAGACAAATGTGTAATGAAATAACTCACACAAGAGAAGAATATAATAGAAAATATGTTGCAAATACTTGATCATGCTTAAGAATAATAAGCCACTTTGAGGGGAAAACCTCCAAAATTCTCCAATAAGATTATAATTTACAATATGATGCTAATAAAATAAGGACCACTTTCCATATACCATAATTATGTCATGAAGACCACCAAACTAAATTAACTACCTATATTGGACTATCAATAATCATATGAATTAATTAAGAGTTATGATGGCCACAAGACAAATATTCATGTCCCTAAGCATACTATAGGATTTAGGGTGTAGAATTATCCATTCATTAAAGTATTATCATCGACTTTAATCAACTATGGATGCTTCTATAACATAAAATATTTATCTTTTGATATGGCATCATCAATAGGTAAATCCTTTTAGGGTGGGGGACTAGCTCGATTAGCTAAAGCATCCTATTCCAAGAAAAAGGTCATGTGGTCTATGTTGGTGTAATTAAATATTTAATTACACTTTATTAATTTTACTTATGACCTAATTAGGTTTTACCTTTAGGTTTTTGCATATTGCTTTATAAAAGCAAGTCATCTCATGTAATTCATTATTAACAATAATATTATTTGCACACCTTTATGTAAATTACTCTTGCATGTTTGTTTTCTCTCCTTGTAGAAGGCTAAGCCAGGTTTTGCAGGTGATATTGGTTTTATGGAGTTTATTGGAAACTCTAACATGATATTAGAGCTCTGATTTGCAAGCCCCTTCTCAGGAGAAATTTAATCAAAGAGGTTCTTTTGTGGATCCTTAACAGATCAACCTTGAGCAATTTTTTGGTGCATTTTGGATAAAAAATAACCAATATCATTTTCTACATGTATTTTTGAGAAAAATATTTTTTGGGTTTTGTTTAAAATCACGAAATACCATTTGGGTATCTACTAGATTTTGCAAATAGTGAGTAGAAATTTCAGAAACAATTGTCAAAAGCATGGCTAATTTCTCTAAAGGTGAAGTTTTTGAATTTTACCAAATTGTATGTTTTTCTTTTTGGACTCAAAAATGTTTTCTAGGTTTTGTAAGCAGCAACAAAATATTATTTGGGTATAATTAGTTTTTGCATGCAACAAGTAATTTTTTTAGAAATCAAATCAAAAGGGTCATATGTGCATTGTTGGCTAGCAAAATTTACCCTTAAAAAAAAAAAAATCATAACATGAGCATACAATGTCCATTTTTTGAAAACTTTATATCATTGAAAAGCTAATTTTATCCTCTACATAGATCTGAGGTCTTTTTCTCCATGGAAATAGATGTGAACATTAATCCTTGCATGCAATATTTCCTTTTTACATGCTTTATGTTTTCCTTTTCTATTTGATTTGTGTATGTTTTGCATGTTCTCATTTTACAATATTGGGGTATTGTAATAAATGAACTTCAATAAAGTTCCATCAAGGGGGATTCTTGCATAATAATTTGATTAGAGTGTAGTTGCATGGCATGCACTATGATCCCATGTTCATATTGATGACAACTCGCATGAGTTGTATCTGGATTTTGTATTTTATTCTGGCCATAATCTTCCTCATAACTTTTAGACACATTTTGGTTCACATCAGTCCATGTCTTAGATTGAGATCCTATGGTTAATGATCTAAAAATCGCATCCGATTTTGATTGGGTCACATCTTAGTTTGAAGGTCGTTCATTGTATGGTTAATGTTTTAGAATATTTATGGTACTTTCTCCTATGTATAAGTTTTAGTCTCAATTAGACATTGGCATCAAGATACACATAGCTTCTAGATTCTTTCATCATATTTTTCCCTCTTATGGGGGGCACTTCTTATGTATCTATATGTGATGGATGGTGTACTTGGGGGTCTTATGGAGTCCTCCATATTTCATCACTTTATTGCATTCTATATTTCTTTTGCATTGCATATGTACATGGGTACCTTACATGGCCTTGTAGTCGGGACCCATTCATGATTTCATGGACCCATCGTTGCATTATTAGCAAGTTTCTTTTTGTCCCTAAGTTGCACTTAAGGGGGGTGTTGGTGTAATTTAATATTCAATTACACTATATTAAGTTTAATTAGGTCCTAATTAGGTTTTACCTTTAGGGTTTTCCATATTGCTTTATAAAAGAAAGTCATCTCATGTATTCATTATTCCCAATAATATTATTTGCACATCTCTATGCAAATTGCTCTTGCATGTTTGTTTTCTCTTCTTGTAGAAGGCTAATACAGGTTTTGCAGGTGATCTTGGTTTTATGGAGTTTATTGGAAACTCTAACAATTTAGTCTCTCGTCCATCCCCATGGTGCTAGAGGGCATGTTGTGCCAACATCACTAGCCATGTGATTTTTTTACCATACACACTACAATTTATAGGGGGCTCCCTGATTTGTACAGTCTAAAATAAAAGGCAAATCCTTTCATTTAATGAGGTATTCTATGATTTTCCTAGTCCTTAGATTATATTTTCATGTCTAAAAAATTATTTTAGGCTCTAAGACAAGTCTTCCTCTACATCCATCTCATGTAGCACTATTTGTGTTGATAAATGTTTTTTTTTATTCTATTTCATATCCTTGAATTGTTCTCCTTAAAACTAGAAATTACCTCCCATTCATTTTAAATGAGTTATTATCCTTCTCCTTCTCCTTCTCCTTCCTCTCCTTATTATTCTTCCCATCAATTTTTTAGTCTAGCAATTTAGTTGAAGTAGTTGTCCACAAGATTATTTATATAATGTGGTAGAATATCCCTTATTTTTCTTCTCTTGACATAAAAAACTATACCAAATGAATTAGTTTGGTTCCAAATATAAGGATAAAATTGTAACCTTTTGTTAATGTAGAACATGATGAATATCAAATAATTTCTCCATTTGGCAGAATGAATTGGCTAGATTTTTACCATCAAACTTTTACATATTTATCTTTGGTGTGAAGTGTCTGGGAATATAATTATTTGGGCGACAATCCATATTTAGATCCAAATCAAACTCAAAAAATCATGTCCCTTAGAAGACATATATTTCTTCCAAGTCTTATGGTGTGACTCCATGTGTTAGAGATCTCTAAAACCTTGGTGAGAAGCTATTTTTTCAACTATTGCCTCAAGATCTTCTATCTTAGCCACCCCTTGCATTTTCTTTACTACCCTTGATAATATTTCCTCCATCCTTTTAGTGTCTTCCCTTATATATTTAAGGGTTATGGTATCCATATCCTCTACTAATAAATCTTTGTCAATAATCTTTCTAAGAGTGATTGTATTCCTTAATTTTCCTCTTGTTGAACCCCTCATCATGATGCTAAAAAAATGTTTTTCACAATAACTTACTCAAAATAAATCAAAAAATTTATATTTTTTTATTGTAACTTATTTGGACCTAGATCTCACCTTTTAGAAAAATATACAAAAAATTAATTGATTTGTAACCTTGGGAGAAAATTTTTTGGAAACACTAATTTCATAATAAATCCTTTAAGTTTCTCTAAAAACCTCAAATATAGACTATAAAAACTTCAATAGGTCCTTGATCAACCATCTATAATTTTTTTATATTAGTAGTAATGGATCAACAATATTTACATTTTACTGTCAGCACAGTATTCAACACTTAGTGTCAATGCCACTACATCTTACTATAAACATGGCCTTTAAAGCTTAGTATCATTGTCTATAGTTTTGTCTGAGTGTTTTATAATTTTTTCAACTATATATGTACAAAAATAGTGAGGATATATAGGTCTAAAAAAATATTACAATGCATACTTCTAGATATTGCTCTAAACAAGATATTACATGTATAATCACCAAATTCCAAAAAATAGTCTGGCATAAACTTAATAGAGTTAACCAATGTTGCCTTCAAACTCTTGCATATTTATCCTATCTACATTGGGTAATGTATCTTCATTCCCTTGGTGTCATGTAGCTTGTGGCCCCCTAGGTCATTTTGCTCCAGATTTGTATTGTTAAAGGCTCTATGGAACTTGTTCAAGGCCCTTAGAAATTTCTCAGCCTCCTCATGAGTATGGTGGTTTGCATGTCAAAACCTCACTTCCTCCTTATTGATTATCACTACACCCTACTTGACTAGTCTCCAAAATTTGGTCACTGAGATCTCCAAGTGCATCATGACCTACAAAATGATGTTATGGAATGTGAGTATTTTCAAAAAAATAGTAAGAAACCTCCTATTTTTCTTAAATTTATCCTCATTCCTTTCTTTCTAGATGTGCCATAATATAATTTCAGTAGACAAATAATCCCAAAATAGTTTTTAATCTTTATTCAACTTTATATCATTAATTATCACTTTATTCCAAATAAATTTGTCATATTTATCCCAAATAAAAAGATCATTATAGAATATTTTTTAGATTTCTTTCGCATAAAATCAATAAAAAATATGCTTGATAGATTCAAGAGTTCTACAAATGCTATAGATATCCACATCATTAAAAAAAAATTGAAAGGAACTTTATATGCAAAGTGATTAGCCATGTAAAACAAGCCTTCTTGGGATCTTTAACTCTATGCCATAAACTATTAAAAAATTTATGCCATTGATTAACAGAAAGAGAGACATTCTAGTATTCATTAAGATGATCAATAATAGAGACATCATTAGTTAGGGTAATAAATTGTGTTAGCTTTTATATTAGGTAGGGTCGAGCCATCTTTCCAAATGATGTCCTTAAATAAATAAAGTTTCTTGTTCATGACAATTGAGGAAGCTGACCCCTTTGCATGCCTCTTGAATGGAGTTATAATTTCTCATGGTTGAATTAGGCAAGGAGAACTCAAAAGATAGGTTGCTCCAAATTTTT
This sequence comes from Sequoia sempervirens, assembly GCA_007258455.2. Classification (NCBI taxonomy): domain Eukaryota; kingdom Viridiplantae; phylum Streptophyta; class Pinopsida; order Cupressales; family Cupressaceae; genus Sequoia; species Sequoia sempervirens. The sequence continues at coordinate 91,704,351 of VDFB02353493.1, read as the reverse complement.
ATTTGTCCATTATCAAGAATATCTTTGAAGGTAAGAATGTATTTTTGAGCCCACTTCTTAGAAAAGCACCCTTGCAACATGTGTTATGATGTGACTCTGTGTTAGAGAATCTAAAACCTTGGTGAGAAGCTATTTGTTCAACTATTTCCTCAAGATCTTCTATCTTAGCCACCCCTTGCATTTTCTTTGCTACCCTTGACAATATTTCCTCCATCTTTTTAGTGTCTTCCCTTATTTATTTAAGTGTTATGGTATCCATCTCCTCTACTAATAAATCTTTGTCAATATTCTTTCTAGGAGTGACTGTATCCCTTACTTTTCCTCTTGTTTCCCTTTATCATGATACTACCAAAATCGCTTTCACAATAACTTACTCAAAATAAATCAAAATTTTCTATTTTTTTAATGTAAATTCTTTAGGCCTAGATCTCACCTTTTAGTAAATATACAAGAATTTAATTGATTTTTAACCTTGGGATAAAACTTTGTGGAAACCCTAATTTCACAATAAATCCTTCAAATTTTCTCCTGACCACCTCAAATATATACTATAACAACTTCAATTCGTCCTTGATCAACCATCTAGAATTTTTTTGTATTAGTAATAGTGGATCAAAAATATTTACATTTTAATGTTAGCACAATATTCAACACTTAGTGTCAATGCCAATACATCTTACTCTTAACACAACCTTCAAAACTTAGTATCATTGTCTATAGTTTTGTCTGGGTGTTTTATAATTTCTACCACTAGATATGCACAAAAACTATGAGGATGTATAAGTGTAAAAAAATTATTATAGTGTATAATTTTAGATATTACTCTAAACCAGATATTAAACATATAATCACCAAATTCCAAAAAATAGTCTACAATAAACTTAATACAGTTAAACATTGCTACCTTCAAACTCTAGCATATTGGACCTATCTACTTTGGTTAAGGCATCTTCATTCCCTTGGCGTCTTATAGCTTGTGGCCCCCTGGTTCTTTTTGCTCCTAGATTTGTGTTGTTAAAGGCTCTTTAGAACTCGTTCAAGACCCTTAGAAATGCTTCAACCTCCTCATGATTACAATGGTGTGCATGTCCACACCTCACTACCTCCATGTGGATTATAATTGCACCCTCCTTGACCAGTCTCCAAAATTTTGTTATTGATATCTCCAAGTGCATTGTGACCTACAAAATGATGTTATGGAATGTGAGTATTTTGGAAGACTCAGTAAACAACCTCCTAGTTCCCTTAAATTTATCCTCATTCATTACTTTCTAGATGTGCCATTATATTTCAATAGACAAACAATCCCAAAATAGTTTATAATCTTTATTCAGCTTCAAATCATTAATTATCACTTTATTCCAAATAAATATGTCATATTTATCCCAAATAAAATGATCATTATAGAAGATTTTCTAGATTTATTTCACATAAAATCAATAAAAAAATATGCTTGATAGATTTAGGAGTTCTACAAATGCCACAGATATCCACATCATTAAAATTTGTTTTGAAAGGAAATTTATGTAGAGTGATTAGCCATCTAAAAAAATCCTTCTTGGTTGCTTTGACTGATGCATGAGCATTTGGGGATAGGCGCAATCTTGTGTCAACAAAAATATATATTTCATTTTAAATTCAGTTTTGCTTGGTCTCAAAGAGTTTCATCAGTGATTAATTGACATGTTTGACAATGATTGTCAAAATCTCAACTCTGTACTTTAGCATTTCAAGAAATCTAATTATGTGTTTTCTTTCAGATGATCTATTTTCAATGAATTAAAGGTCAATTTCCCCACTAATAAATTTTATGGATTTCTGACAATGTAAAGAGGAAATTCAATCAATTTTAAATGCATTCTTCAAAATGCAGAGAGGTTGATTTGATGAAAGAAGATTTTGTATGAGAAAAAGATAGCCCATGCAACCATAATAGATGGTTAATTAATGTGAGAGAAGGAAATTCAAATAGCATAGGATTATGAAGGAGTGTGAATGATTGTAGCAATAGAGAACATAAACAAAGCATTGAAAATGAAGTAGCCACGATGGGGAATGAGCGTAGGAAGACAAGGAGACATCGAATTCAGTATGGCGCCAAGAGAAGAATACCCCAAAAACATTATGGTCAACAATTTTGAAAGAAATGTTTTAAAATATTTCTTTTCATATTTCATATAATGGATTGATGAAATATAAAAGAGAAGGTTTCTTCAAAGAAACTGTGTGGTGAGAAAAGAGGGTGCATAAGTGGAGAAGAGCCCAAGAGAGCTGCGCAACAATATTAAAAAGACATTCTTATTAAAAAAAAATTGCAAACATAGTGAAAGGTTGATGGATTAGTGGAAGTTGAAGAGAATCAACCAAGATTAGATTAAAAGGTTGCAAACCGATTGGAGAAAGGGAGGCTGCGAACTGATTGGGAAGATATAGACATAGTCTTGGGAGGAGGTCGATGCCACAGGGGGGGAAACATTTTGAATCCTATGTGAGAAAAGTGGAGAAGGGGCATAGGGAAAGTTTAAAGGAGGAATCAAACATTGGGAAAGAGTGGCATAGCAAATGAATGAATGAGATGCAACATATAGAAGTATGAGGTTGTCAAAGAGTGTATGGCATGAAATGGTGAGTATTATGGGAAGAACAAGTTAGTGGGTTGTTCCTGATCCAAAATAGAAGAAGAGGCAGATTGGTGGGCTTTTTGAGAAGTGTGAGGTCATGAAAGACCATCTTTAATGTAATTTTGTTATTGAAATAATGAAACTATTGTTTGCTTGTAATAAAATTCAGTTGAGTCATTGAATTATTGTTGTGAAAGCCATTTTGGGTTTTGTGTTTGAGTGTTGTTTTTGCAAAGGGGAGTACCTTTTGCATCAATTGGTATCAAAGTGGGTAGTCCTGAGAGTTGAGAGGATCCACCAGGACCTAGGGGTGTTTTGTGAGTAGATTGCTGACAGGGAGATAGTTCACACTTAGTGGAAAGTGTGTGAAGCGATTGTGAAGAAGCTCGTGAGAGTTGTTCTAGGTGTGTGAGGAATCCTAGTAGCAAGAGAAGGAGCTTGAAGCCATGATTTTTTTTTTGTAGAGTGAGTGATTGCAGCAGGAAAAATGGGTTGGGTCGTGAAGAGACCTGTGCAGATACTTTTTTGGAAGCAGTATTGGCATAAAGTGGAAGATGAAATGATTGAAAAGATGGGACAAATAGTTTGTGAAGAAGTAGGAAAGATCAAGGCGAGGTTCAAAAAGTTGGAAAAAAAATGTAGGAAAGAGAGAGGAAAATGGTGAGAGCAATGAGAAGAAGAAGAAGGTTCTCTTGAAAGAGGATAGCAGAAAAGAGTATTGCAACCTAAGTTGGATGGAGAAATATGAGAGAGCAGCCCCTATAGAAGAAGTAGTAGCTGAGACATGCCATGAGGAAGGCATGATGAGAGAAGAATAAATGATTGAGATAAGAAGCAAAGAAACCACAATGAAAGGTGAGGAGCAAAAGGTTGCAGTTGGAAAGGACATGGAAGACATGTGTAGTAGAGCTCAATTTTGAAACTATCAATGTGAATGAGGTAAAACAAGTTTATGATGTTTTAGATGAAAAGATAAAAGAATGGATAGATAGAAAAGCATAACATGTATTAGATGTTGTAGATGGTGTGTGGTTGTGTGTAGAGATGGTTGAAGATGTTGCAAGTCGTTTCTGGTGGAGGTGGTTAGTTAGAGGTGGGTTTGAAAAAAGGAAGAAAAAGAGGAGTGTAGGAAGCATTTGGCGGAGGAGGGAAGAATGTGGTGGACATGATTCCACAAGAGGAAAAAGGAGAAAGTTACATTGTTTCTAGAGGAAGGTAGTGCGTGTTCTGACATGATGTTGGAAAAGGTGAAATAAATATTGATTTTCACCACTTGGACAGTGAAGGAGTTCATTGCAGGTTGATGTTAGCCTGAAAGAGTGATTCTATCACTCAACTCCACCATTGTGAACCTGTGTTCACAATATTTCTACCCAATGTGTCTGATGTAGGAGCATCTGAGGATAGGCATGATCTTGTGTCAACCAAAAAAACCTATTTCATTTTGAATTTACTTTTTCTTGGTCTTGAAAAGTTTCATCAGTGATTAATTGACATGTTTGACAATGATTGTCAAAATGTCAACTCTACACTTTAGCATTTCAAGAAATCTAATTATGTGTTTTCTTTCAGATGATCTATTTTCCATGAATTAAATGTCAATGTCCCCAATGACAAATTTTATGGATTTCCGATAGTGTAAAGAGGAAATTTAATCAATTTTAAATACATTCTTCAAAATAAAGAGAGGTTCATTTGATGAAGGAAAATTTTGTATGAACAAAAGATAGCCTGGACTACCATAAAATATGGTTAACTAATATGAGAGAAGGATATTCAAATAGCATGGGATTATGAAGAAGTGTGAATGGTTGTAGCAAAGTATAACATTAAAAAAGCATTGCAAATGAAGCATCCACAATGGGGTGTGAGCGTAGGAAGACAAGGAGAGATCAAATTTAGTATGGCGCCAAGAGAAGAATGGGTCGATAACATTATGGTGAGAAATTTTGAAAGGAATGTTTTAAAAGATGTCTTTTCACCTTCCATATAATGGATCGATGAAATAGAAAAGAGAAAGCGTCTTCAAAGAAACCATGTGGTGAGAAAAGAGGGTGCATAATTGGAGAAGAGCCCAAGAGAGCTGCACAACAATATTAAAAGGACATTTTTATTAAAAAAAATTTGTAAACATACTAAAAGGTCGATGGATTAATGGAAGATGAAGAGAATCGGCCAAGATTAGATTAAAAATTTTCAAACCATTTGGAGAAAGGGAGGCTACAAAATCATTAGGAAGATATATACATAGTCTTGGGAGGAGGTCGACACCACAAGGGGGGAAAGACATATTGAAGCTTAAGTGAGTAGAATGGAGAAGAAGTGTGGGGAAAATTTCAAGGAGGCATCAAATATTAGGAAAGAGTGGCATAGCAAATGAATGAATGAGGTCGCACAACATATAGAAGTATGAGGTTGTCAAAGAGTGTATGACATGAAATGGTGAGTATTGTGGGAAGAACAAGTTAGTGGTTTGTTGTTGTTCCAAAATAGAGCAAGAGGTAGATTGGTGGGATTTTTGAGAAGTGTGAGGTCATGAAATACCATCTAATGTAATTTTGTTATTGAAATAATGAAACTATTGTTTGCTTGCAATCGAATTAAGTTGAACCATTGAATTATTGTTGTGAGAACCATTTTGGGTTTTGTGTTTGAGTGGTGTTTCGCAGAGGGGAGTACCCTTTGCATCATTGAAATTATCCCATAAATTATTAAAAAAAATATGCCATTGATTAACAGAAAGAGAGACATTCCAACATTCATTAAGATGATCAGTAATAGAGATATCATTAGTTAGGGTTTTATAAATTGTTTTAGATTTTATAGTAGGTAGGGTTGAGCCATCTTTCCAAATGAGGTCCTTAAATAAATCAAGTTTATTATCCATGCAATTGAGGAAACTAACCCCTATACATGCCTCTTGAATGGTGTTATAAGTTCTCATACTTGAATTAGGTAGGGAGAACCTAGAAGATAGTTTGCTCCAACTTTTGATTTTCCCATTATGAAGAATATCTTTGAAGGTAAGAATGTATTTTTTATCCCACTTCTTAGTAGAGCACCCTTGTAACATGTGTTATGGTGTGACTCCATGTGTTAGAGATCTCTAAAACCTTGATGAGAAGCTATTTTTCAACTATTTCCTCAAGATCTTCTATCTTAGCCACCCCTTGCATTTTATTTGCTACCTTTGATAATATTTCCTCTATCCTTTTAGTGACTTCCCTTACATATTTAAGGGTTATGGTATCCATATCCTCTACTAATAAATATTTGTGAAGATTCTTTCTAGGAGTGACTGTATTTCTTACTTTGCCTCTTGTTGAACCAATTATCATGATTCTACTAAAATGGTTTTCACAATCAATTACTCAAAATAAATCAAAATTTTCTATTTTTTTATTGTAACTTATTTAGGCCTAGATCTCACCTTTTATAAAATATACAAGAATTTAATTTATTTGTAACCTTGCAAAAAAAAAATTTGGAAACCGTAATTTAGCAATAAATCCTTCAATTTTTCTCCTAAGTGCCTCATATATATAATATAACAACTTCAATAGACCTCCTTGATCAACCATCCAATTTTTTTTGTATTAGGAATAGTGGATCAACAATATTTACATTTTAATGTCAATACATTATTCAATACTTAGTGGCACTACTAATACATCTTACTCTCAACACAACCTCCAAAACTTAGTATCACTATATATAGTTTTGTCTAGGTATTTTATAATTTCTACCACTAGATATGTACAAAAACAGTGAGGATGTACAGGTCTAAAAAAATACTATTGTGTATACTATTAGATATTGATCTAAACCATATATTAAACATGTCTAATCACCAAATTGCAAAAAATAGTCTGGCACAAACTTTATAGAGTTAACCATTGTTTCCTTAAAACTCCTACATATTGGACCTATATGCATTAGGTAAGGCATCTTCATTCCCTTAGCATCCTATGGCCAGCTGGGTATTTTTGCTCCTAGATCTGCATTGTTAAAGGCTCTATGGAACTTGCTTAAGGCCCTTAGAAATGCTTTATCCTCCTCATGATTATGGAGGTGTGCATGTCCACACCTCTCTTCCTCCCTGTTGCATATCACTATACCCTCCTTGACCAGTCTCCAAAATTTGGTCATTGAGATCTCCAAGTGCACCTTGATAGGTGTAAAATTATGTTATGGAATGTGAGTATTTTGGAAGAATCGGTAAGTAACCTCCTAGTTACCTTAAATTTATCCTCATTCCTTGCTTTCCAAATGTGCCATAATATTTCAATAGACAAACAATCCCAAAATAGTTTATAATCTTTATTCAACTTCATATCATTAGTTATCACTTTATTCCAAATAAATATGCCATCCTTATCCCAAATACAAAGATCATTACAAAATATTTTCTAGATTTCTTTTGCATAAAGTCAATAAAAAATTATATGCTTTGAAAAGATTCAGGAGTTCTACAAATGCTACAGATATCCACATAATTAAAATTTGTTTTGAAAGGAACTTTATGCAAAGTGATTACCCATATAAAACAAGCCTTCTTAGGCTCTTTGACATTATACCATAAATTATTAAGAGAATTAAGACATTGATTAACAAAATGAGAGACATTCCAACATTCATTAAGATGATCAGTAATAAAGGCATCATTAGTTAGGGTTTTATAAATTGTTTTAGCTTTAATATTAGGTAGGGATGAACCATCTTTCCAAATGAGGTCCTTAAATAAACCAAGTTTCTTTTCCTTAAATAAATCAAGTTTCTTATCCATACAATTGAGGAAGCTAACTGCTTTACATTCTTCTTGAATGGTGTTATAATTTCTCATGATTGAATCAGGCAGGGAGAACTCAAAAGATCGATTGCTCCAACTTTTGATTCATTACCATTATGAAAAATATCTTTGAAGGTAAGAATTTCTTTTTGAGCCAAATTCTTAGTAGATCACCCTTGCAACATGTGTTATGGTGTGACTATATGTGTTAGAGATCTCTAAAACCTTGGTGAAAGGATATTTGTTCAACTATTGCCTCAAGATCTTCTATCTTAGCCACCCCTTACTTTTTCTTTGCTACCCTTGATAATATTTCCTCCATCATTTTAGTGTCTTCCATTATATATTTAAGGTTTATGGTATCCATCTCCTCTAATAATAAATCTTTGTCAAGATTCTTTCTAGGAGTGAATGTATTCCCTACTTTTCCTCTTGTTGAACCATTTATCATGATGCTACCAAAATGGTTTTCACAATAACTTACACAAAATAAATCAAATTTTTCTATTTTTAATATTGTAACTTAGCTAGGCCTGGATGTCACCTTCTAGAATATATACAAGAATTTGATTGACTTGTAACCTTGGGAGAAAAATTTGTGGAAACCCTAATTTCATAATAAATCCTTCAATTTTTCCCCTAACCACCTCAAATATATACTATAACAACTTCAATAGGTCCTTGATCAACCATCTAGAATTTTTTTGTATTATTAATAGTGGATCAACAATATTTACATTTTAATGTCAACATAGTATTCAACACTTAGTGTCACTCCCAATACATCTTAATGTCGAAACAGTGTTTGAAAAACAAGGAAAAACAACTAAGAGGGGGGTGAATCAGTTGTCACATAATATTTAATCTTTTCAAACTTAACTTTAGATCAAATGAATGAACAATAAACCATAAACAATCAATACATCAGAAGCATAGAGAACACCAAGATTTTTCACGTGGAAACCCTATTAGGGGAAAAACCATGGTAGATGTTAGTCCACAATATTATACCCTATTAAAAGTATAGTGAGAATAATAATGGGAATGCACATGCATTCAGGCACATTAGCTAGAGCTCGCTACTCAAATACAAGAGGGATCACTACCCAACAATGCATAGTAATTTGGATTAGATCCACAGGGTGTGAACTGAGAAAATAACTTATACACAAGCTTGATTATAGTTCCAATTAAGCACAAAAAACCTTCTTCACACTTTGCTCAACCTTCTTCTCACTCTGTTCTGCAATCGAATGATTAGATCAATGTTCGTGCACTTTCTCTTTATTTCTCTTTCCTTTTCTTTCAAACACACACTAACACACTAACTTCACTTAAAAAATTACTCTTATATATCCACAACATGAAATACATCAACAACTTAGTAGACGAGAAATATAAAACATATTTGCAATGTTGGCCCAAGTTTACAAATAAATTTTAATGTGAATCATACACCATCGGCTAATGTTATGATGTGACCCAAAACAATATCCTTGAGCACACCAAACACTCAAATTTTAATCTTCAAGGATATGCAATAGGTTACAACCATCATGTCGGCCAAGAACATGAAACCCTAAACACACATGAGAAAAATCTTCAACCACGAACACACAGATCAACATAGACATACAACAAAAATAGAGAATGATATAGAAGCATCCACAAACAATTAGAACTAATAGAGAGGCATCCACAACAACAAAAATTATCATAATCATATAAATTTCAACCAGGAACTCTGACAAAGACCACATAAACACTGTCAGAACATAACTATTCATAGCACAATAAAATCTTCACGTGGAACTCAAAAAATTATGGTAGATGAACTAGATACTATCAAAAATAAACCCTTTAGTCCACAACAATTGATATTCAATGTACAAAACAAAACACCTTCATGACCTTTACTATTCCATTGGCAACTAGCAACTCTGTAATTCTTCCTTCAACAATTTTCTCAATATCCTTGACATATACAACCTTCAATACAATAATGTTAGTAGTGTTAACATCAATGAAAACCACATATCAACAACACATCCACAACATCCAAAAATCTCCCTCTTTGGCATTGATGGCAACACATGATGTGAAAAATACCATCAACACAACAACACTTACTCCCCCTTAGTTCTAACTCTTCTCCTCAATTTCTCTTCTCCCCCAAAAAATATTTTTCACATTTCTCTTCTCCCCCTTTTACATTAATAGAAAAGGTAAGCATTAACTTCCTACATACAAGATCTGAACCACATATATGCACATCTAACTAGTCCCCCTGAGTAGCAGCCACAAAAACATTAATCTAGATTAGAAAATATCTATGAAGCACACAAATTGATGCAATTAAATGCATCTCTTGTTCATATTAGGAGGGGTAATCACCCCTAGCATCCCTCTGAGATATTCAAAAGTATCCTTCGACAACGACTTAGTGAAAATGTTTGCAACCTATTCTTTGGTAGGCACATACTCCAGTCTAACTTATTTATCATTCAATTTCTACCTTAAGAAGTAAAACTTGATTGATATATGCTTAGTCTTAGAGTGTAGCATCAGATTCTTTGATATGTTAATTTCACTTGAGTTGTCATAGTATATGGCAATAGGTTCTTCATATACTACTCTAATATCTTTCAACATCTATTTCATCCACATTACTTGAGTATAGTTATGTGTAGCAGCAATATACTCTGCCTCAGTAGTAGATAGAGAAATGGAATTCTATTTTTACTCAACCAAGACACCAACATCTTCCCTAGGAAGAAGGCACCACCACTAGTACTCTTCCTATCATCTACATCTCCTACCCAATCTGTATCAGTCTATGCAGTCAAAGTAAGATCATCATCCTTAGGATACCAAAGTCCAAAATCAATTGTTCCTTTTAGATATCTAAAGATTCTATTTACAATAGTCACATGAGATTCTTTTGGATCAACCTGAAATCTAGCAACCATAAATACAACATTCATAATGTCTGGTCTGGTCTGAGTTAAGTAGAGAAATCCACCAATCATTGACCTATATCTTGTTTGATTTTCCTTAGGAGAATCATCATTCTAAGTTAACTTGCATCTGGTTACCATGGGAGTACCAACAGGCTTTGAGTTTTCCATTCCAAACTTCTTCAATAGTTCTCTCTCATATTTGGACTGAGATATGAAAATTCCCTTGTTTAACTGAGTAACTTACAGTAATCCTAGAAAGAACTTCACCTCTCCAATCATACTCATCTCAAATTCATTCTTCATTTCATCAGCAAACTTCATACATAGATTATCATCTCCTCCAAAAATAATGTCATCAACAAAGACCTCAATAATCAACTCTTTGTCATGATCCAACTTGAAATGCAAATTGTTGTTAGTAGTACCTTTATTTAATCCAAGATTTAGTAAATATTTATCTAGTTTAGCATACCAAGCTTTGGGGGCTTGCTTGAGTCAATATAAAGCTTTCTTTAATCAAAAAACCATTTCTTCCTTATCAGTTAGTTGAAATCCATCTGGTTGTTCAATATATACTTCTTTTTCTAGCTCACCATTTAGAAAAGCTGACTTTACATCCATTTGATAGACTTTATAGTTCTTATATGTAGCATAAACAAGAAATAATCTAATAGTTTCAATTCTTACAACAAGGGCAAAGGTTTCTTAAAAATAAATACCTTCCATTTGTGAATACCCTTTATATACCATCCTTGCTTTATTCCAGAACATTTCACCTTGTTCATTCAGCTTATTCTGAAATACCCATTTAGTACCAATCGCATTTTTGTCTTTAGGTCTGGGAACAAGTACCCATGTATCATTCTTTTCAATCTACATTAGTTCTTTCACAGCTTCCATCCAGTATTCATGATTGCAAGCTTCATTGACATCTTTAGGTTCAATCTTGGAAATTAGGTAATACTCTTCTACTATCTTTCTTCTAGTCTGTACACCTTTATTCTTGTCTCCTATAATTTTATTTTCATAATGATTTAGCTTTACATACCTTGGAACTTTGGAACTCTCTCGAGCTTCTAACTCTTTTGTTCTTTCTTCTGCACTTGCACTTGTCTCTCCTTCCTGACTTACTTGATTTACTAGAACAAATTTCAAAGTTGTTTTACTAGAAAATATGGCACAATTTGAAGTTGATTCTATTTTTGAGCATTCTTCCCTTTGTTTGTGTTGTCTTCTTGGTCATCTAAATCATATCCACAATATCTAGATGATCTAGCAGATTCCTCATCAACTCTGACATTTGTACTTTCAACCATTTTTTTCAATCTTCTGTTATAGCACTGGTAGGCCTTTCTTTTAGTAGAGTAAACTAGAAAGATTCCTTCATCACTTCTTGCATCAAACTTTCCTATATCCTCATCTCTCTTGATATAACACTTGCTTCCAAAGATCTTGAAATATCTAACAATAGGCTTATAACGAAACCATAGTTCAAAAGGAGTCTTACCAAAATTACCACTGACATTTACCCAGTTCAAAGTGTACACAACGGTGCTTAAAGCTTCACTCCAATAGATGTGAAGCACATTTCCTTCTATCATAATTATTCTAGCAACATCCAAAATTGTTTTATTTTTTCTCTCTACAACTCCATTCTATTGAGGGGTTCAGGGAGCAGATAACTATCTTCTGATTCCATTCTCTTCACAAAAGGAATTGAACTCCCTGGAGGTGAACTCACCACCTCTATCTAGGACCTTAAGCATTTGATTTTAAAACCTTTCTCATTCTCTACCATAGATTTGAAACTTTTGAACTTTTCTAATGCTTCACATTTTTCTCTTAAGAAAGCAACCCATATCAGCCTAGAATAATCATCAATAAGCAACATAAATTACCTTTCTCCATGAAGACTTCTAACTCTGAAGGGACCACATAGATTAGTATGTACCATCTCTATTAATCCATTTGTATGATGTTGTTTTCTCTGAAAAAGAAACTCTAGTCTATTTTCCCATCTGACATTCCTTGCAAATTATGTTAGCAGGATTCACTAGCTTAGGTAGATCTCTTACTGCTTGAGTGGAACTTACTTTGATAATGTTATTAAAATTAACATGACATAGCCTTCTATGCCATAACTAGCTTTCATCTACTTGAGAAATTAAACAACTTTCACTCACAACATTCAGGTGAAAAATATTATCTTCTATCTTTTTACCTTAAGCAATTACTTTTCCAAATCTTCCAAGTATCCTACATCTTCCATCTTTGAACTAAAGATCATAACCCTTGTCCACCATTTTTCCAACACTCAATAAGTTGTGCTTCAAGCCTTCAACATAAAGAACATCATTAGTGTTATGCTTACCACCAAGACAAATAGATCCTCTGCCACAAATCACACCAACATTGTTATCTCCAAATCTTACAACCCCACCATCATATTTCTCTAGAGTTACAAATTTTCTTTTGTCACTAGTCATATGATGTGAGCATCCGTTGTCAATAACCCACTCATCCTTTTCTTCAGTTTAGGCTACAAGGGCTTTCTCAACTTTAGTAGATTTAGTAGCCACTAGACCATTTTCCTTTATAGAAAGGAACACCCATTCATCCTCATTTCCATTATCTTTATCAAACTCATCATCAGTCACTCCTTCAACATAGTAACATTTCTTTTGGAATCTAGATTTTGTAGGCTTAGATCTAGGAACTCTTTTAGGACACCTTGATGCAAAATGACCTATTTTACTACAAGAAAAACATTTAATGGGAAACACTCCTTTATACTTACCTTGTCCTCTACCTTCTTTCTTCACAATTAGTGATTCCAATTCTTCTACCTCTCTTTCTTCATCTTCAAGCTATTTCAATTCTTCATCATACTTGGATGACTTTCTAGAACACCCTCCTGAATCATATCTTTTCTTGTTTCTTCCAAATACAATAGTCTTGAATGCAGATTCAGTCTTGGAAATAGATTCACCAAATTCACTCAACTCAAAGGCATCAAGTTTACCAATCAGTGTATCTCTTGTCATATTCATCAATGATCCAGTTTCTTCAATAGCATGAGCCTTTTCTTTATAAGAGGGGGACAATGATCTGATCACTTTAGCTACAATTTTCTTCCTCTTCCAGGGTACCACTAACACATCTAATACCCATCACTAGTTCATTTATTCTCTGCATGAAAGAAGAAATATTTTCATCTTCACCCATCTTCAAAATTTCATACTTTCCTTTCAAACTCTATAGCTTAGCCATCTTCACATGTACACCTTCTTCATAAAAAGTTTCTAACTTCATCCAAATATCACATGAGTTGTCTTCATACCTATCACATTTTTTTATTTTTGAATTTGTTAGAGTGCTCAGCAAAGCTTCCATAGCTGTGACATTATTATTAGCCTCTTTAATCTCATCAGCAGTGGAAGGACCATTCTAAGAAATAACATATGGATTCTTTGTAATCTTCTAGCAGGGTTCTCCAATACACCTCAAATGACATTCCATCCTGTATTTCCACAATGAGTACTTTGTTCCATCGAATCTAGGACTATCCTTCTTGTATGATGTCATCTCGGACCACCTCAAGCTTTTAAACTTCTTCAGAGGAACCTACTCTAATAACAATTGTTCAAAAAACAAGGGAAGGAAACTGAGAGGGGGAGGTGAATCAATTGTCACAAAATATTTAAAATTTTCAAAGTTAACATCAGATCATATGAATGAACAATAAACCATAAACAATAAATACATCAAAAGCACAAAGAACACCAAGATTTTTTTATGTTGAAACCCTGTTAGGGGAAAAACCACAGTGGATGTTAGTCCACAATATTATACCCTATTAAAAGTATAATGAGAATAATAATGGGAATGAACATGCATTCAAGAACACTGCCTAGTGCTCATTTCCCAAAAATAAATAGTAATTTGGATTAGATCCACAAGGTGTGAATTGAGAAAATAGCTTCTACACAAGCTTGATTACATTTCCAGTTAAGCATGTAAAACCTTATTCACACTTCACTCAACCTTCTTCTCACTGTGCTCTGCAATCAAATGATTAGATCAATATTCACACACTTTCTCTTTCTCTAGATTTCCTTTTCTTTCACACATACACTAACACACTAAATTCTCTTAAACAATTACTCTTATATATCCACAACATGAAATACATCAACAACTTAGTTGGCCAAAAATATAAAACATATTTGCAATGTCAGCCCAAGTTTACAAATAAAATTTAATGTGAATCATACACCATTAGCTAATGTTATGATATGACCCAAAACAATATCCTCAAGCACGCCAAATATTCAAATTTTAATCTTCAAGGATCTGCAATGCATTACAACTATCATGTTGTCCAAGAACATGAAAACTCGAACACACATGAGAAAAATCTTCGACCACGAACACACTAATCAACGCGAACGTATAAAAATAATAGAGAATGATCTAGAATCATCCACAAACAATCAGAACTAATAGAGAGGCATCTGCAACAACAAAAATTATCAGAATCACATAAATTTCAATCAAGAACACTAACAGAGACCACATAAACACTATCAGAACACAATTGTTCATAGCACAAACAAATCTTCACGTGGACCTCTGAAACTTCCAGTAGATGAACTAGATACTCTCAGCAAAAAACTCTTTAGTCCATAACAACTGATCTTCAATGTACAGAACAAAACACCTTCATGACCTTTATTGTTCCACTCGCAATCAACAACTCTGTAATTCTTCCTTCAACAATTTTCTCAATATCCTCGACATATACATCCTTCAATACAATAATGCTAGTAGTGTTGACATCAATGATAACCACATATCAGCAACACATCCACAACATCCAACACATAACCTTCAAAACTTAGTATCAATTTCTATAGTTTTTTCTGGGTGTTTTATAGTTTCTACCACTAGATATGTAAAAAAATAGTGAGGATGTATAGGTCTAAACAAATATTATATTGTATACTTCTAGATATTTCTCGAAACTAGATATTACATATAATCACCAAATTCCAAAAAATAGTTTGGCATAAACTTAATAGAGCTAACCATTGTTGCCTTCAAAATCTTGCATATTGGAACTATCTGCATTGGGTAAGACATCTTCATTCCCTTAGTGTCCTATAGCTTGTGGTCCCTTAGGTCCTTTTTATCCTAGAGCTATGTTCTTAAAGGCTCTTTGGAACCCATTCAAGTCCCTTAGAAATGCTTCAGCCTCCTCATGATTATCGTGGTGTGCATTTCCACACCTCACTTCCTCCCTATTGATTATCACTATACCCTCCTTGACTAGTCTCCAAAATTTGTTCATTGAGATCTCCAAGTTCACTATGAACTATAAAATGATGTAATGGACTATGAATATTTTAGAAGACTTAGTAAGCAAACTCCTAGTTCCCTTATATTTATCCTCATTCCTTGCTTTCTAGATGTGCCATAGTATTTCACTAGACAAACAATCCCAAAATCGTAAATAATTTATTTTTTTAGCTTCATATCATTAATTATCACTTTATTCCAGATAAATCTATCATCTTTATCCCAAATACAAAGATCATTGCAGAAGATTTTCTAGATTTCTTTCACATAAAATCAATTAAAAAAATTATTGATAGATTTAGGAGTTCTACAAATGCTACAAATATCCACATCATTAAAATTTGTTTTGAAAGGAACTTTATGTAGAGTGATTAGCGATCTAAAACAAACCTTCTTGGTATTTTTGACATTATGCCATAAATTATCAAAAAAATTATGCCATTGTTTAATAGAAAGGGAGACATTCCAGCATTCATTGAGATGATTAGTAATAGAGACATAATTAGTTAGGGTTTTATAAATTATTTTAGCTTTTATACTTGGTAGGGTCAAGCAAGCTTTCCAAATGAGGTCCTTAAATAAATCAAGTTTCTTATCCATACAATTGAGTAAGTTGACCCCTTTACATGCCTCTTGAATGGTGTTAGAAGTTCTCATGCTTGAATCAAGCAAGGAGAACTCAGGAGATAGGTTGCTCCAACTTTTGATTTGGTGATTATGAAGAATATCTTTGAAGGTAAGATTGTGTTTTTAATCCCACTTCTTATCAAAGCACCCTTGCAGCATGTGTTATGGTGTGACACCATGTATTAGAGATCTCTAAAACCTTGGTGAGAAGCTATTTTTTAAACTATTGCCTCGAGATCTTCTATCTTAGCTACCCCTTGCATTTTCTTTGCCACCTTGATAATATTTCCTCCAACATTTTAGTGTCTTCCCTTATATATTTAAGGGTTATGGTATCCATCTCCTCTACAAATAAGTCTTTGTCAAGATTCTTTCTAGGAGTCACTGTATTCCTTACTTTACCTCTTGTTGAACCCTTTATCATGATGCTACCAAAATGGTTTTCACAATAACTTACTCAAAATAGATCAAATTTTTCTATTTTTTTATTGTAACTTATTTAGGCCTAGATATCACCTTTTAGAAAATATACAAGAATTTAATTTATTTGTAACCTTGGGAGAAAACTTTTTGGAAACCCTAATTTCACATTAAACCCTTCAATTTTTCTCCTAACCACCTCAAATATATACTATAACAACTTCAATATGTCCTTGATCAACCATCTAGATCAATTTTTTGTATTAGTAATAATGGATCAACAATATAAATAAATTTTAATGTCAACATAGTATTCAACACTTAGTGTCACTACCAATATATCTTACTTTCAACATAGCCTTCAAAACTTAATATCATTGTCTATAGTTTTTTCCTGGTGTTTTATAATTTTTATCACTAGATATGCACAAAAATAGAGCATGTACAGGTCTAAAAAACTATTATAGTGTATACTTCTAGATATTACATATAATCACCAATTTCCAAAAAATAGTCATTAATAAACTTAATAGAGTTTACCATTGCTTCCTTCAAAATCCTACATATTGTACCTATCTGCATTGGGTAAGGCATCTTCATTCCCTTGGTGTCCTACAACTTGTGGCCCTCTAGGTAGTTTTTCTCCTAGATCTGTGTTGTTAAAGGCTCTCTAGAACTCATTCAAGGCCCTTAGAAATGCTTCAACCTCCTCATGATTACAGTGGTGTGTATGTCCACACCTCACTTCCCCCTTGTTGATTATCTCTGCACCCTCCTTGACTAGTCTCCAAAATTTGTTCATTGAAACCTCCAAGTGCACTATGGCCTACAAAATAATGTTATGGAATGTGAGACTTTTGGAAGAATCGGTAAGCAACCTCCTAGTTCCCATAAATTTATCCTCACTCCCTGCTTTCTAGATGTGCCATAATATTTCAATAGAAAAATAATCCCTAAATAGTTTATAATCTTTATTCAGCTTCATATCATCAATTATTAGTTTATTCCAAATAAATCTATCATCTTTATCCCAAGTACAAAGATCATTACAAAATATTTTCTAGATTTCTTTCACATAAAATCAATACAAAAAATATTCTTTCAATAGATTCAAGAGTTCTACAAATGCTATAGATATCCATATCATTAACATTTGTTTTCAAAGGAGTTTTATGTAGAGTGATTAGCCATCTAAAATAATCCTTCTTGGGCTCTTTGACATTATGCCATAAATTATTGAAAATTTTATGCTATTGATTAAGAGAAAGAGAGAGATTCCAACATTCATTAAGATGATCAGTAATAGAAACATCATTAGTTATGGTTTTAGGAATTGTTTTAGTTTTTATATTAGGTAGGGCTAAGCCATCTTTCCAAATGAGATCCTTAAATAAATCAAGTTTCTTATCCATGCAATTGAGGAAACTGACCCCTTTGCATGCCTCTTGAATGGTGTTATAAGTTCTCATGCTTGAATTAGGCAAGGAGAACTTAGAACATAGTATGCTCCAACTTTTGATTTGTCCATTATGAAGAATATCTTTGAAGTTAAGAATGTCTTTTTTATCCCACTTCTTAGTAGAGCACCCTTGCAGCAAAGTAAGGGGCTTATATTTGTGCTTCCGATTCCACCATATGCAGGTATAGGTAAGTGACAATTATTATTGTTACTTAAGGCTATTTTACCATTATTTAACATCAAGTATTATGCTTAACTAACTCCCATGCCTTCTACAAGCTCTTGAAGACTAGGTAACTTGTAGGATCCATAGGGTGTTTGCTAATGAGAATATCACTAATAGAAAGCAATTTCCAATCCTTCTCTAATCTATGGGTGGAGAGTTTGTTGTTGTTCCTTATTATAACCTTCCAAGGTTCATTTCTAGCCAGGGCCTTTACAATCCATTTGATTTCCAAGGCCATTACATGTAGTCTTATGTCCTTTAAACCAATTCCTCCTTGCATTTTATCAATGCAACACCACTCCCATTTCACTGAATGTTTTTTCCTTTTGCCTCTCCCATCTAAACAAAGGAAATTTCTAATTATTTAATTAATTTCATTGACTTGATAACTACTAAAGAACCATACTGAAGAAAAATATATATGTTGTAGGAGGAGATGACTTTTTGGAAAACTTGTATTCTTCCAGCCAAAGAAAGGTATTGCTTGTTCTAGCTTTCATTTTTTTTTCAATTTTTGTCTTGATCCATAACCACATTTCTTTCATATTAGGACTGATAGCAAATAAGATCCCAAGATATCTAACTTGTTTATTGGGGTCACCCCATTAGAACTCATAGTCCTTGATCCACTCAGGTGGGGATTCCTACCAATCGAGAATACATAAATGGAATTTGAGATTTTCTCCCCTGATTCCTAATAGAACAATGCTATTTTTTCCATTAATGAATGCATATTTCCTTCCTCAAGTTACAATAATATGGTCATGTCATCAGTAAGTGGAACTTTTAATACTTCACTTTGTCCTGGGAGTCTTATGCCTCTAACCTTAGGTGTCATAGTGTGCTCCCTTAATAAATAGTGCAAGACATCAAAGGTAATAACAAAAAGGGTTGGTGCCAATGGAAACCCTTACCTAATGGATATTTCAAGATTAAATTTCTCTAAGAGAGACCCATCTACATCCACCTGTGCAACATCTTTCAAGAGGGTGTCAACCAGTTTGCAAAATTCATTGGGAAATTTAAAGGCCTCATTGGTGTTTTTTAGAAAGGTCCATTTAACCTTATTATATGATTTTTCAAAATCTAGGAGGATCATGGCAACATTATAGATGGATATCCTTTCCAATTCCATGGATTCTCAACTTGTAATTAGATTTTCAAATATGTATCTCCCTTAATGAAGCCAATATGGGTGTTGCAAATGAACTTTGGGAGAATATTGAGAATTTGAAAACAAATATTTATAGACTTGGGAGTGAATTTTATAAATCCTTTTTATATAGTCTAGATGACCTCAAATTTCTAATTTATCAACTTCAATATGTCCCTGATCAATTCTCCAAAAATAAGAACAAAATTTACTAAAATGAGAGAGATATGTGTTTCACAAATTGACCTACTAAATAAAAAAGTTGCATTATTTCTTATTTTTTAAATGTCAAGATTATGCTCTAATATGAGTCATAATGAAATGAATTGCACATGAGAATAATATAATAGAGAATATGTTGCGAATACATGATAATTCTTGAGAATAATAAGCCATTTCAAGGGGGGAAATTCTAAAAGTTGATTTCATAATGATATATTAAGATGAGGATTAGAAGCATGACTAACTATGAAGATATGTTGTTGAAGGTCTACAATATATCTTATGATCTCTCCTATTGTTCCTGATGAATTATGTGTTGTTGAAAGGAAGTTATGGCCTTCGCAAGTTGCTTAAGTGTTTTTGGTTCAAGAAGATGTGGTGAAGTCTGTCTAGGAGAATACTTTGCATTCCTCCACTATTGATGCTTTGGTCTTGTAGTTTGGTAGTCAATGTCATTTTTTTTGGAAGTCGCACTCTTATCTTTTCAAGTCACTTGTGTTTCCAAGGAAATCTCTATGAATTGGTGAAGGTAGGTAATCTTTTTGGTTGTCCAAACTAGTCCAGGGAAATCTCTGCATTTCTTTGTATTGTTGTCTCTGCTCTTATGGTTTAGTGAATTTGTGCTAGAAAATTGTGTAGTGTCTCAGTTCTAATTTCATGTGTACTTGAAGTGGTTTAAAACTTGATATGTTAATGATATGTCATGATTAAACATTTTCTGTTTATGGAATACTTGTTTTTGTTCTTGTTTGATCTATAGTGGCTATTGGTGGCATAAAAGTATACAAGAAGTGCATGAAATTGTTGTTGGATGTTTAGTGGACATCCCCATGTGATCTACATGCTACAAATTATTTGCTTTGGTGTCACATTATGTCTTGAGTTATATTTTGGGCTATTTGTGGATATATGGTTGACATGGCTTGTTGCTTTTCTTGTGTCATGTGCTTGGGGGGCTCTGCTAGCAATGGAAAATGTGTTGTTGTAGATTTGGGTTGTGACCTATCCTTCTTGGGACTGCATCATGTTAATTCAAAATCAAGTATACTTATGGGCCAATTGGTTATGCACTTCAATGTTTCATCAAAATGTTTCCTTGATGCCAACTTACTTTAATGTGTTCTTGCATTTAAATGGTTTTGGATCACATTGGAAGAAGTGTTAATATTTTTTTGGTCCTCTATCTTTTGGATAGGAATGCATTATGTTTTAGTGGCTAGCGAATTGAATTCATTGTTTTATCCTCTTCTCGGCCTACCTAATTGAAGTTTTGAAGTGTTGTGGTGGAAATAAATGCAAGATCATTTTGGATGCAACATCATGGAGAAGTGTACAAGGGTAAAGAAGTGCATGTGTAAATTGTATTGAATATCTAGTAGTGATAGTGCTAAAGTGTTTGAAAGGAAATATCAATTGTGTTATAATGCCTCAACCAATAGAGTGTTGTATTTGAAATCATTGTAATTCTTTCTAAATCATGTTGTATGCTACTTTGAGATACTGAATCTCATCAATTCCCTATATCTTGCTCCTAAAGCCATGGTATCTTCAGTTTTACAAGTCACTTGTATCTTGCTCCAAAGGAAATGGGCCTTCTTGCAAGTCTTTTTGGAAGTAAGCCTTTATTTTAAGTCAACTCTCACCGTGGTTTTTCCCTCATTGGGTTATCCATGTAAATATGGTGTTCTCCTCATACATGTGTGTGTTCTTTGTTTCTCATTGCTGCTAATTTGGTTAGAAGTATAATTAATATAACTTTCATTATTTAAGAAGTGTTGAAGTTAAGGATTAAAAACTATTATATCATTCTTCGTTACTACTCTGTGTAAAGGTTTCTTGATCTGTTAAAGAAGGCTGTCTTATGTTGAAAGAGTTAAGTTCTAGAAGGCATTAAGTTTTAATAATATAGATTCACCCCCATCTCAATCTCCGAACGTGTTCAACAATTATATTCAAATTGTATAATATTAAATGTATTCCTTTGTTATATTCATATTTATATTTTTGTTACCACTTAGCTACTACATCAAATTCCTTTCTTATATATCTTCCTTTTTTTCTATCTTCTATGTGTATCTATTGTCTCTTTTATCTTTATTAAATCCCTTTCTCAGTGACTAAATCTTTATTGAGTAGCATACTTATTCTTGTTTCATATTTATAGTAGAACCTTCCGTTTTACTAAAGTATAGTCAAAAGGATGCATTTATTTTTCTTTTGCCTTGGAAACTAGCACAATCTCTTTGTAGTCAGTAAATATTTCTTTATTTTTATGTCTATCTTTTCAACAACCTTCACTTTGAGGTGCATGTGAATCTAATACAAGTATATATGTCAACTTATATGGTTATTCTCAATCAACTTAAGAAAGTAAATATTTAGATATTCTAATAGGATGTTTGGTCCGTCTAATGTAATAGGAGATTCTTTGATTCTTTGTGTATTATTCTCCTTAGTGTGATAAACATATAGGAACTTACAAAATAAATAAAATATGTCATAAGTATATTTTATCACATAAGTGAAATATGGTTGTGCTCCAAGATGGGGGACAAAAAAGTCACCAAAAATGAAATATAAACCTCATAAAGTGTAAGTATCAACTTCTAAGAAAATTAAATATCTTTAGTAGGATTGGAATATATTTTTTTGAAGCTTGAGAGTTGAAATTACAATTAAGGTGCACATCCACATTTTCTACGCAAAATAAAGTAATGCAAAAATTATTCATTAAAATTTTTACATGTTATAAATTAAAATTAAATGAAGCTAGTACAAAATATAAAATCCACATCTTAACTTTGTAACCATACACATTTTTCTATATTTTCAATAAATTAAGATATTTATTTTAATTTTATTTTAAATATTGGACTTCATATTCTTCAAACATATATGTATTATTTTTAATTCATTATATTTTACCTACTCATCTAAATTTTTAAAAAATATTCTACCCTTCATTCTATATATACATTAAGAAAATAATATTTTGTAGATGGTATGTGATGTGAACACTTAGTTGTATGGTTGTTTGGATGAATCCACATCAAAAAAAATCATATTAAAATATTCACTAAAGAATGTTGCACTTGTGATAGTAGGTGCTAGCTATCTTTCAACCAACTAGACTTGAAAAATACTTAAAATAACAAAAAATGGTTGAATGGACAACAAATGTTATGTTATATTTTATTGATAAAAAATAGGAATGTTTTATTTTAATTTACAACTTGACCCTTTTTATCTCAACTATTGTTTAAAATTCTTTGTAGTTTATAAACTAGATTTGGAATACTCATTTTTGTACTAATTCTATTCTCAAATTTTTAATGCAGATATCTTAAATTACTTGTTAAATGTTAAGGTTAGCCAATTTTCAAGAAAAAACAACCAATTTGGACTCTTTCTATCCTCCATTTTTGTTTGCATACCGAAATGCTCAAATAACTAGTAGTTTCATTTATTTATGAAAAATATAAAACTAGACAAAGAGATAATGGAAATTAGAGATTTTTCGGCATACAAAAAATTCTCCACCAACAATTCACCGATGGAAAATTCACTACCAACAATTCACCATGAGAAAATTCACCACCATGACAATTCACCGCATGAAAAATCAATTGCATGAATTCTTGGCAGTTAATTTTCCATGGTAGTGAATTTTCGTGTGGTGAATTGTTGATGGTGAATTTTCCGTCGGTGAATTGTTGGCAGTGAATTTTCCTAGAGCCATATTTGTCATGTATACAAAGTCATCCAATGATACCTTTCTAAATGTAGCAATGGAATATGACATGTGTGATATGGCAATGCATCAACACTCAAAATGAGAAAATGTTAGATACCACTTTTGATTCATAATGTGTTCACCAAATGTGTAAAAAATCAAGGATTGTTTTTCGAAAGAAAAAAAATAAAATAATATTATGAGTATGAAAATCAATTACCCTAATTTAGGGTTATGATATATTATGTAATAGATTTGAAACTTAAAAATAAATGTAAATAAAAATATTCAGCTAATTTTGATGGTCGATAGATAGTTGTCCATGTTTCAATCATAATTTTTGAGCTATACCTTGGAATTATGAATTCTTGCATGTGTTACAAGTAGAACACTTTTTAGTTCCTGCCAGGGAAATATGGGCACGGCCAAAACTTAACTAGCTATTAATAATTATCTTTTTAACCAATAAGAGCTCAAGCATTTTTTCTATTTGATTTTTTTTTATCTATTATCAATGTATACATGCCAATTATATAACAAAAAATATTTCAAAATTCAATTCTCTTCAATCTAATTGGTAGACAAATTTCACCTGATATAAGCAATTAATGCACTTCCATTACTTCCATTACTTCCATTTCATGACTGCCACAATGAACATAATCAAAAAAATATATTTACTTGTTTATTAAAGTTATTCTTTAAATAAAATTGGTGTCTTAGACATCTTTTACATTAATTTTTCTAATAATAGGTAGATTAGTCTATAAATATTAAAAATACTTTTTATTGAATGCATGTACCGATCTTACATGATTAAAATCAAAATTTATGTCCATGTTTTTATATAGTAAAAAAATAGTTTACTCTTAAGTGAATAAATAACTATATGTTGTTCTCCCATTTATTCACTTTTTTATAAATAGATATTAATATTTAATATTTAAATGCATCTATCTATCTATTTAAATAAATCTATAATAAATATAAATTTGATACACAATTTATTTCATTTATGAAAGTAAAAATAAAATTTATAATTTGGTAGCTAATATGGTTGTAGAAATAAAATTTATAGGTATACTAGTCTATAAATATTAATAACTAATTTTCATTAAATGCATCTACCTATCTTAAGTTATTAAACAAAAAAAATTTATATCCATATTTTTATAAAGTAAAAAAATAGTTTACTATTAAGTGAATAAATAACTATATGTTATTTTCCCATTTATTGACTTGTCTATACATAGATATTGATATTTAATATTTATTTCATTATGTCAAAGACGTTTTACAATGCCATTTGGGTGTGTTAAAAAAAACTCTACCTTAAATCAAGGAGATTTCTTGAAATCGTCACCCTTTATTTTTTTTAATGTCAATCTTCAAATTCGAAGAAAACCTAATTTATTTTTTAATATTTATTGTATGATAAATAAACTAAAATCTCTTAATAACCTCTCCATATTAACACATTCACTAAACACATAACTATTCGTATTTAAACTAAAAGCTTTTAATAACCTTTCCACATTAACACATCCACTACACAAAGGCATCAATG
The DNA here is from genome assembly GCA_007258455.2 of Sequoia sempervirens. Lineage (NCBI taxonomy): Eukaryota > Viridiplantae > Streptophyta > Pinopsida > Cupressales > Cupressaceae > Sequoia > Sequoia sempervirens. The sequence continues at coordinate 91,679,216 of VDFB02353493.1, read as the reverse complement.
TCCTTAAATCTCACCGAATATTTACATGAATAGTAAATATTGAATTATGAGAGTGGAGAGGTAGGTAGTGGCTGACGAGGCAATGGTTGGAATTACTCACCGAATATTTATGTGAATAGTATATATTGAATTATGAGAGTGGAGAGGTAGGTAGTGGCTAATGAGGCAACAACTAGAATTACACAACTAACGAGAGTGGAGTATGTAGTTTGAATGGTAATTGTTAGTTAATGCTACATAATTCTATTTTGCTACATTAAATTATTAAATTTGGAGAATCTTTGAGCATAAGGATTTCAACAAGTAGAATTTGAGTTCTAAATTTTATTTCCTTTATCTTTTTTTCCAACGATTTTCCGGCAACAAATTTGTTTGAAACTCCCACAGGTTGTGCCATTGGTAAGATCTAATCGTACTTAACTTTCTCTTAGCAGATTTTCTTAATTAAATTTGAGAATATTTTATACATTTGAGGATGAAATCAGGGGAAAATCAATATGCTAACATGAATTTCAATAGATTTGGAAAATCAATAGTTCAAAATTCTTGTAGTTCAATGGAATCATTTATATTTTAAGTGAGGCAAAAATTTAATGATTCACCATATTTTCAAGATAGTTAATCTGCGTAAATTTTTGAAAACTTATGAATTTATTTCGATAATGCTAGATGAAATGACAATTGTTGAAATATTTGAAGAACTTTCTTCATTTTTGACCTGATAGTTTTATGAGAAGAAATAGATAATGGTATACAACATTTCATTAGATTAACTGATTGTAGTGAATTTTTGAGATTGTGTTTACAGACAGAGCTTTGAGTTTTCTAAATTTGCAACCAGACATTTTGGTGGTAAGTACATGAATCTCCTCCATAGCCAGACTGAGGAAAAAAAATAGTGTTTACTTCTAAGAGGATAGTGCATAATTTCTTTTTGCATTTTTATGATTAAATTAAATATTTTGGCTTCTTGCAACATATATGTTTTCTCAATAAAATTGTGGTAAATTTTTGAATAGTATGTATTAATATGTAGGAAGAAGAAGTGAATAGTAGATTTTGTAAGAATTCATAGGGAGATCCTTTAAAAACATTGGAGTTATTTCCTTTACCCAGGCCTGCAACTTGTTTGTGGGATACATTGTTGATTTCAAATTGGTGAAAATTTACAATTTTGAGGGCATTGCACTCTTGAGTGTGTTGAATGCAGTATTGCATCCAATTCCAACACATTTATCATGTCTAATTAAGTTTGAACCTAGGGTGCTATTTTCGAATCCCAGTAACATTCATCACTTGAACTCATTCCATCTGATATGTTGGTTAATATATTTTCATATAATTTTCCTTTTAAAGTATGTCTTGTCATTCTAGGTTAATGTTTTTATTGTTTTGTGGTTTTATTTATTTATTTTTAAATCATTCATAATATTTATCACAATAAATGGAACTTAGGTTTTTGGCTGATTTAATGAGGATTCTTTATTATTTTTTGATAAAGTTTTTTGTTGCTCTCTATGAGATTGTAGTCCATTTTATTAAGGTCTTCTATTGTTTATTTATTAATAATATTTCTTACCATTCTATTATAAGATTATTGTCATCGTATTGTGATGTTGTTATGTTCTCCAAAGTTTGTATAAGATATTTATTTTATTGTTATGTAGGAGGATGGTCTGGAATGTTGTGTAGTTTCTAGGCTATCTTTTTATTTGCTTATGGTTTGACATAATATTTATGTTCATCTTTTAGGAAAGTTAGGTTGGGTTTGGCATTGGTGTTGTGTTTGTTGATTTGTGATTTGGAAAGTTTAAAAACTCAATTTATGTAAACCTTTTCGAATAATACAATGAATGATGATGCCACTCTTATTGTATATGATGCAACTAAAGAATTTAAAATATATATATATAAATATTACTATCATTTTGGATTCCTGCAATCGATATCTCTCGACATTTAATATATAGACTATGTAATAGGATAGGTATGCTAGTTTATAAAAGTGGGAATAATGACCTAATTAACACAAGCGCCTCCAAATTGATATATTGATTTATTTTAGATAGATATATACTAAATATAAAATAAATAAACAATTTATCTTCATTTAAAAATAAATAAATAGTATAATCTATTTATGTCTTTTTAGATAGATATTTAAGATATGTAAGATATCTATATAAAATTTAAAGTAAATAAATAATTTAGTTTTAAAATTTAAAATAATGAAATACAAATAAAATGTATAATCTGTTTTTTTATTTTATCTTTTTGATACGCAAGATTAATCTATTTATTAAATTTGCAGACACACAAATATGCCTACATGTCAATCCAATAGTTTAATCAAATAACCTTCATTTCATCCTTCAAATTAAATAAATCCACTTCATCATTACATCATTTAAATAAATCAATTAAATCCTCACATTTTATTAATTAACCTTTATCTTGCATCATCCTTTAATTAACTAAGCTAAACTTTATTTAATTAAAATCCTAAAGTCATATTTCTCCCTCTTGATTTAAATAAATCAAATATTCAAGTCAAAAGGGTCAAAACATCCTAATCATCATTAAGCTAATCTAATCCTAATTAACCTAACCTAACCACCCATGACATCCTCTAGCGTTTCCCATTTGCACAAATAAATCAATTTATTGATTTATTAAAATCCTTATTTTCTTTCAACTTGGCATAAACATAGAATATTCCCTCAAGTTTGAAAATGATGACAAGTTGACTTGTCCCTTCCAACATTGCATTAACTTCTCATTTTCATGTCCCCCACTTAATATTTATATCACAATTTCAAATTTCAAATTTCCCTCTCTTGGGCACATTGGCCAAAACTTGCACATCCCTCAACCTATGGAAAGTTGACAAGTGGCCTCTTTTCATTGGTTTGTTTTTAGTCCCACATTCATCCATTTGGCTATTTCTCTCATCAAAATAATCTATAAATGAGAAGCTTAATTCTTCATCAAATCCTCCACAATCATTCATGTAAAGTCACTCTCTTCAAGAGAACTGATTTTGCCCACCATCACTCCATCTTCAAGGCATTACATCATTTAGCTTATCTATCAAGGATTGGGAAAGGGATATTTTCCACAATAGCACCAATCCACTATGGGATAGGGTTTGATCATGATTTTATGTGCTTGCATTTAATTATCTTTGTTCTATTTAGGTTGCATATTTTAGTATGATCAATTATTTCATAGGGATGCTCTATCTTATTTGCTTGATTCAACTAACAACTCATGTTTTTTTGTTTTTGAGCCAAAATGCAAATTTAGCATCCACATTATGGCACTAGAAGGAGGGCTATTGACAACCAAATGTTTCAAATGATTTATGTTTTGAATCTAAACTTTATTAGAATCACTATTTTGTGAAAACTAACTCTTTCAAATCATTTTTCTTTTGAATATGAATATCCTTTTCCATGAAAAATATTAAAAATAAAAAATAAAAAAATGAACTTTTCCTCTACCCGGATTTATAAGAATACTGATTTTTATGATTATCTCATTCTTGTAGTAGATATTATAGAAATTATCAAGAATCTTATAATCTAAATTTTCTTCCACTTCTAGTTTTATGAATCATATTTCTCTTTAATTTTTGTTTAGCTAAACATTATGAGCTTTTGCTATATTGGTACCATAATCATGTAACTTTCTTTGTTAATGCTGGAAAAAAAATTTAGTCATTTTAAACTGGGAATTTGTGCTCACAAGTCGACTCCCTTATTTTTTTGTTTCTATATGAAGGCATATCTTAGGAGATGCCAGGGAAGGTAGTCAGTACGAGTTCTTGCCTTAATTTCTTTTTAAATCTTTTTCTTAGGTGGAGCACTTCCAATAGATAAGTGTAGTTATTTCTATCATATTTGACAAATCTTTTCTCTGTACATATTGTATCTTTTTTTTTAAATCTCCCAATTGCATCGCTTTGAACACTATCTTTTCTGCATTGGGGCATGGATTTAAGCTTTCCAAATGTGCTAGCTTGAAATTTTTCTCTTTAACATTTATGGTCGCTACCATTTGTGTGCAGGCAGGGAGGATGTTGGAACAAACAAAGAGCCTGTCTCTACACCCGCCAATTGCATTTGCTTGAGTATTTACTCTCCATAAGACCATAGTTTTTTGAAGCATTCTATCAAACAGATTTCATACTATCCATTGAGTATTTAAGGCCATTAGTGTATTGGAGGGGGTCGTGCACAAAATAAAAAGAATCATTCATATCAGAAAAAAACATACCAGCTATTGCCTAGCACTGTATTAATCTTACCTTGACTTTCGGGGTTTTGCATGTGAGTTGAAGTAGCTTGTGTCTGTGTGTATTCCCTATTTTCCTATTTCAATTGCTTTTTCAAGTGGCCTTCTTGAGAATAAAATGGAAATGGCGGTTATGATAGGAGGAGAGCAAGGAAACATCAGAAGGTGGCATTGGGTTATTTCTTCTAACTAAGAAGGGGCGAACCTTCAACCAATTAGTTTTATTACTTTCAAGATACTTCACTATGAGATGCATATTGCAATGCAAACCCTTTCATATTAAGGCAATGGTTATTAACACTCCATTCCTTTTAACACTAGTGTTGGAGAAATTTTGCAGTTGAAGCAGCAGCTCGCCAAATTCAAGAAGTGAAATTATGGAGGGTGTGATTTTTTTGGAGGGAAATGGACGTCTTCATTTCAAAATCATCATGCTAGGAGTATGTTGTAAACCTTGTTGATCTCTTAGTGGTAGCAAGCTTGTGTTGGCCATACTTGTCTTTGATTTGAGTTTTAAGTGTAGTACATAACTCACAAGAGTAAATAATACCATTTGTAGAATAGATGTCTCTGTCCATTAATTATCCATTGAATGCATTTGCTTGTGGTGAGCCTACAATCACTGAAAAATATCCTCGCTGACGCATATTTAATACATTAGCTCTATATTCTTTGTTTTTGTAGAAAGAAAGCTTGTTGGAGAAGGTTCCAGAATAAGACTTTTACACCTATTAGTTGCAATGGATAAAAGCTTTTAAATACTATTTGTTATTCCCAAGGATTGAGATAAATCCATGGGCCTATGCCTGAGAATCCCTCACACCTTTTTCAACAAATCCATTTTGTGCAATATCCTACAATAATCCATTTTAATTAATGCATTATGCTACCTTCTTTCTCACTTTATATCTTGGTTATTATTGCTACTGTCAGAAAATAGTGAATTCATTAGATTGCATGAGTAAAGAAGGAAACTAAAGAATGTGTGGTGTATGCTGGTGACTTTTAAATTTTCAGATTTCTTTATTGCGTAGGAAAATCCTTTGGTATGGTTGATAGCTATAAATTTTCATGGGGCATCATTTAATATCCTCTGGTTTTACATTAACAACATAGGCTGAATACTTATCTTTCTAGAGTTCCTACAATCTGTTGATGCTTGAATGATCTTATACACCATGTCTGACTATTTGCTAAATCTGTGATGAATGATTTGAAAAGATAGGATGCAACAATGAAGAATCCATAATGGTTGAGTAGACCAAGTAGGAGGATAAAAAGACATTCATTCATTATTATATCCTTTCCTTTTTTTTCGCTAACAATAAAATCTTTACTTGCTGCAAATATTGGTTCATGCTTTCAACAAACAACAAATCTTTTTTTGAAATAGATTTTATTCAACTATTAAATACAATTTGTCATTAAATGCCTATCTCTACATCTAATATTACTATTCCTAGTAATTGATTGGTTGCACAAAGTACAAAGTATTTTGCATTTATAAAAGAGCTTTCCATTTGAATAGAGTTTGTTTGTCATTAAATCCATTGGTCGTTGCTAACAGATTTATAAATCTTTTTCCCGAAGGATCTAATCATTATAGAAAGATGGAATCCTAGATTGTTGAGATTAAATTGTTAGCAAGAAAGACTTTTGATCTTTGTTAACAAATTATCCATTTATGGTTAAGATTCACTTTAAAATCTTTGAAAAGTAGGGTTCTTATTAAAGTTAATAACTTAATTCTTACATGATTTTCTTTCTTGATAGGAAAAAAAAGAAGGTACAAGGAAAGCGAAAAGGGAAACAAAGGAAAGCGAAGAATGCACAAGGAAAACAATGACAACGAAGAAGGATAACAAAGAATAACGAAGCATGAAGGGGACAGATTGAAAGATCAAAGTGTTTTGTTTAAACAATTCTCCAAGAAATCATTATTTTTTTGTTCTTAGGACACTAATTTTTGTTTGGTTTTAAAAAGAATATTTCAATTTCTTCTTGCAAAGGTTAAAACAAACTTTAGGATCATAACTTACTATATTTTGTTTCTTGGATTAACAATTGAACAAAGTATCTCTCACTCATCTTTTGGTGCTTAAAAAGAACTGACATTTCTCTTTGTGGACTTAAAAAGAACAAGTGCAACTTTGTTTTTTTGTGAACGCTTACTTAAACTAAAGGCATTGAAAAAGAACGTATGTGCTTCTCTTGCGCTTTATAGCAATCTTGAGAATCAAAAGGCCTTTTTCATGACTTTAGGGTGAGATAAAGCAATCACCTCCACACTTCGATTTGGGTTTAAAATTGAACAAGATCTTGTGCGAGTGTGAGTGGTGGCATTATCACGTATATTCTCTCTTTGTTTCCATCAAAGATTGATCGAGTTACAAATTTTGTCTTTACTCACTTTTGTTTATCCTAGAGGGCTTGCCTTGGGGAAAAAGTACTCACCCAAGGGAACAACTCAACTGGTAACACTCTAAAGCCAAGAGTATTTCCAACTGGGATATAAATGTGTGTATTGGAGTAAATGTCAATATCACATGGTTGATTCTGACAAGATGGATCCGAAAGGGGACTCTTGCCGTATGGGTCAATCTCCATGAATGGAAAGTCCTTATTAAAATCCATGTGCTAGAATTCTCCAAAATCCTTTAATCTATTTGTTGGTGCAAGAATGGTCATTCTAAAGCTGCCCCACACTTTTATGGTCTTTAGTAGAAATGGAAAACATGCCATGGGAGTTTCATGGGTGTTGATGCTTGGCTACCCCATATAAGTGAGTGTCATGGAGGGGAGCCAATGGGGTCAAGCATCTAACCATTCGCTAAAGATAGGCATAGCTAGACTTGTCCAAGTGGGGATCCAAAAAATACTGTATTTCACATCCATAGGGTTGTACTTGTTCTTGTTTGAAAAAATAGTGCTTTGATCGAAAACATTTGAAAACAAACATTCAACATGAGCATCAAATCTCAAACCCTTTAGGAGAAGTAAATATCCTTGAAAAAACTCACATGTTATTGCTTTCCCTTGGGATTCGTATCCTTAGAGGCTTCTAAACATTTGGATTTCATCTCAATTTGCTCCTACTAAAGTAAACTTTAGGAAACCTTTGCCTTGATTTCCTCAATTTCCACATAATGCATTTTGTGGGATGAAAGAAAATTAGGACATTGGACATTCAGTTGAAAACATAATCAAAAAGTTTTTTTGATAAAAATAATCCATTAAGAAAATATTGAATCAATTGGACCCCACACATGTGCTTGGCATCTTTTGGTCATATGGTTTTCTTGCAAACATTGGTCTTTTGATTTTGAATTACTCTTAGAGAAAGGCATGTTCTTCACTATCTTGGCCTAGTAAACAAGTTCTTATTAGGTTTATTTAGGATCAAATCAAACACTTCATCCAAATTCCAAACATTTATCATCCCATCCAACCAAACAACTTTAGAGCTTTGGAAACATCATTCTAGACTTGGGTATATCATCCAACCAAAAAATCACCTTGTTTAGTTAGGAGCATGGGAATGCATCCTTTCTCATACCTCTAATTAAACCAGAAATTCTTTGAACAAGTTCATCCTAAAACAACATCTTACATCTTACGGTTTACAAGTTCATTACCCAAATGAAACCAATCAAAATCGAACCCTAAGTCTAGCATTAATCCAAAGTCCCTAAATGTTCAACACTCATATCATTTCTGCTTTTCATCCTTCATCTCATCATTGGTTCTAAACACCTTAGAGGTCACTTTTGCAACAAGTTCAAAACACAAGGAGAATATGGAATACAAACTTGATCCATACATCATGAGTAATCCAAATCAATTAAACTTTCAAAACCTTACAATGTCGATTGACTATCAAAACTCACACTTATACAATCCATACATGGGATCATTACCTGCTACAAATGTCAATGGCACAAGTGTGAGTATGCCCGAATCAAAGCTTGGAACACGTTTCCTGATGGTAGATCTAAATCCAAACCTACAAGTCTATCAACCGAACAATCAATGCATGAGCCTTCAAACGAACATCGTCATCCCACAAAATCCCTACATGCCAAATGAGAATGTACCAACTACAAGTTTTCCAAACATGAATCCAGAAAACTTTGGGATAAATATGTTTGCAAATCATACAAATGTTGTTCAGAGTCCAAACAAGATGTTAACAACTCCAAGACAAGGTGACACCATGCAAAATCAAAGTTACCTAAATAAAGACAATGTTCAATTTCATCCTATCATGCCAAATCTGAATATCATCCCAAATCAGAACATTGTTCAAAATCAATTTTTCCATGATCCCATTCAAAAACCACAAGTATGCATCCCAAATATGCCTGAACAAAAACCAAATCAACTATATCAAGGGAGTCAAGATTGAAATCAAGATCAAATTTGGCGAGATCAAATTGCTACACTTACCAAAATAGTTGAGTCATTGCGCCAAGAGACATCTCCACCACCATTACCCATATCAACATCATTCCTTGGTTTAGGGCTTCCCCCTTTACCTAGCACCAATCACTCCATCCAATTCAATCCACCTAACACCAATCAAGTAATCACATCAAATCCTTTGAGTATACCATCAACATTGCACCAACAGATGGTATTCAATCAAGAAACAATGTTGATTCCAAAAACTCAAAACATGGTCTCCCAAGGACCTATCACTTTGATCATTCCAAACACCACTATCACGCTAATCACATCTCAACCCATCACTACCATGATCACTCAAAGCATATCTCAACCACTTATCACTACATCCAACATGATTCCAAATCCACCACCACTACCACCAAAACCAAATGCAACAAGACAATATAACATTGTGCTAAAAGCTCACCAGGCCTACCAAAAGTCCATCCAACAATATCTAGCCACGCAACAAGCAACATGAGCTCAACAAGTACAACAAGCCTCTCAAGCTTCCCAAGCCTCTAAAGCTACCCAACAAACACAAAAAATGAGAACTATTGAGAACAAGGATCAAGATCAATCCATCACTGAGCACCTTGAAACTATGTCTACATCATCCAATGATCAAATCAACATATATCAAGAGTCACTTTTCAATCATGATCAAAATCCACCAACCTAGAATGATCCAATCCAAGAAATGCCAACATCACTTATGGTTGAAGACATTGACAAACTCTCGCCCACAATGGTTGAGAACAATGATCAAGATCTCTCCATCGATGAGCACATTGAAGATGTTTCCACCCCATCCGATGATCAAATCACCATACATCAAGAACCACTCTTTAGTGATCTATTTCAAGGAGTGTTAGAGTTATTTGATCCTATTGACATAATCCATGACCCATCGACCAACGATCAGGTTGAAAATGTCTCTACATCACCTAATGAGTTAGAGGACATATCTCAAGAATTTATTCCAAAGCAAGATCAAAATCTTCCACTAAGGTTTAGCAATGGTCCTTTCCAAGACATGTTGACCCCATTTGAACTCATGGTTACAAATACTGAAGGAACTCTGAACTCGACACTTGATCTAAGTCCACTCAAAGATCAAGAGGAATTGAGCCACTTCCCATTCCTAATGACAACATCCAAGAACCCTTTATATGCAATCCATCCTTTGAAATTGACCCATGTCGAAAGCAACTCTGGAATCATTCAAGATCAAGAATTTGTATCTTCAAGATACTACAATAATCTAATGGACACTCTCCTATCTATACAATATGTCGCAAATGATGATCATATCCCCATAACACATATTCCTCCATCTACCCATGAGATGATTTCTGCGGATGGACACGTAGATGATCTTCATTCAAAACATGATTCCTTTACTCTTGATATTATTACACAAAAAGAGCAGGTTATTGATTCCTACAATCAAATAGAGTTGTCAACAACAGTATCAAATATATCACAAATTTAGACTAAGGACATCATTAATAAAGATATCCAACATTATCCACTCAAGGAAACAAGTCAGATAGAACATGATATTCCAGAGTTAGCAAAGCAACAAATGGAAATAACGTCATCTATAGTGGTCATCTATCAGAGAATGCTTATTGAACAAGACATCTCAGAATGGGAAGAATCAAAGAACAAAGGTACTACTTCCACCATACTGGGGGCAACTTCATCTCAAGCAAACATCAACATAGGGAATACGAAGAGTCCTTATGATGAAACTAGTGTCAATACTACAACCAGTCGTGTCACAAATCTTCATCCACCCATCACCCCATCCACGAATTGGGACCAACATCAAAAGAAAGAATTGAATCAAAGTACGAAGAAAGTTATCAAAGAAAAAGAAGTTGAGAAGCATAATGGACAAGTCAAATACAAATGGATACCAAAAAATACAAAGAAAGATCATCCCTATCAAACTCCATTAGTCAAAGAAACTATGGGGAAAAATAAAACAGGGAAAAGTATCCATCAAAGATGTCCACAAAAGAAAAAATAGTCTTTTCAAGTGACGTACAAAGTGTATCAAGTAGTTGGTCCTAATTTCATGCACACTTTCGTATCCACCCATCATTGCTCATCTTCCCAAGTTTGAAGAGTCAAAGATTCCAAGCCGTCAACCAATCCATCTTTTATCCCTAAAAAAACTTCATCCACGCCTCCACGCATGATATCTAATTCTCAAATTGACCATGTATTGGCAACAACCCTTCATCATAAGGATTCTAAAGGTATTCTATCGTGATGTGTGCACCAAGACAAAGTCAACTCTAGTATCAACGAAGCAAATTAGGAATCCCAAAAGTTGCATTCAAGTGCATGTATACTAGCAAAGCAGCTTCTTCAAGTAGGATATTGATGGCACATTATGACAGGGGCATCTACATCAGCAACACCTTGAGATTCAGCATGAGCTTAAAATCTTTCAGAAAAATCAAAAAAATAAAAAACATCAAAAAATATGAAAATCCAAAAAAATCAGAAAAAGGATTAAAAACAGTAAAGAGAAAAAAACAATCCTCTAGTGAAAACCACTTCGGTGGCACTATGAGCAAGACCATGATGAAAACCTGACAAACAGGCATCATGTGTAGAATCGAGCATCTATGTGCGCCAGTCCAGGTGGAAGCATCTCATCCCATCCATAATAAATCCAACATTCCATCCATCTCATCCATAATAAATCCATCTATCAATAAACCATTTATTCAATCCATCTTCATCCATCTACATCCATCATCCAAGTTATCTTGATCTTGATGAAATTTTGGGGCACACTTTATGCTTGCTTATGGTAAACATCATGACATGGGTCATTTTCATTGATCCTATCCTATCTAGCATTATCTGAGACATAAAGCATTATCCAATGAGCATTCTTTATTTGAATACCTTATCTTATTGCAAGATAATCCTTGGCATCCTTTGCATGCTTACCATATCTATCCATCCATACACCTATCTAGGAATCCACCCATTGCATTCCATGCATTGCTAGACACTGGGGGCAGATATTTACATCTTGCTTCGAAAATAAATCTTGATCTTTATCCTCCAACTTATGTGGCGATCCGAACATTGGAAAACATGAAATAAACTTGGTCAAACATCTGTGATCCAAAATCCAAAATCCAAATCATTCAAACAACTTTTGTTCCAAAATCAAGCTTCATCAATCATGATCAATTGAATCCAATCAATCCATAACCTTTGGATATCCATCCCAATCCTTGTGTTGCTTAACACTATCCTTGCATTTTTGTGCATCCTCAACCATGTTATCATCATTATTCATGATCAATCAATCCTTGCATTGTTGTGCATCCTCAACAATGTTATCATCATCAATCCCAATCAATCAATCCTTGCATTGTTGTGCATCCTCAACAATGTTATCATTATCAATCCTGATCAATCAATCCTTGCATTGTTTTGTATCCTCAACAATATTATCATCATCATCAATCCATCGATTCAATTAGTCCACCTTAGATTGGTCTTCAACAAAATGCCAAACAGAGAACTGATATCATCACACATGTCCATATCCAAATCATCAAAATCATGCAAAAATCCAAAAACATCCAAAACATCAAAAAATCTAAAAACATCCAAATCATATCAAAAATCCCAAAACACTCAAAAAGTCAGAAAACATCAAAAACATGGAAAATCTGAACTATGTCATCTTTGAGCTTAAACGTAGGCAATGCTCATCTCTGATCAGCCCCCGAGACATCAAAATCCAAAAAAACCATTTGAAAAACATCAAAATCCAAAAACATTAAAAAAAACATCAAAATAAAAAAATATTCAAAAAATGCAAAATCCAAAAACATTCATAAAGTCTCAGAAAACCCCAAAACATCACAAAAATCAAAAATCAAAACATTTGAAAAATCTCAAAAACACCAAAAACAGCCTCAAAACATTCCAAAAATGTCAAAAAATCCAAATATTTGAAAAAATCCACTCATCTCATCTCGCTTTCACTCAAAATAATCAATCATCCAAAATAAACTAATTGTCACCTTCACCCTTTGGAAAAACAAACAAAAAAATCACAACAATCGAAAAAAGTAAAGCTTCAATCATAAAATCAAAAGCAAACAACAAACCATTAAACGCAAAATCAAACTCTTGATCATTTTCAAACATGTCAATCAACCTTATATCAATAGCCTATCAATCAACTTATCAACCCATCATCATCCTATACAATGCATGTCCTAGGATATATCGTTCTGACAATGGGCATCATTTTGGATATCACTTTGGATTCTTATCCTATCAAAACAAATCCCTTTTGGCTAGAGATATGAAGAACATTGACTTGTTTGTGTACTTGGTCTTTTTCTTTTGATTTAGCTTATTGCACTCATTCCAAGGACCTCTTGATGATATCTGAACAAAGGATTTAGAGAGATAGGAATGGGAGAACGGTCATTATCTTTTGTCTGCGATGCTTGTTGGACATTGTTGTAAAATAACTTGGCAAATACTTGCTTTGATAGGTACGTCCTAGCAAGGTTTTTGTATGTCAAGTGTGAACAAGAATACTCCTATCTATTTGTCAAGTCAAAGTCCATCGTACTATTTGCAATGCAATCCTAGTTCTTTATACCTTGATGCATCATACCTATGTGTGTTATCAAACATAAGGTAAGTAGCCCTTTTAAAATCCCAATCCTTGATAGGAAAATCATCTATCTATCATCATCATTTCTCATCATCATCTCTCATAAAGTTGGCTTGTTGGATCCTCTTGTCATCATCTAATGTCTTCTTTCCCGCACTAACATCACAACATGAATAGTTAAATCATCATCACCAGTGCATTCATCTTGCATCCATGAACCATCAATATTCTTCATATCATCTCGCATGCATAATCATCATCATAATATAGATCTATTAGTCTAAGCATCTCATAAATCATCACATTTGCATAATCATAGCATATCATCATCATAATATAGATCTGTTAGTCTAAGCATCTCATAAATCATCCATTGCATAATCATGGCATATCACATCATCCATTTCATCCATCTCATACATCATATCATCATTTAAGATAATATAGATTTGTTAAATTCTACGCATCTTAAGACCATCTCATTTGCATCATCATCCATAACCATCCATTTTGAACCTCTTTATCGTGAGATCGGCCCTCAAATCGAATCTTTTCACTTGATTTCTCGAGGGGGCAATAATGTACTAGTGTACTTTCCGCTAGGGCATCCAAAAAATTAGAAATTTTTTGAATTTTGATCGCAGCAAGTTTATTCTTTGAACCAACGCAACAAGTACATTGCTTCAAAGAGGGGCAAAAATGTAGACACGCAAAATATGCATACATGTCAATCCAATAGTTTAATCAAATAACCTTCATTTCATCCTTCAAATTAAATAAATCCACTTCATCATTACATCATTTAAATAAATCAATTAAATCCTAACATTTCATTAATTAACCTTTATCTTGCATCATCCTTTAATTAAATAAACTAAACTTTATTTAATTAAAATCCTAAAGTCATATTTCTCCCTCTTGATTTAAATAAATCAAATATTCAAGTCAAAAGGGTCAAAACATCCTAATCATCATTAAGCTAATCTAATCCTAATTAACCTAACCTAACCACCCATGACATCCTCTAGCTTTTCCCACTTGCACAAATAAATCAATTTATTGATTTATTAAAATCCTTATTTTCTTTCAACTTGGCATAAAAATAGAATATTCCCTCAAGTTTGAAAATGATGACAAGTTGACTTGTCCCTTCCAACATTGCATTAACTTCTCATTTTCATGTCCCCCACTCAACATTTATATCACAATTTCAAATTTGAAATTTCCCTCTCTTGGGCACATTGGCCAAAACTTGCACATCCCTCAACCTATGGCAAGTTGACAAGTGGCCTCTTTTCATTGGTTTGTTTTTAGTCCCACATTCATCCATTTGGCTATTTCTATCATCAAAATAATCTATAAATGAGAAGCTTTATTCTTCATCAAATCCTCCACAATCATTCATGTAAAGTCACTCTCTTCAGGAGAACTGATTTTTCCCACCATCACTCCATCTTCAAGGCATTTCATCATTTAGCTTATCTATCAAGGATTGGGAAAGGGATATTTTCCACAATAGCACCAATCCACTATGGGATAGGGTTTGGTCATGATTTTATGTGCTTGCATTTAATTATCTTTGTTCTATTTAGGTTGCATATTTTAGTATGATCAATTATTTCATAGGGCTGCTCTATCTTATTTGCTTGATTCAACTAACAACTCATGTTTGTTTTTTTTTGAGCTAAAATGCAAATTTAGCATCCACAAAATTAAAAGAGGTACAACTGTCTGCAAATGTAGGAAAGTTTCCACCATTGACTACCAGTAAATCCATCCTTACCACTACCAGAAAACCACCACAAATTCAACAAAAACGAGACCCATCCATCCAAAACAAGGAGACTCCTTCATCCAAAACCACCACCCCACCGACGCAGCCTACTACCAACCCAAAAGGCCATAAGGGTTCGGCCCCTGCCCTGAACATGTGCTAATCTCCAAAACCCCAAAACTTCCCAGACAGACCATTAAGACCAAAATACTAAACTTCGAGATAGAATGACGCCATTCGACCAAAGAGATAAACTCTAAAACCTATCAAAACCAATATCAATTTAAAAGCATTCACATAAAGTTGTTTAAAATAGCAAAATATTCAAAGACTTTTACCCACTCAACATCACCCACAGCCACCAGGCCGAAGAATTTTTTCAGGAATTTGATGGCCACCGCCGCCATCATTCTCTGTCTGCTCAACACTGGACTGCTCAAGTCAAGAAGGAATGGGAAAAGCTTTACAGCTTCGTCCAAACCTCGAATAGCTACAAAGTCACTCGGTCTTGGGACACCTCTACCTTCCACCACAAAACTCAACACCTCATTTACCTCTCCCACCAGATCCTAGCGAAACATCTTGAGCAGCAACAGTTTAGCCCTGGCTTTGGACTCACCATTGTCTAGAAGGGATGCCAAAAACCTGGAAGAGATGTGAAGGTTGTTCATGCTATACTCCTTGTTAGCCAAATGACCATTTCCCAGGATCATTTTTTCTGCCACCAGAACTAACGGATCCTTGTTTGAGAGAATCCACTTCACTCATTGATCTTTTACTTCTCTAAAGGAGGCTTGCCTAGCCGAAGATGTTAGAGAGATTGGCGTGTCTGCCCTGAACTTCACCACGCCATCCATAGAGACTTCAATGACAAACAAGATCGCCTTGCCATGAACACCACCGCTAGAGTAAATAATTTTTGCTGCTAAAGTTTGCCACTAAACTTGCTACCAACTGATATAATCAACACATATGAATGCAATTAGGGAGATGTATCGCCCACTTAGGCTTTACTATTATATTATTGCCATGTACTGACCCATCGCCATCCTTACTAATGCCTTCCCTTTGCACGTGCCTCATTCAATCCTCATTAAATTTCCTTTAGAGAATGATGCCTACGACATCCTCGAGCTTTGGAAAGAGTATTGCCGCCTCCTTCACGTGACCAGCCTCCTATTCACACCCTTCTACATCCCCTTTAGCCCCTACTTTTTCACCACCCCAACTCCCAACTAGCCCTCCTAGCATGCCAATGTAGGAATGGGAAAAAGGAGGGAGGGGGAGCCCACCCAACCTCCCACAGAATTTAAATGTTCATTATGTTGATTTCTTTGAGATTTGGACCAGTCACACCTATGTTTGATAATTTATCAGCTTCCACATTACCTTCCCTCAGTGTATGATTGAACATCACTTGATCAAAAAAATTTAGTATTTCTAATGCTACATCTAGAAAATACCCTAACTTCCAATTATGTATCTAACGATTCCTGAGAGCATTTATTACGAGAGTGGAGTCCCTTTCCACCGCTAGATTTTTAACACCAATTTCATTGCTAAGAGACAGATCAAGAAAAAGTTCCTAGAATTCTGCAACATTATTAGTAGCTACTAGGAGGGATTTGCTATTCTACCCAAGACTTGACCTATAGAAGTTCTAACAATGCAACCTACTCCTGATGGCCCCAAATTCCCTTTCAATGCTCCATCGAAATTTAATTTGGCCCAACCCTACTCTGGAGGATTCCACACTACTTTGTTTCTCATCTCCACTGACATCGCATTCCCAACACTTCCAAAAGGAAAATCCTTAATCCCAAACAACTATTTTAGTATCCAAGCATCTCATTTTGCAAAATTTATTTTACCTAGATTTTTATTCTCCAGTCTTGCATTGAAAATTTCTACAATGCAAGCCTCTATTTTTCATTGCAACCTTGGAATCAACATCTCCCTATCTTGAAAAAGTATTTGATTCCTCTCCTTCCAGACTTCCCATAACACCAATGAAGGAATTGACACCCATAGATCTCCAAAGAGATATTTATGAAGAGCATTCGGCCAGACAATATGTAAATCCAACAACTTATTGGGAAAAGTTGTAGACCATGATAACTTCACACACAGCGAACTCTAGATCTGATGTCTAAATTTACAATTTAAAAATAGGTGATCCACTATTTCCTCTACCTCATGGAAAAGTGGGCATCTAGATGGTCCATTATATCCCATTTTGATAAATTTGTCCCCAATGAGAACTCTGCCTTGTGCTACTGCCCAAGCAAAAATGCCTGCTTTTGGGAGACATGCTTTGTTCCAACATAATCTCATTGGTATCACCGGATTTCCTACCTCTGAAGAAGATAGGATAGCATAACCAATTTTGGCTGAGTATACCCCACTAGGGGATGCATCCCATCTCAAACAGTCTTTTCCTTGCCTACGCCAAATCCTTCTTTCTGCTAGGGCCTGCTCAAATGCCTCCATTTCTTGAACTTCAAGATTCATATTCCTCACCGATTTCCACACGTGTGCACCCTCTGATGAAGCATCTAAGAAATTAATATAATCACAAAATTTCGTACCCCAAGCATACTTTGTTCTTTCCTGGACTCGATTAAGCTCAGAGTTTTCATCCATTGCAGGATATCCTCCCTACGAGTCCTCCAAAAAAAGAGCCTATTTCCCATCTTTGATTTCCCATATGAGGAAGTCAATAATGAGATCTCTAGAGTGACTAATAAAATTCCATATACGAGATCCCTTTGGTAAAGCTTTCACCACCACGAAGCAATAGGGATCTTCTTCCAAGTATTTTGCTCTCACTATCTTCACCCATTTCAAATCAAGATGAGAGTAAACAACCCATGCTAACTTTTCCCCCAACACCTTATTTTGCAAAATAAGATTTCGCAAACGAACACCATCATTTTCACGTTTTTCACAAACCTTTTGCCATTTTATGAGGGGAATTTTCTTTTGATCAGAGTTACCTTTCTAGAAGAAATCCTTCATCACTCGATTCAAGCTCTTACACGAACCAACTGATAATTGGAGGTAGGACATCATGAAGATAGGGAGATCAGAGATGACATATTTCAACATTGTTAATTTGCCTGCCCAAGAGAGCCATCTATTTTTCCAGGAGGAAACCCTATCCTTACACCGTTCCACAAAGGAATTCCAAAGATTTCCATTCTGGGTACCTTTAGCTAATGGGAGTCCCAAGTATTTACGAGGTAATTGGCCCTTCTTGAATCCTAAAATTCTCAAGATTTGAATTTCACATGTACAACTAGCATTAAAGAAAAAAATCTCAGATTTGGTCTTACTCACCTCTTGCCCTAAGGCCCTGAAGTAATCCTTTAAAATTATTTTCAACCTTTGTGCATCCCTAATCGAGGTAGCACCGAACAACATTGTGTCATCTGTAAATTGCTGATGAGTGATATTAGGCAACCTACTAGTAACCTGTAGGCCCTCAATTCAGTTCTTCCTTCTTGCTTTTTTGATTGTCCTCCCCAAAGATTCTACCATTATTATAAACAAAGATAGGGATAAAGGGTCCCCTTGCCTCAAACCTCTAGATACAATGAAGAAACCCTTAGGAGAGCCATTGATCAACACCGAAAATTGTGGACATGCTATCCACTGAAACATCCAATCCAGCCAATCTTTTTGAAAGAAAAAGGCTTCCATTACCTTAAACAAGAATCTCTAGTTCACTCTATCATAAGATTACCTAATGTCTAGCTTCATAAGCATCGCCAATTTTTTTAGTTTTTGTACCGAATGAATAACTTCTTGAGCAATAATTACCCCATATAGTATTGATCGGCCAGGAATGAAGCCTGTTTGCTCTTTAGAAATGATTGAAGGTAAAATCTTCTTTAGCCTATTGGAAACCACTTTAGTTGGATCTTTGTAGTGTGTATTACACAGAGAGATTGGGCAGAGGTCTTCCCAAGAATCTGGTTTCTCCTTCTTTGGGATGAGGGCAATTAAGGTGTTATTAACCTCCTTAAGAACACTTCTTGATCTTCTTGAATCTTCAAGCCTTCTTCACTTCTGCTTCAGTGAACCTATAATTTAAGTCCTTCAACTGAGCTTGGGATATTAGATTTGGTATGGCATTCAATGTGGTAGTTTGTGCTTCACGATTTGACCCCTCCCAATCATTAAGAAAGTTCTGAAAGTACGATACCACAAAGGCTCTTATTTATGCTATATCTTCCACCAATCTACCATCTGCATCTTTGATACAAGATATTTTATTCTGTTCCCTCCTTTCCTTTGTGGAATTGTGGAAGAATTTTGAATTTCGATATCCTGCTTTTAGCCAAACTTCCTTGGATTTCTATCTCTAGAAGATCTCTTCTTTTTCCAAAATCCCCTATAGAAGCTTGGAAAGCTCTTGTTCTTTCTTGTAACATACATCATCCATCCCTTTAGTCATGATTTCTTCTGCAAGGAGGGTGAGCTCACTTTCTATTTGATGTTTTTCAGCGAAAATGTTCCTGAAATTATCCTTATTCCACTGCCTAAGCTATTGTTTCAAACATTTCAATTTTGTGACCACATTGAACATACAAGATCCCCCGAGGAACACTCCTTCCACCAATTTTCCATCTTTTCCATAATTTGGGAGTCCTTAAACCACATCATCTTGAATTTGAAAGGATAGCACACCAGGCCCTTCTCACCATCGATCTGGAGTTGTACTGGGAAATGATTAGAACCAATCCCCTAGCTAATTTTGCTTGCAAAGGTAAAGGGGAAAAGCCTCAAATCTCCTTTAAAGAAGAATCTATCTAATTTTTTTGCTATGTTGCCAAACCCTTTCCTTTGGTTTGTCCAAGTGAAACACTCGTTTCCTGTTGAGATTTCCACAAGCTCCTTTATGTCCACAAAACTACGAAAATCATAATGCGATTGCAGTATTTTCCCGGAGCCACCTTTCTTATCCTCCCTCCATAGAATGACATTAAAACCGCCCCCTAGAATGCAAAAATTTTGAGCCAACCCCCCAAGGATCCCATCCAGCTCTAGCCAAATCTGGTTTTTTTGAATGCTCAATGAAGGGCCATACACATTGATTAGACAAAACTGAAGATTTGAATGCAAACTCCTTACCTTGCAAACCATCCAGTGGCGACTCAAAGTTAGTCTCTCTACTAACACGGATTGGGGCTTCCAAATGAATAATAAACCTCCCGAGGCACCTTCCACTTCCACACCAAACCATTTCCATAACTTCAACTTCTTGCCAAAATTTACCAAATCTATACTGCCTAATTTTGTTTCTTGTAAAAGAAAAATATCTGCTTCACTTACTACTAAATGTCACCTGATAAGGCTCCATTTGTTAGGGGTGTTTAAGCCCATAACATTCCAAGTTAATAGCCTCATTGTTGTTCAGGAAGGGCATCACCCTTCCCTACTTTAATCATTAGATATATATTTTTCTGACCACAAGCCTCTCCATCCAATTTCCTCTTCTCTAGATTAGGAATTCTATCTCTCTTTTTTCGTTTTCCACAGTTCGGAGATGATTTCAAAATGTCCCTCTGATGTATGCCTAACTTTACTTTAGCCGTAGCCAAACTGTCACACAACTTCCTCTTTTTGCTGGACTGCGGGCTAAGCAGTGCCATATTCCCTGTCCCGTCTTTCCAACCCACCTTCTTCAGTCCTTTTGTCTCACACTCTTTGTCCAAAACCCCTAAATTTTCTTTAGCCACCACTGCTAGTTCCACCAACTCCTTTCCCACCTCTATCAGAGAGTCAAATTCCACATTGTGACAATCTCCTCTCAGGAGCTCCAAAGTTTCAAAAATCTTTTCTTCTAGTGTTATTTCTTGGTCCCCCTGATTCGACTACAATTCCTAGTTTTCCTCCACCTCGGTACCCTTTGAGCCTATAATTGGGCTTGTCTCACCACACCGAGGAGCCGCCACTAAGGATACAGGGGAATTCCCAAAATTATTGGGCTATTGGTTTGAAGTCCTTGTCCTTAGTAGTGTATTAAATGCAGCCTCCTCCCTAGTTGTCCTATCCTTCGGCCTAGGAGAGTCTTCAAAAGCTGCCAGTGAGCCAGACTTTCCGTTTGCCTCTTTTGAGCGCCTACACCCTAGTGAACAAACTAGGTTATTTCTAGTAAAAGTGTCATGTTCCAACTTATATGCTCGACACCCATAATCTGATATGAGTTCGATCTCTCCCTAGATCTGTCGAATCTGTGTGTTCTCTACACATATTCATGCATAGGTTTGGTTTCTCCTTTCCATATTTCTTTCCTCTGCATAGAAAAAAGTGCCCAACTAATTCCTTATTTCTTCCAATATGCTAGGAGCCCAAAATTCCTGAGGAAGATTAGGCAGTGAGTACCAATCTTGAACGGTGTCTATCACATGAGTAGTCAGATCGAAATCGACTCTCCATTGTCTCAGGTAGAAACCACACCCGTCCAAAACCCAAACACCATTGATGATTTCATCTCTTATATTTTGAGATGGGTACGCTACCAAGAAGTATTCATTTTGCAGCATTTTGAACTGCAAGTCTGATCCCCACCGCTCTTTCCACCACTTGATCAAATACTCCCAGTTAAGGTCTGCTCCATACCATTTCCCTATTAGTCTAATGTTCTCAGGCATAGAACCTCCCCATAAAGCTTGGCCGAGCTGATTACCACCTTGGTTCTTCTCCTTTTACCTCATTGCACAATTGTGAGATGTTTTGTCTCCATCCCCCACCTGAGCCTTCTTCCCTATCTTTCTCCCATTCCTTAGTGGGCTCCTTCTTTTGCCACACCAAACCTCCATTGCCATTTCTACGGTTAGGGTTTCTTCTAAAGCCTTGTCTTCCCATCCAAGGAAGGCCTCCTTGACCTCTATTGTTGCCATCCTACTGTCGTGGCCTACGAAAGGCATCATTTCTGTAACTTCCACCCTTGTGTCTGCCTCTAGACACCTGTCCTCGATTGTTTAAACGCAGAATGCCCTGATCGTGATCTTCCAAAAAATGTCAATTTTGGCATTATTCTAAGGGTGGGTCCATCTCTCTTCTTTCCAGATATTCTCGATGTTCCCTTTCCAGTCGCCCCTGGGTCCCTCCTATCCTCTTTCCCCGTGACCATGATCATCAGACCGTTGCGGGCTTCCATGACCATTGCAGAGCTTCATATTTTTCTCTAGTAGAGTTTACATTTTTTTATTATATTTATTGCTTCCATACTATAACATAGATTTATCTAAGATATCTATATATTACTAAATACCTTTCTTTATAAAAAATGTACTATAACATTGCAAAAGATAAATATTTAATTTACTTTAGAAGTAATAGAATATTCTTTACCATGTTGAATATTGTAACAATTTTAAAACTATTCAAAAAAATTACACCCACTATCCCAAAATGTATTTTAAGAAAAAAAAATAGCAAACATTCCATACATATCCATATGTTGTAAAAAATAGATATCAAATGCAAGGAAAAGACTCAACAATCTGATGTTGTAGCAAACTCTTTACCCTTGGAGAAAGTAATCAGCACCTAAACACTCTCCAAGCCATTATATATAAGATTATTCACCCTAGTGTTTTATTCATAGAATTTTGGCTCTAGGAAAACTACCAAGTGGTATCCAAAACCATTGATGGGTCCAATTGACACATGTTCATTGCTTAATATGCAAACAAGAGTTACACATGAATTGTACTCATCTTGAAAATCCAAACATCAAACTTTGCAGGAGAAGCTCAGCATTCACTCTAGCTTCTCCAAGATGCACTCATCCTTTTCAATACTCTTAAATTCAATAATTTTTGAGTTCTGAAGGGGACCATCTACAAACAACATTAAAATGTTACCATGTTTAACTAGTGTGCCAACATTACAATAATATTCCAACATTATAACTAAGACTTGCAAGATGTACAACACACTTAGTCCTAATATTACTGAGAATGGAATGCCTCAGTGCCTCAACCCAGAAAATCTACCTGGTACAAATTAAATAATAAAAATACTGATATCTAATGGACATGATAAGCCTTATAACTCTAACTTAGAGTAATTGGCCTAAGAACTTATAGATGTTGTACTTAGTAACTTTTATATCTTTAGTGGCTTTTAGGGGACATGTATTTAATGCGATGTGATAAAATCTTTGCAACTGCTTTACCCTAGTGGGCTTTGGTTATTTGATTTTTTAGTCCATAAATTAGATCATGATATAATTTAGCATAGAGTGGTACAGTAGCAACATTGTGGATCTTGGTGAGCTTTGACTAGACACAACTCAAAATTGTTTTCAAATTGGCTTGTATGTTAAGTTAGAACTAGAGTTGAGGGTCCTTGTTTGGAACTCTAGCTCTCTCTACCCTTGTTCCCCTCCTCCATTGAAATTTATTTGCTGAATATCTGAGCTATTGTTGTTTGTGTTTCTGTGCTGAGAATGGGGCTATATTGTTGCTTGGTTTGTACTTATGTTCTATGTCCACTAGTTATTTGAATCCTAAAATCAAGATTGTAAAGTGCAATGTGCTCTGCCATTAGGTCTAAATCTATCACAAGCTTTGTCACCAATTAGATGCACCTTCCACCAAGCAGATACTTATCATTTGTGACATTCCTAAAATTTATCAAACACAACTAATTAAAACATAACAATTCTATTACTATTTGGCAGGAACTTCGCTGCCCTGCAGCTCTTGTTTTAAAGTAGGTTTCCCTTAGAATTTGATGGTTCAATTTTAAACATTCTAAGTTAAATCCTAAATGTTGTAGATTTAATCTTGCTTATAGATTTGATCTATGTCATGTAGATCTATACTATTGAAATTCCAAATTTCACACTTGTTTGTCTTGATTTTTTATGTCTAAAAATCTTTTAGGAACTTATAAAACTCAATTGGAATCATGAACTTTGAAAATAAAGACACCATAAATTCAGCACTACTCAGCTCTACCCAGTCCATGTAAACCATATGGATCTCATTCACCAACCCCACTATACAACACCTTTCCACCGCACGATCAATCAACGGACAAGAATCTGTCTTCAGACAACCTTGATTTCCCGGCTGTTTAATATGGATTCTCCACTCGTTCAAGGGTCAATCATTCAATAAAAATCTAACATCTCATTCATTACAGTCCCCCTCTGAAAACAAAAAAAAATCTTAGCACTCGGTTTGGATGTGATAAAACCCACTAATGGATTCTTCTCAGCTTCTATATAATCTTAGATAACAACTGATATATGCAAGAATAGATCCTCTGAGCTCTAAGAATACATTAAGCATGGCAATTGAAGTGGAGGGCAGTTACAAATGGAAATCAGTTTACTTCCCGGTGGCTCTAATTGGCGTGGTGGTGGTGGGGCTGAGCGGCAAGGCGGATGGCGCAGTATCATGCTCAACAGTGGTGTCTGATTTAATCCCCTGCCTTTCCTACGTTTCAGGAAGCACCGCTCAGCCCACCGAGGGATGCTGTAATGGCGTTAAAACTCTCAATACCGCCGCGAAAACTACAGCCGATAGGCAGGCCGTATGCAACTGCATAAAGTCTGCAGCGTCGTCGTACAGTAGTTACTATGATAAGGCCAGCAAGTTGCCTGGTCTCTGTGGTGTTAATCTCGGCTTTGACATGACACCCTCGCTTAACTGCAGCACGTAATTTCTTGGCCCGTTCTTTTATCTCTTCTTGCTTGGCCAACTTTATGTTCATTCTGACTAACCGGTTTTTAGTTTACAGGATCCGCTGAGATCTGTGAATGGCGGGGCTGCCAACTTTGTAATCCAGTATAATAAACTATATATGCTGAAGTTGTAGGAGACCTCAAGAAACACTGGGGATAGTATTAAATAATGTAGATATAGAGCTTCATCGGCAATGGGTAATAAAGAATACCATTGCTTAGTCTTGTGTGTATGCGCACATAATGTTATATGGATGGTGTAGGCTCCTTCCAATTCATTGCAATGAATCTACACCTTAAGTTATTTTCTCCAAATTGTGTTTGTGATAGATTGATGATGATTTTAGTTAGTGAGATGCATGCAAAGAAATAATAAAGAGGAAGCACCATAGCGTTCAAATTAGTCTTAAGTTGACATTAATAATCACATTTTTTGCTTTGACAGTGAGATCATCTCATTCTTACTCGGCAATCGTTCCTTCACGACTTCATCCCCTGCGACAGCTCGAATATTTGAAAAATAGCTTTCCAAAATGGGAGAACTGCATGCTCATTTGCACATTTATGTTTACTGCAATTTCCATCCAGCCATCAGATTGTACATTTGATTGTAATTATTAATTAATTGAAAATAAGAATTTATACATTGTATTTTTATTTTTTTTGATACAACAAGGGTGTCCCCGCAATCCAACCCAATGGCCCAGCACAAGCTGGGGCGAGACTAATCCCCTGGCAGGCTTATTTTCACTTTTGCACTTTTGCCGATGCCAATTTTGTTCATGGGTACCCTCTCTGCTCCCCCAAAAGAATTATGTTTTCATTTTTAGTCCTACATGTATTGGGGGAAACAACATAAGGGAGGAGTAAAATATAAAAAGGTAACTTACATTATGTACGCCCATTCATAAAATATTTTAACTTTCGTAGGTTGCCATTCTTTTAAACCCTCGCGACTATATCTATATCCTATAAAAGTATTAGTTTTAGTTTTTTGACTTTTTAGATTTTATTAATTATTAATAACAAATAAATTATTAATAATTAATATTGTTAAAAACAATTAAATATTTTTATTTTTATTTTAAAAATAAATCTATTAATAATAAATTATTAATTAAAAATGAATTTTAAATAACAATTCTAATTAAAATTATTAAAAAATAACTATAAATAATAATAAATTATTAATTAAAATTCAATTTTAAATAAACATTCTAATTAAAATTATTAAAAATAAATTGTTGATTATTAATTATTTAAAATAAAAAAAATTAATTACACATAATAATAAAATTAATAATAAATTGTTAGTTAAAAATCAATTTTAAGTAATAATTTTATCTAAATTTATTAAAATAATCAATAATAATTTTTTTATTATTAATTATTTAATATAAAATTGATGAGAAATTACAAAGAATTCATAATGAGTTTTGGTGATTTAGAAAAAAGCTCTGCAACTAGGCTTGGTTGAGGCATCTAGCGAGTGTGTGTGGGAGAGGCCTGGTCCTCCTTTGCATTTGACCCTTGTTGCATGGTTGTACTGGCTGCATTCCTATGTGGATCCTCTTGTGGTGGCACGTGCACCCTATTTGTTGCCACTCATGCGAAGTGGGCTTGTGATTAAAGGAAGATGAATGGTGAGAAGGATCCCCCAAGCGATGGTTCTAAAGGAAAAGACCCTGGTAGAGTCGTTCGCTCCCAACCCATGTCCTTTCGAGACATTGTTGTTGGCGAAGGGGAACCGTTCCCGGCTGGTGTGGGTTTCACAGTGCAAAAAAGCGGGAGCAGCAATGATGGAGAAACTGAAAGAGGTAGGTGCCCTCCCAGTTTCCATAAACTTGATGTCCTGGTTCCTAATGAAAAACTGGTAGAGGCTGTGTGTGATCATGATTCAAAATTAAAAAACATGGCAATTTTTTTGGCGGCTGTGGACACAAACAAGGTCCCGACTCGCAAATATATGGATGAATGGTTGGCAAACATTTGGGGGAAAAAGCTATGGATCTCTTTTTCTTACTATCGAATGATTTAGAGAGGTCTTTATGTCATCTTTCTTAGAAGCCATGAAATGCAAAAAAAACCCTAAACAGCAAATTCTGGAATATTGGAAACAATATATTTCGAGCGGTGGCGTGGTCACCGGAGGCCCAAAATTGAGAAGTACTTGCCTTGTCGAGCCCTAGATGGCTAACAATCAAAAACGTGCCTCCAAGACTCCGGGCCTTCATTCTACTCCTATTCGAACCATATGGAGAGATTCTTAGATTGGATAACACTAGGTCTGCCCTGCCCCATGTGGATGCTAGGGCCCTTATCGTCATCTTACTAGGGGTGGACTTACCTGATGCATTGCTCATAAAGCTTGAAAGTGGGGATATTTTGTGTGGGCTTGAAATCTTGGGCATGTTGAATGCCTGCTATCTCTGTAGGAAGGAAGGGAATATTAGGAGATTTTGTCCTTTAATTAAGAAAAAGAGCACCGCTGAGGAGCCTCAGTTGAAAGACAAAAGTAAAACAATGGGGAAAGCAAGACCAAAATCCTTAACACTTCCAACCCTGAGCCAAACATCGCTGAAAACATTCAAGCCGCCAATACAGGCGACCCCCTCAAAGTAGGGACGAGAGAGAGGATTGAGGGAAACCTAAAAAGTAGCAGTCAAATTTGCAACGATGTGTTTGAGATTTCCAAAGGCCTATCTGAGCCTTGGTCTGGTGACTCGGATGAGAGCTCCTAGGAGGTCAAGGAGTGTTTTGAATCCTCATATCATTACTCTGAATGTGAAATGGAAAACATGTTTGGGGCTTTGGAGTTGGATCCAAGAGGGAAGACCAGATTTTTTTGCTCCCCTAAGCTTTGTCCCCCCGACAAGCAGTCTCCATATGGATGAGCCTATTGATGAACAGTTATCCTCCCCTAGAGAAGACACCATTAGCCTCTTAGTGAGTCCTAGTTGTGAGGGGGGCAAGGATAACAACTCAAACCCAACTAAACCAACGAACAGGGAGTGGAAAAATGCCCAAGAGTTAGCACTGGAAAAGTTAAGGAGCAACGCCAATAGAGAAGAAGGTATTGAACAAGCTCCTAGTGAGCAGACTTATTACATGAAAAACTTTAAATTCAGCAAAGAAGAGTCAGTCCTAAAGAGAACAATAGATTTACTAGAGGGTAGGCAAGGCAAAGTTAGAGAGCTTGTTACTACCATGGAGACCAACCTAATGCCCATCTGCACCCAGCATGTCATCATTGTTGGACTGGATACAAACCAATTATTGGAAAGTGATACCTTAATAAATAGTTGTCAAGGGGTTTCTATGCAATGCACCAATGGTGATGTGTTTGATGAAAGTGGGGGTGAGGTTGATCTCCTCAAAAGTGATGTAACTCAGCCTATCAAGGACAATAGTGGGGGCATGTGCCTGACTAATAGTGTGGGTCTAATGGTGCCTCTTGTTACCACTGAATCTTCAATGGATCAAGGTGAATAGACCACCAAGGGAGTCTCTGAGAGAGAAGGGAATTTTGAGGTTCAACGTAGATCAAGGGGAAGATCCAGGAAGGGGGCAGAAACTCTAATTCTTGAAGGAAAAGGGAACCTAAAGGTGTTGGCCAAGCACAAAAGGAAAAAACTTAGCGCCTGCTCTGCAAGTCCAGTCCCTAAAAGAATAGAAGGTGAGCATAAAGTCCCTAAATGCTGTGAAATATTCAAGCCAAATAAAGAGCCTACTCCTAAGCAGTAAAGCAATGACCCTCAACTGCATTTCATGGAATGTAAGGGGGCTAGAGTCCCCAAATGGAAAGTAAATTGTCAGAAGATTCCTCAATGGTTGCAAGGAAAAAGATGTGGTCATGCTACAAGAAATCAAAGCAACTGGATTCATGCTAGAAACCAATCTCAAGTTCATCTGGAGGGACTTAATCCACTTTGCTTCAAACCATGAAAGAGGCAGGGGGAATGCAATCTATCTCTCAAAGGAATGGGGACAACATGTTTGTAGGCATGGGGTCTCCCCATGCAACAGGGTTGTCTGGGTAATTTTGAAAAAGGGAGATATCTCATTTGGTATCTGCTCCATATATGCTCCAAATGAGTATGGAGAGAGAATCAATGTTTGGAGATCGCTCGGTGAATTGGATGACC
The DNA here is from genome assembly GCA_007258455.2 of Sequoia sempervirens. Lineage (NCBI taxonomy): Eukaryota > Viridiplantae > Streptophyta > Pinopsida > Cupressales > Cupressaceae > Sequoia > Sequoia sempervirens. The sequence goes on along the minus strand of VDFB02353493.1, from coordinate 91,650,168 downwards.
TCCCATGCATCCTTTGGGGGACTTCAACATGATTGAAAACCAAGATGACAAAGTTGGGGGAATCAATCTAGAATGGAAAGGCAACGAAAAGTACTTCTGGATGAAGATGAAAAATAAACTCAAGTTGTTTGATCCACTTGAAGGGAAGAGAAAGGATTTCCCCAATATATGGTACACTTGGTGCAATGGTCAAAAGGGCAATCGAAGAATATACAACAGGTTGGATAGATTTTACATGAACAAAGAATTATTTCTCCCTGACTCTCTCAAGGATGGATGTAAAGTGGAGGTTCACCCATATTCTCTTTTTGACCATCACCCTATTAAAACTAGGGTCCTAATCAGAAAAGGACCAGGGTTTGTGGTGAGGAAAAGAGGGGGCTTTTTCCCTAAATGTCAACTTACTTCAGAACCAAGACTGGAAGGATGCTATATGAACCCTCAGATGGATAAAAAATAGCCTGTATAGGGACAAAAGTGTTATTGAATGATGGAACCTGAATGTTAAAGGGTGGAAGGCTTTGTTCCAAATTTTTGGAAAAAAGCAAGCAAAAGACAGCAAAAGAATGGAAAGATTATTAGAAGAAAAGCTATTACAGGCTGAAATTGGACTCCAAAATGATCCAGGGAATGAGGATTTAAATAGAAAAATGGTCTTAGCTAAAAATTCCCTAAGGAAATTCCAAAATCTAAGAATTCAAGGAATGAAGGTCAGGTCCAGGGCCAACTAGCTTGCTTTTGGAGACAAAGGCTCCAAATATTTTTTCAAATTGCTAAAGGAAAAAAACTTTAGAGAGCACATAGAGTAGATCCAAGTTAACAAAGGGTTATCTGGTGATCAAGACATAATTAGACATCATTTTTTCTCCTTCTACAAAAGCATGTTTTCTTATGAGAGAGGTGGGATTGATTGGGACAATGCAAGGGATTCAATTAGAAAGGTAATCCCTAAAATTGTAGAAAATCATGATACTGAGGGCCTGAGCTAGGAGGTATCGAAAGAAGAAATAAAAATCGCAATTGAGGCCATGCAAAATGATAAGTCCCCTGGGGCTGATGGCATTCCCATTGAGTTCTACAAAACATTCAAAGATTAGATTTCGGATCATGACTTGTTTCTGGTCTACAAGGAGGCCTTAGAGGTAGGTTCTCTTGGAAGAGAGATAATTAAGGGCATCATTAGATTGCTCATGAAGGAAGGGGACAAGACACAGTTAAAAAATTGGAGGCCCATAACTCTGTTGAACGTTTCATACAAGATTCTTGCCAAAATTTTGGTAAGGAGGCTAACTGATGTGCTACCCAAGATCATTAGTGCAACTCAAACAGGCTTTATTAAGGGAAGATACATTCTTGAAATATCATTACTAATTGGGAAGCACTAGAGTGGGAAAAGTACACCAAACAGGAGGCTGCTATCCTCTTGCTGGATTTTGAAAAGGCTTATGACTGAGTTGAATGGTCATTCATCTAGCTCATCCTTGAAGCTTTTGGATTTCCATAGATATTCTGCAACATGTTTTCTACTTTTTTCAGAGATGCAATGGCACAAGTAGATGTAAATGGGCAGCTAATAAAAGAATTTTCTTTGGAAAGATCAATTAGGCAGGGTTGTCCCCTAGCCCCTACCTTATTTGTGATTTCTTCAGATGCGTTATACTATGTCCTAAGGTCTGATATGCAATGCCCAAAGGTTAGAGGTATCTCATTACCTAACAAAGAAGATCTCGTGAATGTCCAATTTGCTGACAACGCTACTCTATTTTCCAAGTTGGAAGAAGAAAATATTGATAACCTTATGATCAAGCTTAACATATTTTTCCATGCCTCAGGTGCAAAAATCTCCACCACCAAATCTATCTTCTTGGGCTGGCATGATAGGCCCCCTAATTGGTTAAACAAATTTGGTTTCCAGTGGCGGTGCCTAGTAAGTAGGTTAGGTACCTCGACATTCTATTTGCAGTCTGTCTGAACCTAAAAGACATGTGGGAGTGGATCAAAAATAAAATTGAAAGTAAATTGGAAAGTTGGAATAGGAACTACATAACCATGGTAGGAAGAGTTCAAATCTATCAAAAGATCCTTTCTTCTTGTAGCCTCTATTTTGCTTTAGTTTTACTCTTTAGCAGCTACCAAGTAGAAGAAATCAAAAAATGAATTTGGGCTTTCCTGTGGTTAGATGGCAGAGGAAATAAAAAAGGCATGTTTTCAAGTGGAGTTGGTGATGTGTAAGCAAGTCAAAAGGAGAGCTTGGGTTAAAGGACATAAAGATCCAAGGCATTGCTTTGGATGCCAAATGGATCTTTAAGGCCCTGGAGGGAAATAAGCCTTGGAAAATTCTAGTGAGTAATATTTAGAGGGCTACCACAAAGCATGGGAAAGGTTGGAAAGATCTCCCTCTCAGCAACCTTCTTAGTGGTCTTTTCCTTGTAATCCTTCATGGTTCAATGGTATTCAGGAGTATTTGGAAAGCATGGGAAACGATCAAAGGCTTCATGTGTAACTCACAATGTATTCAAGGAAATTTAGTCCACACTCAAATATCTATATGGTGGAATCTTAGACATAATGGCAAGCCACTGGCTCTGTTGCAAGGGTGCTTGGCCAAGGCCTGGAACAAAAAAGGTATAAAATGTTTTGCAGACATCCTAAAGGATGGGCAACTTAAAGAGTGGGATGTACTGGAAGTTGAATTCCATATCCCTCCTACTCAATGGAGAACGTACACTACTCTAAGGGAAGCCTGTAATACCTTGGCTTGGCCAATTAGTAGCAAGGACAGTCATGATTAGTTTAAAGAATTTCAATGGTCAAATGGGTCCAACATTTTAAAACTCAATTCCAAAACTATCTACACTTCCCTTTCCAAACAACAAGAAATCTATGAGTATCTTAACAACAAATGGAATGCTACTCTCAACAACAGTGATTGGTCTAAAATCCTCACCAATAACTAGTCGAAAACCATTGAGCCTAAGAAGGATTGCTTTAGATGGCTCTCAATTCTTCATAGATTTCCTTACAAAGCTAATACTGCTGACATTGAAATTTGCAAAATTTACAGGGTCCCTAACTTAGTCTTCCATATTTTCTTTGATTGTATATTTGCTAAAGAAATTTGGCATTTACTTTGCAATAAGTTAGATATTTGGAATAATAATGGCACCATTAAACTGGAAAGAGTTCTTCTATTTAAAAGTAATAAATTTGGCAAGGAGAAAACACTATTTTGGTCTTGTGTTTCTACAGAAATTCTATGGTTTATTTCAAAATCAAGGAACAATGAAAAGTTTAGAGGGAACCTAAGGGCACTTACTGAGTCTTCAAGAAGACTCGCCCTCTACAAAATTGCATTGTAGGTAACCATGGAGGTGAAGGTCTTGAATTTTAAGTTCCTTAATCTGTTGGAGGATGGCACCCTTCAAATGCACCTACATGAGGACAGACTTGGGCATAATTGGCAAGCTAGGCAGCCTAGCACTGAGATCTTTCTCCGAGCAATGGAGATCTTTTAGAAGGACTTCAATCATAAGGTGGCAAAGGAGGCATAGCTGGAAAATCCCCCACCCGTGCTCAAACCGGAGGACCTCACTAGGGTGGAAACTGAGGCTGCAGATGGAAATGTTGCAAATTTTCAGGATCAACAATGATTTTGGCTTGTTACAAAGGAATTTGTTTGAAATGGATAGGCATATCAATGGTATTGATATGCTACTATTGGATATGGGTTTGGCACGATAGATTGGATTTGTTGCATCTAATTTTTCTGATCATAAATCTTCATTTTTGTAGCAATAATGCATGGTACAACAATGGCTTGACTATGTCTTGTTGATATGAAGTGATGCAGGTCAAAACCAGCTTCGTGGGGACTTTATGTAATAAAAGAATCTTGTATTAAGTGTTGTTTTGTGTTGAGATGCAGTAGCACTACTCTTCCTAGTTGTAATCTGTTGTTCTTTTTATCTTTAATACAAAAAAAAAATAGAATTCATAATTTGAAATTCTAGATTTTGACATGGTGTATTGACAAGTAGGAAGTATTTTCCATAGCATGTCAAATTGTGATGTTGCTATCACGATTCAACTGTGTAGTTTTACAAGTCAAACCCATTTCAACCCATGTTTCATGAGTAGTGTTTCACAAGAACTCATCTCTCATGATAATGAATGGTCCACTTAGCACTCATTACATCTAGATGATGCTCACAGAGATGAAGCACTAGGCCTTCCTGGGAGGTCACCCATCCCAGTATTACATGATCCATAATTTTATTAAAATTTTGATCATTTTGGATTTTGACAAACTTGACACACAAATGACAATTTGACAATGAAATTAATGTATCACAATTAAGTTTCAAATTGAGTAACACAATAGAAACTAAAACAAATTGATAGATTGTTATGAGGGTAGTGATGCAACTTTTCTAATTAGAGTGTATTCCATGAGATTACAATTCTTTGAGATATTGTGTCAAATAGCTCACAAGCTTTGTCTATCCTCCCACATTTTGCATAGAATTCAAAAGTGTGTCTACAACCACAACATTTGAGAAAATTAATCTTCATATTATGCTTTGATGGATGTCCATACCTTGTTCCAAATCTCCCATATTAAAGAAACTAGCAAGGATTTTGGTGAAGGTTGTGAAATTTGTCGATGCATCTACCAATTGCATTTGATTGAAAGTTTCTAAACCTTCAAATCCATTATGTATATTCTACAATCATTATAGTCCACAATTTCACATTTATTTGGCTTTGCATCTACCAATTGTATTTGGTTGAATTTTCCTACCAAAATTTCATTGTAGATCCATTTTGTGTATATCTTACAATCCTTGTAAGGTCCACATGAATTTGAATCATTTGTTGAAGAAACTAAATTACAATATATTTATTATTTATGTTCTTATTTTGCATACATGTTTATAAAAGTTTGAAATTATTAATAATATTAATTTTGGAAAGACATTAAAAGAGTGTTGATTGTAAAAATATATGCATCACAACATGTAAAAATGCAAATAATAGAAGAAATGACTGTAACACATAATATTTTATGTAGTATCTAATTCAAAGAATCATGTTACCCTCTACCTTGAATTTTTTAGTATACAAACCTAAGGAAATGTTATAAATAAGATAATAAGTTGACTATTAGAATATACCAATTTTCATAGAGATGTAGATAGCATCCATTTCAAAACACACAAAACAATATTTACTAGATAATCAACCACCTTTCATTTGTACAGTGATTACTTTGTCCCTATAGGAAACAAGTAGAGTATATAAAGAAAACTAGCAAAGCCACAACTAACCCTATTTTGTAGTTTGGTGTGTGTTCCTTCCTCTCCCTAATCTTCTTTGATTATTTTGAAGAGACCAATGTTTGTAACTAAACTATGCTTCAGGACTATGTGCATGTAATTTTGAGCTTGATGGAGAAAACTAAAAAAATATTAATCTGCTCTAGTCAAAACACAAACAACAATCATATTTAGTATAAGAGTCAACCAATCATAATGAAAACATAATATGAAGATGAATTTTCTCAAATGTTGTGGTTGTAGATGCCCTTTTGAAATCTATGCAAAATGTGGGAGGATAGACAAAGCTCATGAACTATTATTAATAGATTTATTTTTAAAATAAAAATGAAAAATATTTAATTGTTTTTAATACTATTAATTATTAATAATTTATTTGCTAATAATTAAAAAATCTAAAAAGTCAAAAAACTAAAACTAATACTCTTGTAGGATATAGATATAGTCATGAGGGACTACAAACATGGCAACCTACGAAAGTTAAAATATTGTATGAATGGGCATATACACTGTAAGTTACCTTTTTATAATGTACTCCTCCCATGCGTTGTTTCCCCCAACACATGTGGGATTAAAAATGAAAACATAATTCTTTCAGGGAGCAGAGAGAGGGTACCAAGGAATGGAATTGACATCGGCAAAAGTGAAAACAAAAATGGAAACAAAAAAAGTGATAGGTTTAAATGGGTTGTGGGCCTGACCACCTAAGGAGTGTACCCTTAGAGTGTGTTGGTTAAGCCCAGTCGTCCCCTACGGGTAATTAATAAATACGGTCAAATGTTCAGTCTGATGGTTGCATAGACACTAGCTTGTTTACACCATATAGTATTTTCTTAACACCTTTTTACTGACTCATCAAGTATTTTTTCCCAATTTTGTTAGGCATTGAATATTAAGGCTACGACTTTTTAATAGATAGGTTGGATTGATTGGTGAAATGGAGCTACCAAACATATCTTTTGCTTCCTTCATATTTATGGTTGTTAGCCAGCTAGCTAGAATTTATTAAATCTTTGTATACGAGGTTACCATCTTAGATCTTTGACAATCCATCATGGCGCTTGAGGATAGGTTCCATCATCAAAAATAAATTGTGGATAATAATTCAACTAGATGTGCCCGAATTAAAAGCATAGTTGCATTAGCTAAAGGTTGGATACAAAGCTTTTAAAGAGTTTTTTCAAGTTCTTTGTGCTCATTACATCTCTCAATGTATCAAGCATATTAAAGATGGCCAATAGTCACTCAAAGAGCTTCTTGATATCTCTAAATCCTTTGTTAAGCAATATAAACAAGTTTTCAAAGTGCAAGAGAATTCTCTTGGATTAGAGCATACTTTGAAAGGTGCTTTAAGATTGATCCTTGTTGTCTCTCTTCTTCTTAATGAGTTTTAATGATCGATTGCTTTATTGTTCATTTTTTTAAAAAATTCTTTCATAAAAACCTAGGTTGTGATGGCTTACATTGTGAGTTTTAGAAGACTCTTTGGGATTGTGTTGGTGAAGATATTCATTAAGTTTATTTGAATTATTTTGTCTCAATTTCTTAGATTAAATATCAACAAAGGAAATATTAAATTCATACCCAATTATGGTGATCTTGGAGATATCTACAATTGAAGTTCAATCATGTTGCTTTGTGTTTCATACAAGATTATAGCCAAATCCTTTGTGTTTAAGTTATGACATCTTCTTCTTTAGATTATGTGGCTTAAGAAAACTAAATCTATTAAATCTACATATATCTTATACAAGATCATTATATTCTAGGAAGGTATAAAATAGCCCTAAAAATATCATCATCAAGGTAAGTACAAAAAAATTAGGGACCAAAAAATTGCCACAACCACTTTTTAGTGCATCTAGGACATAATACAAGTGCATTATAATGCACACATTTTCTCTAACATAAAATATAGACTTTGTAGAGGTCAAGCTCATTTGAATGTGGCCTCTCAACACCCCATAGCAAACCACAAGCCATAGGAAGTTCTCACACATTTTACATACTTAATCAAATCACTACCAAAATACTACCATGACATGGGTAGTGCATTAGTTTTTAGTGAAATTTTCAATTAAATAGCAATAGAGAAAAAAAATTATTCAAATTTGGTTAATTTTTAGGAATTGAAAAGCCCCACCAATTCATGGAAACCTTGGTGAAGAACAACTGCAACAAACTCCTCAGGCAATGCCTCAACATCCTCCCAATATGTAAGCTAAATTCCAAGGGAAAAATATCTAGAAAAAAAAAATAACTTCAAATATTAGTTGGAAATTTGAGAAATATGATTGGAACAACCTCACATCATTTTATCCCACCACATCATTGGAATATATTATCTCTCACATAGATTCTACGAGTGGCCAAATTAGCACCTAGTCAAACAAGATGGAAGAAACTATGAGATAATATTATGCCAAAAACCTATCCTACGAAAAATATATATATATATATATATATTGGAATCAAATGTGTGTGCATTGTTCATTTACCCAACAATTAATGCACCCTACATGATAGTTGAGAGAGGTTCCCTATCTATTGGTATCGACATCAATGGATAAATAATAAATTTTTGGATAGGTAGTGGACCATTTTTTCCCATCCTCCATGTAGAAAAAATGAGGTCTTGCATTTGTTATAAAACAACTTGGACGAAGAAAGATATAAAAGAAAATATGCTTAAATTGCATGATATTAATATGCCACTTCAAGGGGGCTACCTCCTAATCCACTTCAAGGGGGATACCTCCAATATTTTCAATAAAAACTAAATACTTAACATGATGATAATATCTAACCTAGACCTCATATATACACCATACTTATTCCTTGGATACCACCTAGGCCAATCTACATACTCAAATATAACTCCTAGGATGACCTAAATACATATATGTGATTATAATAACTATAGACACCTAAATTTGACTATTGGTGTTTGGTCAAATTTATCCCTATTTTGTCTACAATCCCTCCTTATCCACATTAATTTTATATTATTATTACTTAAGGCTATCTTACCATTATTTAACATTGCATTATGCTTAACTAAATCCCATTCCTTCTACAAGCTCTTGAAGACCAGGGAACCGGTAGGAACCATCAGGTGTTTGCTAATGAGAATATCACTAATAGGAATCTATTTCCAAGCCTTAGCTTGTTTAGGGGTGGAGAGTTTGATGTTGTTCCTTATCAGAACCTTCCCAGGTTTATTTCCAACCAAAGCCATTACAATCCATTTGGTTGTCAGGGCCATGCCATGTAGTCTTAAGTCCTTTAACCAATGCCTCCTTTAATTTTATCAATGCAACACCACTCCCATTTGATATAATTTTTTTTCCTTTTTCCTCTTCCATCTGACCAAAGGAAATTTCAAATTATTTTTTGAATTGCATTGACTTGATAACTACTGAATTACCATACTGAAGCAAAATATATGTTCTAGGAGGAGAGGAATTTTTGGAAAACTTGTATTCTGTCAGCTAGAGAAAGCTATTGCTTGTTCCAACTTTCAATTTTCTTTTCAATTTTTGTCTTAATCCATAACCACATTTCTTTCAAATTAGGACTGATAGCAAATGGGATCCCAATATATCTAACTTGGTTATTGGGGCCACCCCATTGGAACTCATATTCCTTGATCCACTCAAGTGGGGATTCCTACCAACCAGGGAGAATAGATTTGGCTTTTGAGGTTTTTTCCACCGATGCATGACAAAACAATGCTAGTTTTTCTATTAATGCACAAATATTTCCTTCCTCAAGTTCCAAGAATATGGTCATGTCATCAGCAAACTAAATGTTTAATACCTCACTTTAGTCTCAGAGTCTTATGCCTCGAACCTTAGGTGTCATAGTGTGCTCCCTTAATAAATGGTGTAAGGCATCAGGGATAATCACAAAAAGGGATGGTGCTAATGGACACCCTTTCCTAATAGATCTTTCAAGATTAAATTCCTCCAAGAGAGACCCATTCATGTCCACCTATGCAACAACATATTTCAAGAGGGTGTCAACCAATTTGCAAAATTCACTAGGGAATCCAAAGGCCTCTAGGGTGGTTTTTAGAAAGGTTCATTCAACCCTATCGTATGCCTTTTCAAAATCCAGAAGGAGGATGGCAAAATTTTGGTTGGAGAGCCTTGCCTATTCCATGGATTCTAACTTGTAATTAGATTTTCTAATATGTATCTCCCCTTCATGAAGCCAATTTGGGTGTTGTTAATGAACTTTGGGAGAATAATGAGAATTTGAAAAAAAAAAGTTTCTTTATAGCCTTGGGGGAGTGAATTTCATAACTCCTTTAAATATACTATAGATGACCTCAAATCTGTAATTTAGCAACTTCAATATGTCCTTGATCAACACCTTAATTTTGCTTCAACCTATAGACCTTACCATTCCACACGGTTGTATTCATCCACATTTGGAAACATACCCACACTAAGACTTCATCCAAATCTACCACACATTTTCTCTTATTGTTATCACATTTTATATGATTAAATTTAACTCAACTAACAAGTCATTCTTACATAGATATATTGTAAAATAGTGAATCTTTAGATTTTAAATGTTAGAAAATCTTATATTATTGTTGAAAAATACTTCATCTCCATGCTTGTAATTCTCCAAAATCTAAACAATTTATTTGTGATAATTCATGAGTCCATGATAACATATGGAACACAAATTTTTCTAAGACTTTGTAAGGTTAAATAAATTAAAATGATCCACAATTCCATTTGATGAATTAGGTGATTAATAAAATTCCCTTCTTGATAAAAGTTAGAAAATGGTGGTACATTTTTCTTTTATTGAAACCTAGAAAATGGTGGATTTGATTAAGGAATTGTGGTAGCAAATTATTTTCAAGATATTATGCATACTTTCATTGCATAATCCCTTGCAAATTTAAAGTGTATAATAAGAGGTAGTACGATTGCTCTTATGTATACTTCTAACTAATTGAACAAGAGATTTAAATTCTTAAACATAATCAGGACAATTTACTTACACTTTCATTTTAACAAAATTATTAACAACTAAAATCATGGTATTTTCGCATTCCATAAAATAAAATTATATTATTTCTAAAACAATAACTATTTAAACTTTTTTCTAAAAATGTTTTGATCCATCATTCTTGAACCGGCGTTTCTCAAACCGAGCTTTCGTCAGGTTCCCATATAAGATTCACATAAACCGTTTCTCGTCATCATTATCTCATTAACACAAGCATTCGTGGAATCGCGAAGGAATTTTTTGGTTACAGTCTGTTCGATTGAATTATTATAATCTGTTGAAGTTTTGAGTGATTTTGCCATGGATAATCCTTTGTTTTGGGGGTGTTGGGGTCGAGTCCCCGAAAGGCGATCTTATCAAAGGCCGCATTATCCAAATCCTTACGCTGCAAATTCGTACCCCACTCCAGTAAAATCGGAGAGCGCGCCCAAGGTAAAGCCCAAGAACGTCGTCTCAATTCCAATCAATCTCGTCAATTCAGAGACATCCAAATCCGTAAAGGCGCCTGCCATTGACGAAAATACAGCGGCTATAAAAATTCAGGCGGCTTTCTGGGGATTTTGTGTGAGGATGTCAAGGCCTTTGAACAAGTTGAGGGTTATAATGAAATCCAAGGCAGAGGCTGCAGAAATTCGGAGCCGTGTGAATGACGAACATGTTGTGGAGTTGATTAGACGAGATGAGAAGGAGCGCTTGAAAATGACGGAGTGGATCATGTCACTACTGCTCAGGCTCGACGAAATTCAGGTTTGCCTTTTTTCTCTCTTTTATTCTCCTTTAATCTTATAAAGGAAAAGGCTAGATTTTGAAATTCTATGCAGCTTTTCTTTTGTCAGATTTTTTTATTTTATTTTTTCTAAATGAGTAGGTTTTTTAGAATTAGTTTTACTGTTCTTTTTGCAATTGCTAGATCTTTTTAGAGTTTGCAAAGCTTCTGGGAAAAACTGTGTGCTTGCAGCCTGCCAGAAGCTTTCCAATCCAATGTCATGGACTGTGAATGCCTTTTATTTTTTATTTTGACAGACAAGGGTGAGGCTATGGAGTCTTTTTAGTTTAGAATTTTTTTTATTACATTTACCTATTAAATTGATTTGTTTATAGTGCAATTTCTTCTTCTTTTTTTATCCTCTTATAAAAAATTCAAATCAGTATGTTCCCTGTTTCCCTAAAAACTTAACCGTTATGCAGGGAGCAATTCCTTTTGTGCGGGAATCAAGAAAGGCTGTGATTCGTGAGCTGGTTAACTTGCAAGAGACTGTAGATGACATAATTGCGGCCAATTCGAGGCAAGAAGGTGCTGCTAAAGAAATTCCAGTAATTTCTGAAGCAGCAATGGAGGAATGCCCTACTGTTAAGGAAAATGGTTCGGCAAGGTGCTTGCAGGAGAATCCCAACGAGGAATTCAAGAGCAAGGAGTCGCTGGGAGATGCAGTTGAGGTCTCTGTGAGTAATGAAAAAGGAGAGGAGTCTCTGCCTTCTCAAATTCCTTGCACAGAGGAAGGTGTTATAGCAGGAAATTCAAGCGATGATGAAAATTCTTCTGAATCTCTGGACTTGTTGAAGCTAGAAACTGCAGACTTCATGGACGGTGAAGAAGCAGGGGATAAGTTGCGAGAGAAAGTAAAGTCCATTGAAGATATTGGCATGGTAAGAGAAGAGACCGAGAACTTAAAGAGGACGGTATCTGATCTGTTGAAGAAATGTGAGAAACAGAGTGAGATGATTCATGATCTGAGTCTGCGGATTTCACAGTTGGAAGAGCATGTATCTCAGTGCAACAAAAAGAAAAGAGTTAAGAATGGAAAGAAGAAAAGGAGTGCACGGGCAAACGACAGGAGGAGAAAATCTGACAGGCATTCAAGCAACTGCTTTATGGAGGATTGGTTTTGATTTCTCTCCATTCAAGCTTTGAAACTGGTTAATTGTTTTACCTAATAAAGCTACAATATAAGTCTGTGTTTGAGCCCTGAGCTTTAAATCAAATCCGAGCTCAGAGCCACAAGGTTCAGAGTATTTTCTTAACAATGACGGCTCCGTGCTTAAGCTGTAAATATCATCAATAATACAAAAAATGTGATTAATCTCTAAATTTTAGAATCACTTTTTATATTCATAAAAGTCAAAATAATTATTATAGAATATTATATCAATAATTTGTTATATATAATTAAAATTATGATTTTCATTAAAAAAATTTAAAAAATGAGAGAGTATTTCAATAGATTAGAAGTTATGTTAAAGATTAAAAATTAATAAAGGTGATGAACCTTGCAAATTTCTTGAAGACAAATTTATTGTTATTAAAGGGACATATTAGGATGAAAAAAAAAATCTCTCTTTTCTTCTTCTATCAATCTTTCTCTCTTTTCTTCTTCTATCAATCTAGAAAGAATGGAAAAAAATATGTTATTTTTTAATGTATTACAAGGAAATGGAAGAGATGATAATGGTTTACATTCTCCAATGTGATTAGGGTCATCATCTTTATCGTGAACACTTGGTATGATTTTATTAGAACATAATGGTGAAGATTTTCTTTGGATGTTCTGATCATTCTTATAGTAGATGATTTATTTGCATCAATTTTTATTGAAGAGAAATTTCTAAATAAGAATGATTTTCTTAGTCCTTAGAATGAAAATCTGGGATAAGTTCTCTTCCAACTATGTCTCATTTTATATTAATGATTGAAGTTTCCAATTTCTATGTATTCACAATTAGTTGTGTGGATCTTTTGTGAAAGCTCTCTGAATCTTAGCAAGGTAGTCTAGAGAAATAGCTAAAGTCATAGTGTCTTATAAAACTTCTATGTACAAAAAAAGTGAAGGATAATAGCTCATATTGTTTATATTTAAAGGCCTACAATAGTATCATAATTTATATTTAGATGTCTTCAATGTTCTTTGTGCTTTGTGAGGATCAAGACTTTGAGTTTTTATCATTTGTTTAAATATTATTTTCTAAGTTGTTGCATTTTAAGTCTATCAATTATGTTATATTTATTGTTTTAGTTAAACAAAAAAAATTAGCTCCTTTTGCTACATCATTCTTATATATTTGCAAAATTGTTTAGTTCAATATAAAAATAATAATTCAAGATCAAGACATCATAAATATTTGATGTTTTCATTAAACTACTTTTCTAATTATATTATTTTAATACAATGATAAATTTTATTTTCTATTAACATAGACGAAGTGTAATGTGCATCCACTGAAATAAATGCATCATACAATCATTCAAAAAATAGACAAGATTTCAACTAAGGATCCAACAACTACTCTGTGATTCCTCATTAAGTAATGATCTTATCTATTAGCAAAATAAAATATTGCTTAGTTGAATTCTCATAGGTGAACGTTTTCTTTCTAAGATAAAACAAAAAGAAAGAACATAATAATATCTAAAAAAGCACAAAAATATTACACATTTTGCACGGTCTATGTGGATTTCAAATATATTCCATCATCTTTTCTAAAATATCGTTGGAATTTAAATAGACCATAAAAATGTTATTGTGCAATTACTCTTAAGAAGTTAAAAGAAATTACAAAATTAAACAAAGACCAAAATTGTGGGTTGAGAGATTAAGTTTAAAGTACTATTGCTTCCTTCTAAAGAATGGGTAGAGTTAAGGCTTAAACCTCTTAAGTATTCATAGAATGTCTTAGCTCTATTATTTTCAAGAAGGACTATTTTTAAAAACTTTGAGAGAACTTGAACCACAAATATGAGATTATGCTCCCCTTACAAAATTGAGAATAAATCCATCTTGTTTGCATTGCAAAAATCTCACTTGAAATAAAGTTTGATTACATGGTAAAAATAAATATTGTAATACTTTGGTAAGTTGGTAATGAAATTAGCAATCAAAGAGAATTGGACTAGTGGTAAATGACTTCACTCTTTGAAAATGAAAGATAATTTAAATCATTCATTTGGGGAAAAATTTTATGAGAAAAAATATAGTCGGGTTTGTTTTATTCAAGGTAAAAAAGGGAGAGTGATGATGGAAAAAAATAGTAAGTGGAATGTTTGTAGAAACATTATAAATTTGTGTTTGTAGTAATATTTCAAATTGTATCTTGTGATCTATTACCAAAATGAGTAAAAAAAGAAGGTGGATTACAAATATGGCTACACAAGAAGGGCCCAAATAATTTGTACAACCTACCTATTGTTTTTTTATTTGTTATAAAAATGGATCCAAAACGTTGATGTAAAAAAATTAAATATTATTTTATAGAAGCATTTCAATCATTACTTGGGAATATGATATTATACCACTTAAATGAATAATATATCTTATCATGACAAAATAATTTTCTTTGATAACTTTTACGTTAGCTAAGTAATCTACAAGTTGAGGTAAATAAAATATTTTTTAATATCCTTTTGGAATTTATATATCAAACAAATTTCTATGGTCAAGTTGGATACAATTAAACTATTGCTAAGTTTAAATAAAATGAAATGTTATTGATATTTACAAAGAAAAATAATTTATTATTTTGTTCAAACAAAATTTTATGAGTTGCAAAGAACGATAACATAATAATAATTCATGAATAACAATATTTTCTTAAAATATTCACCCAAAATTTGGATAAAACTTAAAAGAGCTATAAATTTTTGAACATTCGAAATGTAAAAAATAAATCCAATTTGGATTGACTAAAATATTTCCTACCAATAATCTAGTCTTATAAAAGTCATAGAATACACATATTCTCAAGATTTTGGATGAGGTAAACCCCAAGGAAAAATATAATATCCTCTAAGACTTATTCCTAGTACTGCTACATAAGATCCTAGAGTTTCTTCTTAATGAGTTCCCCATCACAAAGATCGACCCCATTTCTCTTGGAGTGGTTCTCTTTCTCTAGAATCTTATCAACATGTAACCACCCATCATAAGTAGCGCATTTTGCATCAAATTTCTCTAAAAAATGTGTCAATATGTCAATCTAGCCCTAGATTTTAAATACATTTGCAACTTCAAAAAATTGCAATACATAAAACCATGAGAAACTAACTTGGCAACATGTTTGCAAATTCTTAAATTGGAAAGGTTCTACATTGCAACATGGTTTCAATTTTGGTCCTTCATCTATTTGGTGGAATACAATGGTGCAATATCAAGGACAACCCCTGGATTTCTCCTTTCTAAGGAATGCTTATTATTTATTCAATAAAGAGGCTTGGCAATTCAAGGACTTATGGGATTTTAATTTAATGGATTAGTCTCCTTGGAACATCTTTAAGGATATTTTTTGTTTAAACAAGTCTAAAGAGTTTATCATTTATATTAAATCATTGGTTCTTATAGATTTACCCATTAAGACTTGTGCTCCCTTTTAATATAATTCTTTAAAGGATTGGTGGTAGTTGTCCAAATGTCAGTTTTCTTTCTTTCTTTTAAAAAATATCTATTTAAGTCTCCTACCAACTTTGTCTTTAAATATTGCATTGTAAAGGGTATGGAGCTCTTTTCTGGTGGCGGTGATGGCGGTGGAGTGATTTCAAATTTGGCGAAGGTGGGAAATGTTGATTTTGAAGCTAGCAATAATGGCAGTCTACTTGTTGATGGTAAGGTGATGTCAAGTGAGTTAGGTGTTGATGGTAAGCGGTGTGTGTCCCCTCTTCTCACTAATGAGACTCTTGGAGGGAAAGAAGCATCGAAGGTTCCTTCCCCCTTGTCCTTCTCTAAAGTGGGGAATCTCGATTCTAAAAAGGTTGGCTCTGGTCAATCAGGTAGATTTTTGGGCATAGGTTCCAAATCCTTTTGTTTGGTCTTGTCTGATAAGACAAGAAATGTTGGGTCCTTCTCAGGGTCATATCTTAAGTGGTCAAACCTCTTCGACATGAAGCTAAAAGGTAAAAGTACTTCTCCTCTGGTGGCTTGTGTTTCTAATGTTCTAATGGGTGAATTTTTTATCTCTATTCCTGACTGTATTGTCGAGAAAAGTGTTTCACATATGGAAATGACTCTGCTGGGAAATTTTATGGGACCTCCTCCCCACATTGAGTTGGTTCGTAAGTTCTATATGAATTGATGGCATCCCAAGGGTCAAGTTGATGTTGTTGTTATGGTAAAGGGGTTCTTCTCATTCTTTTTTAATTGCGAGGATGATTTCATTTTAGCTTTAACGGGAGGCCCATGGTTCATTGGGAAGTATTCCTTGCTGCTCAAGTGGTGGGACACGGGGTTCAATCCCAACTCTTTCTCTTTTTCAGTCACCCCTATTTGGGTTAGACTACCCGGTCTTCCCATGGAATTTTGGGATGAATTTTTCAAAGGAATTGCAAGTACTTTTGGGGACCCCTTCTTTCTATCGATCAAATATCTACCTCCAAGAAACGGCTGGTCTATGCTCACTTTTGTGGGGTAAAAGCACAAACCTTTGTCACAATTTATAAAGGAATCGGCCAACAACAACAAAAAAAATTGAACTTCAACCACATAAAAGTGGTCTTTATGTTTTGAGTTTCAAAATGGTGTAAACTAATGAAATCTATAAACTTTGATGAAGTTTATTCCTGTAATTTTTAAAATTTAAAAAAAAAAATTCATTATGTTTTTTATCGATTTAAGGATAGATTTTAGAATGCTGAAAATTTCATAAAAGAGTGACTTCACGGGATGTCAAGAAACAAATTGAAAAAAAAATTATTTCTCCCTAATTTTTTTTTTCTCCAAATAGGTACAAGTTCAATATCTTGTGCACAGAAAAAAAAAATTAAATTTTGATGTATATTTTTCTTGCAATAACGTTTTAAAGTCAAACTTGTCAGAATTTAACAGTTTTCATGGGATGTCAACTATTGTCAAGTTTTTTAATCATTTTCAAAAAACAAATTATACCCTTTTGAAGAAGACTCTCTCCTCTTATGCCCCATATAAGTTTTAAAAAAAAAAATTAATATGTATTACTATTTTTTTAATTTCTAATCATCCTCTTTTTTAATTTTAACAATCTACTTGCATTATTTTAAAAATAAAATATATTAAAACTAATCAAAATATTAAAAAAATTATATATTTGGATTCGCCACTCCGAGCTCTACAAAAGGGTATTTTTCGTTTTTGCAGAAAAATCATTCCGACTTGAGAAATACTCCGCCAAAGTTGAATGTTTCAAAAAATTCCAAACAAAGGTGAGTTGGTTTCCAAGTAGGATGCCAACTAGACATGCTCAACCGAGCACTTTTCGACTAAGCATGTTTCATCCAAAACCTGCTCATCCGAGAATAGCTCAGCCAAAAAGTGCTCAGTTGAGACATAACCGACTAATAGGTGCTCAACTAAAAATGGTTGATATAAAAAAATATATATTTTTTCTTTTAATTTTTCAACTCAAAAAAATTGATAAAATACATATTTCGACCAAGGAAGGCTTATTTCGACTAAGGAAGGCTTATTTCAACAAAATAAGGTTTATTTTGACAATTTAGAAGATTTATTTCGATAAAAAATGGTTTATTTTGACATTTTAGAAGGTTGATTTCGACAATTTAGAAGACTTATTTCGACAAAAGAAAACGTATTTGGACAATAGGAGAGCTATTTTTGAAGGTACATTGATCTTCAACTTATTTAGTTGATTATGTCTTTATTTTCATGAATGCATTTGAAGTTTGTTTTCACTATTTTAATTCTTAGATTTCATTATTATTGATCACCAATTCTATGTTCTTCCATTCTTGTTCTTACATCCTCCTTATGCCTATGTTTTATTAAATTTACCTTTGCCTTTACTTTTATTTCCAACTTGGACTTATCTTTTATATGTATATATATTATTTTTCTATTTTATGTTTTGCATGCTTATGTAAATATTAGACTTTTGTTTAAAGTACTCGGGATTTTATGATCTTTTCCTTATAATTTTGGTTTCTCATGTTGCCTCATTAATTCTTAAATTTTCATGCATGTATTGTGATACTTTTTGAGCATGTAACTTTTCCACAAATTATTCTTTGATTATTGATTATTTTCTTTGATGCTATATGTATGTTCATGGACCACACTTTTAGATCTAGTTACCACATAGACTAGAGGGCATCATGTGCATTCCATTAGATCTTAAACCTTGAGTCATCATGTTGTATCTTCATATTATGGGAATCATGTCTCTATCCCTTTACATCTAATGCTTATATGGTTATATCCTTACATTTTAGATCATTAATCCTTCCTCCTTTTAACATAGTGTGATTTTATTTGTCACATCCTTGCATTTAAGGAATCATGCCTTGAACCCCTTTGTAATCTTATCCTTTCATTGCTAAATGTGTTTTCATAGGAGAGATATATATATATATCATGTTTTCTCTCTTTCGCATCAAATATAAGTGGTGATCTACACATTTAGGTATATATCGAGCTCATGATGTTTCTCTTTCTATGTTTTATAGTACTCATTTTATTGAAAGATCCACATATATTCCAATGCACATTTAGTGGTGATCTAGTAAGTGATGACATGATCTATCACATGCATCTAGTTACATGCTTTAAATATTTTCAATTGATATATATTCCAAATATTCTCATGATATGTTTGTAATTTATTTATTTAAAGAAAATTGAATTGATGAACCCTTTTTCAAGTGATATATATACCAAATATGAGCTCATGATACCAAATTTTCTCATGTGATATGTTTGTAATTTATTTGAATGCCTTTTTTTACTAAATGGGTTAAAACAAATGAACAATTTTTAAAATGTAATGTTAGATATTTAAATGCAATATTAACTGTACATGTTTCATTGAAAGCTCATGTGTGTACAAACTTGTATGCAAGTGAATTCAAATTTGAGTGCAATTTGTGATGGCGAATAAAAGGATTAGATCAAGGAAGTATGATCGAAAACGAATAAGAAAGAGGAAGAGAAGAGTGGGTGAAGGAACATCTACTGAACAACAACCCATGGAAAATATTGATGACCAAGGTGATGTACAAGTACAAGAAAAAATTGAACCTAGTAATAGAAATTTTTTGGACTATGGTATGGAAAATCTGACGGAGATGGATCGGGATTCTCTTTTCAATAATATTTCATTTGAAGATATGTTATCTGAAATCACATTAAAATTACACTCTAAAAGAATATGGGATGATTTTTTTGAAGAAAAATCTCTAATTGGAAGAGCACGATTAGTTGCAAAGTTATTTAGACAAAAAGAAATGACCCCTGTTTTGGAGTTGTTAGAGTTGATAATAGGAAAAGGTCATTAGATTTAAAACAAACAATTGTTTAAAACTTGCAAGAAGCATTGGAATGTATTGAAAAGAAGAGTCGATCTAGTGATCTAAGTGTTGCACGTAGAGCGTTGATGACTATAATTTCTAGTAAGAAATTATCACATAGAAGACATGTTCAAAAAAAATCTGAATTACTAAATGTTTCTAGGAGAACTGTTCAAAGGTATATTGAAAAGATAAATGAAATAGATGGAAAATTTGAGAAAATTTGGGTAAATATTTATAGGGTTCCCTGAAAAGATAGAATTTTAGAAGATGTAAAGAAACAGGTGGTTGAATATTGGACCACCCACTCTCATGTTTCTTCCAATAGAAGGGATACTATACAAATAATAGGTGAAGATGGTACAAAAATTTCTCATCCAAAACATTTTATAGATACAACACAAAGTGAACTTTTTGAAGCATTCAAGAAAGAATTTGCAAATGTGAAGATTTGTCAAAGGATGTTTGAGACAATACTCAACCATCATTTGTACATATAAATAAAGTACGTGAAACTTGTTGTTGTTGAAATCGTGTTGAATTTGATCTACACCTAAAATCATATAAAAAAGCTATGGCAGCAATTGATCAAAATTTAGCCATCCCTAGAAGCACAACATAATTTGTGAAGTCTCTTGTATGTGAAAAATTAGAAGATTTAGATGAATTCAATGTTCAATGTATAGAAAATGTATGTAATGATTGTGGAGATTTGAAGAATCTTATACATGTTGACAATAATGAAATGCAAGTTATGTGGAAGAGATTTTAATATGATACATACTTAACAAAGTCAGGAGTTGAGGCCAAAAAAATTGTTCTCAAAGAGAGTGGATTACTTTACAATGAATTCATGAGTAAATTTCACAATATCATATATCCACATATCCAACAATTTCATGGTGTAAGATGGAAAGCTAAGCAATTTCATGATTCAAAGAATTGTTTTCCACCATGTTGTATTCTCTCTATTGTAGATTTCTCTGAGAAATATACATTTAGTCCTCAAACTGAGATTCAAAGTCAATATTATCATTCAAAGAAAGTTGCAATCTTTGTGCAAGTTTTCTATAGGAATGCCCAGTTAGAGGTCGATGGAATACAAAGTAGCAAAGATGATCAAATTATCATCAAAGAGGTTCACTTTTATATCAGTGATGATACAAATCATGATAGAAGCTATGTAGCTCATTGTTTCAAAATATTTTTTGAAGACCTGAGATAACGTGGCATAAATCAAGAACAACACTGGATGTCGTCTGATGGATGTGCTGGTGAGTACATTGTTTATTTTCAAATTTTATTTATTAGCCGATAGGCTATTTTGTTTGAATTTTCCACCAGATTTTTGTCAGCCCAACCACGAATTGGATTTGTCGGCATCGGGGGTCTGCGAGCTGGTGAGGAGGGCACCGTTTTTTTTTTGTGGTGACATGGGCGTTGGTAATTATGTGGGTTGGTGGCGGTGGAGAATGTTGTCGTTGTAACAGGGAAGGTGAATGGTAAGTGTTCGACGTGGACCTTCGCAAATACGTGGGTTGGCGGCAATGGAGGTGGTCTCCTCAAAAAGCGGAGGGTGAATGGTAAGTGCTTGCTCACCCGATGGTTAATGCATTATGTGGTTGTTGTATGATGGAGGCGGACGAAGTAAATACAAATGGACAAAGTAAATGTGATATTGAATGTAGTAGTCTAGGAAAGTATACTTTGATTAAGTTGCATTGTGCAAACAATAATTGTGGTGTTGGTTTTGTAGCAGATGAATGTAATAAAAAAAAAATTCCTTCGGCTCTGTCACCGGTTTGATACCAGACTGTTCAGAAACCATCTTATGCTAGATTGAAAACTAGTGTTCTCCAGAATCTGTAAGTCATTTTACATGGGTAGTTTGCATGGATGGTTAATTTATTATCTATTTCTTCTTGTCAAATGTTTGTATCTTTAGTGTTATACCCATTATGGAGATTTGAAAGAGATTATCGTTCTATGTCAATGGAGGAATTGCAGTTAAATGCTCTTTCTTTTGTAAAAACATATTCTTAGGGTTAGTAATTTGTTCGTCATTGGTTTATGGTTTTGGTTATCTATGTGTATCTTTCTCGTTGCAGCCATCACGATAGGAGCAATTTTGATTAAGTTGCATTGTTGAAACAGCCATTGTGGTATTGGTTTCACAGCAGGCCATTGTAAAAATTGTTTCCTATGGCTTCATCAGTGGTTTAATAGCAAACTATTTTAAAAAACTATTTCCTTCGGCTCCATCACTAGTTTGATAGCAAGTTGTTTGAAAACTGTTTTATGCCAAATTGAAAATTGTTGTGATCCAGAATTTGTAAGTCCTTTTGCATTGGTAGTTTACATAGATGGTTTATTTATTGTTGATGTCTTCTTACTATATGTTTGTATATTTAGCGTTTACCCATTTTGGAGTTTCAAAAGAGATTTTCGCTCTCTATGTATGGAGAAATTGGACAAAAATATTCTTTCTTTCGTCAAAAAATGTGGTTATTAGTTATTTGTTCATTGTTGGTCTATTGTTTTGGTTGTTTGTGTGTATACCCATTTTGGAGATTTGAAATCTGAGATTATTGTTCTCTATGGATGGAGAAATTGTACTTAAATCTTCTTTCTTCCATCAAAAAATATTGTTAGGGTTGGTTATTTGTACGATGTTGGTCTATTGTTTTGGTTGTTTGTGTGTATCTTTGGCGTTGCAGCCATTACCATGGGAGAAATTGTAGTTATCTGTGTGTAGGGTTTAGGGTTGTATGAAATCATTATCATATTGGAGATAAAATTACTTTGGTGGCTATCCAGTATTATTCTAGTAGGTCTTTTACAATTTCTCTATTTGTGGTGATGTAGCTCAAATTTTCAATGAAGTTTGTGGGGTTATACTGATTTTTACATGGGTTCTTTGCATAGATGATTAATGTATTGTTAATTTCTTCTTGTTTTATGTTTCTATCTTTTGCGTTATACCCATTTTGGAGGCTTGAAAGAGATTATCAATCTTTGGGGGTGGAGAGACTGCAGTTAAATCTTCTTTATTTCGTCAAAAAAATATGGTCAAGGTTACTAATTTTTGGTTGTTGAGTGTTATTCTAATACCTCTTTTACAATTTCTCGATTTCTCTATAATATTTAGTGAAGTGTGGGGTTGTACTCATTTTGCAAAGATTATTGCTACGTATTGGGTTTATGAGTTGTATTTAATGTGGCTTCAAGAAAATTACAGTTAAATCTTCTTCCTATCATCAAAAAGATATGGTTGGGTTGAGTGATTTTTATGGCCCTTGTTTATTCTTTGTAGTTATGGTTGTACAACTTTGGTTTTATACCTGTTACCATAGGAGCAATTGTAGTTAAATGTTCTTTCTTTCGTTGTTGGTCTATTATTTTGATTATCTATGTATATCTTTGGCATTGCAGCCATTACCATAGGAGGAATTGTAGCTATCTGTGTGTAGGGTTTAGGGTTGTATGAAACCATTGACATATTGGAGATAAAATTGCTTTGGTGGTTGTTTAGTGTTATTCTAATAGCTCTTTTTATAATTTCTCTATTTCTATGTAATATAAATAGTGTCAGGTGATGTAGCTTGAATTTTCAATGGAGGTTGTGGTGTTATACTAATATTTGCATGGGTTTTTTTCATAGATGATTAATTTATTGTTAATGTGTTCTTCTTATATGTTTCTATCTTTGGCGTTATGCCCATTTTCAAGACTTGAAAGAGATTACTGCTCTTTGCAGGTGGAGAAATTGTAGTTAAATCTTCTTCCTTTCATGGAAAAAATATGGTTAGGGTTACTAATATTTCGTTGTTGAGTGTTATTCTAATACCTCTTTTACAATTTATGTATTTCTTCCCATTATCAAAAAGATATGGTTGGGCTGAGTAATTTTTGTGGCCCTTGTTTATTGTTTGTAGTTATGGTTGTGCAACTTTGGCTTTATACCTATTACCATAGGAGCAATTGTAGTTAAATCTTCTTCTGTTCACTGTTGGTCTACTGTTTTGATTATTTGTGTATAGCTTTGGAATTGCAGCCATTACCATAGGAGGAATTATAGCTATTTGTGTGTAGTGTTTAGAGTTGTATGAAACCATTGACATATTGGAGATAAAATTGCTTTGGTGGTTTTTTAGTGTTGTTCTAATAGGTCTTTTACAATTTCCCTATTTCTATATAATATTTAGAGTTAGGTCATGTAGCTTGAATTTTCAATGGAGGTTGTGGCACTATACTGATGTTTGCATGTGTGTTTTGCATAGATGATTAATTTATTATTAATGTCTTCTTGTTATATGTTGGTCTACTACTTTGATTATTTGTGTATATCTTTGGCATTGCAACATTACCATAGGATGAATTGTAGCTATTTGTGTGCAGGGTTTAGGGTTGTACGAAACCATTGACATATTGGAGATAAAATTGCTTTGGTGGTTGTTTAGTGTTATTCTAATAGCTCTTTTACAATTTCTCTATTTCATATAATATTTAGTGTCAGGTGATGTAGCTTGAATTTTCAAGAGAGGTTGTGGCATTATATAGATGTTTGCATGGGTGTTTTGCATTGATGATTAATTTATTGTTAATGTCTTCTTGTTATATGTTTCTATCTTTGGTGTTATACCCATTTTTTAGAGTTGAAAGAGATTATTGCTATTTGCAGGTGGAGAAATTGTAGTTAAATCTTCTTCCTTTCATGGAAAAAATATGGTTAGGGTTACTAATATTTGGGTGTCAAGTGTTATTCTAATATCTCTTTTACAATTTTTGTATTTGTGTATAATATGTGGTTCCTAGTGATGTGGCTCAAATTTCCATTGGAGTGTGTGGGTTTGTCCTCATTTTGCATAGATTATTGCTACGTATTGGCTTTGGGAGCTCTATTTAATGTGGGTTTAGGGAAATTGCAGTTAAATCTTCTTCCTTTTGTCAAAAAAATATGGTTGGGGCTGGCCAGTAATTTTTGTGGCCCTTGTTTAGTGTTTGTAGTTATCATTGTGCATCTTTGGCTTTATACCCATTGCTATAGGGGAAATTGTAGTTAAATCTTCTTAATTTCATCAAAAAATATAATATCTCTTCCTGTTTGAGAAGGCTCTTTTGACAATCCAATTTAATCAATATACTCTCTCACACATTTTGCAACACATCAGTGTTAAAACTGTCCAACCTGCTATCAAAAGGAACAATTAGCAGAGGCTGGGACATATGAACAATAAATTAATCATTTATGCAAAATACCCATGTAAACATACAGATATATATACATGTAAACATATAGACATATATATATGTATATATGTATACATATATATGTATATCTATATGTATATATACATGTATATATGCATGTCTACATATGCATACATATATACATGTAAACATATACACATGTATATATACATGTATACATATATATACACACACACACATGTATACACATGTGTATATACATATACTTTCTCACAGGTTTTGCAGCACACCAGTGTTAAAACCCTCCAACCTGCTATCAAAAGGAACAATAAGCAGATCCCGAAAGGCATGAACAATAAATTAATCATTTATGCAAAAATACCCATGAAAACATGCACATATATATACATGTAAACATATGGACATATATACATGTATACATATATACGTATATATACATGTACACATATGCATGCATATATACATGTAAACATATACATACAAATATGTGCACATATGCATACATATATACATGTAAACATATGCATACATATATATACACACCTGTATATAGATGAAATTAGTTTTCCTGGTGCTGCATAGTAAATGTTTTTTTGATAGATCTTTTATACTTTCGGTATTTGCCTATAATATTGAGTGCCAAATAATACATAGCTTGGATGTTTAATTGACAAGTGAACTATTGTATAGATTGGTCCAGGTATGATATAATTTTATCTCTCTCCTAGCTTTATATTTATTAGCCCTAGAAGCATATTTATATATATTTTTATTAAACAAGTGCAACGAAGGAAAATGCACATCATCACAGCACATCGATAGAACGATTAAGGAAAATATATTTTAAAGTCTTCAAAAAGATAAATGCATGTCTACTTCCACCTGTATATATATCTATGTATGTTTTACTAATACTTTTGTTACAATTTCCCCATTTCTCTGTAATACTCAATGGGGGATAATGCAGATGTTGTTATACAATTCCTCTATTTTTTAGCAAACTACAAAGAAGGTGGGCACCAAAGTAAAATGAAAACCATGGCAGCTGAATGAATGTGCAAATCTATATAGGTAAAGGCAAGAATAAATGGCGTAGCCATTCACAATCTATAGTGTCCTCTTTGTAAGGATTTGAAGTGAAATCAATTAGAGGGATATGAAGGGGCTAATTGTAGAAAATGTGTATAACACCAAAGATGCATAGATTGTATATATATGTGTCTACATATGTATATATGTATATGTATATATATGTATGTATGTATGTATGTATGTATATATGTATATATATGTATATGTATATATATGTATATGTATATATATGTATATGTGTATGTATGGGTGATCCCACAATAGTGGTATACAATTTTTGGCCAAAATGGACACTAAAATAATTTTTTTTAACTAAATCTTCACATTCAAGCACCTATAGCAGCTAAACCATGAGGAGTTTGAAGATGATGCGAACTAGAGTTTCATAAAATTTTGTCTATAGATTCTAAATATGTTTTTCAAAATTTTGGAAATCCAACAGATTGCACTTCGCCATCCTCCCCTCAAAGGCAGTTTTTTACACTTCAAACAACATTTAAAAAGTGGCTCATACATATAACACATAACTTTTTCAGGAAGGATAAAATTGTTCTTTTGTTTAGATTTGCCCCAACTCAATGTCTAGTGCTTCCCATGGTTAGATAATTTTATTCAATATTTGTTGTTTTTTAATCAAGGTTTTGGAGATAAAGACCAATTTGAATTTAGACATAAACGACCATATAACATATAACTTTTTAGCATATCAAAATTCAATTTATTTTATTTTTGTTGGATTCGGACTCAACATAGGATTGCATTCATATTTTTTCAAAAAAAAGGTAATCGCTTCTATTTTCCACATGTGCAAAATAGAGAGCTTGATTTTCGATTGAAAAACCTACATTCACAAAAGTAAAATAAATATAATAATCAATTAAATTTGTTCAAAATTTATAAATTTTTTGGGAAACATAATAGAATACATACTTAGAAAAAAAAAAAAAAAAAAAAAGTAGTTAAGTTTGTTCCCCAAAAGGTAAAATCAAAAAGTGGTTTTATCTGGCATTTTGATAGGTGTGAAGGAGACTCCGTTATAGGTATGGTTTAAAACTAGCAAGGTTCTATCCAAGGGAGATTCGTCTAAGGTGGTTTGATCAAACCCTATTCAATTGGAATCCTTTAAATGGAACTTTTCAATGCTTAAATCATTATATTTTCTAAAAATATGTGATTTCAACAAAAATCAGGATCTCTCGAAAAGTGTAAACCACTATTGTGGTAGCACCCGTATATGTATATGTGTGCATATATGTATACGCATATATGTATATGTGTATGTATATATATATATATGTATGTATGTATATTATTTGGTTTGGTGGTGGTGGAGGTGGTGACCTCGATACGCGGAAGGTGAATGGTAAGTGTTTGTTTCAGTGGGGGTTAATGCATTTTTTCGTTGTTGTGCAATGGGGGTAGATGAAGTAAATGCAATATTGAATTTTGTAGTGTGGCAAAGTATACTTTGATTAAATTGCATTGTTCAAACAGTCATTGTAGTGTTTTATATATATATATATATGTATTCTTTCTTTCTCATTTGTTTCAACTCTTGCCATAAGAAACTCTTCATTATGGTAGCTTGCCTCTTCTATTATCCATTTGAAAAAGTTTTGTGAGGATAATATATTGACTAGGTTGCATTGTTGAAAGCAACATTGTTGTGTTGGTTTGGTAACAGAACCTTGCTCGAGATGCATGCTCCCTGTTAGTTTAATAGCAAATTGAAGCCACAATGGCTCTTTCGACAATGCAACTTAATCAATGTACCTCCTTACACATTACGTAGAAAATGCGAGCTGCATAGGGTGGAATAAAATATTATAGAGCAATAGAGAAATTGTGAAACAACTATTGTATGACAAATCCTATTCACAGCTTGGCTAGCGAAAATCCTATTGGAAACTTCAAACGGATAAGAAACCCTCTACATATCCATATATATACAATCACTCCTATCTTAATTTGTGTGGTTCTTGAGTGTTTTCCTAATAATCCTGTTAGAATTTGCATTTTTCTCTATAAAATTTAGTGTCACAAAGTGGAGCTTGAATGTAGAGTAGATATATATGTATATATATGTATATATATATGTGTATGTATGTATATATGTATATATATATATATATATGTATGTATATATATGTGTGTGTGTGCGCATGTGTATATATATATATGTAATATATATGTATATGTGTATATATGTGTATATGTATAAATATACATATATGTGTGTGTGTGTGTGTGTGTGTGGGAAAGTATACTGCAAAATGTGTGAGAAAATATATTGGTTGGGTTGCATTGTTGCAAAAATCCATTACAATGTGGAGCTTGTCTCTTTAACAAAAGATATTCCTAAATGTTGCTCATTGGTGAATAAGTATTGCACAAAAAATTATGGAACTAGAATTTACAAGGCATCTGTTACATAGACCGGTTGTCTTCTATTAACATGTTTTATGATATTCTTCTACCCTCATCTATTTAACTATAAATAACTTTCATGATATTGTTTTCCACTCATCTATTTGAAGCTACCTGTAATAGAGTATTCTATTGTTCTTGTAACAAGGATTGTTTTGTAATCTTTAAAATTTTGTAATCTTTAATGTGCTTAATTTGTTTGGATGAAATATGTTATCATTTAGATATATTGTTGTATATATAGATAAATATATACATGTGTACATATGAATATATATATCTTCTTTTTTTTGTTTTCCAAAATGTCTAGACAGAGGTAAAATTGAACCTATATATGTACTTAAGGATTTTCATTCTTGTTGTTCTATATTCTATTGTTTCTATTAAAAAAGATGAAGGCAGCAAGTAGCAACATATACAAATGTTTGCATATAGGTTTTTATAAAAATATAGCAAGAAAATTTCATGCATTCTAAGTTCTCCACCAATTGGCATTGAATGTTGGAATACATTAATCTTTGATTTTTACTGTGGTATAGAGCTACCAATCAGTCATCTATAGTTGGAAGATTTATTTCCTTTAAAGGGTTCCAGAACTATGTATGCAAAGTTGGGGTCCGTGGATGGGTCTCTAGAGCCCCCAAAAATTGATTTGGTGATTGATTTGGTGTTAGCTCCTACAAGTCATGCTACGGAGTCTAGCTCTGAGGATGCCATCCACTAGCCTACAGACTCCGATTCCGTAAGTTTTCCCTTCTTTTTTGTTGTGCCTACTGCAAACTTGCTCTTATTGTTTCCTACCTTTCTTATTGTTGCTGCTTGATTGGAATTTAGGTGTATACATATATGGCTGGCCCTAGTAGAGGATATAGATATAAAATTAGACATGCAATGATTTTTTAGAACACATAAAAAATGTATCTCTTTCCAGCTTTCATTTTTCTTACTCGTTCTATCCATTTGGTGTGATGATGTGCATTTTGCTTGATTACACTTGTCTTTGTAGGCTGAAAATAAACATTCAACTTTGAGTCCATTTGCAATTCATTCCATTAATGTCGGCAATGTTGTTCCCTCTCCGCTCCTTCAGCTTTTTTCCTTCAAAAAATTTGGCGGTGATGAAGGGCAGGTTGAGCGATACAAGGTTGTCCTGTCTTATGGCCACCATTTGCAAATAGCCCTTCTAAATGTAATGATATATTTTTTACAGGTGCCTTGAAAATAGGGTCCCTTGTATGTTTAAAAGACTACGTCTGTAGGAATATCCAAGATTCAAGGTGGGTTGCATTGTTTGTTGTATATCTTAAAAAATTCTCTTTCGTTTCTACCTCATATAATTTATCTAATATATTGTTTTTCTTCTTTTCCAGGGCCTTAATCATATCCAACTTAGTTGTAATTATGCTTGATTGTCAAATTATTGGATGACCCCTAGGTATTTGTTCAAGCAGCAAGAAGAGAAAATGTTGGCGCCTAACTCACCTTCTCCTTCTAAATGGCCCCCTAAATTTGGTCTGTAGTTGCCCCCTAAAAAACAAAACAGCCCTCCAAAGGTCAGCCCTATTAAAGCTTTGAACATTTATCAAAATGTTTGGATAGTGAAAGGGCGTGTAACACATATTAGGGAGATGCATCATTTCCAGAAACAAAGAGGTGAAGGGAAACTGTTTAGTTTTGACATTATAGATATGGAGGGGACATAAATATGTATTGTACTTGTTTTGATGATATTGTTGAATTGTATAACGGTCAAGTTGAGGTGGGGTTGACTTATTCAATATCGAGGGGATTGGTCAATGAAGCCAATAAAAGATTCAATAAATTAAATAGTAATCTTGAGATTGTTTTGGATGAAAAATCAACAATAAAATGATGTGAACATGAGATTCTTGTACCAAAAAAAAAAAAATTGTGTCAGTTAGTGACATAAGCAACTATAGTGATAACAACTTCATTGATATTATTGGCATTGTAGTGCATGTTGGGTACATTTCAATTTTTCGTAGGAGAAATGAAATTGAAACAATTAGATGAACCATTAAACTATATGATGTCTTTGCTTCTTTCATTGATGTTAATTTGTGGGGCCCAAATTGGCAAGAAAAAGGTGATACCTTGGAGTGGATGTACCTTTCTGGTGAAATAGTCATTGTTGTTATCTGTGGTGGTCGTGTAGGCTACTTTAATGGAAAAATCTTCAACACGTCAACAGGAACAGTCCTTGAGATTAACCCTTCTATTCCTGAGGCAAACACTATTAGATCTAAGGGCCCAATTAAATTAGACCAAGTTTTTTCAACTTCTTCTACATCTCGTAGGTTGCATCCTTCAAATGATAAAGTTACTATTGCATTTATCTTAAACAACTACCTTCGTTTGGCAGAAACTTTTGAAGCCATTTTTAAAACAGCCATTCAAATTGCAAAAACTGAGTCTTTTTGTCACCCTACTTGCCCCTTGTTGGTTAATGGTAAAGAATGCAAAAGGAAATGCACACGCCCCTGTTTTGATGTTTGGTTTTTTTATCATTGCAGATGGAAATTGAGGAATGCAACTATCGCTATCTTCTGTAGTTGAAGTTGCAAGACCATTCAGGCAGCCTTTGGTGTATTGTTTTTGATGAAGTTACCACTAGTTTGTTGCAAATCCCAGCAAAAGACCTCTACACATTGTAGGATAGCTCTAACTCTACAACAGATCATGTTGTTGTTATTAAAGGCCTTGTTTGTAAAGCATACATCTTTACTGCTTTGATTAGAACATAAACTTATAATTCTAAGGACCGGCTGAAAACAATAATTGCCAAAGCAATGAAAGTTGATTTCGAAGTAGAGTGTAAACTGTTGCTTGCAGACATAATGAAGATATCTACTCCTGCTCCAAAAAAAGGCTCCACTAGCTAGCCTACGCTTTGACTGCTCTTTTTCACTTCTGATCATTTCTCATAGCTTTGACTTTTAAATTCTAACTATGGCGTGTTAAGACTTTTGTTTAAGAAATATGGACATAATTTATACCTATGTTTGCATCTACATATTTGCACATTTATTGACCTGCCATCTTTTTTATTATAGCTTGGTGCTTCAATCTTGTTGTCATTGTTGCTTTTGAATATTTCAAATCAGTTGGATGGTTATATGATATGTTTACACATACATTATAATTTCAAAGACAACTAGACAATTTATTTCCATATATATTTCAAATATTTTCTATACAGGCAATAGTTGACAATATATTTTAATATATATTAAATATTTTATATATGGCTAATAATTGAGAATTTATTGTGATATAGATTTGAAATATCTTGTATATGGCTAATAGTTGAAATGTATTGCTCAAGAGTTATCAAAGTTGAATATAAGCTAGTCTTGTTTTTTTATTGAAAAAAATAGTAATTGTGATATTTGTAGATTAACATTCCCAATATAGAATTCCTAGTAGATTATATTTATTTGATATACTTTCTCCTTTTTGTTAAAAACTTCTTTATTTCACATTTAAAATATGCATGAATGTTATAATTTTTTTCATTATGCAAAAATCAGGACTCATAAATTATTTATTCCATCAGTTTAATGAGAATGTATTTGATTTAAAGTTTCTTCGAATGCTAATCACTCTTGGTTCTTGGCCATCATTCACCTACAAATTTAATGAAAAATATATATATAGATGTGCTTCAAGGTCTAATGAATATGAAAAGTAGGCTAGAGATAAACTTATATCAATC
>VDFB02353493.1:91590830-91617952 GCA_007258455.2 Sequoia sempervirens | reverse complement strand
CATGACCATTGCAGAGCTTCATATTTTTCTCTAGTAGAGTTTACATTTTTTTATTATATTTATTGCTTCCATACTATAACATAGATTTATCTAAGATATCTATATATTACTAAATACCTTTCTTTATAAAAAATGTACTTTAACATTGCAAAAGATAAATATTTAATTTACTTTAGAAGTAATAGAATATTCTTTACCATGTTGAATATTGTAACAATTTTAAAACTATTCAAAAAAATTACACCCACTATCCCAAAATGTATTTTAAGAAAAAAAAATAGCAAACATTCCATACATATCCATATGTTGTAAAAAATAGATATCAAATGCAAGGAAAAGACTCAACAATCTGATGTTGTAGCAAACTCTTTACCCTTGGAGAAAGTAATCAGCACCTAAACACTCTCCAAGCCATTATATATAAGATTATTCACCCTAGTGTTTTATTCATAGAATTTTGGCTCTAGGAAAACTACCAAGTGGTATCCAAAACCATTGATGGGTCCAATTGACACATGTTCATTGCTCAATATGCAAACAAGAGTTACACATGAATTGTACTCATCTTGAAAATCCAAACATCAAACTTTGCAGAAGAAGCTCAGCATTCACTCTAGCTTCTCCAAGATGCACTCATCCTTTTCAATACTCTTAAATTCAATAATTTTTGAGTTCTGAAGGGGACCATCTAGAAACAACATTAAAATGTTACCATGTTTAACTAGTGTGCCAACATTACAATAATATTCCAACATTATAACTAAGACTTGCAAGATGTACAACACACTTAGTCCTAATATTAGTGAGAATGGAATGCCTCAGTGCCTCAACCCAGAAAATCTACCTGGTACAAATTAAATAATAAAAATACTGATATCTAATGGACATGATAAGCCTTATAACTCTAACTTAGAGTAATTGGCCTAAGAACTTATAGATGTTGTACTTAGTAACTTTTATATCTTTAGTGGCTTTTAGGGGACATGTATTTAATGCGATGTGATAAAATCTTTGCAACTGCTTTACCCTAGTGGGCTTTGGTTATTTGATTTTTTAGTCCATAAATTAGATCATGATATAATTTAGCATAGAGTGGTACAGTAGCAACATTGTGGATCTTGGTGAGCTTTGACTAGACACAACTCAAAATTGTTTTCAAATTGGCTTGTATGTTAAGTTAGAACTAGAGTTGAGGGTCCTTGTTTGGAACTCTAGCTCTCTCTACCCTTGTTCCCCTCCTCCATTGAAATTTATTTGCTGAATATCTGAGCTATTGTTGTTTGTGTTTCTGTGCTGAGAATGGGGCTATATTGTTGCTTGGTTTGTACTTATGTTCTATGTCCACTAGTTATTTGAATCCTAAAATCAAGATTGTAAAGTGCAATGTGCTCTGCCATTAGGTCTAAATCTATCACAAGCTTTGTCACCAATTAGATGCACCTTCCACCAAGCAGATACTTATCATTTGTGACATTCCTAAAATTTATCAAACACAACTAATTAAAACATAACAATTCTATTACTATTTGGCAGGAACTTCGCTGCCCTGCAGCTCTTGTTTTAAAGTAGGTTTCCCTTAGAATTTGATGGTTCAATTTTAAACATTCTAAGTTAAATCCTAAATGTTGTAGATTTAATCTTGCTTATAGATTTGATCTATGTCATGTAGATCTATACTATTGAAATTCCAAATTTCACACTTGTTTGTCTTGATTTTTTATGTCTAAAAATCTTTTAGGAACTTATAAAACTCAATTGGAATCATGAACTTTGAAAATAAAGACACCATAAATTCAGCACTACTCAGCTCTACCCAGTCCATGTAAACCATATGGATCTCATTCACCAACCCCACTATACAACACCTTTCCACCGCACGATCAATCAACGGACAAGAATCTGTCTTCAGACAACCTTGATTTCCCGGCTGTTTAATATGGATTCTCCACTCGTTCAAGGGTCAATCATTCAATAAAAATCTAACATCTCATTCATTACAGTCCCCCTCTGAAAACAAAAAAAAATCTTAGCACTCGGTTTGGATGTGATAAAACCCACTAATGGATTCTTCTCAGCTTCTATATAATCTTAGATAACAACTGATATATGCAAGAATAGATCCTCTGAGCTCTAAGAATACATTAAGCATGGCAATTGAAGTGGAGGGCAGTTACAAATGGAAATCAGTTTACTTCCCGGTGGCTCTAATTGGCGTGGTGGTGGTGGGGCTGAGCGGCAAGGCGGATGGCGCAGTATCATGCTCAACAGTGGTGTCTGATTTAATCCCCTGCCTTTCCTACGTTTCAGGAAGCACCGCTCAGCCCACCGAGGGATGCTGTAATGGCGTTAAAACTCTCAATACCGCCGCGAAAACTACAGCCGATAGGCAGGCCGTATGCAACTGCATAAAGTCTGCAGCGTCGTCGTACAGTAGTTACTATGATAAGGCCAGCAAGTTGCCTGGTCTCTGTGGTGTTAATCTCGGCTTTGACATGACACCCTCGCTTAACTGCAGCACGTAATTTCTTGGCCCGTTCTTTTATCTCTTCTTGCTTGGCCAACTTTATGTTCATTCTGACTAACCGGTTTTTAGTTTACAGGATCCGCTGAGATCTGTGAATGGCGGGGCTGCCAACTTTGTAATCCAGTATAATAAACTATATATGCTGAAGTTGTAGGAGACCTCAAGAAACACTGGGGATAGTATTAAATAATGTAGATATAGAGCTTCATCGGCAATGGGTAATAAAGAATACCATTGCTTAGTCTTGTGTGTATGCGCACATAATGTTATATGGATGGTGTAGGCTCCTTCCAATTCATTGCAATGAATCTACACCTTAAGTTATTTTCTCCAAATTGTGTTTGTGATAGATTGATGATGATTTTAGTTAGTGAGATGCATGCAAAGAAATAATAAAGAGGAAGCACCATAGCGTTCAAATTAGTCTTAAGTTGACATTAATAATCACATTTTTTGCTTTGACAGTGAGATCATCTCATTCTTACTCGGCAATCGTTCCTTCACGACTTCATCCCCTGCGACAGCTCGAATATTTGAAAAATAGCTTTCCAAAATGGGAGAACTGCATGCTCATTTGCACATTTATGTTTACTGCAATTTCCATCCAGCCATCAGATTGTACATTTGATTGTAATTATTAATTAATTGAAAATAAGAATTTATACATTGTATTTTTATTTTTTTTGATACAACAAGGGTGTCCCCGCAATCCAACCCAATGACCCAGCAGCTCGTATCTTGGGTCCCTGGGACAAGCTGGGGCGAGACTAATCCCCTGGCAGGCTTAACAGGCACATTCTAAGGATACACTCCTTATTTATACATTGTATTTTTTTATTTTTTTTATTTTCACTTTTGCCGATGCCAATTTTGTTCATGGGTACCCTCTCTGCTCCCCCAAAAGAATTATGTTTTCATTTTTAGTCCTACATGTATTGGGGGAAACAACATAAGGGAGGAGTAAAATATAAAAAGGTAACTTACATTATGTACGCCCATTCATAAAATATTTTAACTTTCGTAGGTTGCCATTCTTTTAAACCCTCGCGACTATATCTATATCCTATAAAAGTATTAGTTTTAGTTTTTTGACTTTTTAGATTTTATTAATTATTAATAACAAATAAATTATTAATAATTAATATTATTAAAAACAATTAAATATTTTTATTTTTATTTTAAAAATAAATCTATTAATAATAAATTATTAATTAAAAATGAATTTTAAATAACAATTCTAATTAAAATTATTAAAAAATTTAACTATAAATAATAATAAATTATTAATTAAAATTCAATTTTAAATAAACATTCTAATTAAAATTATTAAAAATAAATTATTGATTATTAATTATTTAAAATAAAAAAAATTAATTATACATAATAATAAAATTAATAATAAATTGTTAGTTAAAAATCAATTTTAAATAACAATTTTATCTAAATTTATTAAAATAATCAATAATAAAAAAATTATTATTAATTATTTAATATAAAATTGATGAGAAATTACAAAGAATTCATAATGAGTTTTGGTGATTTAGAAAAGAGCTCTGCAAGTAGGGCTTGATTGAGGCATCTGGTGCGTGTGTATGGAGGAGGCCTGGTCCTCCTTCGCGTTTGACCCTGGCTGCGTGGCTGTGCTGGCTACATTCCTTTGTGGATCCTCTTGTGGTGGCACATGCACCCTATTTGTTGCCGCTCATGTGAAGTGGGCTCGTGATTAAAGGAAGATGAATGGGGAGAAGGATCCCCCAAGCAATGGTTCCGAAGGAAAAGACCCTGGCAAGTTCGTTCGCTCCCAACCCATGTCCTTTCGAGACATTGTTGTTGGCGAAGGGGAGCCGTTCCCAACTGGTGTGGGTTTCACAGTGCAACAAAGTGGGAGCAACAACGATGAGAAACTGAAAGAGGTAGGTGCCCTCCCGGTTTCCATAAACTTGATGTCCTGGTTCCTAATGAAAAACTGGTAGAGGTTGTGTGTGATCATGATTCAAAATTAAAAAACATAGCAATTTTTTTGGCGGCTGTGGACACAAACAAGGTCCCAACTCGCAAATATATGGATGAATGGCTAGCAAACGCTTGGGGGAAAAAGCTAGGGATCTCTTTTTCTTACTATCGAATGATTTAGAGAGGTCTTTATGTCATCTTTCTTAGAAGCCATGAAATGCAAAAAAAACCCTTAACAGGGAATTTTGGAATATTGGAAACAATATATTTCGGGTGGTGGCATGGTCACCGGAGGCCCAAAATGAAGAAGTACTTGCCTTGTCGAGCCCTAGATGGTTGACAATCAAAAACATGCCTCCAAGACTTTGGGCCTTCATTCTGCTCCTATTCGAACTGTATGGAAAGGTTCTTAGATTGGATAACACCAGGCCTGCCCTGCCCCATGTGGATGCTAGGGCCCTTGTCGCCATCTTACTGGGGGTGGACTTACCTGATGCATTGCTCATAAAGCTTGAAAGTGGGGATATTTTGTGTGGGCTTGAAATCTTGGGCGGGTTGAATGCCTGCTATCTCTATAGGAAGGAAGGGCATATTAGGAGATTTTTTCCTTTAATTAAGAAAAAGAGCACCGATGAGGAGCCTCAGTTGAAAGACAAAAGAAAAATAATGGGGAAAAATGGGACCAAAATCCCTAACACTTCCAACCCTGAGCCAAACATCGTTGAAAACATTCAAGCCGCCATTACAAGTGACCCCCTCGAAGTAGGGACGGGAGAGAGGATTGAGGGAAACCTAAAAAGTAGCAGTCAAATTTGCAACGGTGTGTGTGAGATTTCCAAAGGCCTATCTGAGCCTTGGTCTGGTGACTCAGATGAGAGCTCCTGGGAGGTCAAGGAGTGTTCTGAATCCTCAGATCATTACTCTGAATGTGAAATGGAAAACATGTATGGGGCTTTGGAGTTGGAAATCCAAGAGGGAAGACTAGATTTTTTCGCTCCCCTAAGCTTTGTCCCCCTGGCAAGCGGTCTCCATATGGACGGGCCTATTGATGAACAGTTATCCTCCCCCAGAGAAGACACCATTAGCCTCTCAGTGAGTCCTGGTTAGGAGGGGGAAAGGATAACAACTCAAACCCAGCTAAACCAATGAACAGGGAGTGGAAAAATGCCCAGCAGTTAGCACTAGAAAAGTTAAGGAGCAACACCAATAGAGAAGAAGGTATTGAACAAGCTCCTAGTGAGCAGACTTATTACATGAAAAACTTTAAATTCAGCAAAGAAGAGTCGGTCCTAAAGAGAACAACATATTTACCAGAGGGTAGGCAAGGAAAAATTAGAGAGCTTGTTACTGCCATGGAGACCAACCTGATGCCCACTTGCACCCAGCATGTCATCATTGCTAGACTGGATACAAACCAATTATTGGAAAGTGATACCTTAATAAACAATTGTCAAGGGGTTTCTATGCAATGCACCAATGGTGATGTGTTTGATGAAAGTGGGGGTGAGGTTGATCTCCTCAAAAGTGATGTAACTCAGTCTGTCAAGGACAATAGTGGGGGCATGTGCCTGACTGATGGTGTGGGTCTAATGGTGCCTCTTGTTATCACTGAATCTTCAAGGGATCAAGATGAGCATACCACCAAGGGAGTCTCTAAGAGGGAAGGGAATTTTGAGGTTCAACGTAGATCAAGGGGAAGACCCGGGAAGGGGGCAGAAACTCTAATTCTTGAAGGAAAAGGGAACCTAAAGGTGCTGGCCAAGCACAAAAGGAAAAAACTTAGCGCCTGCTCTACAAGTCCAGTCCCTAAAAGAATAGAAGGTGAGCATAAAGTCCCCAAATGCTTTGAAATCTTCAAGCCAAATAAAGAGCCTACCCCTAAGCAGTAAAGCAATGACCCTCAACTGCATTTCATGGAATGTAAGTGGGCTAGAGTCCCCAGATAGAAAGTAAATTGTCAAAAGATTCCTCAATGGTTGCAAGGAAAAAGATGTGGTCACGCTACAGGAAATCAAAGCAATTGGATTCATGCTGGAAACCAATCTCAAGTTCATCTAGAGGGACTCAATCCACTTTGCTTCAAACCATGAAAGAGGTAGGGGGTAATGCAATATGTCTCTCAAAGGAATGGGGACAACATGTTTGTAGGCATGGGGTCTCCCCATGCAACAGGGTTGTCTGGGTAATTTTGAAAAAGGGAGATATCTCATTTGGTATTTTCTCCATATATACTCCAAATGAGTATGGAGAGAGAATCAATGTTTGGAGATGGCTCGGTGAATTGGATGACCTCCCATGCATCCTTGGGGGGACTTCAACATGATTGAAAACCAAGATGACAAAGTTGGGGGAATCAATCTGGAATGGAAAGGCAACGAAAAGTACTTTTGGATGAAGATGAAAAATAAACTCAAGTTGTTTGATCCACTTGAAGGGAAAAAAAAGGATGTCCCCAGTATATGGTACACTTGGTGAAATGGTCAAAAGGGCAATCGAAGAATATACAGCAGGTTGGACAGATTTTACATGAACAAAGAATTATTTCTCCCTGACTCTCTCAAGGATGGATGTAAAGTGGAGGTTCACCCATATTCTCTTTTTGACCATCACCCTATTAAAACTAGGGTCCTAATCAGAAAAGGACCAGGGTTTTTGGTGAGGAAAAGAGGGGGATTTTTTCCTAAATGTCAACTTACTTCAGAACCAAGACTGCAAGGATGCTATCTAAACCCTCAGATGGATAAACAATAGTCTGTATAGGGACAAAAGTGTTATTGAACGATGGAACCTGAATGTTAAAGGGTGGAAGGCTTTGTTCCAAATTGTTGGAAAAAAGCAAGCAAAAGACAGCAAAAGAATGGAAGGATTACTAGAAGAAAAGCTATTGCAGGCCGAAATTGGACTGCAAAATGATCCAGGGAATGAGGATTTAAATAGAAAAATGGTCTTAGCTAAAAATTCCCTAAGGAAATTCCAAAATCTAAGAATTCAAGGAATGAAGGTCAGGTCCAAGGCCAATTGGCTTGCATTTGGAGACAAAGGCTCCAAATATTTTTTCAAATTGCTGAAGGAAAAAAACTTCAGAGAGCACATAGAGTAGATCCAAGTAAATTAAGGGTTATCTGGTGATCAAGAAGTAATTAGACATCATTTTTTCTCCTTCTACAAAAGCTTGTTTTCTTCTAAGAGAGGTGGGAGTGATTGGGACAATGCAAGGGATTCAATTAGAAAGGTAATCCCTAAAATGGTAGAAAAGCATGATACTGAGGGCCTGAGCCAAGAGGTATTGAAAGAAGAAATCAAAATGGCAATTGAGGCCATGCAGAATGATAAGTCCCCTAGGGCTGATGGCATTCCCATTGAGTTCTACAAAACATTCAAAGATTGGATTGTGGATCATGACTTGTTTCTGGTCTACAAGGAGGCCTTAGAGGTAGGTTCGCTAGGAAGAGAGATAATTAAGGGCATCATTAGATTGCTCCCGAAGGAAGGGGACAAGACCCAGTTAAAAAGTTGGAGGCCCATAACTCTGTTGAACGTTTCATACAAGATTCTTACCAAAATTTTGGCAAGGAGGCTAACTGATGTGCTACCCAAGATCATTAGTGCAACTCAAACAGGCTTTATTAAGGGCAGATACATTCTTGAAAATATCATTACCAGTTGGGAAGCACTAGAGTGGGAAAAGTAAACCAAACAAGAGGCTGTTATCCTCTTGTTGAATTTTGAAAAGGCTTATGACCGAGTTGAATGGTCATTCATCCAGCTCATCCTTGAAGCTTTTCGATTTCCACAGATATTTTGCAACATGGTTACTACTTTGTTTAGAGATGCAGTGGCACAAGTAGACGTAAATGGGCAGCTACCAAAAGAATTTTCTTTGGAAAGATCAATTAAACAGGGTTTTCCCCTATCCCCTGCCTTATTTGTGATTGCTTTAGATGCGTTATACTATGTCCTAAGGTATGATATGTAATGCCCAAAGGTTAGAGGTATCTCATTACCTAACAGAGAAGATCTAGTGAATGTCCAATTTGCTGACGACACTGCTCTATTCCCCAAGTTGGAAGAAGAAAATAATTATAACCTTATGAGCAAGCTTAACATCTTCTACCATGCCTCAGGTGCAAAAATCTCCACCACCAAATCTATCTTCTTGGGCTAGCATGATAGGCCCCCCAATTGGTTAAACAAATTTGGTTTCCAATGGGGAGGCCTAGTAAGTAGGTTAGGTACTTGGGCATTATGTTTGCAGTCTATCCGAACCTAAAAGACATGTGGGAGTGGATCAAAAATAAAATTGAAAGAAAATTGGAAAATTGGAATAGGAACTACATAACCATGGCAGGAAGAGTTCAAATCTATCAAAAGATCTTTTCTTGTTATAGCCTCTATTTTGCTTCAGTTTGGCTCTTTAGCAGCTACCAAGTAGAAGAAATCAAAAAAAGAATCTAGGCTTTCCTGTGGTCAGATGGCAAAGGAAATAAAAAAAGGCATGATGTCAAGTGGAGTTGGTGCTGTGTAAGCAAGTCAGAAGGAGGGCTTGGGTTAAATGACCTAAAGATCCAAGGCATTGCTTTGGCTGCGAAATGGATCTTTAAGGCCCTGGAGGGAAATGAGCCTTGGAAAATTCTAATAAGGAGTAATATTCAAAGGGCTACCCCAAAGCATGGGAAAGGTTGGAAAGGTCTCCCTCTCAGCGACCTTCTTTGTGGTCTCTACCCTATAATCCTTCATGGTTCAGTGGTATTCAGGAGTATTTGGAAAGCATGGGAAATGGTCAAAGGCTTCATTTGTAACTCACAATGTATTCAGGGCAATTTAGTCCACACTCAAAGATCTATATGGTGGAATCTTTGACATAATGGCAAGCCACTGGCTCTATTGCAAGGGTGCTTGGCAAAGGACTGGAACAACAAAGGTATAAAATGTTTTACAGACATCCTAAAGGATGGGAAACTTAAAGAGTAGGATGTACTAGAAGTTGAATTCCATATCCCTCCTACTCAATGGAGAACATACACTACTCTAAGGGAAGCCTGTAATACCTTGGCTTGGCCAATTAGCAGCAAGGATAGTCATGAGCAGTTTAAAGGATTTCAATGGTCAAATGGGTCAAGCATTTTAAAACTCAACGCCAAAACTATCTACACTTCCCTTTCCAAACAATAAGAAATCTATGAGTATCTTAACAGCAAATGGAACACTACTCTCAGCAACAGTGATTGGTCTAAAATCCTCACCAATAACTGGTTGAAAACCATTGAGCCTAAGAAGGCTTGCTTCAGATGGCTCTTAATTCTTCATAGACTGCCTTACAAAGCTAATACTGCTAACATTGAAATTTACAAAATTTGCAGGGTACCTGACTTAGTCTTCCATATTTTCTTTGATTGTATATTTGCTAAAGAAATTTGGCATTTACTTTGCAATAAGTTGGATATTTGGAATAAAAATGGCACCATTAAACTGGAAAGAGTTCTTCTATTTAAAAGTAATAAATTTGGCAAGGAGCAAACACTATTTTGGTCTTGTGTTTCTATAGAAATTCTATGGTTTATTTGGAAATCAAGGAACGATGAAAATTTTAGTGGGAACCTAAGGGCACTTACTGAGTCTTCAAGAAGACTCACCCTCTACAAAATTGCATTGTAGGTAACCATGGAGGTGAAGGTCTTGAATTTTAAGTTCCTTAATCTGTTGGAGGATGGCACCCTTCAAATGCACCTACATGAGGATAGACTTGGGCATAATTGGCAAGCTAGGCAACCTAGTACTGAGATCTTTCTCCGAGCAATGGAGATCTTTCAGAAGGACTTCAATCATAAGGTGGCAAAGGAGGCACAGCTGGAAAATCCCCCACCTATTCTCAAACCGGAGGACTTCACTAGGGTGGAAACTGAGGCTCCAGATGGAAATGCTACAAATGTTCAGGATCAACAATGATTTTGGCTTGTTACAGAGGAATTTGTTTCAAATGGATAGGCACATCAATGGTATTGATATGATACTGTTGGATGTGGGTTTGGCACGGAAAATTGGAGTTGTTGCATCTAATTTTTCTGATCATAAATCTTCATTTTTGTAGCAATAATGCATGGTACAGCAATGGCTTGACTATGTCTTGTTGGTCTGATGTGATGCAGGTCAAAACCAGCTTCGTGGGGACTTTATGTAATAAAAGAATCTTGTATTAAGTGTTGTTCTGTGTTATGATGTAGTAGTACTGCTCTTCCCAGTTGTAATCTATTGTTCTTTCTATCTTTAATACAAAAAAAAAAATCATAATTTGAAATTCTAGATTTTGACATGATGTATTGACAAGTAGGAATTATTTTCCATAGAGTGTCATATTGTGATATTGCTATCACAATTCAACTGTGTAGTTTTACAAGTCAAACCCATTTCAACCCATGTTTCATGAGTAGTGTTTCACAAGAACTCATCTCTCATGATAATGAATGGTCCACTTAGCACTCATTACATCTATATGATGCTCACAGAGATGAAGCACTAGACCTTCCCGGGAGGTCACCCATCCCAGTATTACATGA
Organism: Sequoia sempervirens; assembly: GCA_007258455.2. Taxonomy (NCBI): domain Eukaryota; kingdom Viridiplantae; phylum Streptophyta; class Pinopsida; order Cupressales; family Cupressaceae; genus Sequoia; species Sequoia sempervirens. The sequence goes on along the minus strand of VDFB02353493.1, from coordinate 91,606,921 downwards.
TCCATAATTCTATTAAAAATTTGATCATTTTGGATTTTGACAAAGTTGACACACAAATGACAATTTGACAATGAAATTAATGTATCACAATTAAGTTTCAAATTGAGTAACACAATAGAAACTAAAAAAATTTGAGAGATTGTTATGAGGATAGTGATGCAACTTTTCTAATTAGAGTGTATTCCATGAGATTACAATTTTTTGAAATATTATGTCAAATAGCTCACAAGCTTTGTATATCCTCCCACATTTTGCATAGAATTCAAAAGTGCATCTACAACCACAACATTTGAGAAAATTCATCTTCATATTATGCTTTGAATGGTGTCCATACCTTGTTCTAAATCTCCCATATTAAAGAAACTAGCAAGGATTTTGGTGAAGGTTGTGATATTTGTCTATGCATCTACCAATTGCATTTGATTGAAAGTTTCTAAAACCTTCAAATCCATTGTGTACATTCTACAATCACTATAGTCCACAATTTCACATTTATTTGGCTTTGCATCTACCAATTGTATTTGCTTGAATTTTCTTACCAAATTTTCAATGTAGATCCATTTTGTGTATATCTTACAATCCTTGTATGGTCCACATGAATTTGAATCATTTGTTGAAGAAACTAAATTACAATATATTGATTATTTATGTTATTATTTTGCATACATGTTTATAAAAGTTTGAAATTATTAATAATATTAATTTTGGAAAGACATTAAAAGAGTATTGATTGTAAAAAAATATGCATCACAATGTAAAAATGCAAACAATGGAAGAAATGGTTGTAACACATAATTTTTTATGTAGTATCCAATTCAAAGAATCATGTTACCCTCTACCTTGAATTTTTTAGTATACAAAGCTAAGGAAATGTTATAAATAAGATAATAAGTTGACTATTAGCATATACCAATTTTCATAGAGATGTAGATATCATCCATTTCAAAACACACAAAACAATATTTAGTAGGTAATCAACCATCTTTCATTTGTACAGTGATTACTTTGTCCCTATAGGAAACAAGTAGAGTATATAAAGAAAACTAACAAAGCCACAACTACCCCTATTTTGTAGTTTGGTGTGTGTTCCTTACTCTCCCTAATCTTCTTTGATTATTTTGAAGAGACCAAGGTTTGTAACTAAACTATGGTTCATTGTATGTGCATGTAATTTTGAACATGATGGAGAAAACTAAAAAAATATTAATCTGCTCTAGTCAAAACACAAACAATCATATTTAGTATAAGAGTCAACCAATCATAATGAAAACATAATATGAAGATGAATTTTCTCAAATGTTGTGGTTGTAGATGCCCTTTTGAAATATATGCAAAATGTGAGGATAGACAAAGCTCATGAACTATTATTAATAGATTTATTTTTAAAATAAAAATGAAAAATATTTAATTGTTTTTAATACTATTAATTATTAATAATTTATTTTCTAATAATTAAAAAATCTAAAAAGTCAAAAAACTAAAACTAATACTCTTGTAGGATATAGATATAGTCATGAGGGACTACAAGCATGGCAACCTACGAAAGTTAAAATATTCTATGATTGGGCATATACACTGTAAGTTACCTTTTTATAATGTACTCCTCCCTTGCGTTGTTTCCCCCAACACATGTGGGATTAAAAATGAAATCATGATTCTTTCGGGGGGTAGAGAGAGGGTACCAAGGAATGGAATTGACATCGGCAAAAGTGAAAACAACAATGGAAACGGAAAAAGTCATAGGTTTAAATGGGTTGTGGGCCCGACCACCTAAGGAGTCTACCCTTAGAGTGTGCTAGTTAAGCCCGGTCATCCCCTATGAGTGATTAATAAATATGGTCAAATGTGCAATTTGATGGCTGCATAGACACTAGCCTGTTTACACCATATAGTATTTTCTTAACACCTCTTTACTGACTCATCAAGTATTTTTTCCCAATTTTGTTGGGCGTTGAATATTAAGGCTAGGACTTTTTAATAGATAGGTTGGATTGATTGGTGAAATGGAGCTACCAAACATATCTTTTGCTTCCTTCATATTTATGGTTGTTAGCTAGCTAGCTAGAATTTATTTCTTTGTATACAAGGTTACCATCTTAGATCTTTGACAATCCATCATGGCGCTCGAGGCCAAGTTCCATCATAAAAAATAAATTGTGGATAATAATTCAACTAGAGCTGCCCGAATTAAAAGCATAGTTGCATTAGCTAAAGGTTGGAGACAAAGCTTTTAAAGAGTTTTTTCAAGTTCTTTGTGCTCATTACATCTCTCAATGTATCAAACATATTAAAGATGGCCAATAGTCACTCAAAGAGCTTATTGATATCTCTAGATCCTTTGTTAAGCAATATAAACAAGTTTTCAAAGTGCAAGAGAATTCTCTTGGATTAGAGCATACATTGAAAGGTGCTTTAAGATTGATCCTTGTTGTCTCTCTTCTTCTTAATTAGTTTTAATGATCGATTGCTTTATTGTTGATTTATAAAAAAAAGTCTTTGATAAAAACCTAGGTTGTGATGGCTCACATTGTGAGTTTTATAAGACTCTTTGGGATTGTGTTGGTGAAGATATTCATTAAGTTTATTTGAATTGTTTTGTCTCAATTTCTTAGAAAAAATATCAACAAAGGAAATATTAAATTCATACCCAGTTATGGTGATCTTGGAGATATCTACAATTGAAGGTCAATCATGTTTCTTTGTGTTTCATACAAGATTATAGCCAAAGCCTTTGTGTTTAAGTTGTGACATCTTCTTCTTTAGATTATGTGGCTTAAGAAAACTAAATCTATTAAATCTACATATATCTTAGACAAGATCATTATATTCTAGGAAGGTATAAAATAGCCCTAAAAATATCATCAGCAAGGTAAGTGCAAAAAAATTAGGGACCAAAAAATTACCACAACCACTTTTTGGCGCATCTAGGACATAATACAAGTGCATTATAATGCACACATTTTCTCTAACATAAAATGTAGACTTTGTAGAGGTCAAGCTCATTTGAATGTGGCCTCTCAACACCCCATAGCAAACCACAAGCCATAGCAAGTTCTCACACATTTTACATACTTAATCAAATCACTACCAAAATACTACCATGACATGGGTAGTGCATTAGTTTTTAGCAAAAAATTCAATTAAATAGCAATAGAGAAAAAAAATTATTCAATTTTGGTTAATTTTTAGGAATTGAAAATCCCCGCCAATTAGTGGAAACCTTGGTGAAGAACAACTGCAACAAACTCCTCTAGCAATGCCTCAACATCCTCCCAATATGTAAGATAAATTCCTAGGGAAAATAGAAAAAAAAATAACTTCAAATATTAGTTGGAAATTTGAGAAATATGATTGGAACAACCTCACATCATTTTATCCGTCCACTTCATTGGAATATAATATCTCTCACATAGATTCTACGAGTGGCCAAATTAGCACCTAGTCAAACAAGATGGAAGAAACTATGAGATAATATTATGCCAAAAACCTATCCTACGAATAAAATAAAACAAAAATATATTGGAATCAAATGTGTGTGCATTGTTCATTTACCGAACAATTGATGCACCCTACATGATAGTTGAGAGAGGTTCCCTATCCATTGGTGTCGACATCAATGGATAAATAATAAATTTTTGGATAGGTAGTGGACCATTTTTTCCCATCCTCCATGTAGAAACAATGAGGTCTTGCATTTGTTATAAAACAACTTGGACGAAGAAAGATATAAAAGAAAATATGCTTAAATTGCATGATATTAATATGCCACTTCGAGGGGGCTACCTCTTAATCCACTTCAAGGGGGATACCTCCAATATTTTCAATAAAAATTCAATACTCAACATGATGATAATATCTAACCTATACCTCATATATACACCATACTTATTCCTTGGATACCACTTAGGCCAATCTACATACTCAAATATAACTCCTAGGAAGACCTAAATACATATATGTGATTATAATAACTGTAGACACCTAAATTTGACTATTGGTGTTTGGTCAAATTTATCCCTATTTTGTCTACAATCCCTCCTTATCCACATTAATTTTATATTATTATTACTTAAGGCTATCTTACCATTATTTAACATTGCATTATGCTTAACTAAATCTCATTCCTTCTACAAGCTTTTGAAGACCAGGGAACCGGTAGGAACCATAAGGTGTTTGCTAATGAGAATATCACTAATAGGAATCAATTTCCAAGCCTTCGCTTGTTTGGGGGTGGAGAGTTTGATGTTGTTCCTTATCAGAACCTTCCTAGGTTTATTTCCAACCAAAGCCATTACAATCCATTTGGTTGTCAGGGCCATGCTATGTAGTCTTAAGTCCTTTAAACCAATGCCTCCTTTCATTTTATCAATGCAACACCACTCCCATTTAATAGATTTTTTTTTCCTTTTTCCTCTTCCATCTGACCAGAGGAAATTTCAAATTCTTTTTTGAATTTCATTGACTTGATAACTACTGAATTACCATACTGAAGCAAAATATATGTTCTAGGAGGAGAGGAATTTTTGGAAAACTTGTATTCTGTCAACTAGAGAAAGGTATTGCTTGTTCCAACTTTCAATTTTCTTTTCAATTTTTGTCCTAATCCATAACCACATTTCTTTCAAATTAGGACTGATAGCAAATGGGATCCCAAGATATCTAACTTGGTTATTAGGGCCACCCCATTGGAACTCATATTCCTTGATTCACTCAAGTGGGGATTCCTGCCAACCAAGGAGAATAGATTTGGCTTTTGAGGTTTTTTCCCCCGATGCATGACAAAACAATGCTAGTTTTTCTATTAATGAAAAAATATTTCATTCCTCAAGTTCCAAGAATATGGTCGTGTCATCAGCAAACTAAATGTTTAATACCTCACTTTAGTCTCAGAGTCTTATGCCTCGAACCTTAGGTGTCATAGTGTGCTCCCTTAATAAATAGTGCAAGGCATCAAGGGTAATAACAAAAAGGGATGGTGCTAATGGACACCCTTTCCTAATAGATCTTTCAAGATTAAATTCCTCTGAGAGAGACCCATTCATGTCCACCTATGCAACAACATATTTTAAGAGGGTGTCAACCAGTTTGCAGAATTCACTGGGGAATCCAAAGGCCTCTAGGGTGGTTTTTAGAAAGGTCCATTCAACCCTATCGTATGCTTTTTCAAAATCCAGAAGGAGCATGGAAAAATTCTGGTTGGAGTGCCTTGCCCATTCCATGGATTCTAACTTGTAATTAGATTTTCTAATATGTATCTCCCCTTCATGAAGCCAATTTGGGTGTTGTTAATGAACTTTGGGAGAATAATGAGAATTTGAAAAAAAAAATTTCTTTATAGCCTTGGGGGATTGAATTTCATAACTCCTTTAAATATACTGTAGATGACCTCAAATCTGTAATTTAGCAACTTCAATATGTCCTTGATCAACACCTTAATTTTGCTTCAACCTATAGACCCTAGCATTCCACACAGTTGTATTCATCCACATTTGGAAACACACCCACACTAAGACTTCATCCAAATCTACCACACATTTTCTCTTATTGTTATCACATTTTATATGATTAAATTTATTTCAACTAACAAGTCATCCTTACATAGATATATTGTAAAATAGTAAATCTTTAGATTTTAAATGTTAGAAAATCTTATATTATTGTTGAAAAATGCTTCATCTCCATGCTTGTAATTCTCCAAAATCTAAACAATTTATTCATGATAATTCAAGAGTCCATGATAACATATGGAACACAAATTTTTCTAAGACTTTGTAAGGTTAAATAAATTAAAATGATCCACAATTCCATTTGATGAATTAGGTGATTAATAAAATTCCCTTCTTGCTAAAAGTTAGAAAATGGTGGTACATTTTTCTTTTATTGAAACCTAGAAAATGGTGGATTTGATTAAGGAATTGTGATAGCAAATTATTTTCAAGATATTATGCATACTTTCATTGCATAATCCCTTGCAAATTTAAAGTGTATAATAAGAGGTAGTACGATTGCTCTTATGTATACTTCTAACTAATTGAACAAGAGATTTAAATTCTTAAACATAATCAGGACAATTTACTTACACTTTCATTTTAACAAAATTATTAACAACTAAAATCATGGTATTTTCGCATTCCATAAAATAAAATTATATTATTTCTAAAACAATAACTATTTAAACTTTTTTCTAAAAATGTTTTGATCCATCATTCTTGAACCGGCGTTTCTCAAACCGAGCTTTCGTCAGGTTCCCATATAAGATTCACATAAACCGTTTCTCGTCATCATTATCTCATTAACACAAGCATTCGTGGAATCGCGAAGGAATTTTTTGGTTACAGTCTGTTCGATTGAATTATTATAATCTGTTGAAGTTTTGAGTGATTTTGCCATGGATAATCCTTTGTTTTGGGGGTGTTGGGGTCGAGTCCCCGAAAGGCGATCTTATCAAAGGCCGCATTATCCAAATCCTTACGCTGCAAATTCGTACCCCACTCCAGTAAAATCGGAGAGCGCGCCCAAGGTAAAGCCCAAGAACGTCGTCTCAATTCCAATCAATTTCGTCAATTCAGAGACACCCAAATCGTAAAGGCGCCTGCCATGGACGAAAATACAGCGGCTATAAAAATTCAGGCGGCTTTCTGGGGATTTTGTGTGAGGATGTCAAGGCCTTTGAACAAGTTGAGGGTTATAATGAAATCCAAGGCAGAGGCTGCAGAAATTCGGAGCCGTGTGAATGACGAACATGTTGTGGAGTTGATTAGACGAGATGAGAAGGAGCGCTTGAAAATGACGGAGTGGATCATGTCACTACTGCTCAGGCTCGACGAAATTCAGGTTTGCCTTTTTTCTCTCTTTTATTCTCCTTTAATCTTATAAAGGAAAAGGCTAGATTTTGAAATTCTATGCAGCTTTTCTTTTGTCAGATTTTTTTATTTTATTTTTTCTAAATGAGTAGGTTTTTTAGAATTAGTTTTACTGTTCTTTTTGAAATTGCTAGATCTTTTTAGAGTTTGCAAAGCTTCTGGGAAAAACTGTGTGCTTGCAGCCTGCCAGAAGCTTTGCCATCCAATGTCATGGACTGTGAATGCCTTTTATTTTTTATTTTGACAGACAAGGGTGAGGCTATGGAGTCTTTTTAGTTTAGAATTTTTTTTATTACATTTACCTCTGGAATTGATTTGTTTATAGTGCAATTTCTTCTTCTTTTTTAATCCTCTTATAAAAAATTCAAATCAGTATGTTCTCTGTTTCCCTAAAAACTTAACCGTTATGCAGGGAGCAATTCCTTTTGTGCGGGAATCAAGAAAGGCTGTGATTCGTGAGCTGGTTAACTTGCAAGAGACTGTAGATGACATAATTGCGGCCAATTCGAGGCAAGAAGGTGCTGCTAAAGAAATTCCAGTAATTTCTGAAGCAGCAATGGAGGAATGCCCTACTGTTGAGGAAAATGGTTCGGCAAGGTGCTTGCAGGAGAATCCCAACGAGGAATTCAAGAGCAAGGAGTTGCTGGGAGATGCAATTGAGGTCTCTGTGAGTAATGAAAAAGGAGAGGAGTCTCTGCCTTCTCAAATTCCTTGCACAGAGGAAGGTGTTATAGCAGGAAATTCAAGGGATGATGAAAATTCTTCTGAATCTCTGGACTTGTTGAAGCTAGAAACTGCAGACTTCATGGACGGTGAAGAAGCAGGGGATAAGTTGCGAGAGAAAGTAAAGTCCATTGAAGATATTGGCATGGTAAGAGAAGAGACCGAGAACTTAAAGAGGACGGTATCTGATCTGTTGAAGAAATGTGAGAAACAGAGTGAGATGATTCATGATCTGAGTCTGCGGATTTCACAGTTGGAAGAGCATGTATCTCAGTGCAACAAAAAGAAAAGAGTTAAGAATGGAAAGAAGAAAAGGAGTGCACGGGCAAACGACAGGAGGAGAAAATCTGACAGGCATTCAAGCAACTGCTTTATGGAGGATTGGTTTTGATTTCTCTCCATTCAAGCTTTGAAACTGGTTAATTGTTTTACCTAATAAAGCTACAATATAAGTCTGTGTTTGAGCCCTGAGCTTTAAATCAAATCCGAGCTCAGAGCCACAAGGTTCAGAGTATTTTCTTAACAATGACGGCTCCGTGCTTAAGCTGTAAATATCATCAATAATACAAAAAATGTGATTAATCTCTAAATTTTAGAATCACTTTTTATATTCATAAAAGTCAAAATAATTATTATAGAATATTATATCAATAATTTGTTATATATAATTAAAATTATGATTTTCATTAAAAAAATTTAAAAAATGAGAGAGTATTTCAATAGATTAGAAGTTATGTTAAAGATTAAAAATTAATAAAGGTGATGAACCTTGCAAATTTCTTGAAGACAAATTTATTGTTATTAAAGGGACATATTAGGATGAAAAAAAAAACTCTCTTTTCTTCTTCTATCAATCTAGAAAGAATGGAAAAAAATATGTTATTTTTTAATGTATTACAAGGAAATGGAAGAAATGATAATGGTTTACATTCTCCAATGTGATTAGGGTCATCATCTTTATCGTGAACACTTGGTATGATTTTATTAGAACATAATGGTGAAGATTTTCTTTGGATGTTCTGATCATTCTTATAGTAGATGATTTATTTGCATCAATTTTTATTGAAGAGAAATTTCTAAACAAGAATGATTTTCTTAGTCCTTAGAATGAAAATCTGGGATAAGTTCTCTTCCAACTATGTCTCATTTTATATTAATGATTGAAGTTTCCAATTTCTATGTATTCATAATTAGTTGTGTGGATCTTTTGTGAAAGCTCTCTATAATTAGCGTTATCTGTAAAATCTTCTTCCTTTCATGGAAAAATATGGTTAGGGTTGCTAATATTTGGGTGTCGAGTGTTATTCTAATACCTCTTTTACAATTTTTGTATTTGTGTATAATATGTGGTGCCAAGTGGTGAAGCTCAAATTTCCATTGGAGTGTGTGGGGTTGTCCTCATTTTGCATAGATTATTGCTATGTATTGGCTTTGGGAGCTCTATTTAATGTGGGTTTAGGGAAATTGCAATTAAATTTTCTTCCTTTCATCAAAAAAAATGGTTGGGGCCAGTAATTTTTGTGGCCCTTGTTTATTGTTTGTAGTTATCGTTGTGCATCTTTGGCTTTATACCCATTGCTATAGGGGAAACTGTAGTTAAATCTTCTCAATTTCATCAAAAAATATGATCTCTTCTTATTTGAGAAGGCTCTTTTGACAATCCAATTTAATCAATATACTTTCTCACACATTTTGCAGCACATCAATGTTAAAATTGTCCAGCCTGCTATCGAAAGGAATAATCAGTAGAGGTCGGGACACATGAACAATAAATTAATCATTTATGCAAAATACTCATGTAAACATACAAATATATATATATACATGTAAACATATAGACATATATATACATGTATACATATATACGTATATATACATGTCTACATATGCATACATATATACATGTAAACATATACACATATATATACATGTATACATAGATATATACAAACACATACGTGTGTATATACATATACTTTCTCATAGGTTTTGTAGCACACTAGTGTTAAAACCCTCCAATTTGCTATCAAAAGGAACAATAAGCAGAGCCCGAAAGGCATGAACAATAAATTAATCGTTTATGCAAAAATACCCATGTAAAACATGCACGTATATATACATGTAAACATATGGACATATATACATATATACATATATATGTATATATACATGTACACATATGCATGCATATATACATGTAAACATATACATACAAATATATGCACATATGCATACATATATACAAACATATACATACACACCTGTATATAGATGAAATTAGTTTTCCCGGTGTTGCATAGTAAATGTCTTTTTGATAGATCTTTTATACTTTTGGTATTTTCCTATTATATTGAGTGCCAAATAATGTAGCTTGGATGTTGAATTGACAAGTGACCTGTTATATAGATTGGTCCAAGTACAATATAATTTTATCTCTCTCCTAGCTTTATATTTACTAGCCCTAAAAGCATATTTATATTTATTTTTTTATTAAACAAGTGCAATGAAGGAAAATGCACATCATCACAGCACATGGATAGAACGATTAAGGAAAATATATTTTAAAGTCTTTGAAAAGATTAATGCATGTCTACTTCCACCTCTATATATATGTATGCATGTTTTACTAATAGTTCTATTACAATTTCCCCATTTCTTTATAATACTCAATGGGGGATAATGCAGATGTTGTTATACAATTCCTTTATTTTTAGCAAACTACAAAGAAGGTGGGAACCAAAGTAAAATGAAAACCATGGCAGTTGAATGAATGTGCAAATCTATATAGGAAAAGGCAAGAATAAATGGCGTAGCCATTCACAATCTATAGCGTCCTCTTTGTAAGGATTTGAAGTGAAATCAATTAGAGGGATCTAATTGTAGAAAATGTGTATAACACCAAAGATGCACAGAGTGTATATATATGTGTCTACATATATGTATGTATTTATGTATATGTATATGTATGTATTTATGTATATGTATATGTATGTATGTATGTATGTATGTATGTATGTATATATATATATATGTATGTATGTATATTATTTGGTTTGGTGGTGGTGGAGGTGGTGACCTCGATACGCGGAAGGTGAATGGTAAGTGTTTGTTTCAGTGGGGGTTAATGCATTTTTTCGTTGTTGTGCAATGGGGGTAGATGAAGTAAATGCAATATTGAATTTTGTAGTGTGGCAAAGTATACTTTGATTAAATTGCATTGTTCAAACAGTCATTGTAGTGTTTTATATATATATATATATGTATTCTTTCTTTCTCATTTGTTTCAACTCTTGCCATAAGAAACTCTTCATTATGGTAGCTTGCCTCTTCTATTATCCATTTGAAAAAGTTTTGTGAGGATAATATATTGACTAGGTTGCATTGTTGAAAGCAACATTGTTGTGTTGGTTTGGTAACAGAACCTTGCTCGAGATGCATGCTCCCTGTTAGTTTAATAGCAAATTGAAGCCACAATGGCTCTTTCGACAATGCAACTTAATCAATGTACCTCCTTACACATTACGTAGAAAATGCGAGCTGCATAGGGTGGAATAAAATATTATAGAGCAATAGAGAAATTGTGAAACAACTATTGTATGACAAATCCTATTCACAGCTTGGCTAGCGAAAATCCTATTGGAAACTTCAAACGGATAAGAAACCCTCTACATATCCATATATATACAATCACTCCTATCTTAATTTGTGTGGTTCTTGAGTGTTTTCCTAATAATCCTGTTAGAATTTGCATTTTTCTCTATAAAATTTAGTGTCACAAAGTGGAGCTTGAATGTAGAGTAGATATATATGTATATATATGTATATATATATGTGTATGTATGTATATATGTATATATATATATATATATGTATGTATATATATGTGTGTGTGTGCGCATGTGTATATATATATATGTAATATATATGTATATGTGTATATATATGTATATATATGTATATATATATGTGTATGTATGTATATATGTATATATATATATATATATGTATGTATATATATGTGTGTGTGTGCGCATGTGTATATATATATATGTAATATATATGTATATGTGTATATATGTGTATATGTATAAATATACATATATGTGTGTGTGTGTGTGTGTGTGTGGGAAAGTATACTGCAAAATGTGTGAGAAAATATATTGGTTGGGTTGCATTGTTGCAAAAATCCATTACAATGTGGAGCTTGTCTCTTTAACAAAAGATATTCCTAAATGTTGCTCATTGGTGAATAAGTATTGCACAAAAAATTATGGAACTAGAATTTACAAGGCATCTGTTACATAGACCGGTTGTCTTCTATTAACATGTTTTATGATATTCTTCTACCCTCATCTATTTAACTATAAATAACTTTCATGATATTGTTTTCCACTCATCTATTTGAAGCTACCTGTAATAGAGTATTCTATTGTTCTTGTAACAAGGATTGTTTTGTAATCTTTAAAATTTTGTAATCTTTAATGTGCTTAATTTGTTTGGATGAAATATGTTATCATTTAGATATATTGTTGTATATATAGATAAATATATACATGTGTACATATGAATATATATATCTTCTTTTTTTTGTTTTCCAAAATGTCTAGACAGAGGTAAAATTGAACCTATATATGTACTTAAGGATTTTCATTCTTGTTGTTCTATATTCTATTGTTTCTATTAAAAAAGATGAAGGCAGCAAGTAGCAACATATACAAATGTTTGCATATAGGTTTTTATAAAAATATAGCAAGAAAATTTCATGCATTCTAAGTTCTCCACCAATTGGCATTGAATGTTGGAATACATTAATCTTTGATTTTTACTGTGGTATAGAGCTACCAATCAGTCATCTATAGTTGGAAGATTTATTTCCTTTAAAGGGTTCCAGAACTATGTATGCAAAGTTGGGGTCCGTGGATGGGTCTCTAGAGCCCCCAAAAATTGATTTGGTGATTGATTTGGTGTTAGCTCCTACAAGTCATGCTACGGAGTCTAGCTCTGAGGATGCCATCCACTAGCCTACAGACTCCGATTCCGTAAGTTTTCCCTTCTTTTTTGTTGTGCCTACTGCAAACTTGCTCTTATTGTTTCCTACCTTTCTTATTGTTGCTGCTTGATTGGAATTTAGGTGTATACATATATGGCTGGCCCTAGTAGAGGATATAGATATAAAATTAGACATGCAATGATTTTTTAGAACACATAAAAAATGTATCTCTTTCCAGCTTTCATTTTTCTTACTCGTTCTATCCATTTGGTGTGATGATGTGCATTTTGCTTGATTACACTTGTCTTTGTAGGCTGAAAATAAACATTCAACTTTGAGTCCATTTGCAATTCATTCCATTAATGTCGGCAATGTTGTTCCCTCTCCGCTCCTTCAGCTTTTTTCCTTCAAAAAATTTGGCGGTGATGAAGGGCAGGTTGAGCGATACAAGGTTGTCCTGTCTTATGGCCACCATTTGCAAATAGCCCTTCTAAATGTAATGATATATTTTTTACAGGTGCCTTGAAAATAGGGTCCCTTGTATGTTTAAAAGACTACGTCTGTAGGAATATCCAAGATTCAAGGTGGGTTGCATTGTTTGTTGTATATCTTAAAAAATTCTCTTTCGTTTCTACCTCATATAATTTATCTAATATATTGTTTTTCTTCTTTTCCAGGGCCTTAATCATATCCAACTTAGTTGTAATTATGCTTGATTGTCAAATTATTGGATGACCCCTAGGTATTTGTTCAAGCAGCAAGAAGAGAAAATGTTGGCGCCTAACTCACCTTCTCCTTCTAAATGGCCCCCTAAATTTGGTCTGTAGTTGCCCCCTAAAAAACAAAACAGCCCTCCAAAGGTCAGCCCTATTAAAGCTTTGAACATTTATCAAAATGTTTGGATAGTGAAAGGGCGTGTAACACATATTAGGGAGATGCATCATTTCCAGAAACAAAGAGGTGAAGGGAAACTGTTTAGTTTTGACATTATAGATATGGAGGGGACATAAATATGTATTGTACTTGTTTTGATGATATTGTTGAATTGTATAACGGTCAAGTTGAGGTGGGGTTGACTTATTCAATATCGAGGGGATTGGTCAATGAAGCCAATAAAAGATTCAATAAATTAAATAGTAATCTTGAGATTGTTTTGGATGAAAAATCAACAATAAAATGATGTGAACATGAGATTCTTGTACCAAAAAAAAAAAAATTGTGTCAGTTAGTGACATAAGCAACTATAGTGATAACAACTTCATTGATATTATTGGCATTGTAGTGCATGTTGGGTACATTTCAATTTTTCGTAGGAGAAATGAAATTGAAACAATTAGATGAACCATTAAACTATATGATGTCTTTGCTTCTTTCATTGATGTTAATTTGTGGGGCCCAAATTGGCAAGAAAAAGGTGATACCTTGGAGTGGATGTACCTTTCTGGTGAAATAGTCATTGTTGTTATCTGTGGTGGTCGTGTAGGCTACTTTAATGGAAAAATCTTCAACACGTCAACAGGAACAGTCCTTGAGATTAACCCTTCTATTCCTGAGGCAAACACTATTAGATCTAAGGGCCCAATTAAATTAGACCAAGTTTTTTCAACTTCTTCTACATCTCGTAGGTTGCATCCTTCAAATGATAAAGTTACTATTGCATTTATCTTAAACAACTACCTTCGTTTGGCAGAAACTTTTGAAGCCATTTTTAAAACAGCCATTCAAATTGCAAAAACTGAGTCTTTTTGTCACCCTACTTGCCCCTTGTTGGTTAATGGTAAAGAATGCAAAAGGAAATGCACACGCCCCTGTTTTGATGTTTGGTTTTTTTATCATTGCAGATGGAAATTGAGGAATGCAACTATCGCTATCTTCTGTAGTTGAAGTTGCAAGACCATTCAGGCAGCCTTTGGTGTATTGTTTTTGATGAAGTTACCACTAGTTTGTTGCAAATCCCAGCAAAAGACCTCTACACATTGTAGGATAGCTCTAACTCTACAACAGATCATGTTGTTGTTATTAAAGGCCTTGTTTGTAAAGCATACATCTTTACTGCTTTGATTAGAACATAAACTTATAATTCTAAGGACCGGCTGAAAACAATAATTGCCAAAGCAATGAAAGTTGATTTCGAAGTAGAGTGTAAACTGTTGCTTGCAGACATAATGAAGATATCTACTCCTGCTCCAAAAAAAGGCTCCACTAGCTAGCCTACGCTTTGACTGCTCTTTTTCACTTCTGATCATTTCTCATAGCTTTGACTTTTAAATTCTAACTATGGCGTGTTAAGACTTTTGTTTAAGAAATATGGACATAATTTATACCTATGTTTGCATCTACATATTTGCACATTTATTGACCTGCCATCTTTTTTATTATAGCTTGGTGCTTCAATCTTGTTGTCATTGTTGCTTTTGAATATTTCAAATCAGTTGGATGGTTATATGATATGTTTACACATACATTATAATTTCAAAGACAACTAGACAATTTATTTCCATATATATTTCAAATATTTTCTATACAGGCAATAGTTGACAATATATTTTAATATATATTAAATATTTTATATATGGCTAATAATTGAGAATTTATTGTGATATAGATTTGAAATATCTTGTATATGGCTAATAGTTGAAATGTATTGCTCAAGAGTTATCAAAGTTGAATATAAGCTAGTCTTGTTTTTTTATTGAAAAAAATAGTAATTGTGATATTTGTAGATTAACATTCCCAATATAGAATTCCTAGTAGATTATATTTATTTGATATACTTTCTCCTTTTTGTTAAAAACTTCTTTATTTCACATTTAAAATATGCATGAATGTTATAATTTTTTTCATTATGCAAAAATCAGGACTCATAAATTATTTATTCCATCAGTTTAATGAGAATGTATTTGATTTAAAGTTTCTTCGAATGCTAATCACTCTTGGTTCTTGGCCATCATTCACCTACAAATTTAATGAAAAATATATATATAAATGTGCTTCAAGGTCTAATGAATATGAAAAGTAGGCTAGAGATAAACTTATATCAATCCTGAACCAATCTATATAACAGTTCACTTCTCAACTCAAAATTCAAGCTATTAAAAAGACATTTATTATGTGAGAAAGGAAATTGTCAAAGACATATTAAAAAGACATTTACTATATAACAGTTTCCTTGAAAATTATAAATTTATGATTTCTTTGCAAAGCTTATTGAGCAACATTTAGGCAAATCCTTTGTTTAAGAGGTAAGCTCCAGGCTGTCAATAAAATCCCTAGACAAGTGTTCTCTATTTTTCTATAATATTTAGTTGTGGATACATGAAGAATAGAAGAGGTGAAAAGATTAGTGACCCTAACCATATTTTTATGATGAAAGAAAGAACATTTAACTAGAACTGGTCATATGGTAATGAGTATAACACCAATGCTACACAAAGATAACTAGAAGCGATAAACGAAGGGCGAAAAGTATGTTTGTAGGTATATGTATATGTATATGTATATTTATATGTATATAT
>VDFB02353493.1:91552070-91590730 GCA_007258455.2 Sequoia sempervirens | reverse complement strand
TATTCCATCAAGAGAGGTAGTTTCAAGGCTTGATCAAAACTTTCAATTCAGATATTACAACTGAATTATTTTAGAAGCATGCATTTTGTAGTATCTGAGGGCATTTTTGGTTTTTTTTAAAACTTTTTTTTTCAGGTGATCGAGTGAAATTCATTATTTCACCCCAAAAGTCAGGTCAACCGCTATCTCAAGCTTCTTTGAGGTATGAATTACAAATATTTCTGCACGCCAATTGTCACAGATACTAATCCATCAAGTGCTTTCTGCTTATGGTTGAGTTACATTATTTGGCATGCTCGTTATGAATATTTTCTATCGATTAAGAAGTGAAAGGTGGTGCTATACTCATTATGCGCAACTCTGATAAGTCTTATTGTAGAGATTGGCAGAAAGTTTAAAAACTTACATGTGTATAAAAATATAATTATTCAACTGTAAAACTGTATAAATGGAAAATAATAGTTGACTCTGACCAATGTGAAGTGCTTTCAGAAGAGAAGCATTTTCAGGTCAACTGTTTTGTTGAGTTTGATCCAAGTGTTGCCAAATTTTGTAAAGCTCGCGACTTTTTTTTGTGACCAACTTTGGGGAATCTGCTTGAATTTGAGCAAGCATCTAGTATGATCTAGGTGCATATACACAAAAATTTACAAGTGGATTTGCTCTGTGTTTGGCATGTGGTAGTTTCTAACTATCTATGGGGCCATCACCTGTCAATTACATGTTAACAAGGATGATGTTCTCAATGTTTTCAGAGGTCCATCGCAAGGTGATCGAGGGGAAGTACTTTTGTCTATGGACGGGAATGGTTCATCTAAACTTGGAGTGCGTTTTGATAAGCCGATTAAAGGGGGTGTTGACCTTGGAGGACTCTGCGAAGAAGATCACGGTTTTTTTTGTAGTGGTAATTCTTTGGCATCAAATGTGATATGAACTCCCAAATAAGGATGTACATTAAATTTTTACTTATTGAATGTGGTTTTTGTGCTTTTGACAGCAAGCGACCTTCTCTTAGATCACACTATTGAAGAAAACATGGACAAGCTAGTCCTAAATGCACTTTTCCAGGTAGTCTAAACTTCTATTATATTCAGTGAAATTCAATTCTGCAATTATCCTCATTAAAATTTTGTCATTGATCTACAACTCTTTTCCAGGTTGTGACTAGTGAGAGTAAGAATAGTCCTCTTATACTTTTCATGAAAGATGTTGAAAAGTCATTCATAGGCAACCCATGCATCTACACTGCCTTACAAAGAAAACTTAAAAAATTGGCCGAAAGTACTATTGTTATTGGCTCATACACAAAGGTTGAAAATAGCAAAGAAAAGGTAATATAGTTCTTGCATATACTTGTTTGATTTTTCGCTTTATTTTGATGTCCGTTGAGTTGTAGTGGTTTTTATGCAACAGGCATCTCTTGGGGATCTACCACCCTGGTTTGGATTTCGAGAATATGAAGATGACGTGCTTGGTTTGGATTTACCAGTAAGTTTATTTGGATCAGTTAGGCATACATTTGTTTTTAGCCTTTGGTTGCAATAACCATTACAGTGGATAAAAAATATATATGTATTATCCTATTGGTGAACAACTTATCTATGAGTGTTATTTGCCAAACTGAAAATGTTTTACATAAAGATGAGCAGAATCCCATCTAGTATGCAACAAAATGCAATTAGGTGCAAAGGAAGTTTTCCTTAATTGAATGGAGCATCCTTTTGGTCAATATGACACTAACATCGAGGGTTTTATATACATTGGTTCTTACAATTAATCCCTCATGATCACTATGCCGACTTTAGTCCATAGAAGAGAGAATCTTGGAAGATTGCCATGAATTCCATTTGAAAACAAAAACAAAATGGCCAATATTGCCATGCCGCCCATTGTCCGTATCATAGTTTCAAGAGTCACTGGGACTCGCACAAACTTGGCGAGTCTCAAGGCGGGTGGCACAAACTGAGTTTCAGAGGCTCACTGCGTAACAGTCTCACCGAACCTGGTGAATCTCATCTACAAAACTTGACGATGACTGTTATGTGGGAAAATTCGAAAAGAAACAAAAGTAAATCAAAATTCTTAAAACCGAAAACATGTAGAATGATGACATGTAGCACTTCAAAATGATATTCATTTCATTTGTGAGCACGAGCAAGGAGAAAAAAAGAGAATTGAAGCTAAAAATACAATCCATTGAAACAAAAACCAGCAAACATAGTTAGGGGTTAGGGCCTAATTATTGCTCAATTGCTTTACAATTGGTAACAAGAAGCAAACGGCTCAACTATATCTTGTGTTTCAGGGTAGCAACATGACTATCAATCTCTAGGAACAGGAAGGGGGTAGTTTACTTTATCTTGTGCTCCAGGGTAGCAAGATGATTATCAATCTCTAGGAATAGGATGTAGGCAGTTCACTCACAATGTGTCTTGCTATCACAATTCAAGTCCTCATGGATGGGAGCGGATGGTTGTGGAATGGAGTCAAAATCTCAACAAGAGAAGCTTAAGCTACCTTGTTGATCAACTCAGGTCCCTTTTGAGAGATTTTGAATTCCTTATCAGAATTTCTTTGAGGTGTGGAGTCCCCAGAATTGCTAGAGCGTTGAGGAAAACCAAAATAGTCTTTTGTTCCTATATAACCAAATGGATTATGTCAGCACACCTGAACATTATTGACCATGGTCCATAATAATTAGCCATATTAGCTGATATTGAAATGGAATCATTCATAGATGTTTCAAATGAAATGGATGTCAATACGTTCATAGTTGATGCTTAATGTTCTTTCTTGTGCTTTAGATTGTCAACTTTGTTAGGGTTGATATTTTGAAAATTTTGGGATTTTCTGTGAAGCATCTGTGAATTTGTTTTTACTTCAGGTGTAGGTGAATTTGCGAGGTTTGTTTCACTCTCAAGCTTGATCATAGTGTATCTCAGGGGTATAACATTTGAACAATATACAGGTTAAAAAGGAAAAAGGTATCCATGCGGGATTTGACAAGGGGAGTGTCATACACCAAATTGATGTCTAGCTTGGCCCCGACCTAAACAACAACCTTTACTTTTCAACTTTTCTCTTTCAAGGAAGCAAACCCAACATAGAATGGAAATTAAAATCTAGTGTGTTGTTGCACAAGAGCTTGTTATCACAAAGGAGCAACATAGGTATAAATGTACACAATTTCCATGCAATGAATTCAAGCCTTCATCTAAAGGATGTACCTCTGTTTGCATTTACAGCATTAGGATTGTAGCTGATGCTTCTGATTGAATGGTTTCTTCACTTTCTACTACATGGAGTTTTGTAGCCAAAGATTGTTTTTGCTGGGTAGGTCCCACTGCTATATGGATTTTACAAACTAAGCAATATTATTGCAAGTATAATTCAAACTTCTACTTAAAGAAGGCTTTTTTGAGATTAAGGACTATTATATGATACCAGAAAATTTTCAAATTTCCTTTTCTTAAATCCAAATGTGAAAATTATAAAGAAACCTATAGGAGGGAGGTTTTTTATATTTCAGTCGTGAATACATTTTATCTTTCAGCCTTAAAAATTATTAAGAACTAGATTGTTTCTTTCTTTACTCACTTGTTGCTGCAAATTTCTTTAGGACATGATTGATTAAACAGGTGCCTTCAATTGATTTGATAATGGAGGGTGTATGTTTTTTTTTTTTTGGAATGCTACAGTATGGGAGAAAAATTAAACAGAACACAGAGAAGCAGCTTTCTGATCTTTTTCCAAACAAAGTGACGGTGGAGATGCCTCAGGTACAGAAAAGTTTTAAACCATATTAGACACTTAAAGTATTTAAATATTTTAAAATGTATGATTGATAATTTTTCCATTAATAAATGCAGGATGAAGCCCTTCTTGTTAATTGGAAACTTCAGATAGAACGGGATGTTGAAGTACTTAAAGTGAATACAAATCTGCAACATATTAAAACTGTGAGCTTCTGTTTCAAATCCCCATGGTTAGCCTTTTTTGTTTGATGTCTTTAAGAAATATCTCTATAGAAAATATGCAAAGAGTATTTTTTCATATCGAAATTAATCCACATACATTTATAAATATGGAAGATTAAATATGAGATTAAGAGCAATGGTAAACTATAATAGTTTTGTGCTTGTTGAGAAAACCCCTAGTTTTGTTGTTTGTGTTACTCCCTTAATAGGAAAATGGTGTGATGATTATGCTGCTATACGATAGTACAAGCAAACAAAATAAAATTTGAGAAAAATTACTGTAGATGTGTTTCTTTTTTTATTGCTCAATGTACAAGGTATTTGAGGTTGAGGCATCCAATCTTAACAATGTGATAGAATGCTTACAAATTCAAATGTATTATGAATAGAAAGAAACTGTTGTACCCTTTCTTTAATTTTTTTCACGTTGCTTTTGTAGGTGCTTTCTCTTAATAACCTGGATTGTGATGGGATTGACACAATTTGCATAAAGGACCAAGATCTTACAAATAAATGTGAGTTCGAGATTTTTGTTTCTGAAGGTTTTCTGCTTATTTTGATTCTTATGTCACACATCGATCACAATTACAAAGCTTTTCTTCTGTTACGAAATTTCTTACTCCATTGCATTTAGTTTGCATTAGACAGTATGGTCATAGTTACATGTTGTCATAACATTATTCCTTAACGGTTATATAGCTCTGATGGTCTAAGTTATATATCAAATAGATGATGCATTTGACGTATGGTTCCGATTCACCTATCAAATTCTTTCTCCAAAAGCGATACTTTCTAGCTAAGCATTAGAAGGATTACCAAGTGCAACTCATCTTTAGCATTCATTTTTGTACTGGGGCAATTTTGTTGGATAATGGAGGTTCCGTACACTGTTACTCAACTAGGCCATTGGGAATCGCAGAAGATTATCCCAATGTTTCCTTGTGGTTATTCTATTAACTTACGAAGCGTTGTAACAATAAAATTTGAAAAATACTTTGTTTGCTCTTTTATGAGTGTGAAATTGGATTAGGTTGTCTATTGCTTGAAATTTGTAGTGTTATCATAGGCCAGATTTTCTATGATAATATTTGTTACTGTTTGGGCATTTCATCATGTTCTATTCATCCCTGGATCTGACAACTCTTGATCCACAGAATGGGTGATGCTTCATCAGATTGAAACTGTAAGGCTATGGTCACTCGTACCAAATTGATCCTTCTCGAAACTCCTCAAATGGGAATTCTATAGTTATTATCTCCCCTGTCCCAACTTCACCTTACATGCCCGATAAACTTGGGAAACCCCTATCAGCTAAAAACCTAGCACACAAAAAATTTGCAAAAACTCAATTGTTCTCCAATACAATAATGAATCTCTCATACTTGATCCTTAAACATGTGCAGATATAAATAGACACATCAAAAACGACTTTACATATTGCATGAGTCATGCAAAAGATAAAAACAGGTGTTTTAAAACATGACCGAAATTTTAAAACCCCAAAATAACACCCAAATTTTTTACTGATTAGCACCATCCCAACTATTGAACATGGAAATTATGCAACACTTATCCAACAAATCACATTCAAACACCCCTTTCAAGGTTGAGCAAAGGTTTCATCTTTATTAAACTTTGCAACATTCAAATATGACTCACAAATTCATAATCATATGAAATATTAATATTGCTAAGATATCTGATGTCTATTTGTGATTTCAGGTGCAGAGAATATTGTTGGATGGGCTTTGAGCTACCATCTTATGAATGAATTTGAGCCCTCTACTAAGGATGGAAAACTGATTATCTCTAGTGAAAGGTAAATATATTGTGTTTGTTCTCACTAATATTTAATAGAGGGAGGTCATTTTCTTTGATGATACAAATTATAATGTATAAGGAATTATGACCAAAGTTTTTTGATATCTTATTCTTATGCCAGTGTTCGATATGGGTTGAGCATATTACAAGAAGAGAACAAAAAGGAGTCACTGAGCTCAAAGAAGTCGCATAAGGTGAAGTTTGAGTGCACTGCTATGCTTCTACTGTAAAATAGTGATATACTTTACAATATTTGTAATATAAAATGCAATGTACCTTTTCAGGATGTTGCTACAGAGAACCTACATGAAAAGAAGCTTTTAGACAATGTGATACCAGCGAGTGAAATTGGGGTGAAATTTGAGGATGTTGGAGCTTTGGAAAATGTGAAGGATACACTTAAAGAGTTAGTCATGCTTCCGTTACAAAGGCCTGAGCTATTTTGTAAAGGACAACTAACGAAGGTTGGATTCAATTCTCATTCTACCAAGTTAAACAATGGGAAGAACCAAATTACACCTATATAATTTAAAAAATAAAATTGCTCTATAGGTTTAATGAAAGAATCCTAAACGTTTTTAAAATATGTCAATTTTATCAAGTGTTAGAGATTATAACTAGTCGTGTTCATCTAACGGGATGTCATTTGGTTTGAAAAGCATGGACATTAGCTAAATAGGTTTCTTAACTAATGCTCTAGTTTTTAGCACGATGCAAAAAATTAATTTCATGTTTCGTTGCAGCCCTGTAAAGGTGTCCTGCTCTTTGGTCCTCCAGGAACCGGAAAAACAATGCTTGCTAAAGCCGTTGCAACAGAAGCTGGCGCAAATTTTCTAAATATTTCGATGTCAGGCATTACCTCAATGGTACACTTTTAATACGATCAATAACAGTTTAGTTCTTTTTAATGTGGTTATTTTGAACTGGAGCTTGATGTAGATCATTGTTTAATTGTTGCAGCTGTTCGGTGAAAATGAGAAGTCAATTAAAGCTATTTTCTCATTAGCAAGTAAAATTTCTCCATGTGTGATATTTATTGACGAGGTAAGATTTTTCTCTTCAATGGTAGCTGAAACTATTTTTGTCTACTCTGCCATTCAGATTATTCAGTTTGCATTTGGAGTTCTTATTATGGATCACCCGACAGGTTGATAGTCTGTTGGGAACAAGAGACAATGTTGCAGAGCATGAGGTTTCGCGTAGGATGAAGAACGAGTTTATGACAGCCTGGGATGGATTACTCACTAATGAAAAAGAGAGAGTATTAGTTCTTGCCGCCACTAATAGACCTTTTGATCTTGATGAAGCTGTCATTCGAAGAATGCCTAGGAGGTGAGCATTTGATTTTATATAATATGCTTTATAGTATGCCATATTCGTTTGGGATAGAAATGCTCATATTACATATTTTTTCACAACTATAATTTTCAATTTTGATATTGACTTTGGTTGCTGAGCCAGTACATGTTAAACTGCCCTCTCTGGTGACTTATTATTCTAAATTTTATTCTCAGTCCCATTACCCTTTGTGAATATTTGTGGACATTAATAGTAATTTCAATTTTACAATTCTGGCCAGCCCTCAAAAGTTATTTTTATAGTCATGCAACTGAGTTTCCTTCTCTATTCCCTGTGCAGGTTAATGGTAACCTTGCCAGATGCATCAAACAGAGCTAAAATCCTTAAGGTTATACTTGCAAAAGAAGAACTGGCTCCAGATGTTGATTTCGACGAAATTGCCAATATGACTGAGGGATATTCTGGATCTGACCTTAAGGTGGTTTTGTTTTAGCTTATGTTTTGAAAAAAATGTATATTATGTATGTGTTCAAAGTTGACTTGTCTTATAACGCCAATGGGTTGTGTTGTAGAGCTTATGCACTATAGCTGCATTATGCCCAATCCGGCAAGTTTTGGAAAAAGAAAAGAAGGTATTTCTCTTTTGAGTTAAGCATTTTCCAGAGGTGCATATTACATTTTAGAGGTTGTAAATGTTGTACTTGGATTCAAGTTGGATTACATCTATAATTGTTACAATTTGCAAAACGCAACATAGTGGTTTCAAATTTCAGGCCATCATCATTCTTCCAATTTAGAAATATAATGTTTGAGAAAATAATGATCTATATTTTTAACAACTAGATTGTCTAAAGTGTTACTGTTCATTGTGTTCAACATTTTCCTTTCCATTGATCCGGTCTAGAGGAGAGTGCACTAGGCATTTGGTGAATTGTTGCATTCAATTTAGTGTGTTTGATTAGATAATGGGGTGTAATTTTTTTCCCGTTAGTTTACTATTGAATTCCCATATCATGATTTTGTTTTTCACACATTTTATTATATTATCACCATTGAAAACTTTCAGGAAAAAGAACTAGCAATAGCAGAGGGCAAGCAGCTGCCAGCTTTGAGTGGAACTGCTGATATCCGTCCTTTAAATATGGATGACATACGATATGCCCATAAGGAGGTAAGATTTCAGAGAGTAGAGGGATTTTTTCTGAACAAACCAACCTTACATATTAAAGCCATGCACCCATCATAAAAACAGTATACTTATAGGCTCAGTTTTTTGCAGGTATGTGCTAGTGTTTCTTCAGACTCAACAACTATGACTGAGCTACATCGATGGAACGAGCGTTTTGGTGAAGGAGCCTCGAGACGAAAGACTGAACTGAATTATTTTATGTAGACTATGCATAACCTGCAATATACTGTATTCGTCTACCCCCAAATCTTGGGGGAGGATATGAAACTTATTTATTTTGTTGTGGCATTACCTCTTGCTAACAATCGTAAGGTTTCAAACCCAGATTACAGAACATTTTCCATGTTTGTTATATCATTGGCAGAGCCTCTTCTCATTTTTAAATGCCAAGGGTATCACTGTTAGTTAAAATGTCTTCTTTACTATCACATCATAATCCCATTGGCCAAAATGTATTATGTATTACTTATTTTCTAGTATTTAAATTGAATTCATACTTCGATATTTATATTCCAATTTGCATAGTTTTGTGCCATAAATTCATCCTATCCATTTTCAAAAGTAATATATTGGAAAATATATTTAGGTATTATTGATTGGTTGATAGGTATAATTTTTTTTATACTGATTTGAGAAAAAATTTGTATGTTTTGGTGGTTATATATATCTTTGTGTGTGTAGAAGGAATTAATTGTCAAATTGGATGAGTAGATGATTTTCAAGTGTGTGTGTAGAAGGAATGTGTGTGTGTGTAGAAGGAATTAATTGTCAAATTGGATGAGTAGATGATTTTCAAATATAGTAAATAAAGTATTTAGTTGTTTTAAAGAATTTGTATGTGTGGATTTGTTTTGTACGAGGCTCAAATCTTTTTGAAATTTTATTGAGAAATATAATTAAATTTTGAAATGGTGCATTATAATCAAATACTTTTGAGATATAATTAATCTTTCTTTTACCATGAGTCATTCTATAATAAGCTATAAATATTTGTGTGAAGATTGTATTATGGTCAAATAATTTTGATATTGTAAATAACTACCTTTGGTTACTACCATTAAAAAGAAACTAATTTCATTACACCTTTCATACCATGTTAATCGACTAAACAAAAATTATCTGGTTTAGAAGTGGAAGTTTCATAACCTTACCAAACCATAGCAATGGCAAGAGCTCTATTCCACAATTGTACAATCTTACGCTAAATATGCAAAGTCTACATATCAATGCCAGTCTCTAAACATTGACCTATTTCTAGAGGGTTCATTTGAATGCCCTTGCCTATGTATCCCTTTTTTAGAATTAGAGGCATTGTAATTCATAGACTAAAATATAACTACTTCATACACACTAGAATGAGATCATTTCCTTCTCTTTTAAGTGGGAACCATTAATTGAGATTATGCTTCAAATTCAATCCATAGATGATAACATGATGTTGAGTGTATCTTAGATAGATGTTAGTACCATTTCCATAACAAGCAGAAGCATAAATCCCAATAATGTCAATCTCTTTCATATATCAAATGTACACACAATGATAAGCTCAAACATAAATCACATATGCATAGTGTGACTTTCTCATGCATACACCACATGCACAAATAGTGATCTATTAGCCAAAAATAGATTTTGCTTTATTGCAAGTGTCACATCACGCATTTCACTAACACTTAAGTCCTTAAAATAAGATGACAACATAGAAAATTAAAGCAAGTGCATCCTATACTACATTGTGGTTTCATCCTTATTTTGTTCCATGGTCAATTGTGACAACGAAACAAGCATTTCATACTACATGTCATCACCAACAAGGGCATACAGGTAACAACACAACCTATGTAACCGTTACTAATATTACACAACCCACTAAAAGTTTGAGGCATTTTATAACTAGATAAACATAATCAAGATGTTTGATGATTTTATCTCTTAAGACAAGTGCCTATGGTATTAATCTCTTAGAGTGATTTAATAGTGGGAACCCTAAGAACCATACTTCAAGAAAAATATGACACTAGAAGCCCACACATTACTTATAATACACCAATGCCTATATTGAACTCTTGAAATGGGTAGACCATGGTATCATCCCCTACATGCCACTAGAAAAAGTCTATACAAACCTTAGGAAATTGGGTAGCTCTTGGCATCTATCAACTACATGATATTGGTGAAAAATGGCTTAACATATGATATGACTAGATACTTCCTTTTATTAGAGAATGCCAAAGCAATGATAAGCTTTTTTGTGAGTGGGTCTTAGGTTTTAGAGTTTCAGTGATCACCTCATAATGAGTAGGATAAGTTATGGCTAAGATATTAACCGTCTTCTACATGTCTTTTTAGTGTCTCTTTCTCAACCCTAGTTATGATGACCTTAATTTAGCATTTTGACATTTAGAAGGTATAAGAAAAATGATCTAACACATTGTCTTAAGGGCTTACATCTTACACTAGTTAATCTTATTACGATACTATGCAGAGAGATCCATTAGCATATTAAGACCTCCTAAATTGGATTTTATTTGAACATGTACATAAAAACATACATACTCATAAAGTAATACATTTCAAGACCATCCACTTCATTCAATTGCTCATAATTCTAGCAAAAAAGTAACATAAGAAAGGAAGATGGAGCTCTATAACAATCAAAATTCTATTGTAGCCATCAATGTTCATTATGAATATAACCATGAAGACCTCGTGGTTTTAATTCATGACTCAATAAATCATGTGATATTCCAAATTTTGCATTCCTCTACATTAGCATTAGAGATAGAGAATAATGACAATGGCTCTAAAATTTCATCCAAGTTCAAAGTAGATTTGGAAATCTAATCACAACAAACATTGAAGTAGATAATCTTAATTATGATATATTATTTTTTATTGGCTTAAAGACCTATATAGTGGGGACATATAAATTGGAAACATGACCTCACAACCAATTGGTGCAAATTTCAACCTCAAGTTGAAGCATTCTAAAGAGGGGGGGTTGATCAAGTTTAAAACAACCCCACCATGGAGTTATTTTTAAATTCCTACCCTTACTGACTTAGGTCATACAAGCATTTTCCCCGAGTATTTCCTACATATACACTTTTGAATGGGATTCAAGTCACGTGTATTTCTTCTCACCTTAAACTATCAATAAACATACACAGAATCTTATGCATAGGATTTCATAACAATAATTACTAGCATTGCTAGAATCAAATCGTACTATGAGGCCAAAGTCAATTCTATTGGTTGCTTCTTGAAGGTTGATGATTCAACTTCCTATATGGGGTACTCTACATTGACATCTCCAAACCTCTTCACAAGGATGTGGTTTTGATGGTGGGGGATCCATAGGTCTTGGAATTAATTGCTTGACTATGACAGTCTCCCTTTCAAATGTAGACAATGTTTTTTCATCGATTACCTAGCTACATGTTTTTCTCTTGATGTAAGGGCACAACTACTTGGTGGAATAATGCTAATGATATCGCTTGACTATTCATATCCCTAATTCCTTAACAAGTGGATAACCTTAAGATGATGATTCCTCTCAAGAGAATGATTATTTTACTTTTGGTGTGGCTATAACATGCCCTTCTCTTTTTTCTCCTTTGAACCCTATTAGAGAACCTCCATTTTTTTTTCAAAACTTTCTTTGTCTTTGGCTTCAAATTAGCTATAGATTACTCATGTGGTGGAGGTACACCTTTTGCATCATTTTTCTATTGATCCTTCACTCATTGATGAGCTCTTTAAGGGGGAATCCCCTCGTTTCCCCTTGTTCTAAGGACTGTGGATAGTATCTCTTGGATTGTTGTTAGAAGGAGGAATAAGGGTCTTCCTAAACATTTATCACAAACTCATGCTAGAGTGATGGGTGAGAGACCAATTAGACCAAGGTTTGGTATTCTCGAAGTGGGGCCCTAATGGTCCTAGCTTTATCTTTTGTTTGTAGTTTTTTTGGTAGCTTGAATGCAACTATACCTCACTCTTTTTGGCCTTATTGAGTGGTTTGGTTTATTCCATTTCTCATAGTACATGTTTCATCTACCTTTCGACGATATTATTATACAATGATTCAAACCCTTTCAATCCTACTTATCAATATAAAAAGCACCACCTAATCATACCTTGGATAGTCGATAACAATATATTTATTAAATCACCATATGAAGATATACACTACATAATATATTATTATTCTTAACCTTTTGTTTTCATTTACCTTATGGTGCAACCCAGTATTCATATATAATAGTCCAATTCATTAACTATAAAATATTTGCACTTGCCACTTATAACTAACTATGATGTTATTGGTTAGTAGTAAGTGATTCCATTTGGAAACATGTTTGAAAACCAAAACTTAGCTTTTACTTGAATTTACCTTATAGTAATTTATGCAAAACATTGTGCAACATTATTAGGGAATTTTCCTATGTTGAGGAAATACATAGTTCTTATTATTTAAAGGGGCCCATATTAATGGTTATATTCCTTGTGCAAGGAAATAATGTTACAACACATAGTAATAACAATAATTTTTTATCAGTAGGTTGTGTAAACTAATATCCTTCTTGTGCTAATTGGCATACTAAAACTTGAATCAAGAACTACTTGAAGTTGCAACTCCTCTAGTATACAAGTATACATTAACAAAAAAGGCCAAGAATGATAATACACATAACTATATAATCTAAAGACAATAAGGGATTCTCTATGTATTAGTTTACTAAATTTATTTTTAATGTTATCCACCAAAAAATAATTCTTATCAATATTTTGGGAAACCCAACTAAATTCACAATTTAGAACGAAAATGCTTCCTTGACGAGGCCTTGAGACCAAACATACTACAAACCCATAACAATTCAATGAGATTTTACAAAAATCATATCAAACAACAAATTCAACCACAACCAAATATGATTGTTTTAAGTATTCATAATAATAAATAGACAATAGTCAATAGATCTCAAGCATATCAGTCAACTTTTGAAGAACTCAAACAATATTTCTCATCATAAAGTGTTAAAATAAAGAACTATCCAATAGTAGTATACATTCATGTTAAGGTAATTCTCTAATCAATTCCAATCAAAATGTCTAAGTGCATCATACTATTACTAGCATTGAGTTGTATTTAGGTTTAGAACATGATAACCAACTACACACTTGGAATTTCAAGATCACAAATATTACCCTTGAAATACTACCATGATAATATTAAAATATTCATGCTAAGGTCAACAACCTATAGGATACATAAGCCTACATTCAATATGTTTAATCATTCCATGAGAATTTAATTTAACCCTTAATTACTAGATGGGTTCTACATGACAACATTCTCATCATTTGAATCTTAAATATTATATTCATAATCAAACAACTATCACCATGAAGTCTTAATAAATATTAATAATATTTCTTTATAAGGTTTACAAGAATTCGTGGCTCAACTTATATTTCAATAAGCCAATAGATTTGACTTATAGCAAACCCAAAAATCACATACCACTATTGTTTATGGTTCACAACCAATGATGTTTCACCTAAACTTCAACAAATAACTAAATAACATACAATCCTCCCAACATATACAATAATTTACTATATAATCAAATGTCTAACTCAATAGAGTCATTATAGCTATTAAGCCTTCAAATAGTTTATAATATTATATTGATACATGAAAATTCATTTTAAGGAAAAACTAATGCAAGCATGAAAGTGACCATGAGGCCTCTCAAGAAAAATGGTTTAAAATACATAGTAACTTCTAAGAAAGCCCCATAAAAGATTGGCTCTCATATAATAACCAATTTAAAAACCAATAAATATAATTTATCAACTTTTACCAAACATGTTTGTAATAAAAAGGTATTTATTACCTATTTTCTTATTACATTCAAAGTGATAGAGAAAGATAGTACTAGATATTAGAAAATATGAGCGATGGAGTTGAACATGTTGCATCTTAACAGAAAATAGTCTAGGGTAGTGATGTTCCCACAAAACCCCCTTTTACACAACTGAAACTTTAATTTACGAGCAATAATTTAAAACAATACTTAACCCACACAAAATTATTCTTCCATCTTGCAATCATTTCAATATTAATAGATAAATTCCTAACAATCCATTATGGCTAAATGTCAACATGTTTGAACTACAAAATGAAGAATCAAATACATAACTACCAATGGCATGTAGACTCTCCCTTTAGGATCATCATAGCAACAATCTCCTAAAAGATAGTTTTTACTACAATCTACATCTTGCATTTAGGTCTACTAATCATAAGAGTATCTCCATTTTTCCACATAGTGTAGCTAAAAGAGAGGCTATGGGGAGTGTTAACTCTTAAACTTTGCACCCTGACTGAGTTATGAAACTCAGTAAGCTAGAGAAATATGGGAAATTTTCTAGGTTGTGGGTCACCTAAAAAAGAAAAGAACCTCCAAAGACGGTCGGCTTCCTAGTTGGTTATCACCTAATCTATTGAATTTATAAGGAAAAGGGAGAAAGATTGCTTTAAAAAATGAACATACGGTGAAGGTAAAAATGAAGTGATACACCAGGACTAAATACATAATATGATCACAGAATACTGACACAAGCAATCAAAATTGGAATATACCTAAGTATGCACAATTAATTGTTGTATATTAATACATATAAATACTTTACTAACAGGTCTATATACAGAAATTTGCTAAAAGGAAGCTAACTTCATGATTAACAAACAACATGTATTAAGTAGACACAATCAGTAACTTGCATGAACAAACTAATTATAGAAAGGTATGAACATGTGAGACAAAGCTGCAAGGTAAAAATGAAGTGATACACCAAGACTAAATACAGAATATGATCACAGAATACTAACACAAGTGATCAAAATTGGAATATACCTAAGTATGAAATATTCATTGTTGTATATAAGTGCATAAATACTTTACTAACAGGTCTATATACAGAATTTTTTCTAAAAGGAAGCTAACTTCACAATTAACAAACAACATGTATTAAGTAGACACAATCAGTAACCTGCATGAACAAACTAATTGCAGAAAGGTATTTAAACATGTGAGACAAAGTTGTGAGGAAAGCAATTTCACTGCTAACTTGATCAATCACTCACCTACACTAATCTGCAAAAATGAAAAGATAAGAGATAAATCACTAGAAATAATGAAGGTCTCCACTATGAATCATATTCAAAAAACTGAGTTACAAGAGATCTGTAAAAATCTAACTAAGGACTGTAAAAGTCACAAAGTAGAGGAAATATCATTCAGGAATGAACTCAATAATGAGTTACAAAGTGACTAAGTAGCCAACTCCTAACAAGATCCATCAAAATAGCATCTAGAAGCATCAATTCTCGTAAGCCTTCAAAAAGCCCCAAAAATAGCAACTAAAACTCCTTCCAAAAGGTTCCAAATAGATGGAAAAGTTCAATTTGAATATGTCCAACATGATGACACATCAAAAAGACTTCAAAAAGCACCAAACTGAGTCAAAAAGCCTGATTTTGCTCCCACATGTTGGCTAACTGAAAATAACTTCCCTAGATTTTCTCCAAGATCAACTCAAACAAATCTCCATCTCCCCTTATGACTTAATCATAATAGCACATGCTCTATGTCTTTGCATTTAAAGGTAAATGTTTTGAATTAAATGATTTATAATTCATCATTTAAACTCAAACATTTTACAACATAAAGTGAATGTAAAAAATAAGGAAAAAGAGAAAGTCTTTAACTCCAATATTGTTATGTGTTGGACACCACTATATTTCTTGCATTAAAGGAATACTAAGTCAAAAAGATTTATAACATACCTTTAAGACTTAGCATTTTACAATATAAATCATGCAAAAAATAAAAAGACCTTAACCTCCAATGTAAAAAGAAATGGTCAAGGTGACCATTCACTTGTAAAGTAGAAATTTTTAAAACCTAAGTCATAAGACTTAGTCTTTATGGCACAATACAAGAGAAAAGTAGAATTCGTCATAAAAACCAATGAAGGCATTTTAATTGACACTTATTTGTGAAAATAAAAAACAAAAATGCCAGGTTCAGAAAGAATAGAATGGAGATAGGCGCGCGGCGTGAGTTTCAGGGGAAAGATCTACAGGGGAAAGTGCTGCAGGGCAATAGGGGCGATGTCCAGAGGGAAAGTCAGGAGGAATGTAGAAACCATAATAGGAAGGGGTGGGGAGATGAAATGGAGTGGGAGGAACCAATGGACGTGTTTAGGGCCAGGGTTAAAAATGGCAGAAATGCGTATGAAAACAATGATTCTTGGAATCAGTTTGGGTGTTACAGGCCACAATGGGTGTGGGAGAAAGGTAGATGGGTTGATAAGTGTTATTCATTAAATGCTGGACAAAATAGGGTGAGCAGGTATAGGAATAACCTTTGGACGCAGGAAACTCCCAGATCTGGGAAGATGGTATATGATAAGGCTCCAACGTTTAAAAGCGGGAGACAGGAGCCCCCATGGATATGGCCTTACCGTTATGGGTTTCTCAGGAAGCATGGAGGGAGAGTGCAGGGTGCTGGACAACCAGTAAATAGTGATAAATTTTGAAGTAAGTGGGCTGGTTGGGGTAGAGAAGAGACAAGCTTGAGCAAGGTGGAGACAAGGCATTGGTGGAGAAAGGATATGGGCGCGGGCAGGAAGGAAAAGCCTTCGCATATGAGCAGTGATAAAGGTGAGTCATCGATTGATCCTAAACCTGCTTTATGTTTGAAAATAGATACAGTTAAGGAAACTAGGAATCTACTGAAAGATATAGGATTGTTTATGAAATGGGGTGGGGGGCTTCCAAAGAAGCAGAAAGAAATCAAAAATTGGTGTATGGAGAAATGGGGTAGTAAGATAGTGGTTAGGGCAATGCAAAACAATTTTTATCTAGTTACTTTCCCCACTCAAATGGAAAAAAACAAAGTCAGAAATTTAGGACCATTCTTTATGGAAGGAACACAAATGCATTTCTTTGACTGGAACTCAAATTTTGACACGGGAAAGCAAGTGATCGAGGAAAACTCCACTTGGATTTAGCTGTACAACCTACCATCAAAATTCTGGGCAGAAAATACATTGAAGGTAATTGGAAGGCACTTAGGGAAGTTTAAGTTTTTGGATAAAGTTCAGGAGGACAGCATGAGAGGAACCTATTTTAGAATATGTATAGCGATCCAGCAGGGGACAGAGCTCCCAACAGAAATAGGCCTCGAGATAGACGGTGGAACTTGGAGGCAAGAAATAGTGAAGGAGGACAAGCTTGGTCTCTGCCCGAGGTGCAAATCGGTGGAGCATGAGGAGGATAACTATTCAGCATGGGTAACAGCCAATGGTCTCAATATGTATGAGGGAGTGAGGGATACGTGTAAACCAAAAGTTGATGGTATTTAAATGGGTCTTCCTCTCACGGCTATGGAAAAAGAGCTGGTTGATGATATATGGCCTCCAAGTATAGGAAGCGAGGTTGTGGGACAGGCAGTTGGCAGTGGTGGAAACAACCCAGATGTGGTGCTTATGGAAGGAACTCAAATTGTGCAGGGTGGCCCTGCAGAAGAGGTAGTGATGGCACAGAATGAAGGGAAAAACATAGTGGACTACTCGCTTTTAGCAGGTGCCCTGGGTCTGAGTTTGGCAGAAGGTGGAGTAGTAGAGAGAAAAAAGGCTTTAGAAGTTGTGGCGTTTGGAGGGGATCCGGATTTAGAAGGGGTGTTTGAAGATGAAAATAAGGAAAATCAAGCAGTTGGAAATGGTGGAAACAACCCGGATGTGGTGCTTATGGGAGGAACTAAAATTGTGCAGGGTGGCCCAGCAGAAGAGGTAGTGTTGGCACGGAATGAAGGGAAAAACATAGCGGATTGCTCACTTCTAACAGGTGCCCTGGGTTTGAGTTTGGTAGAAGGTGGGGTAGTAGAAAGAAAAAAGGCTTTAGAAGTTGTGGCGCATGGAGGGGACCCAGATTTAGAAGGGGTGTTTGTAGAAGAAAATAAGGAAAATCAGGAGATGGTGAGTCAAGACTCAGATTCTAACATGGATGGAAACTTCAAGGAATCCCAAGAAGGAATTCTAGAAGAAAGAGGTTTGGAGTAAATACAGGCGGCCTATAAAACCCCTAGAATGAGGTATTTCAAACAAAAAGGACGTAAATCCAATAAGGAAAAACTTGCCATGGCTGGGCAAGCGAAAGGACAATCAAAACTAAGTCAAACAATCTTAAGAAACGGGAAGGAGCTGCCCCTTCCCGAGGAGTCATGAGGATCGTTACCTGGAATGCTAGGGGCTTAAATTCCCCTAGCAAATGGCACCTTTTTAGACGTCAAATAGATTTGAACAAACCAGATATAGTCTTTGTGCAGGAAACAAAATGGAATAAGGAGGATCAAGAAAATAGAATGAGATTTTGGAGAGGTTGGGAAGGTGTTTTCGTGGAAGCAGATGGAGCTTCGGGAGGTATAGGAGTAATTTGGAACCCCGATAAGGTAAGTTGCACACTTATGGTGGGTAACCAATGCTGGATGTTAGTTTCGGTGAGGCAGTTTCATTGCAATTATGAGGTAAAGTTGATAAATGTTTATGGGCCAGTTGCCACAGCAGCAAAAAGAGATATCTGGAGGTTGTTAACGGACACCTTAAGTCAAATGAATGCTGAACGGGTCGTGTTAGGTGGGGATTTCAATGCCACACTGAATAACGCAGAAAAACATGGTGGTTTAAGTAATTCAACTAGGGTACAAAAGGATTTTCAGGATTTTGTGGACAGTAATGAGTTAAGGGAAGTACAAACAAAAAATGGTATTTTCACCTAGACCAATAGAAGACAAGGCCACCATGGTATTGCCGAGAAGTTAGATAGGTTTATGTTATTTGGGGATTGGAATCAGGCTACAAACTTGTTAGAAGCCTCCATATTACCATTCAGCGGGTCTGATCATTTTCCGATTCAACTAACACTTTCAAAGAATGATTTCAAAGGTGGCTCACCCTTTCATTTTGAAAAAATGTGGATTCGGGACCCGGGTTTATATGAGCTGATTTCTCAGTGGTGGGAGGATTTTCGGGCTGGAAAGCAATCTTACTTGCTCACTTTCCATAAAAAATTGTCCAATATCAAATCCAAACTTTGAGTATGGAATAAGGAGCATTTCAAAGATATCTTTGAAGAAAGTGATAGGATAGAGGCGGAGCTTAGAAAGCTTAATGAAAGAATTATTGAGAGAGGGATGGGAGTAGAAGAATACTCGAAGGAAAAAGAACTAAAGGCTGAACAAACAGAAATTTTGGCTAGGCTGGAATGTCAGTGGAGGCAGAAATCAAGGGAGTTGTGGCTCTGTGAAGGAGATAAAAACACAAAATACTTCCATAATATGACCTTAGTAAACAGAAGTAGAAATAGAATTGGAGAATTAGAGCGTGAAGATGGTTCAGTTATTCGTAATGGGGAAGATATAAGTCAAGAGGCAGTAAGTTTTTTTGAAAACTTATTTACAAAAGATGTGCAGCAACAGAGGGCAGAGTGGAATGCTATTATGGGAAGAATCCCAAGTCTAATAACAGAAAATGATAACAAGGAACTGCTTAAACCAATTAGCATGGAAGAGGTAAAGAAAGTCGTGTTTCAGCTGGGGGCAGAAAAAGCTCCAGGACCTGATGATTTTCCTGCCCTCTTTTATCAAAAATTTTGGGAGATAATCAAGGATGACTTGACTAAGGCCATGGAAGAGTCAAGAAGAAAGACTACAGTTTTGGGGGCAATTAATCATACCTTTATTGCACTAGTTCCCAAGAAAAAGGAAGCCAAAAACATGGGGGATTACAGACCTATTTCTCTATGTAACACCCTCTACAAAATTATAGCGAAAACATTAGCAAATAGGCTGAAATTGGCAATTGATAAGTTAATTTCTGAGGAGCAGAGCGGTTTCATTCAAGGAAGGTCTATTGTAGAAGGTATTATAGTCGCTCATGAGACCATACACACGGCCAAGAAAATTAGAACCCCAAGCATGTTATTAAAATTGGATATTTTAAAGGCATTCGATCGTGTGGATAGAGAATTTCTGATGGAATTGCTATTCAGGTTTGGTTTTGACAGTAAATTGGTGGATTGGATCAGAAGTTGCATAGGTTCCCCAAAATTTTCTGTCCTAGTAAATGGTGTTGCCCAGGGGTTCTTCAATTCTTCACGAGGTATCAAACAGGGGGATCCTTTATCCCCCTTCTTGTTCATCATCTTGGCAGAGGCATTGGGAAGGAGTATTAATCAGGCAAGGGTAGAAGGTTCATGGAAAGGTATTGAAGTCACTCTTGGGGTTGAGCCAAGCACACATCAACAATTTGTAGACGACACCATTCTGTTTGGGCAAGCATCAAGAACAGAGGCAAGGGCAATTAGGAGCTTGTTGGATGATTATAGTAAAGCTTCAGGGCAGTCTATAAACTGGAGAAAGTCAGAAGTGTACTTTCTCAATGTACAACCAAGTCTTCAAAGGGACCTTACTAGAATCTTAGGGGTAAGATTGGCAAGCCTTCCAGGGAGGTTTTTGGGGATGCCATTGTTTGGTGGAGTTAATAAGAAAGGTTTTTGGGATAAACTTGTTGACAGCTACAAGAAAAAGATGGAATTATGGAAAGGGAGGTGGCTTTCCTCAGCAGGAAGATTGTTAATGATCAAGGCAGTATTGGCAGCAATCCCAGTCTACTCAATGGCATGTTTAAAGATTCTGACAAGCATAAATGATCAACTCAATCAAATTATGTGGAAGTTCTTTTGGAATGGGCCAAATGAAAATAATAAGGTTCCTTTGTTAGCTTGGGAAAAGATTTGCAGGCCTCAAAAAGCGGGTGGGGCTGGTTTAAGGCAAATGAAAATTATGAATTTAGCAATGGGGGTGAAATTGGTTTGGATGATGTGCAAAGGAAATCAGCGTTGGGTCAGAATATTGAGGAAGAAATATCTGGCTTTAGATGATCCGGTCAGCATAATAAAAATCAGGAATCCACCAAGAGGGTCAACCATTTGGAATTTTATATGTGAGTGCAAGAATCTTGTATCTAAACATGTCACTTGGGAAGTTCATAATGGGCAGAAGGCTTCGTTCTAGCTTGATTCGTGGAACGGTCTTGAGAAACTGTGCAACAAACCACAAATGGTTGAGATAAGGGAAGAAACTATCAGTAAATCGGGGTCCAAGGTAAGCAACTATGGCAATAGTGTCTTAATAAATGGGGTGAGAAAGTGGATTTGGAAAGATCTAAGTGAAATCAATGCTCTGATCGAGCAAAAGCATGCCTTAAATGCAGTGTTAAGGGAGCGAATCATTTTGGATCTGGACAGTGAGGATGTTATAAGGTGGTGTGCTTCTTCAGACGGGGAATACAAAGTTAAGATTGGCTATAAGATAAAAGAAAATGCAGATCCAATCCATAGTTGGCCAATTCCCTTTTTCTGGGGGAAAGATGTTCTTCCAAAAGCGGGGGTGTTTTTGTGGCTGGCATTTCAAAATAAAGTCCTCACGCAGGATAGATTGGAGTTGTTGGGTATCAAAGGCCCTAATAGGTGCATTCTGTGCAAACAGAGTCTGGAAAGTGTGGATCACCTTCTTCTTTCATGCCTGTATGCTGAGTACTGCTGGAAAGACATCATGGGAAAACTGGGGTATCATTCACCAGTCCCCCATGGACTTGGTGCCTGGCTGTGTGCTTGGCCGAGAAAGCTGGATTTGGGAGTATTTAGTAGTATATGGCAAATTATTCCGTCCACAGTAAGCTGGTAAATATGGAAGGAAAGAAACTGTCGAATTTTTAGGGATCAAGCTATGGCCAGGGAAATGCTTGTGAAGAAAATCAAAGGTTCAATAATAGAGCTAGTTAATGTGGCTGCAAAAAGAAGACCTATTTCAAAAAATATCTTCACAACCAGGGATGTCGAGCTAACGAATAAGTTTAAAGGGTTGAGTATTCCAACAATGGTTGGAACTCAGAGAGTAGATCAAAAGGCTAAATTAAGGAGGAAGATAGTTTGGAAAAATCCAGAGGAAGGCTGGACCAAAATAAATTTTGATGGGGCTTCTTGCGGCAATCCGGGTTGGGCAGGAATTGGGTGTGTAGCTAGGAATTTGGAAGGAGTGGTGATCAGGCAGCAAGCAAAATTCATAGGACAGGCTTCAAGTAACGAGGCTGAGTTCAGGGCTGCGCTGTGTGGCTTGGAGTTGGGAAAGGCAATGAGTGTGTCTAAGATTCACTTGGAGGGTGATTCACTCATCATAGTAAACGCGATTAGATCCAATTCAACTCCTAATTGGCTTCTGCGGAGATGGCTAAGTCCCATTTCAGGATTGATTTCTTCTTTCTTGGAGTTCCAGATTAGTCATATTTATAGGGAGGGGAATACCTTGGCGGATAAATTAGCTAAGGAGGCGGCAGCAAGAAAGGAGGTTGGGTTAGGTTCGCACTCAACAGTGTGATAATGTGTTGTCGGGGTGGTTTTGTAAGTCAAGGAAAGTCTGGTGCCTTTACTTCTTCAAAGAATCAGGAATAGGGTAATCATTGTAAATTGCATGTGGTGATTGCCAAAGGGTAAAAAAGAGCACTCGCATTTGTATTTGAACCAGTGCGGTGCTTTGCAGTTTTAACCTTTTGGATTCAATAAATATTCTTAGCATAATTCTGTTGGATGTAATGTTTAAAGCCTGAGTAAGAAGATGGATGATGGACGTGCCTGAGTAGGGGTGTGGAAGGGTAAGAATTTGGTTGTGTCTGTCCATCTCAAGAAAGTATTTCCTAGGCCTGGTGGCGTGCTAGTAGTCGGTGTTTCATTTGGTAAGGTAGTCTGCATTCTCTTTGTTGGCCGGAGAATGCATCAGAAATTAAGAACTAGGGAATTTCGTTAAACAGTTGGTAGAGTCTGCCAACAAATCTGCATTTAAGTTTGTTTCAGATTAATGTTTTACGGTTATGGGGGATGGTGGGATGGTGAAGCAGCTTTGTAATCCTTTTCTGTTGCAATAAAATGGCGCTGGCCTTACCCAGCAATTAAACGATTAAAACAAAAAACAAAAATTCCACATTACCATCAATCCTGCATTAGGGTTCAAAACCTAAATGAAAAAAACAAAAGAAAAAGGAAAGGCACTTTTCATCATTTCGCTAGAAGCTTCTTGGAGAATCTATGCTACCATCGAGGGTTTCTATGGAGCTCGACCTATAGGTTTTCTATGGAATATTTTTGTAACTTTAGAGGCATGTTTTAGAAAAAACCTTCATTTTATTTGACATAAACTGACCCTCATATATTCGGGTAAGCATATCTCACCATTTTTTTGAACTTTGTTTGCAATTTCTTAGTAAATTTTCTTCATTTTCTAAAGATGGTTGTGGCCTCTCTGTTGCCCTATATTTTGAGGCTCTTTTATGAAGATTTCATTCCCTATTGATTTCTAGTAGTGATGAAATTCCTTTTTCCTTCATGGGGTTTGGGACCCTTTTTACGGCCATAGCTC
Source organism: Sequoia sempervirens (assembly GCA_007258455.2). Classification (NCBI taxonomy): domain Eukaryota; kingdom Viridiplantae; phylum Streptophyta; class Pinopsida; order Cupressales; family Cupressaceae; genus Sequoia; species Sequoia sempervirens. The sequence continues at coordinate 91,566,902 of VDFB02353493.1, read as the reverse complement.
TATTATATGAGTTTTACCTCCTTATATGAGGGTTTCTTGCTCTCCATGTCTTATTTTCCTGAGAATTTTACATACCCTATAACTCAGAATCTCTTTGATCTGCAAAAAAACAAAAATATCTGCACTTTTGGCCATGGGCTTTTACATTCAGGCTATGATATTTCAATTCAACATTTTGGTTGAGCTACCAATTCATTTTCTATATTTATTATTTTCCATTTGATAGAGGAAAAATGGTTGTGGTTGTATCTTTTCCTGTTGATTTTGCCTGAGATTTCTAAAAAACCTTGAAGAACTCTTTTATTTACAGGCTGTGACCTTGATTTTGACTCATGCATTTGCAGCTCGAGGGTTTTCTATGAAGGGCTTTTTCCTATGAAGGGCAAGTTTCAGGATTTATTCATCTTGTATCTATGAAGGGCTTTTTCCTATATCATATACTTATGCTCGGCCTCTTATCACAAAATCTCACCACCGAAAAATAATTTCACTTCCTTTTCCTTGCAAGTTCATTTCACCTGAAAGCTTAAATATTTTTTATTGCTCTATCTTTGGGTGGGTGCATGAAGTTGGTCGCACTTTTGTGGCCAAATGGGAAAAAAATGGGGAAACACATAACGTGCTTGCGTTATGTGCTTTTAAAAGAAAAAAAAAGTGAAATGTGTATCATTTTCTTTTCACTGTTTCTCAGCTTTGCCCGCAGCCAAAAACCCTCAATTTCGCGCTCGCATTCTAGGAGAAAGGACTTCTACAAATTTCATCAAGAACAGTTAGATTTTTTCTGCAAATATGGCACCTCCACGACGAAGAGGTGCAGAGGTAAGTATTGTTTACTATTTGTTTTGAATTTGTTAGTTTGAAATTGATTTTGTTTGTTTTAGGTTAGATTTGATTGTTTTTTTAAATCTGTAGGAAATCCTACAAATCCTCAACAAGAAGAGGAGGTAAATCCTCAATAGCAAAATCCTCAACAAAATCAACCTCAACAACAAAATCAACCTCCCCCACCATTTTCTCAATTCCCTCCTGGCACTCAAGAAAATTTGAGTGAAATTGAGAACAATAGAAAACAACTTGAGGATCTTATCAGTAGGTTGAGTGATCCAAATGCTTCAACCACAGAAAGAATGCTTCTAGCAAATTCATTGAAAGACATGTTAAAAAATGTAGATGCAATCACCCAACAAACATCTGGATGGAAAGATAGGAGGCAAAAGCTAGGGCATATTATGTAGACAAATTATCATATAAACAAGTAAAAGATTTAAAAATTACAAAGGTGATTTGTGCTCTCTATTCACTGACCCTAAAACAAATCAAAATCTTACCCTCAATGCAAAGAGGTTTCCTATTCATTGGTGCCACCACCAAGAGATTAAGAACCATTTTTATGAAAGATGGTATATGGTCTTTGATTACCCACCGTGCAATAATTGTGAAGTCCCCTAATATTTTCTTAGGAAACTATATAGTGAGTTTGTATTGAACCAAATCCCAAATTATTTTGATATGAGGGAGTTCCATGGGAGAGGAGGGGGGTCAGCTCAGGATAGGCCCGGTGCACAGCCAGATCCTACACGGCAAGGGAGACGACCTCTCGCTAGGCCACCTTATGAGTAGATTGTGATGCCTGCCATTGTGAAGGAGAGTGTCAACATAGAGACATTGCAGGCGATCACAACTTTGACCCAGAGTGTCATCCATCACACTAGCCCTATTGTACAACACCATCCAGGGGAGTCTTCAGGTGATGGCCTTCAAACCCATGTGTGTCAATCTTGTGGGGCAACTTGTTCGTATGACCCTACCAACACTCAAAAAGGTGCTACATGGCAAGGGAGATGACCTCTCGCTAGGCCGCCTCATGAGCAGATTGTGATGCCTGTCGTTGCAAAGGAGAGCGCCGACATAGAGACATTGTAGGTGATCACAACTTTGACCCAGAGTGTCATCCATCACACTAGCCCTATTGGACAACGCCATCTAGGGGAGTCTTCAGGTGGTGGCCTTTGAACCCATGTGTGTCAATCTTGCGGGGCGACTTGTTCGTATGACCCTACTGGCACTCAAAAGGGTGCTACGTAGGATCCATATGCTACTACGCATCCTGATCCATATGCATCTACAGGGATGGAGAGAACGACTGACATTTTGCATGATGCACATGTCATTGACACTCAGGTAAAATTCAGCATGTTCATTGAATTTAATTTATTAAATTTTGATTGTGAAATGCAAGATTAACTAATTTAGTTTTATTATTTTAATAAAATTGCAAGGTCACAATGTAGAGACTAGATACACCAGTCATCCACCTACTTATTTTTGCAATACACCTATCGGTGGGGTATATAAAGTTAGTAAACAATTATAAATTTATTACATGTGTTAATAGCATTGTTTCACGAATGGTATTTTAATATGTGATTTTGGATGTTGAACAAGGTATTGTTAGAGGTTTCAAGGAAACACCTCTGAGTGCCAGTAGATTTGATCAAACGTTTATGGAGGTAATATAGAATTTAAAGAGAACTTAAGTAATGAATTCTAAGTTTAATAGATTTGTGTAGTTTATATTCATATTGTTGACCATATGTTGCATTACACAGATCATTCAAAATCAAAGCATTACTTCAAATTCGATAACTAATAATCAGAAATATATTTGTTTAATACTTGTACTCAAAATTTTGTTCATTAGATCTCATACATTAGAAGTCATCACATGGATCGCTATTGTAACTTTTTTGTGATTGAATAATTTGTTGTTTTATTTTCAGATGTTGGTGACAAAAACACCGCCAAACATTACGAGGGAAATGGATATTGGTGTTTCCTCCGCTATACAATCCTCGATGGCTCGATAGGGGAGGTATGAGAAAATTACTAAATTTCAATTTACATTCATTGTTATAGATGAACTAGTTCTAGTGAAAAATCAAACCATTATTGATTCGTAGTTTAATTCCTATTTGGATGGTTTATACAGGGCTTGAGCACGCCTAAGCATTGGAGTGCAAATATTTCCATCAAGGAGAGTGATTGTGAGATGGCCGTAAGTGATTATTTTGTTAAATATATTAATTTTTATAATGTAATTTCTATATATTAATGTCTTTACTTCTTATTGTAACAATTGAAACTTCACCAGAAGCTAAACACTAGGAGGAGCAGCAGGAGCACTCCTCAAGCACAACAGAAACGAGTGACAAACTTATCGCCATCGGATTGCCCAGCAAAGGGAAAGAAAATTGTATTTGAACTAGAGCATGGAGAGAAATGAATTTTGAATGCACAAAGCCCTTTGTTGTATGCCTACATGGCAATTTTGTACATATTTTGTATTGGATATATTTGACATTGAATTCCTATATGGCATTCTCGTAAGCCTCTATGGCTATTTTGTAACTATATTTTATACTTATATCAACATATATTGATGTATGCGTACATGGCTATTTGCTTAATACAAATCTTTTTATCGATGGTGTCCATATTTGCAAATTATACATTCATGGTTCAATAGATATGAGTTATGTGTATTCAAGTGTATACTTTACAACTTACACACATATATTTTTTGACTTACGTGTGAACATTGAAAAGTGTGAAAATTTATGTGTTTGGAAGTCAAATGTAAGCTAATTTTGCAATTCTTAGTTCTTGCATACTCGATCTTATGGACTTATTCATTCCCAGCACATATTGTGAATATTTCTCATTTGGTGTAGAAGACAGATTCCTCATTTTTGAACCACTCATAGCAAAGAGATTCACAATAAGACTTTAGCATTGGAACACTACTCCATACTTCTCTTGTCTAGACCATAAAGGATTGAAAATTCTTAATTTGATGCAATGATAGTCATGAGATGAGAATTTATATAACCATGCCTATTTTGAAACTTCGCATCTAATACTACATCAACAAGAACTTAAGAAGTGTTGCATAAGAGTGTTAGGTTTGATAGGCCTTCTCTTCCCTAAGGGAGGAGAGCCTGCATCTTGAATTTTGAACAAAATTTTAAGAAGAAAACATTTTACCTAAAAGCTTCAAACCTAGATGACATATTTGGCTAAGTTTATCTTGAAAATTATCAATGCGTTCAAACTCTAAAGGAGATTCTCCCTGAAAAGAAAACTTTACCCTTTTTCCCAAGGAAAGAAATTGCAACAAGTTGCATGTGATTTATCTTATTTCTTTCTCACAATTCTTGGTCAATCATTCATGGCTCAGGATAGTTCTATTCCAAGGCAAGGACACCCAAAAAATCACTGAGATTCTTCTACGATCTACAAGAAAAAGGTTTTGGCTCTTTCACAATGTAAATAATTATGTAACACTATTTTCTTATTTTCCTTCCACACAAAAAAATGTTCACACTTTTCATATTGATCAATGATCAATAATGGCTGATTGTAAACACTTGAAATTTTTATGTTTGAACTTTAATTTATAATTTTGTATCATGACATTCGAGTAGATCACTAATATTTTAATATTTCACTATGAAAGTGGCGGTGTATTTTTGCTATGTTATTTGACTATTAATATGGTGGTGTATTATGAACTTGATTACTGCTGCAAATATGTATATATTTCTGATTTTTATATGTTTTTGTATGACCGAACCCAAAATGAACCCAACCCCAAAAAAAAATTTCCCAAACCGGCAAACTAGGTTCTTGAACCCGATCCCAAACCCAAAACTGAAACGGTAACTTAGTAAAAAATAGATTTTTGTAGTTTATATTCATAACGTTGATTACATTGCATTGCACATCTTTCAAACTGGAAGCATTGCTTCACGTTTCATAACTAATAACTAAATGTTGATAGATGACAAAATTTCAATTACAATATAGTTTTTACAAAGCCAACCTAAGCAGTTATGCAATTACTTTACATTGCATAACAAATAACTAGGAGCAGCTACCAATTGCATTTGGTTGTCATGGCATTCTATGAGACCACATTTCTTTGAGGCATTTTTTCAAATAGTTCACTGCCTTGTCTATACTACCACATTTTTCATACATGTCTACCAAAGCATTTAGTCAAATAGTTCAAGTGTTGCCTTGTTGCTATGGCTGGAATCCTAAAACAAGTGCTTTCGAACAAGCTATGGATGCTTGGAAAAAATCTATCAAAAGCATAATAGTGAGCAATATCATGAACAGGCAATGAACTCTTTGAAAAAAATGCCTCAAAAATGAGGTCTCATGACCTGATGGGATGCCATGACAATCAAATGCTTTTGATTGTCATGGCATTCCATCACCATGAGACCTCATTTCTTTGAGGCATTTTTTCAAAGAGTTCACTGCCTTGTCCATGCTAACACATTTTTCATACATGTCTATCAAAGCATTTAGCCAAACAATTCATTGCCTTGCTGCTATGGCTAAAAGCCTAAAACAGGTGCTTTCAAACAAGCTATGGATGCTTAGAAAAAATCTATCATAGCATAATAGTAAGCAATAGCATAGACAAGGGAATGAACTGTTTGAAAAAAATGCCTCAAAGAAATGTGGTCTCATGGTGGTGGAATGCCATGATGGTGCAGGAGCACCCAAGCTCCTTGAGGATCATTTGGAGATTAGGAGATGGCAGGGGTCTTGAAGGCCTATAAACCTTTCCAAAGCATCAATTATAGCATTTTGAAGCCTATAATGGCATTTGGCATGGATGAGTGTAATAGGAAGATCAAAAGTCCTAAGGGTCCTGATAAGGACCATAGGACCAAATTGACTTGTAAATGGAACAATGATGTTCTAGGAGTTTAAATAGGTATATGATGTTTTAATTAGGTTAAATAAGGTTGAATGATGATATGTAATAGTTTTGGAAGCTTTATAGTCAATAGGAGTTAATAAATTGCAATGTTGGAAATTCAAATTTTTGAAATCCAACTTTGGGTGGAAAAGTGAGTTTTAGGAGTTTTAATCACAATAATGTAATAAAATAAATTCTAATCGGTTGGGACAGTTGTAGGATGAGTCTATAAGCCCGTAGAAAGTATTTGTATGGAGGGTTGGCTGATATTGCAAGTGTTGTACGGATTGCTACAGAAAATTAATAAAAACTTTAATCTTTTTGCATTTTCTTGAGTTTTTTTTATGAATCTCTTATTCCTTTTGGTGTCATGCTCATTTGGATGGTTTAATAACTTTTATTTACATTCATTTAACCTTAGTAATGACCTGAATAATGTTGGGAATCAGTTTCTTCTGTTATATTGCTGACTGTCCTCAAAAAGTACAGATTTTTCACTAGTTTTGAGAGTCTTCATGAATAAATGATCCATTTCATGGGAGAGTGTGACTGAAAACTTGTGAAATGGATATATAACTTTTATTATACAGATATAACAAGTTATTGTGTAGGAAAGAGTTATTCTTGGGTGTACATTGAGTTTTAGCAAGGAAAAGGGCATGAAAATGGTGCCTAAAGTGTAGCAGCACAAGATCTACCTTAATAAGGGGTATGTTTCTAAGTTTAAGGTGTTTAGATATGTTGATTTATTGGTGAAAATTCCAAGAGAAGGTTCTGAAAGTGTTGGGAAAGCTAATTTTCAAGAGGCCCTAGTTTTGGAGCAATTTATTGAGGGTTTTGTGATTTAGGGTGTTGAGGGTGCCAAAGAATACTAATACCTTGAAAATATTTGGTTTGGGAACATTTTAAAACATTATTGAAAGTTTCATAGTCAAGGGATAAGTTTAGAGAGGGTTTGCTTTGAAAAAGTGGGCTAATTAGGCCTTAAATTTGAGGAAACAGCAGATTTTGGTAGGTTTGATCCAAAACAAGTGCCATAAATGATTTGATATGTTGTGTATCATCATGAATCACATATGAATCAGTCATTATATTGAGGATTCCTTTGGGGAAGTCGAGTGAAAAGTCAAAAAACCATCACTAGAAGCCTAGCTGGGCTAGAAGCCTAGTCAAGGTGCAAAAAGTGAGTTTTGTCTAAGACAAAGGTTTGGGACTTTGAAACCATTCAAGACAAGTTTTTTTGAGTTCCTTGAGATCACTCCAAGGTTTTGGGTCCATTAGGAAAGCATCTAAGTTATAAGTGCACTATTGAGGCTTGTCTCCATTAGGGTGCCTGGAAGAGTGTTTGAGATTGCATCATTGTAATCCTTGAAACTTTGAGTTTTGACTAAAGTCCCATCCCCTCTACATCACATGACAAGCAATTTTTTGTGGATTTTCATGGCATTCCATCACCATGAGACCACATTTCTTTGAGGCATTTTTTCAAACAGTTCGTTGCCTTCTCTATGCTAGTACATTTATCATACATGTTTACCAAAGAATTCTATCAAACAGTTCGCTTCCTTGTTGCTATGGCTAAAAGCCTAAAATAGGTGCTTCCAAAAAAGCTATGGATGCTTGGAAAAAATTTATCAAAGCATACTAATAAGCAATAGCATAGAAAATGCAACAAACTGTTTGAAAAAAAGCCTCAAAGAAATGTGGTCTCAATGGTGATGGAATGCCATGACAATCCACAACAATTTGCTTGTCATGGAATTCATCATGCCATTCCATAACCATGAGACCACATTTCTTTGAGGCATTTTTTTCAAAGAGTTCACTGCCTTGTCTATGCTCTTATGAATAGAATTTATTGAAATTCGAGATGCTCTGATAATGTCTACGTCATAGGTGGTCATGATAAGGTTAAATTCAAATGAATAACTTGAAATTTCCTCATCAAGCTTCGCACACACTTTTTTAATGGCTTAAAATCATAATTGAGATTTGTCATGATCATCAAAATAAGGATGTTGCATTGCTTCTCTACTTGAGATTCTCTTGGATGGCTCATAAATCTGCATTTTATGCAAGGGGACACCAATCAATGTTTGCCTAGTTACATACAAATACATAAAGTAAAATAAGATGATAGCATTGGCATCAACCAAACTGACATGGATACAAGTATAAATTAATAAGAACCATTGTGCATATACTTACAAATTAATCCAATGAACCATCTGGGTCTGCTCTACTCTTTATTGTGTCAAGTATTGCCTCATGGTAGACTCACGGACCTTCCACAAGGTCTTGTTCAAAGGTCTACCCCCATATTTGCTCAAACAAACATTGGATTCCACGACAAGGTTTGAGTAATGAAGAATCTTACGATGCGTGTCAAATTCCTCAAACAACCAATGTTTAACACTCTTATGTGGGTACCTTCTCAACCACGTTCCAGTAACAACAAAGCCTGTAGGGTATTCAATGTTTTCTCCATCTATAATTGGGGCTTCCAATTTCTTTTTGCCTCAACACAATGACACAAGTAATAGTCTACCCTCTTCACATTTTCTTCATCTGCAATAACTGCATAGAAACTTGGCCTACATTTATATATCGGCATATCTCTTGAAATTAGTCAACATTATGAATCAGTACAAAGTAAGTTAACAATATGGAATTTCAAATACTAAGAAAGATATATTACGGTTGAACTAGATCTAATACATGAGTGAAATTAGTAGGTAGTTCCATCCAAATTAATTGGATTTCAATGCCGTCGGGCGATACATGTGAAGTGAAACAAGATAACTTGTCAACCATTTGTCAACCCACTCCCCTAACTCACAATCATTCCAGGCTTGCATTGTACATGAAGAACAAAAGCATGCCATCTTACGTGTATCGATACTCCATGAACCTGCATTTGAGGTAAGGAAAGAGTGCAACTCACTTGATCTTGTTAGTGTACAACAATCCTCATATGGTGCAATGTTAGTATCATCCATCAACCAAAAAAATCTACAAACTGAAGACGTACCCTCATTACCTGGACCCATCGAACCATTACACCACTCGATGATTGACCTTGCATCTAACAATTGTGCACTATCTTTATACTTTAACTCTTCTTATGCTAATGCTCTTTTCACGAATGCTCATGCACTTTCATGCTCTCCCTTTCCATGTCGGTCCTCACAAAAGTTCCACATATGTTGAACACGTGTAGTGAGATGCATCCTGCACAACCAGTAGAACATGCGCGCATTCTTGAACTTTGCTGCACAGTTATCTGACCATATTATATGTCAATCATATGATATGCCCCTCTGAGCCAAATGATTGTAGAACATCTGGAAGCAACCTTGCATGAACTTTGGAGAATGTGTGTGATCATCACTAATATAAAAGTGATACTCCCTCAATACCTTCCTTTCATCCTCTATACTTTCAGCTGCATGTATGAATGCTATGTGCACAAATATTGAAACCTGTGTGGAGTTGTAATACTGTGACTGCACCTCACGTTGTGTCTATAGAGTGTAGTTCTCTACAAATTCAACCACTGATACTATGCTACCAAGTGGAAAGGTGTCCTTGCATAGCTTGAATTGTGTGCCCAGCCATCGGGCTCTATGGGTATGCAAGCATACACTAGATTCTCATGAAACATGGACATGAACTAATACACTGGAATCTTCTGAATAACCAACTCACACCTTTTTGCTTCAGACCCATCTTTTGTAGCATATGCCACTATTTTATACTTCTCGAACTCTACTAGTTTTTGTCTCACCTCGTATGTTCTTTCCATATGTTGACATACTAGAATTCGTTGCAAGCCACCACAATGCTCGCATGAACCATCCAAGCATGTTGTCCTATAGAATATTTGGCCATCCTCTATTTCACATAAAATTTTTGATAAGAACTTTCTTGAAGATTTTGGTGGGGCTTCTATGCCACAATCCTACAAAACATCATTAGTATGCAAATGTAAACATATAGAACGATAAACATCATAATGGTTAGATAATTCAATATGTAGTTTACAACAACAAGTAGTGTGTGTGTGATTTATCTTGAAATAAAAAGGTTTAATCATTTCAAAAAATCTTTGAGAAATACTAATTTGACGATAAGAATTTTGAAATTTATGAAAAAATTGGGTTTGAGTCGTATCCAAAAAATGCTTTGGATGTGGCTCACGGTTTCGACTACCGATTCTCCTTCTTATGACATCCCTTTGATTCAGAGATGGTCTTGTATTATTCTTCCAATAATCTTCAATTAGTGTTCTCAATGCTTCAACAACTTTTTTATCTTTGTGTGGCAGTCTCCCTGAGAATGCCCATAATTCATTTGAATCGGTGCCCTCAATTATTTGTCGCCTTTCAACAGCATTTGATAAAGTTTTTCTACTAATTCCCATTTGTTCACTTGTCTTTTTAATAAGGCAAAATCTCTTAGTTTGATAGCTTACCAAAGTTGATGTAATGACACATTGGGTGACATTACTATCCTTTGAGCGTGAGGTCTTACCCACATTGTCATAAGCATCCATTAGATTCTTCACAATAGTGTTTTCACTTGATGCATTCGATGTTATCAACCCAAGAGTCTTCATGATGTTTCTGTACTTTAAACCCCACATCATTTGAACAAATAGTTGACATCTTACAGTCTCATTTAGCCTTTCAAAGAACATTTTCCAAATATTATAGATATCTTCTACAAGTGCATTCTAGAATCTTACCTTCCATGTGCTGCAAAATATCCTCATCAATATTAATCAAAACTTTGGCTCATAAAATTCTAGGTGGTGTTCTCTTAGGTACATATACCTCAACATTAGCTTAATTTCATCAATATTTAATTGAGGTGGGCTAGATTGCATACCTTCGATTGAGGGTGGAATAGAAGACATACCTTGAGGTTCATGTAGGGATGATGGCATACCTTGTTCCTCAACTCCGAGTGATGATGTACTCAACTTCAGATGTGGTGGATGGTGTCCAACCATACTCACTTGTGGTAGATGGTGTCCCTCCATATTCACTTGTGCTTAATGGTGTCCCTTCGTATTCACTTGCAGGTAGAGGGTGTGTCTCCAACTACGATATCTGCATCTCCCCTAGCATGACTCTTTCTTATTCATTCCCTTTGTGTTGCCAATTTCTTTTCTCTTTTTGACAATTGAGGTTCCTCTTCAACTGGCTTGTTTTCATCAATCGTTCCCAATTTCTTCTTTTCACAAAATTCCCTCATCCATTTTTTCTCTTTATCTTTGATGGCTTGGAGCTGATCATCTGTTAGTTTTTTCCTTTTAATAGTTCGTTTCTTCAGCATGACAAATAATTTTACCTGTGCAAAAAGTGCTAAGTTGTCAAATTAACTAATTGAAAGCTTTGGAAGCATAACTCAATGAAAGCTGGTTTGTATAACTGTTTGACAAAATAACTCAATGATAGCTTTGGAAGCATGCACAAAGAAAATCAATTGTTAAATTTAACAAAATTCCTCAAAGAGATGTGGTTTAAAAATTTAATAGGAACGTGTATCGAATTGTGTGATTTAAAATGTCCATTGACAACATAAGGTTATAACATGACAAACTGGTCAGGAGCACCTAGGTCATGAAATTCCTTCAAAAGGCTAATTTGTTCAATTTGTAATGTTGAAGTAAATATGATGAGTGAAGGTCATTAAATGATGAATTTCAATGTATTTGCACCATGAAATAGGTCACTAGGTGATATTATTGAAAAGTTGCTTTTTATAACAAAAGTTGTCAATTATTGTAAAAATGTAAAATTGCACAAAAGCAGGAAGGTAAAGAGTCTTTTTTGTGGAAGGGAAAGGATGGGTTGATGAAGATGAAGAGGTAGTTATTTCAACTAATTTAGACACCTTTAAAAAGAATTGTAAGCTCAAGAAAGGAAGATCTTCTATCCCAAAAATCCATAAAAATTAATAAAAAAACCTTTGCTCAGTTATTTTGGAAACCTTCTCTATTCTTGCTTTCAGGTTGCATAGTGATTCAAGCATGTTCTAAGATTTGATTCTTGTCAGGGAAAGAGACTTCTTTCATTCTTGAAAGTTATAGGAATTGTAATTCAAATAATCAATCTAATTTGAACTTAGTTTCCTAAGTCCCAGTCTATGGTTTCCTTAGAATTTTTTAGAGAGTCTAAAAAGTGATTCTTAGCCATTCCACCAATGTAGGGCTAGTAGGTTAGTGGAATGGATCATATTTAGTGTCTTTTCAATGCGAAGATGTGTGTGGCAAGGGTAAATAGAAATAAGAAGTCGGGATACTATTGCATGAACAAAATTCTGAATTTTCTCATTCAAAAAAATGGTGTTTTCAAGTAGGGTTTGAGGAAACATGTAGAGGAGCTTAGAAATAATTTCAAAATAATTTGCAAACATAATGAAGCATGTTTCAATTGTTGGGCGGAATAGTAGAGGTTTTTCAAATGTTTCATTAAAGAGACCCTCATGGTTGGTGTGTTTTCACCCTATAATCAAATGTTTACTGATTTTGTGTATTGATGGGCATTTCCCATCTTGAAACTTGTTTGTTTGTGAGTTTTTACACATGGCCTAAGACTATTTGCAAGTTTTGTGGATTAGTGAGTAGTTCTATGATGACTTGCTTTGATAAATTGACCTATTTAAGGGCTTTTACCAGTAGACTGCATCTTGGTTCTACTCTGTTTTGTGAAATAAGTGTATAAAATTTTATAGTATGTTGAAAAGGATCAAAATAGGCCTAAGAATCTATATTGGGATTATGTAAATGCATTATGATAGAAAAGGAATCACCCGATTAGATGGCATGTTGGCCTCCTAGAGATATTTGGCATTGTTTGCTAAAAATAGAGAATATGTAGAAACAGTGAAAGGAATATTGTTAAGTGCTTGGGAGCAATCTCATTTGTGATGACATATTTTTTTCTACGCTTGGTAATGTTTTGAAGGTAGATTGTGAAATATTTGATGATTTGGGCATATGTTTCCAATATATGGCAATGGTTTCTTGAATGCAAAGTAGTCAAAGTGTGTCTATACTGATATATTGGAATATTACAATCAAAACATGATGAAATTGGTATCTTAAAGGTCTGGTGATAGTGTTAAACTAATGCTACTTGTTGTTGTTACAAATGGTGTTTAAGTGAAGATAGGATGATGGATGTGTTGATTTGAGCAAAGATATCTTAAATGGCTGGGATGATTTTTGATTGCAGGTCTAAGGAACAGAGGTGTTTGATTGTTTTTGCCTTGAAGGGGTAAGTTGAGTTGATGAGTGATTGTTGTATTGTTTATGACAAGAACAAAGTTGAAAGTTGATTCTGAAAATGGTTTGCTATATGGAGATGGTGAATTGGCTACTGATAGCCTTATAACTTGAAATGAAATAAATGGATTTTGGTTGAATGAAAAGTAGTTTTGGATGAATTTGACAAAGTTTGTATAAATTGATCTTTTACTCTTTATTGATTTGGGAAGGAAGTTCCCTAAAGAAATGATGTTGTTGAGTGGCTTGGCAATCTGATATTGCATCACAAACAAACAATTTGATCAACATGGAATAAGCTAAACAACAAAAATGAAAGCAAGCCATAATAGAATGAAAGAAAATGTACAAAGATTCCACATACCTAAAAAAGAAAAGTTTCAAATAGAGGAGTTCTACCCAATTATGCAGCCTTTGCTTCTTCCTTCCTCAAACTCCTCAAAAATTTGACTTCTTCAAAAGCTTGTTCCCCTCCAAATTTCAATTGTGTATCAATTATCACTATAATTCAAACTTGAATTGATATTATATGCCTCTCAACGTGAAAACTCTGCTATTTCATACAAAGGTGATGGAATCTCAAAATCATGCATGCACACTTCACTCAATCACCAAAAAGCTACTTTTTGTCGGAGCACGTACAAAACCAGGAGAATATGCAGAATGTGGGCCGACATCATGGGTATACTGTGATTTTTTACTTTTTAAGTGATAACGTGAGCGCGTTATTTAATCCTAAATGAACATATCTCTACTGGTTAATAACGCACTCACGTTAAGATAACCATGTCAAGTTGTGTTGGCATATCGGTGAGACAATGTCTGTGTCTCCCCGATGCCAACATAGTCAGCATTCGATATCGCCAAGAGTCTTTACAATCGACAAGAGGTTATATCAAGTTCACCTGTTGCATCAACTTCAATTTTCCCTTTGGCAAGACTATCGCTCTTGCCAGGACCTCACGCCGAGTCTTCATGTTAATCCGTGTGCATCCACTAGTCGGTGAGACTCATTGCTTTCGCCAGGACTTCATATCGAGGTTCAAAAGTCACATAGACAATAGAACTTACATCGGCAAGACTATCGTCTTTCACCAAGAGATCATACGAGGTTCAACGACTTTCTCCGAAGTGATTAGCAGTCGGCAAGACTTTCGTTCGTCACTGAGACTTCACACTGAGACCCCTTTAGTTACATTGAGCACCAAACGATCGGCAAGACTTCATACATTGATAAGACTTCTTACCGAGCCATCACATGTTACTCTGAGGACACCAATCAAATGCTATCGGCGAGACATACCACTCTTTGCTGAGAGTTCTTACCGAGTTCTCCAAGTTACCCCGAGACCACCATTCACCAAGAGTTATACCGAAGACCCCTCATCATCGGTGAGACTCTCCATCAGCCACTGAGACTTCATACCAAAGTCATTGTGTCACCGTGAAGACTCCAAGATTTCCCCCATCGGTGAGATCTTTCTTCATCGCTGAGGCTTCTTCCTGAACTAATCCTTTCAGTCAAGGGTCTCCCCAATACACGATATGTATGGCCTGTCGGCCAAAGATCTCCATGTGGTAAGAGAACATACCAAACACAACATGTCACACTGAATACTCCAATGTGTAACCATTTGGCAAGACTTCTGCAAGGTCATAGCGACCTATACAAAACATAAGGTTACAAATCTGCTCATCGGCCAGACATAGAATATGTCACACCGACTTGGCTCCAATAGAGGTTTCAGCCTATGGGATTGAG
>VDFB02353493.1:91533414-91551970 GCA_007258455.2 Sequoia sempervirens | reverse complement strand
CTCCCACTCTCACATCCTCTCTCCCACTCTCCCACACTCTCTCCCACTCTCTTCCTTCGTCCTGTTGGAACTGTAAAAATATGATGATTTTTACATATCTTTCATCCCCTTGAGTCTCCATTTGAGTCCTACCTTAGGCACATTTTCCTCATTTTATTATATTTTTACCCATATTTTGGTCGTGTGACCCCATAGAATCCATCAAGTCATGCATTTTTCATGTTGTGGTCCGTATCGGCATAGGTCAATCTAGGTCTCCCTGACCCATGTTGCTTGTGTGTTAACATATGTTTGCAACAGGTGATCGGTAAGACTTGTTCATTGTTACAGCGATCGACATTCACCTGTAGGTTTTTATCGGCATGACTTTCATGTGGTTTCAGTGACCGAGGAGGAACCTATCAGCAAGATTTTTGTCGTCGAGATAGTGTCTCATCAATTTTGAATTGTCTCCCCGACTAATGCATGTGGAGGTTCATCGGCGAGAGCTTAGCGATATCGTAATGTGATCTCGGCGAGATTGTTATGTCTTGTCGACATGGGGTTTTCGTTAGCATGTTCTCTAGGAGAGTCTTACCAAACAACACATGGATGGTTTCTTCGGCCAAACATATTGCTTCTTGTGTGAGGTCATAGCGAATATACATTGTCACATCAACCGGTGGCGAGAGGATGTATATCGATAAGAGTTGAGGCTTTCGAAGTAATGTCTCAACGAGTGACCTTCGGTCTCACCGATAACACAATGAGGACTTTGTCGGGATGAAAATTGGATTGTCTCAGTGACACACAAGATGGATAAAGTCTTTCAGTAAAACAAAGTGCACTCTATATGAGGTCTCCCCGATGTCGGTATGTTACGACGACGCACATAAGATAAAAAGAATACATCAGCAAGAGAACCAATTTGTCACAATGACTCATGATGAATGAAGATTTTTAGTAAAGCAAAGTCTAATCTGTGAGATGTCTCTCTGATATCTCAAGGTTATAGCAAAATGGATGAAGCAAGGAAGCACATTTTGGTAAGAAAATTTCTTATGTCTCAGCGACTGGGAGATGGCGTTCAGGGTGACTCTTGGTATAATGAAGCATTATCTACATGATGTTTCCCCGACTCCATGAGGTCACAATGAAACACATTGGGACAAGAGGATTTTCTTTGGTTTCGACATAACAAACAGAATGCTATAGCGACATGTAAGAGGCAAAAGGACGCATATCAATGAAACATAATGAGATCAAAGCTAGGAAATAACGCGAGTGAGTTATAACACGAGCGTGTTATATTTTGCTTTGGGAATCCCCGAGCCTTAGCATTGGTAGTTGCCTTGGAATACCAACCCAGAGGCTTGGAGGGCATTCCTAATGACCAGAGACGTGTTTTTGCAAATTCTACAATTTTTTCACATAATTGGGTTTTTCACCATTTTGCATTTGGTTCAATATAAATTAACCGCTTCATCAAAATTTCAAATAAATTATATTTTTAGAAACTAGACTCTATTCTACATTTTAAAAATAAAAATTAAAAAAAAATCAATTACCTTCAAAAAAATTTAGGGGGAGCACAGCCAAAATTCTACTTTTCAGGAAGTGCCCACTTAGAAAATTAGTAAAAAATCAAATATTCATTAAAAATTTATCAAAAAAATCATGCATCAACTAGATACTGTTAGCTAACTTTTGACTATTGTGATTTTAAAAATACTACAAAAAAGTTCACCATGCTCAGGTCGTACAAGAGTTGCTATGTTATGTTTTCTGACAAAAATAGAACCAATTTGTGTATGTCCCTCTTTTGAACCCCTTAATCTCAACCATTTTCAAAATAAATTAGTAGTTTAGAAAGTAGACTCGGAGCACTTCGATCCTTGTTTTTGTTCCATCTCAAAATTTTGAGTGTAACTATCCTCAATGTCATGTCCAAGGTTAGTATTTCCTTATTTTAGAAAAAAAGTGGCCACTTAAGCCCCCTTTTTGGGAACCATCTTGGTGCACTTACCCCTTTGTTTCTTGTAGACTCCTTACTTGAGGTTGTAGCTTCCTTCTTTTGGTCTAATAAATTTCTTCTATTATGGCCACCTTGTATTCATGGAATCACCATTCCTTTAAGCTTTGATCACTTGTAGATTCATACTGTGCAAATAAAATTTTCTTTTCATATTTGAGAATGAATATGCTGCATAGATGAAGCTCGAGACAACATAGGGCATCAACTGAACAATACAGTACCAATCAAGACCATTCATTCACAGGCAATGGTCAGTTACTTCTTCTATGCACTTTTTTTTTTCTTTTACCTATTCATGTATGAGTTTTTTCATAATTTGCATTGAATAGGAAAAGGTTAGTCTCATGGCTTGTATGAGACAAATGAATATTTCAGTACTCAATAAAGATTACTTTTTCAGAAGAGATTTGTAAAATATTTCCTATGTTTCATGCATCTATATAAATGCAATGATTTAAACTTCTGTAATCTTTTAAGTTATTTTATTTGTACACATGAATGCAATGTATGAGAGATAAAAATGTGTCTTCCTTTAGATATCAATGGGCTCTACCCGATTGAGCCATAGGTGAAAATTTGGTAACATTTTTGGTGACATTAGCTCGATGATTGCTTACTAAACATGTAAACCAAAAGCCTAGACTTGTCCATTGGGAATCGAGTCACTTAGCAAACTCAGAGATAGACCTAAAACAACTTGCAAACAATTGTAACTCATCAAGTCACTTGGAAACTTATTGAAAATAGGAAAACTACAGAAGGGAAATTATCTAACTATGTTGGAGTAGCACTTAGGGAATTGAAATATTGCAACTAAACCTACCCTACACTAACCAATAAGAAACCAATCAAACAAAACCATTCACAAGATGACTGAAATAGCTGCCCATTCTTCTCAATATGCAGTGACTGGCATGCTTAAGGTCAACTGAGTAAAAGTGAGACAAAGAAACATGTTTAACAAGATGATACACTGTTTCTTGAAAGAGGTGAATAAGTTCACTTACCTCACTAAACAGATCATATGTATTGTCAACCAAAGGAGGATAAGTGAACTGAACATACTCTTGTTTGGTTGTCAGTGCATTCTTGATAACATCTTTTGTTGTATCTTCATGTGTGAGTGCATGATTGATCATTGGTGTTGTATTAGACTCCATCTGGGTTAGGTATTGGATTGGACAGCCTTTGGTAAGAACAAAGCTTGAACTTTCATTGCTGACCTCTTGCTTATGGACTACCATTTTATCACCTTGCTGACTAAAAATGTCTAATCCATGTGGCTAACTTGGTGAAAAAATGGAAACCTCCTCAGTATGCTCATGCTTTCCCAAATGAGCATTGATTCCTTTAATAGAGAATAATGAAATGACTTCCTCCAAGACACTTTTAATTAAAACATCAGTTTTTGGCTCCTTTATACACTAGAAAGGCAGCTGCTTACAATTCTCATTATCACTCAGAGAACCACACTCCAAATCACTATTCTCTTCAACAAAGGAAGGAAAAAGTTCAACTAATGATTTAGTCTTGGGTCATGAGGTTCCTCCTATTGTTTTAGCACCTCCTCAAGCTTGTGAACCTATTGTTCCGGCTCACCATAATTGTCAACTTCTTTTAGCAGGTCTCATTCCTTGTCAACCAACATTAAACAAAACTATTCAACTATACCTATGCATACCTCTTCAAAAAGTTCAACATTAGCTTTCTCATCCACAACATGCTCGAAAACATCAAAGCTCTCACCTTGGGGAATAATATTAGGTTCAATTTTAGGCTTTCCTTCCTGATTTAAGGTCCCATTGTCTGGTTGATTATCATCAATCAGCAACTTTCCAATGTCTTCCTATTGATCAATCATTTGTTGATGTTGCTTCCTATATTCCTCCATAGCTAAATGCAACAAATCAATATTTTTAGTCTCCTCCAAGTTGAGTGAGTTGTGCTAATCAAAGATTTTCCCTTCTTTTACTTCCTAGATGCCAGAGCATGGTTTCATTTGCATGATAGGTGAAGGAACCTCACAAGGTGGCTGAGATGGGACTTTCCAACTTGGAATCCTGAGGGTAGAAGGCTCATTGATAGGTTTCACCAGATGATTCAACACTACAGGAGGAGGTGAGCTGAAACTAGGAATGGAAAGGGATGCCTGTGTCTCATACCTTTGTGCTCGATAATCTGAATAAGCTTGACTACCTTGAACCTGAGCAAATAAGAGCTTCATTTGCTCCTCTTTGGCTGCTATCTCTCTCTCAAAATCTTCTTCAAACTGACATCCCAACTCCTACTACTGTGAAATAATATTTTTTTGCTTCTTGATGTCAACCAACATGCCATGCATGTATGAGAACACCTTACTGACATCATTAATTTGCATATGTTCAAATCTCTGGCTCAAAGCCCACAACACACAGTCAAACTATTGGAGTGGGTCCATTATATTTTGGTAAGGATGCTTTAGAAGCTGATTTTGTAAATAGTTGTACTAGTTAGCATCAAAATTCTCTTCCTGGGGTCAATTTTGATTATAAAATGGTTGATATAAAGGTTGACTAGGAGTGGGAGGGTGGGAAACATGATGAAAATGCTGGTAATCTATTATTATAGAGTCACTTGATATAAAAATAGTAGGCTGTTATGTATAATATGGCTAATGACAGAACATATTCACATGACTCTCATGGAATGGAGGTGGAAAGTCACTATATTGTTGATAACTAAACATTGCAAGGTAAAGCCTAGACAACAAACCTTTCAGTATGCTGAATTTCTCAATGATGCATTGGCTTTTCTGCTACTTCCCAAACTTGAAGTCGCCATGATATGCTCATGTTAACCTCTGAAAGGCTTGAAACTTATTGGCTACATATCAAAAACCAGTAACTTAATATGTACTTTAAACTATTTTGATCCGAACAGTCCCACCAAGCATGCCAAAATTGTTAACTCTTAAACTTTGCACCCTGACTGAGTTATGAAACAAAGTAAGCTAGAGAAACATGGGAACTTTTCCAGGTTGTGGGTCACCTACAAAAGAAAAGAACCTCTGGAGAAGGTCAGCTTCCTAGTTGGTTATCAACTAATCTATTGAATTTATAAGGAAAAGGGAGAAAGATTGCTTTAAAAAATGAAAAGACAATAAAGGTAAAAATGAAGTGATACACCAAGACTAAATACATAATATGATCACAGAATACTGACACAAGTGATCAAAATTGGAATATACCTAAGTATGCAATATTCATTGTTGTATATAAGTGCATAAATACTTTACTAACAGGTTTATATATAGAAATTTACTAAAAGGAAGCTAACTTCACAATTAACAAACAACATGTATTAAGTAGACACAATCAGTAACCTGCATGAACAAACTAATTGCAAAAAGGTATTTAAACATGTGAGACAAAGTTGTGAGGAAATCAATTTCACTACTAACTTGATCAATCACTCACCTACACTAATCTACAAGAATGAAAAGATGAGATAAATCACCAGAAATAATGAAGGTCTCCACTATGAATCATATTCAAAAAATTGAGTTACAAGAGATCTGTAAAAATCTAACTAAGGACTGTAAAAGTCACAAAGTAGAGGAAATATCATTCAAGAATGAACTCAATAATGAGTTACAAAGTGACTAAGTAGCCAACTCCCAACAAGATCCATCAAAATAGCATCTAGAAGCATCAATTCCCGCAAGCCTTCAAAAAGCCCCAAAAATAGCAACTAAAACTCCTTCCAAAAGGTTCCAAATAGGTGGAAAAGTTCAATTTGAATATGTCCAACATGATGACACATCAAAAAGACTCCAAAAAGCACCAAATTGAGTTAAAAAGCCTGATTTTTCTCCCACATGTTGGCCAGCTGAAAATAACTTCCCTAGATTTTCTCCAAGATCAACTCAAACAAATCTCCATCTCCCCTTATGACTTAATCAGAATAGCACATGCTCTATCTCTTTGCATTTAAAGGTAAATGTTTTGAATTAAATGATTTATAATTCATCATTTAAACTCAAACATTTTACAACATAAAGTGAATGCAAAAAATAAGGAAAAAGAGAAAGTCTTTAACTCCAATATTGCTATGCATTGGACACCACTATATTTCTTGCATTAAAGGAATACTAAGTCAAAAATATTTATAATGTATCTTTAAGACTTAGCATTTTATAATATAAATCATGCAAAAAATAAAAAGACCCTAACCTCCAACATAAAAAGAAATGGTCAAGGTGACCATACACTTGTAAAGTGGAAATTTTTAAAACCTAAGTCATAAGACTTAGTCTTTATGGCACAATACAAGAGAAAAGTAGCATTCATCATAAAATCCTATGAAGGCATTTTAATGGACACTTATTTATGAAAATAAAAAACAAAATGCCACATTACCATAGATCATGCAATAGGGTTCAAAACCTAAATGAAAAAAACAAAATAAAAAGGAAAGACACTTTTCATCATTTCTTGGAGAAGCTATGCTACCGTCGAGGGTTGCTATGGAGCTCGACCTGTAGGTTTTCTATGGAATATTTTTGCAGCTTCAGAGGCATTTTTCAAAAAAACCTTCATTTTATTTGACATAAGTTGACCCTCATATATTCGGGTAAAAAAATATCACCAGTTTTTTAAACTTTGTTTGCAATTTCTTAGCAAAATGTTCTTCACTTTTTGAAGATGGCCACGACCTCTCTATTACCCTATATTTCGAGGCTCTTTTTTGAAGATTTCACTCCCTATTGATTTCCAGTAGTGATGACATTCCTTTTTCCTTCATGGGGTTTGGGATCCTTTATGCGGCCATAGCTCTATTATATGAGTTTTACCTCCTTGGATGAGGGTTTCTTGCACTCCATGTCTTATTTTCCTGAGGATTTTACATACTTTGTAACTGAGAATCTCTTTGATCTTCAAAAAAAAAAACAAAAATATCTACACTTTTGGCCATAGGCTTTTACATTCAAGCTGTGATGTTTCAATTCAACATTCTGGTCGAGCTCCCAATTCATTTTCTGTATTTATTATTTTCCATTTGATAGAGGAAAAATGGTTGTGGTTGTATCTTTTCGTGTTGATTTTTCTTGAGATTTCTGAAAAACCTTGAAGAACTCTTTTATTTACAGGCTGTGACCTTGATTTTGATTCATGCATTTGCAGCTCGAGGGTTTTCTTTGCAAGTTTCAAGATTTATTCATCTTGTATGTACGAAGGGATTTTTCATGTATCATATACTTATGCTTGGCCTCTTATCACAAAATATCAGCACCGAAAAATGATTTCACTTCCTTTTCCTTGGAAGTTCATTTCACCTAAAAGCTTAAATATTTTCTATTTCCCTATCTTTGTTTCTTGTAGACTCCTTACTCGAGGTTGTAGCTTCCTTCTTTTGGTCTGAGAAATGTCTTCTATTATGGCCACCTTGTATTCATAGAATCACCATTCCTTTAAGCTTTGATCACTTGCAGATTCATACTGTGCAAATAAAATTTTCTTTTCATATTTGAGAATGAATATGCTGCATTGATTTTCTTCTTCCCTCCTTATGATATAAGTAACCAAATCTCACTGATATTTAATCTATTTTAAAAGATCAAGCTGCTATAATGAAATTTTTTCCTCACAAAACTCTTATTCAAACATTAGAATTAGCAATGATCACTACTCCCATGTGAAGATCGCTCTGAATAAGGATTGTCTTAGAAGGACTAAAAACACTGTACACTGAGATTTCATCATGGTTTTTCTTATGAAAAGAATACCAAAATGTCTTTTGAATCTGTGATTGCATAAAGAAGACCAAAATGTCTTTTGAATCTATGATTGCATATGCTAATCAACTACCTCTTGAATACCCATTTTGATCCTCAATTGATCATGTATTCAAATTATTGCATGATTCCAAACCCAATGTGTACACCTCACTACCTTTAATATGCATTGCTTTTTGTGACATAATAGTTTGAATTATGCATCAAACTCAGAGACAATGTTGCTCTTTTGATGAATCTTTGAATTTTTTCTTATTGTCAATGAGCAATGTAATCTTTACTGAAAATTGCTTTATATGAGTTGAGCTCAACCCTCGTGGGAGCCACATTTTATCCCACTCATACTGTAATTGATCAAAACAATGACATGATTACACCTATAACTACACATGAAGCAAACAAGTTAGAAAAATATGCATATTTATAGTGTATTTGATGGCTTCAATATTTTCTTTTGGGACATTCAGTATGATTGATTATCTAATACACATTATGATCAGGTTGTGAATGCATAGGGTGAATGTGTATGCAATTTTTGTAATCAGTCATTGCTTAGAGTGTACTCTAATACCATTGCTCACTGTCACATGCAAGACTAGGAGCGGAAAGGAGCTGGAATGGATAGATGAAGCTCGAGACAACACAGGACAGTAGCTGAACAATACAATACCAATCAAGACCAGTCATTCATAGGCAATGGTTGGCTACTTCTTCTATGCACATTTTTTTTCTTTTACCTATTCATGTATGAGTTTTTTCATAATTTGCATTGAATAGGCAAAGGTTAGTCTCATGGCTTGTATGAGACAAATGAATATTTCTGTATTCAATAAAGATTACTTTTTCAGAAGAGATTTGTAAAATATTTCCTATATTTCATGCATTTGTATAAATGCAATGATTTAAACTTCAATAATCTTTTAAGTTATTTTATTTGTACACATAAATGCAATGTATGAGAGATAAAAATGTACCATTTTCCTTTAGATATCAATGAGCTCTACCTAATTGAGTCATAGGTGAAAATCTAGTAACAGGGAGAACTATGAATGAAATGTGACTTTTTATCCCTTTATAGCTTTAGCCCTGCTTCCATATCATAGTATTTAAGACCCATTTGGAATAGTTGTGAACTCACTTTTAGGCATTCTTGCACTTTTTGAGCTCTTTTTCTTGTTGGTGAGGCTCCTTTATCAAGATTATAGTTTCTCCAACAAATAATTCAATCAAAAATTCCTTTTCAAAAGACTCAAGCCTATCATGTGGCTCTAATAATTGACAATTGTTCCAACAACTTGCAATCCCCAACTTTTCTACCATTGATTGAAAGTCCTCTTCCACACCCCCCCCACAAGTGTGATTTGCGAGAAAGAGATGTATTTAGATTGTGTGGATTGTCATTGAAGGAAAACCTTCTCCTAGTTGTTATCATTCCATAACTACAAAATTTGTGTCAATTGAATTTCAATATTGAAGGTTTTCCATGCTTTGTTTCCTATGGATGCCATAATATCCTACCTTCCAGTTAATATTTTTCTCCCTTAGATTTTTTGATTTTATATAAAAAATATCTTTTAATTTATCTCAAGTATGGGACCTTATTAAACTTGGAAATAATCCTTTCTAAGCCTAAGTATATGTGTTGATACAACTCAACAAAAACTAAAAATAACACCTACTCCTACTTTAATAATTCAAAAAATGAAGAAGGAAAAAAAATTAATGAAAAGATGGTAATCCACCAAGACTTAATATGCTCCAACATTCCTTAAAAGCACAAGACAATCTTCATAACTGAATTGGATCACACAACTTGTATTAGAACATTGTTGAGAGGTGAAATATGGAGAGAATACAACTGCAAGATGGGTAGGATGTCTACAATAAGCTTGAAGAAGGTTAAAAGAGATTAAAATCCATAAAATACAACTCAAAATTAGAAAATAAACAATATAAGTCATAGAAGGAGGCAAAATATCAGTCCTTTTTATCAATTGCAAGGTTTAAGCATATATTTTTCATTTCAAAGAATATAAAATCTATTATGGAGAAGTTTTCTTCTTATTCAACTATATATGTTGCAACCTTTGTTGAATGAGAACTCTTGGGTCCTTAATTAATACCCACAAAGGACAATACCAAATCTGCAATAAATTCCATGACCCACCATGGGTACATTGTAGAGAATTCCCATGACCTAAACATCATGTTCAATAATACCCTTTGCAAAAGAATGTCCCTTCGAGATTTGATATGATCATCTAGACATGTGGAATGAGCATCCTTTGTACCCCTACCATATCTCTAAGCATTGATGGTTCATGGAGTTGAATGCAAGGACAAAAGATCACCCATGAAATATGCTAAAATAGTGACCTAGAGATGGTGTATAATTACTAGGCTTTGAAATAATAATTGTAACATGGGCTTAACATCATTTTCCTCCTTTGAATCCATATTGACCTACATAAAGAATGATTTCTCAGTACCATTAGATATAATCTAGTAGTTGTCGACCATTGTAAATGCATTAATGACATTTATAGGTTGTCCAAGAGGGTAGGTAGGGCTTTCGTACTTTGAGTGATAGAGTTTAGAGTTGTGACATACAAGGGAAGTAAGGCCTAATAGGCATGTCAAGCGGAACAAGCCTAATATCCTGAAAAGGAAAGGTGTTGGGATGTTGGTATTAGGGAGTCAAGGGAAGTACAATGCCAAGGGAGATGTGACATGGGAAGGTTGGCATTGGAACCTCAACAAAGAATATTTTGGGCTGTTAAGACCAAAGTTATGGATGGGGCTTAACATGGTACCAAGTTAAGGAGTGACCAAAAGTTTGACTTCGATATCTTATATAGAGAAATTAATATAGTTTCAAACTTTTGAAGGTTGATTGAAAGGGCTACCCAATTAAGGGAAGGTCAAAATTCCGACCTCACAAGAATTAGAAAAAATTTTAGAGTGCAAGGGATTGAACTTCGAGGAGTGAAGATGAAGGGGAATGGGTGTCAAGGGATGGGGAGGATGAAGAAGTTTGAAAGTTTGACAAATGCAAAAGATTGAAAATTTTAACACAATTTTGGGGTTCAAGGCTTGGGAATTCCAAAGGAATGGTGTCAAGGAATGAATAACTCTAAAACTTCAACAAAAGGGACTTAGAGGAGAAATTAGACTTTCAAGGATATGCATACTAGAGATGATAAGACAAAGATGATGGGATTTGAAACTCTAAAAATGAACACTTAGATCAAGGACTTAAGTGAATTGTTAGAATTGATAGAGAAGGTATGAAGGTATGGACAACCTCAAAAGTCTAAAAGATTGAAAAACACATAAAATACCAAGGAAAGCACCATAAACAACCCAAACTTAGGATTTTTATATATTTTTGCATCTTTTTATGATGCAGGAGCATTTAGGGGTACTAGCAATCTTGCATCACCAAAAATATTGCTATTTTATTTTATTGTTTTCAATAAGGGCTTAGAAGTTAGAAAAGAATAAATATTTTAATTTGTAATTTTGTAAATTCCCTTGTGGAAAAATTGTAAATGTCAATTTGGTTGAATTTTGTTCTGGTAAAGGGGCGGTGTGGGCCTAGCTTGATTGGCGAAAGCATCTTGT
Organism: Sequoia sempervirens; assembly: GCA_007258455.2. Taxonomy (NCBI): domain Eukaryota; kingdom Viridiplantae; phylum Streptophyta; class Pinopsida; order Cupressales; family Cupressaceae; genus Sequoia; species Sequoia sempervirens. The sequence goes on along the minus strand of VDFB02353493.1, from coordinate 91,540,559 downwards.
TATAGGCAAGAGATCATGAATTCTAGTATCCCCGCCATCCCTATGGTATCAGAGGGCGTGTTGTGCCAATGTCACCGGTCACATGAAAATTTTTTACCAAGTGCACTATAGTTTATAGGGGGTGGATACCAGACTGATTCCTACAATCTAAAAGAAAATATGTTATGGTAAATATTTCTAAGGCATAAATGGGGAATATTCCTTTTGTATGTCCCATTTCTTGGTAGGGACCAATTGGGGTGCATGTGCTTGCATGTTCAATTACATTCCTTGCATGCATTTGTATGATTGTGCCACAAGCTTTGCATGTTGCATGTCCATATTTGGAGTCGTTGGAGTCATCAAGAATCAATGGAGGTGTCATAGTTAGCCAAAATCATTGGTCAAGAGCTAGGCGCCCATGTATGGGTCATATTTACAATTAAGAATTTTATATTTAATATTTTATCCTCCTCAAAATGGGGCATGAGTGATCCCAAAATATTGGTTTACAATTTTTGGCCAAACTAGACATTGAACTAAATTTTTTTAACTAAATCTTCACTTTCAAGCACCTATAGTTGCACGAAACCATGAGGAATTTGAAGATGATGCAAACTAGTGATTTGTGACGTTTTATATGTAGATTCTGAATATTTATTTTTTAAAATTTTGAATTATATTGCATTTAATTTTTCATCTCCTTTAAAAACTAGTTTTTATCAGTAAACACCATTTTTAAAGAGTGATTCTCACCATAAACAACATAACTTTTTTTCTATGAAGGATAAAATTCTATTTTTTTTGAATTTGGATTTGTAACTACAATATCTAGCATGTTCATTTGGTTTCATAGTGTTTTATTAATTTTTTTTTCTTAATCAAGTTTTGAAGTCAAACCAATTACAATTTAGGCATAGGAGGACCATAAACAACATAGCTTTTTTTGTATGTATCGAAATTCTTTTTTTTACTGGATCAAGGACATCAACTAGCCCAAACATATTTTTTAGAATTTTTTTTTATAATCTACTATTTCTCCACATGTGTAGAACAAAGAGCTTGATTTTCAATGAAAAACCTATGTTTAATTAAACTTTAAAAAATACATAATAAAACCAAAATATATTAAAATTATATTCAATGGATAGCTTGTTTCGAGGACTAGTATCATCCAGTTGGGTTTGTGAAGTTTCCTCCATTTTCATCCTCAACCCGAGCTTCAAAAGGAAAAATTTTGTAGAAATTTGGTAGAAGAGGGGGAGAAGGGAAAAAAAGGGGGGTTCGCTCAAACCCCCCTTCGAGCAAACCCCCTTGACCCTTTCAAGCAAAGAGGGTTCACTCAAAGGGGTTCAAAAAACCCCTAAATTCTTGACTTTCCCTTTGATTTCATTTTTAAAAACGTTCAAAAAATGGTCACATCAAAAAAAGGGGGTTTGCTCGAAGGGGGGTTAGAGCGTACCCCTTTTGGGTTAGAGCAAACACCCCCTTCGTGCGAACCCCCAAAAACTTGAAATTTTCTTCATGGGAGCATTTTTGCAATTTTCCTTCCTCAATGGAATTGTAAACCCAGTTTTGTGGGATAACCTGCATGTGATTTCCAGATGGTAGTTGAAGGTTGTTTTGGAAACCAATAATGGTTTTCTCCTCACATATTCTCTATATATTGATGTTTGTTCATTTGGAGAAGGGGGACTTTTGGAGAAGTTGTGGTTGCATACCCAGATGTTGTTGGAATGAAGCCAAAATGTTGAGGACATTATGTTGCAAATTTTTGTATGTATGAAGCCTAGATTATAAGGAAGCATATAAGCTTCAATTTTATGTAATAATTTTATGATTTAAGCAAATAGAATGTTGCTGATTTTCTTTCTTTAAATCTAAAATTTAAAGGCATATTGCAATCATCTTGCAAGTCTCTTTATGTGTGATTTTAGTTTTGAAGGGAGAGTCTCCCCTCTTCATCATTTTAACACTTAGGGGACCCATTTAGAATGTATTAGACAAATTATAAACAATGGGTCAAATAATGATGAGGAAGGATCAATAAGGCATAAAATAACACCTTTTTTTTTACCCCTATAAGATGATTTTCTATAAATCATGGATCTAGTAGCTTTATTAGTTTATTAGGTTGGAGTCACTGATAGCTTTTTAAAAAACCTAAGAGAGAAAATATAATTGAAATATTATATGACGAGCCTCAAAATACAAGCAACACAAAAGACAACATGTGCAAACAACACTTGGAGGAAAATTGGAAAACTAGAGTCATGCATTCTTCTAATGAGAATATAGAGTGTACAATAACAGTTATTTGCAAGAAAAAAAGAAACTACTCTAATATGTACATGATTTATAAATTAACCTCAAAAACATGTCTTGAGGTGTATCCCATTGACTGGGATAAGTATTTCTTTCATTTGAGTATCAAACTTTCACAACAATTTGTCTTTGTCAAAGATAAGTATTCTAAAGGAGTTGATCTCTCTTTTAGGCCATAGTTACATTCACTTCAGAAATATGATAAATGAAGGCCTTTTCCTACATGCACCAAATCACAAATATTTCTTGTGTAGTGAAGATTCACTTTACTATCAATTTTTTCATTGTAGGGCAGCCATAAAAAATAGTTGCTAGACCTTTCTAATGATGCATCAAGTGTGCACATAGCAACATGGGTGAAAAATTAAAATTAGGTCAACATGAAAAAACTACAAGAAGTGTGAAGGGATAAAAAAATTCCTCACATAGAGACACATTATTGTTGCACCTACTGACCTCCTCCAATGAACTCACATTGCAATGAAAAATATGCATGTACCAAATCATTGATCTGCACAAGCAATCTCTTCCTCATGCACTTCAAACATAATTTTTTGAAGCTTCGGTATACTATATAAAGCTAAGAAACAAGTTGATTATCTTCTTGACTTGCATGTTTCCACTCAACCCTTTCAACACTTTTATGATGGACCCAAGTAAAACACTCAAACCCAAACACACCATCATCCCAAATGTATAAGAGGTCACATCTTCATCATGAATAAAACCTTCATATCCAAGCTCGCTAAACTTGGGGACAATAGGTAGTAGACATACCTCATTGTTACATGTATTGATGTGTACTTCATCAACAAAAGTATTAGAACCATGAGACACTTTAGGTGAAGAGATAAATTCTTCAAATTTTCTCACTATTTCAATTTATTCTTGGCAATTGAGTGTGACTTATTTGCTATAAAAATCAAACTTTTGGCACACTTCTTCCACAATTATTCTTGTAAATTTATTTATTTTGTAATTTTATCATTATGTACAATTGTTCCTATGTTATCCTCACAGATACAAATATCATTAGCAGATTCAAAATAAATAAAAATGGACAAATATAATATATCAAACAAGAAAATACTTTCATGTTCACCACTTCCATCACAAAATTTTGTACTATTTAAATCAACCCAACAAGTTGATTCATCTAAATATTTTATGGTACATATACCTTCTTCCTTGTGCATATTCCTGCAAAAAGCATTAAGCTCGTATTTCTCAGCACCAAATTAGAAATCATCATTGATTTCATCATTGTTATCATCCACAAATGACTGATTTGGAATTGAAGGTAGATGTAAACACTGTCATCTTCATTTGTATAGCCATTATATAATGCACCAACACCTTCCTCTACCCACTTGCAAGCACAACCATCACTAGATATTATTCTCAAATCACATGCTATATCCATGCCTTCATTATCCTCAACAACTTGTTCATTACCAAAAACCTCTATACTCGAGGATAATGATTTTACAATCATATTCCTTTTCACTTTCTCAACATGATCAAGGAACAAGTATGCTTGCATATTAATACCACAAAAATCATTTTCATCTCAATTCATTAGGATGGATTCACCTTGCACCTATTATTTCTTTATTACCCCTTCTTGATCTAATTCCAATTCCTATTCTAGAAGCACCGATGCACTTTGAACTAGGGATAAGTTTAAGAAACCCACTTGAAAAAAGATATAAAATCCTATTGAATCTTTTAGTTTTTTGGAAAAAATATTATTCTATTGGCATTTTTTAAAAATATTAATTTTATTGACAATTTTTTTTTATACACAAGATTAGATTTATACTATATTAAAAAGTTTAAGCTACAGATATCTTCCAACACTGGATAATAATCCACCATCAACCACCACGCATTAAGCCAAAAAAACTAGTTCACTACCAAGAAACCACCACCAACCAGCCCAACCAAAAGCTACCTAAAACCATACTTATACCAAATGGCCTACAAGGCCACCGCCATTATCATAGTACAATCCAAACTATTTAATGTGAATAAACCTAACCTACGAAACCAAGGCCCAACCAAATTGAACTTACAAAAAATGGTTCAACTCTAAAAATTCTTTGAACTATTTTTTCCACTCCACACCTCTAGCTGCCAACAACCTGAACAATTTCTTCAAGAACTCCACCGCCACCACTGTAGCCATCCTATGCTTCATGAAGGCATGCCCACTCAAATCAAGAAGAAATGGGTATAGTTTGATAGCCTCATCTGAACCCTGTAGTAGCTCCAAGTCACAAGAATGCAAATGCCTCTACCAACCACCACAACCCTCAAAACTTCATCAACCCCTTCCACCAAATCATCCCTGAACATTTTTTCAAGCAATAATTTCACCTCGGCTTTATTGACCTGGTTATCCAAGAGAGAAGCCAGAAATTGGGATGAAATATGCAGATTATCTCGTCCATATTCCTTGTTCGACAAATGCCCAACACCCAAGATCATTTTGGATGCCACCACCACCACAAGATCATTATTGAGAACAATCCTTTTCAGGCATTGATCCATTATTTCTTTGAAAGAAGCTTGACGAATCAATGACTTCAAAGAAATTAGGGTATCTACCCCAAACCTTTCCAACCCCTCCTTCAACACCTCTATCACAAACCTTGAGCGCTTGGCCATCGACACCCAAGTGAAAACCACACACTGCCAGAAAGAGAATGAACACCATCCACAGTCGAAGACAAAAAAAAATTGAGAAGAAAGCACACCTTAGTCGGCCTTAAAGCCTACCCAAATTGGATTAAAGCCAAGTACTTAGCGGCTACCACCTCCACAAATAAGGTGTCTCCAAATGTATCAAAACTTTCCAAAAGGACTAATTCCATCAAGAAAATGCAATCTAGATGTCCTCGGAAAGAGCGACCTCACCTTGCCATCAATGCATGTACTATGGAGGACATGACATTTCCTGCCAACACCAACTCAAGATAGTCTGCCCACATCAACCAACTAACCCAGCTTCACCATTCAACATGGCAACACTGCCATGTCCCCTCTGCCAGGTTGGAGGGGCGCCCACCCTACCGCCCACTATTTTATTGACAATTTTTTTAAATTACTAAAAATTTGTGGAAAATCTTAGTAAATTATCTAGATAGATTTGAAAAAATAAATAATTTCATTGGTGAATTATACTTGTATTCAAAAAAAAAAAATGATTTTGGTGGTGAATTATAGATAGATTTGAAAAAGAAATTGTTGGAAAATCAAGTTACTTATATTTAAAAAATAAAATGTGTTTGGTGGTGAATTATATAAATTAATTATTTGGCGAATGTGCTAGTGGGTTTTTAAAAAATCATAATGTGGCTGGTAAAAATATCAAATGCTAAATGATAATTATTAAGTTATTTGGTGAATTGATCGTAAGTTATTAAGTTATATAAATTTACATCATCGAATCATTGCAAATCAATGACATAAGTTCTATTCTAGGTCGAAGTTTTGATGCACCCAAATTTCTACATAAAGTCTCTAGAATAGAGACAAGTGTTAACAAGTCTCTAGGAAGTGCTCAATGTATTGATAGTTGAACAAATTTATTAGCCTTTGGTTGTTGATTCTCTTAGGTTGGTTTGTTGACACTTGGTAGACTAATATGTTGAATCACTTGTATCTTATTGCTGGCACTTATGTCTTAGCAATGTTTTTATTGCACTAACATTGTGTGTGTGTTGTGGTAAATTATGATGAGGGCGAAGCCCGAGACTCAGAAAATAACTCACAAACAAGAGAATAATTTTATTATTCAGAAAATGGAGCTTCTTACATGCAGAGGATCTCAAATCCCCAAGTTCTACAACACATGCTAGCTACAGAAAGCTACAGAATAACCCTTTCACAATATGCGAGCTTGTCCCCAAAAAGTTACCCAAAAATTAGAAACCCACCCATAAATAGAGCTCCTCATTAGTTTGGAGCCAAAACAACATTCAAATTTGAGTTTAGGCAGTTTGGTGCCAAAAATTTACAACATGAAGTTCAAATTTCAAAAGAGCATTTGCAATTTTATCTTCTAGAAAGTGCACCAACTTCCCGGGGCCATAACTTTTGATCCGAGACTCCGATTCGCGATTTGTTTGAACCGTTGAAAAGGTCTCGAAGTCAATAATGCATTTGAAATTCACTACGCTAATTTTGGAAAGTTTTGGGGCCATTCTAGGAACTCTAAGTGCCTCAAATCTAACTCGAAAGATTTTCAGGTGCAAATCTAGGAAACTAAAACTGCAATATCTTTCAACCCAGGAACAGAAAATAAAAACTGTAAATTGGGAATTTCATTATGATGAAAAGGGTATTCAAAAATGTAAAAACATCTAAAAACTAAAAAATTTGAAATTTAACTATTTTTGGGTGATGCAAGATTGCCCTTACACCACTGGATGCTCCTGCATCAGACACCCAGGGTAATTTAAGAAGTGACCCCATCACATCTCAGATGGTGGAGAAAAACCCAAATGGTCAACCTCTACCTTAGGCAACCAGGATGAATCTTCAATAGGCCTTCCTTTCCATTTCACCAGATATTCTTCATCTTGCCTATTCACGGTACTTCTTCCCACCACGACTATCTAGGATTTCTTCAATCTCCTCCCTTTAAAGTAGGTGTTGGAATGCCATACTGCCCTATTGTTGGTGCTTCCTTCATTCCACCTTCATGATACTCTATCAAATCTGAAATGTTGAACACAGGGGAAATGTTGATTCCATCAGGCAACTCTACCTCATATGCATTCTCTGAATCATGCTTCTTCAAAATCTTCACAGGGGACCAAACTTCTTCATCTTTA
>VDFB02353493.1:91492128-91529627 GCA_007258455.2 Sequoia sempervirens | reverse complement strand
TACATGCAGAGGATCTCAAATCCCCAAGTTCTACAACACATGCAAGCTACAGAAAGCTACAGAATAACCCTTTCGCAATATGCGAGCTTGTCCCCAAAAAGCTACCCAAAAATTAGAAACCCGTCCATAAATAGAGCTCCTCATTAGTTTGGAGCCAAAACAACATTCAAATTTGAGTTTAGGCGGTTTGGCACCGAAAATTTATAACATGAAGTTCAAATTTTAAAAGAGCATTTGCAATTGTATCTTCTAGAAAGTGCACCAACTTCCCAGGGCCATAACTTTTGATCTGGGACTCCGATTCGCAAACCGTTTGAACCGTTGGAAAGGTCTCAAAGTCAATAATGCGCTCAGAATTTTCTACACCAATTTTGGCAAGTTTTGGGGCTGTTCTGGGAAATCTAAGTGCCTCAAATCTAACTCAGAAGATTTTCAGGTGCAAATCTGGGAAACTAAAACTACAATATCTTTCAACCCAAGAACAGAAAATAAAAACCATAAATTGGGAATTTCATTATGATGAAAAGAGTATCCAAAAATGTAAAAACATCTAAAAACTGAAAAACTTGAAATTTAACTATTTTTGGGTGATGCAAGATTTCCCTTACACCACTCGATGCTCCTGCATCAAATTACATGATGAAGACATGAGTATTCAATTTATTTGTGAGATATTAATTTATGTCTTAAATATACCTTTTAAAATATTCAAAGTCAATTTTGAGGTACCTAGAGGTTTTGGATGGGCCTAAAAAATGGTCAAAAAACAAGGTATATTGGAAATATACCATTTCATACATTTCCCTTGATAAGATATTTCCAACGATGTAGATGGTTTGTTAAATTGGCACCCGAGTAAAAAGTTATGGCTCTCGAAATTTGGAATAAAAATTTAGGAATTTTCTATTTCGAAAAAAGGATAACTGAATCTGTTGGGTTCCAAAAATAGAAGTGACAATTCATTATGAAGTGGTTACAAAGGAAAAGGGATTCATGCTAAATAAAAATATAGGCGAAATTTTTGCTTTTCAACATAGAAAAAAGGTTGGGGTTTCAGTGGTCATTATTGCCATTTGCAGACTTGCAAGCCTAATTTTCTACATGTATTTGCAACCCACATTTTTGTAATAGTGGTATTGTGACCAGACAATTGTAATACATTTGATTGCATGTATGTAGATGATTTATGAGAATATAATAATTTTTTTGTTCTTGAGTTTTTTTTTTTGTGTAAGGTGTTTGAGGGAGAGTCACCCTTCATCAAAGTTTTAAATTAATATTAAGATCTAAGTAAAAAATTTAAGAAAGGTGTTATCTCCTAAATCCCTTGAAATGGATATATATTAATGTTTAACTAAGTCTAGTCAAATTTTTAGGATCTTAAATGCTTTCAATTTCAATAGATAGTTAACTCATGGTTGACTCAATTGAATCGATAGTGCTTGTAATGAAATTCCTAAATGAGAACCTTGTGGTCTTAGGAGTTAGCCTTACAAACGAACCTTGGGTTAAAATTGAAGCTTGTACTAATATCAATCATAGAAGATTACAAAAGAAACATGAATGAAAGCATACCCTATACATGTTTGTATAGTGAGTCTCTTAAAGTTGTATACCACACTTAATGGGTCATCGCACCCCAAATTCATACAGTTCAAAAATAAGCTAGGTTCTTAATGGAAGTTGGTACATGTACACTTGGATGGTAATAAGCACTTTATTAATGTTTTAAAAAAATTAGTAAATTTTCTTAGCGAAAATTTTGGACATTACATAGGAGTGAGTGATGTGATCAAAAAAATCCCAAACATTTTGAATCCACTCAAGAATAATCTCAAAAAATATCAAAATTGACAAAATATGTATGCGGACCACCATAGGATTGAGAGAAAAATTGGAATCAAAGACATGGTGTTTGTAGGATTGCAGTAATACAAACAAATCTTTTTTAAATACAAGTGGATTTGATAAACTTAAGCCTTATTTTTATTGGCCTTTCAAAATGATTGGTGAAGTTTCCTATGAGATGGAGCTATTGGAGGGAAGTAAGATCCATAATGTGTTCCATGTATCCTATATGAAAAGGGCACTTGGAAAACATATTGTTCCATTAGAAGAGTTTCCTCTAATTGATGAAAATGAAAAACTAGTTTTAATTCTTGATGTTGTCATGGATGTAAGGGAGAGGAAGTTGAGAAATAGAAACACCAAAGAGATTCAATGAAAATATCTTCTAGTGGAGGATGTAACATGGGAAGGCCCAAAAATATTAGAACATTCAAATTTGTAATTGCTTGAGTACAAGCAATTTTGAGTGGGGTGGACTTGTCATGTCTCATTTCTAGTCAATATAAGTCTATACATATGAGATTTGTACTTCCATCTTCCCTATTTTTTTCTACTATATGTTTTCCCTTCCCAAGTATGCCTTTTCTTCCAACACTACTCCTCCCTTCTATCTATTAGAGCTTTGGACTTCTCCATCCTAACATGTTTTATGTATATTTCCCACCTTAATATTGTATCTATATTATGGTTGACCCCTAATCATTAATATTTATTCATATGTTTATGTTCCCCTCGTAAATTTCCAACTACTAGTAGTTTATTTTTTGTAAAATTTCTTTCAAAGTGGAACCTTTTCCACCCATGATCATTATTCAAATTCAAAGTTGTAGATGTATTTGGTGGTCGACCTATTCTATTTGTGGAAAATATAAAAGAGTGGATATTTTCACCTAGTTTTATCATCTACACAATCAAATTCTTTTCAGAATCCATTTTGTGCACTTGTTTCTAGAATGTGAATTATAGGATGAAAACCCTAGTAATTGCTACGTCCTTAATATTAGAGTACATCAAGTTATGAATAGTCAATTTGTGGCTATCTAAACTCCTAATTAAGTCATATTATCAATATTATATTGTTATTTAGTTGATTAGGTTGGTCTAGGGCTTATATAGGGTTATCTAAGTCGACCTGGCTGATATCCTAGGCATAAATAGGTATATATAGGAGGTTGTGAGTCTTATTTCATCATCATATTGTGAATATTGTTCTCATTGGAAATATTTGGAGGTTTTCCCCCTCGAAGTGGCTTGTTATTCTCAATTATTATCAAGTATTTGCAACATATTTCATATCATATTCTTCTATTGTGCAATTTATTTCATTACAAGTGGTATCAAAGCATGATCTTGGCACTGTTACGATAAGACATTTTTCTCAATTTTGGAGGTCATTTTATTAAACCCATACCTCCCAAATTTTGGTGAATTTTTATCTGATTTTTAAAGGGTTTTTAAAGAACATTTTCAAGAAGCTACATTATATATTTTAGATGAATTGGAGTAGAATTGAGTGAGTTATTGAAAAAATTTGGGTTTTTTCCCAATTCATTTGGGAAACAAATATCTCCCACATATCGACAAACTGGTTCTTGAGTTTTTGTGGGTTTTTTGAGACATATAAGAGGAGGCTACAATAAAAAAATTAGAGCAATTGAAGCAAAAAAAATTATTTATTGGTAAATTAGGGTTTTCAAAAAATTCACTCTCAAGGCTATAAATCACCTAATTTTTGGGAGATTTTTCTATTGGAGTGTGAACTAGGCCCTAGTAAGTCACAATGATATTTTTAAATTATTTTGAATTTATTTGTGTGATTTAGTACAAAATTATTTGCTACCATCATGATGAGGCCTACAACAAGAGGCAAAAATAATGCTACCACACCGTGGGGAAATCTTTAGAGAATGAGGGAGTAGAAAATGAGGATTTTAACCCTAAGGATGAAATAAAAAAGTTCAAGGGTGATATTTCATCATTAGAGAATAAAATTATGGAAGAAATGGGTGAATTGAAATTGTTTATTTAAGGCATGTGGTGTAAGGGTGAAGATTCACCTCATAAAGTGGAAGATAATGCTTTTTTTGGACATGAATTCCTTGGACTTGACTTGGGTTTCAAGAAGGATCCTTCCTTTAATAATCATATTCCAAGGCAACTCATACCTAAGTTGGATGTGAGAAAGTTTGATGGCAAGGATCCAACCAATTGGCTATGCCAAATGGAGTATTTCTTTGATATTCATCATGTTCCTAGTCAACAAAAGGTGGCTATGTGATGAGGGCCACACGACCCAAAACCCACACAAATCACAACAATAGATACCAACACAGAACATGTGAGACAAAAAAATAACTCACTTTCAATTATTTTTAGAAAATGAAATTACAGATTCAAAACTTACATGCTATAGCCTCATAGGCTTGATTCATTACAACAATATCAACTCTAAAACCAAGATATATTATTCGGAGCCACAATCTGCACTAATGGAGCCACCTTCTATAACCCCCACTTAACCTTTTTTTTAATTTTACCCAATAACCACCCTAGAATGTTCTAGAAAGTGTAACTTTCCCTTTTGTTTTGGTGCCAAAAGTCTTGCCAATTGATTTCTTGCCTAGGAAGAAATTTTAATGAAATTCACTTTTTAGTGGGCCAACTTTGTGGGACCATAAATAGATTTTCTATTATAACATATTGTTGGAAAGCTATCAAAGATATCTATAGTGTCGAACCCACTAGAGGTCGGTTTGTCAACTTTTTGAGTTGTTTTGGGGCCTCTAAGGTTTTCATATTTGAATTTGAAGCTACATTGGAGAAACTTCTTAGGATGGAAACTTAATATCTCCCAAACCATGCAAGGTATTGACATGATTCTTTCGCAACTGGAAATGTTTTTTTAGTTTTTCTCCTTGGGGTAAATTTTTAAGTTCATACGAGCTCATTTAGGCCGACTTACTAAAAATAGTAAGTGCCATTTTTTGCCTTTTCTTACTCATGACTATCTTACGCCCCTTAAGTGCCATCATGCAACTCAAAACAACTAAAGAAATTAAGGAAAAATATTTTTTTTGGGTGATCAAGATTACCCTACATTACTAGATGGTCCTGCATCACTATGGGATCATTATACCTAGAGCCAAACCAAGTTATTTGGTATCATTGGTTATGTGATGAGAAGATAAAAAAGGGTTGTGTGGTCACATGGTAATTTTTTTAAGAACTTGGTTCCCATTATGGAGATACCTTTATGGATAGCTACTTTTTCCAACTCGCTAAATTAAAGAAAACAGGCGTCGTCAAGGATTATATCCAACAATTTCAAACCATTTCTCTAAGATTTGATAATGTGGAGGAAGAGAATATGAAGGAAATATTTCTAGGAGGTTTAAAGGATCACATAAAATATGAAGTATGATTCTTCAAACAACAATCCTTATCACAAGCAATAGTAATGACAAGACAAGTGGAGGAGAAGTATTTGGCTAGTAGGAGACAAGGGAATATAAATTTCAACAAAAGGAGATTTCCTACACATTCACTACCATAACCTACTAGGTTGAATCCACAAAAAATTGAGGATAAGAGAGTAAAAGGGTTATGTTTCAATTGTGACAACAAATATAGTCAAGGGCATAGATGTAGTTAAAAAAAATTGTGAGGAAGAAGAGGAGGAACCAATATAAGAGGGTGATAGGGATTTAGATGATGAATCACATGATTCCCAACCAATCATTTTTCGGCATGCACCCTCTGGTTTTAGTGCCCCATAAACTCTCAAGGTAGTTAGGTTCTTAAAGAAGCAAAAAGTAACCATGTTGATTGACTTGGGTAGTAGTCATAATTTCATCAACAAAAAGTCGGCTACTCGTCTAAATTGTTTTATATATCCATCTCCATAATTTTAGGTCTTGATTGCAGATGGTGGTGCTATTAATTGTTCTAGAAAGTGTCATAGCATTAAATTATCCATGGGATATTATCACCTTGATAGCCCAATTTATGCTATCTACATGGGTGCAACAGATATTGTTTGGGAGTATAATGGCTTACTATTTTAGGAACAATTGAGATGAAATTTCAAGAATTATTCATGATATTCCAATTAGAAGGAATGACAATAGAGATAAGAGGTTTGAAGGCATTCCACATAAATAGTTCTCTCATTAGATGTAGAAGTTTCTTAAGAAAGGAGTTGATATATTGTGGCCCAGTTATGTTCATTAGAAGTCTCTCAATCTAATGCTCCTACCCATCCAAATTTACAAGAAATAATTGAGCATCACTCAATGGTTTTTGGAGATATTCCTAGAGGACTTCCTCCTAAGAGGGATCATGATCATTCCATACAGCTACTTCCAGGGAGCCAACCCCCCAACATCAGGCCTTACCGGTACCCACATATACCAAAAAGAGATAGAAAAGGTTGTTGAGGAGATGTTATCAATAGGAATCATTAGACATAGCCAAAGTTCTTACTCCTCACCTATGGTGATGGTGTGGAAGAAGGATGATACTTTGCACATGTGTCTAGACTATAGAGTGATCAACATGTACACCATCAAAGATAAGTTTCTTGTTCTAGTCATTGATGATTTGCTAGATGAATTGAATGGAGCTATGTGTTTTACAAAGTTAGATCTTAGATCTAGTTATCACCAAATTTGAATTAAGGAAGAAGATATTTGTAAGACAACATGTAGGACTCATGAGGGTCATTATGAGTTTTTGGTGATGCCATTTGGTCTTACTAATGCTCCGTCTACATTTCAAAGTTTGATGAATTCCATCTTTAAAAATTTCTTGAGGAAGTTTGTATTAGTGTTTTTGATGATATATTGATTAATAGCAAGACATGGGAAGAACACTTGCAACATGTAGATCAAGTATAACAAGTTCTTTAAGAGCGTCAACTCTATGCTAAGCCATCCAAGTTTGTTTTTGGTCTTAATGAAGTTGAGTACTTGGGACACATAGTTTCACATGAAGGTTATAGGTGGATCCTAACAAAATTAAGGCTATCATGGATGGCCTATTCCCAAAACCATTAAGAAATTGAGGGGTTTCTTGGGATTGACTAGATATTATAGAAGATTTGTGAAGAATTATGGTCATATAGAATCACCCCTCGCAACTTTATTGAAGAAGGAACATTTTCATTGGAATGAATATATTAATTCAGCATTTGAAATGTTAAATGAGGCTACGTGCACAATGCTAGTGCTTTCCACTCTTGATTTCACAAAGGATTTTATTATGGAATGTGACGCTTAAGAAAATTTTATAGGTGTAGTTCTCATGCAGGAGGGTTGGCCCATTGCTTTTGAGAGCCATCAATTAAAGGGTGAGAATCAACTCAAACCTATTTATGAGAAGGAAATGCTAGCTATTCTTCATGCAGTAAAATAGTGGTGGACTTATCTAATGGGTAGAAACTTCAAGGTTAAGACAGATCATGATAGCCTAAAATATTTTTTGGAACAAAGATTATCTTCTGAAGAACAACAAAAATGGCTTACTAAGATGTTGGGATATGATTTTGAGATTTTATATAAGAAAAGGAAGTAAAATGTTGTGGTAGATGCACTATCGATGAAGGATGAGAAGGATGAAGCTTTATTGTGTGCCCTTTCAATATTACAAGAAGATTAGTTAGAAGAAGCCAAAGAAGAGTGGAAAAATGATGTGGCTACTAGGTGTGTGCAAGAAGTTGAGTCCACTTTGGAAGTGTTTTTCCTGATTTTCAGAATTTGACACATTTGACCTTAAAATTTGAAGCACTTAGAGATGAAATCTTTTAAAAAGTCACTAATCATTAAATTTAGTGCTCAGAGTCTAGTTTCCAAATATGTAATTTATTTCAATACCTAGATTGTACAAATTGAGTTTAATAGGCATTTCTAAAAACCATTGTTTAAAAGTCATTTTTTTTACCATACCATGCACGTGTACGACATCCATATTTTGACTTAAATTATCGTATTTTTCTAAATCCTTTTGGGAAAAGTTTTATGACTCATTGAAGCTTTTTCTTGATATTTTTTTGTAATTTTTATTGAATATTTTTTTTTTGTTAAATTTTTATTAGGCAGATTTGTCATTTTGAAAAATCATCATGTACGACATGCATAAGATGACCTAAACTTATCATTTTTTATTTTTATTTTTTAAAATTGAAAATAATTGTTTGAAGTTTGTTCTCGTGCAATCCGTTTGTCAAAATGTTGTGTTGATCAAAAGTTATTAAAATAGTAAAAAACCATGATATTTAAAGTTTATGGACCAATTTTATTAGAAATTAATTGAAAAATAAAAAATAAAAATCCAATTGCAAAACAAATTACATATTTAGAATTTGCATTGTTTCATCTAAAATGGGTTTTAATTTCGTCAAAGAATTCTACAAAAAAGGTCATCATCCATAAGTCCAAAGTCGGTATTTTTCTTTAACATTGTTAGAACCTTCAACTTGCAGGTCAAACCAGGTTGAAGGCCTAGGTTCGGACTTCCAATGCTTTTCCCGAACCAAAAACCCATGCAAAAACCCGACCACAAAGCAAAAAAAAATCAAATTTTAAAAACTAGGATCCCGATTATAAAACGAGATCCCGTCTTATAATCGGGATCTTGTTCTCTATATTACAATATTCAGACCGTTGTGAAGGAAACGGGATCTTGTTTATTTTATTAAAATATATTGCAAAAAATTACTATGAAGTCTGCAACTTCACATGTACGGCTGAGAGCAGTAAAAGTAAATTATTTTTCATAAGCTATTGTATTTACAGGTGGTGAACTTGATTTTTAGTTGATTTTATCAAACGGGGCATCATCTACACCATTTTTGAAGTGGAGTTGTGTTATTTTTGTGCTTGTTTGGAGGAACAAAAGGTTTTCAATTTGCAATATGGATTAAATTTTTCAAATGAGGCATGAAGAAAACAATTTTTAAAGTGGAATTGTGGTAGTTTTCTATTTGTTTTGAGGAACACAAGAGGAAGAATTTTGTCCTAATAGGTATTCAACTTCCAATTTGGATTGAATGTTTTGAAGTATTTCACTATTAACATTCATTTGTGCTTGAGAATTTTCTAATTATGGGAGATAAAGCTCGTAATAAGAGAAGGAAGACATTGACTCCTCAAGAAGTTGAAGCAAATAGAGAAAAAGAGAGACAAAGACAAAGAGAAAGAAGAATGAGAATGAAATCAATGAATGATGGTGGAGCAACCAATTCAACAACTATTGAAGATGAAAACATTGAGGATACCATGGTTGTAGATGAAGCTAATTTGCAAGGAGTCAATTTGGAGAAGAATATGATCATACAAACAAGTCCTACTATGTCTTCTAATCCCTCTTTGAATGTTATGGAGAATGTTTCAATATGCACAAATCCAGGTACGTCTTCAAATCCACATGTTAGTGAAATGGTAAATTTGTATGTAGAAGTTTTACAAGATGCTAGACTTAATGATGTTGACATTGACTATATTCAGAGAGATGGAACTTTTATAGAATTTGTTGAAAACAAAAAAGAAAAATATTTTGTTGCAAATGAAAATCAAAATGATCATTTTCTTGAAAATGAAAACAAAACCTGTATTTTAGATGAAAATGAAAATGAAAATGAAAAACCGTTTTGTTGATGAAAATGAAGATGAAAATGAAAATGAAAATGAAAATGAAAACCGTTTTATTGATGAAAATGAAGATGAAAATGTAAATGAAAATGAAGATGAAAATGAAAACCATTTTTTTGATGAAAATCTAGAATGTGATGTTGAATTTAATGAAAATACTTTTTTTAAATTAGAAGTGGTGTTTTCGATAATCTTCCTGTCAAATTTCTTGGAGGAAAATAAGAACACATGCTAATAGAATATACACCAAATTCTTTTATCGTAAAAAAATTGCATTTCAATGTCAACTAATGATGCAATTGATGAGAATGCAAAAAATGAGGAAAGTAATGAAAAGGTTAGGCTTTTATGTTAAACCAAAAAGAAAAGATCAATCATTAAAACATGTTATGTCTACTATTGCTAGTGCCATTCAATATTGGGAAAAATAGTCGATCTAAAGATAAAACGCAACAAGAAGAGCTATAACTACTGCTATAGTAATAAAACAACTTTGAATAAAAGAATGGTAAGCAATATTAGTGAAGTTTTAAAAATGCATCCTCAAACATTACTAAGAGCAGCAAAAAGAAGAGAAAGTATAGAAAATGATCCTATCAATCAATGTTGGAGTTTCAGTGGACGACTACAGAGGTCTAATATAAAATTGAATGTTGAAATTAAATCTTTGATCAAAAAATATTGGCATGATAATACTAGGGTTTCATCTAATGCTAGAGATGTTTTAAAATTAAGGGTGGGGTCCAAAGTTCACAATCCTCACCCAAAAAACCTATTAGATACAACACAAACTGAATTTTATAGAAAATTTTGTAGTGATTAGTGTTACCTAGTAATATTAAAATAAGTCAAAGGTCTTTTGAAAATGTAAACCCCGGTATGTAAAAATTAATAAGCAACGAATATCTTGTTGTTGTAAAATACATGTTCAATTTCATTATTTTTATGATGTTTTTCGATATATACATTGTACCTTGCATTCTAACATGATTATATAGGATTGTGGTATTGATATGCCACCTGAAGCAATAAGAGAGTTTATTTCAGGTTTGTTTTGTGAAAAATCTAATGATAAATTATTTTATTTAAGTTCTTGTATTTCTGGACAATGCATTAACTGTGGAAATCTTTCATTTTTAAGAATTTGTTTGCATGAAGGTGTTGATCATGATTTTGGACAACAATTAGTAGATGTCAAAATATTTAGGAATGTTCACTATTCTTTAAAAGATGGAAAAATAGGAAATCATTGTGATTTAGTTACAGAAAAAGTTAGTGTGCATGCATTTATGAGTGAATTTAATAATAAAATTGTACCAAAATATGTTATGCACTCTGAACATGCTCAATGGCTTGATGGCCAATTTCGCACATGTAGAAACACATTTCCAATTGGTACTATACTTTCAGTGGTTGATTTTATGGAGAATTATACTCTCGCTTCGCAAGAGGAAATTCAATCTCAATATTATAATTTAGTGCAAGTAGCTATGTTTGTCCATATTGTTTATAGACATGCAGATGATAGCACTGAGGATGATAGAAAATTTTTGAGGGAGTATCATTTTTATTTGAGTGACAATCGGTTACACTCATCAAAGTTTGTTCAATATTGTTTTAGTATATTTTATAGAAATTTAAGAGAAAGAGGAATTCATATGAAAGAACACCTCATATGGTCAAATAATTGTATGAGGCAGTTCAAAAATGCTAGAATGTTCTAT
Source organism: Sequoia sempervirens (assembly GCA_007258455.2). NCBI lineage: Eukaryota > Viridiplantae > Streptophyta > Pinopsida > Cupressales > Cupressaceae > Sequoia > Sequoia sempervirens. The sequence goes on along the minus strand of VDFB02353493.1, from coordinate 91,518,409 downwards.
TGGTTAAGCAGGGTCACAAGGAACTTAATGTCCAGCATATATGGAGTTTTTTTTAAGCTGGGCATGGTAAAGGAGAAGATGATGGAGCTGGTGCGTGTGTGAAAAGAATTCTTGCTAGAGAACAATTAAAATTCGAGATTCAATAAATTTAAAGATGCACGAGATTGTGGATTGGTGCATTAGAAGATTATTTTGCACTGGTTCGAAAGTGATTACTCTACAGTTCATCAATTCTTTTGGTTGGTGGAAGAAGAGAACATTGTATCTAGAGTTGATTGTGAGACAATTAGTGGATCTACTAAATGGAATTCATTTAGGAGTGCGACAGCAAGCACATGGACTATTTGGATTAGGGAGCTTGCATGTTTTTTCCAGTTTTGTATCTCAGGAGATTGGGAAGCTAGCAAAAATATAGAATGGGTTGAACAGTGGGAGCAAAGATCGTCGACACCTGCATAAGCACATAATCAATATGAAAGAACTATTGAAGAAAATGATCAATTGTTTGCATCTGAAGATTATGATAGTGTTTCAAACCTTGTACAAGAAGGTAATTTTAATTCAATTTATTTCATTTTATTTCACTTTATTAAGTTATTTTGTAATACTAAATTATTTATATGGATATGCACAAGTTATTAAATCGAATTTTGTTGGCAGGACATGTGTATGTTGTTATTGCACCTAAGGGGAATGAAGAGCAAACAGAATATTGGTTGGCTCGTTGTGTGGAAACTAAACATAAGTTGATAACACCTCGAGAAGATGATGATGGCTTTCATTATCCAATAGGTACGTTGATCCCCTTAAGACACCTCCTTAAGAAAATTTTGATAACAAGTTTTAGATCCCCTTAAGCAATTTGTTAGAACAAGTCTTTGATCCCCTTAAGTAAATTTTGAGAAGTTATTTGATGATGGTTTTTTAACATGTTTTCCAATAGGATCGTGGTGGTTGTTGGCACTTGGCTACAAAAATACTTGAGAAGAAAGAATGGTCTACCTGCATTCGAAGACTATGAAACACATAAAGAGATTATGCATTATTCACATTTAGTGGTGGCAACAAATATAAAACTAGAGCAGTATCGTGGAATACCTTCAAAAAAAATGCTATGGTCAATTTCTATGGAAGAGCATGAGGCAATCATAGATGCATTGCAAAAACTAGAGGATGCAGATGGTACAATGGAATAAGTAAATACAGGTAAATATAGTTTTAGTTTTATTTTGTCCTTTTAAATACATTAAATACATGTTTCGACATTGGTCAAGTGTGTTATTAGTTGAAATTGATTTAAATTGTCCTTTTATACATCCTTAAGGCATAATCACATAAAGGATCTAGTCCATGTAGATTCAACCTAGACAACATGGAATACTTGGTAAAAAGTAATTATTAGTTAAATTATATTTAAATACATGTTTTGATTACATATTGATATTGCTTGGACATTAATAGTTAAAATTGATTTATTGTCATTTTTGTATCCTAAAGCCATCATTGCATTGATCTCATACTTTGAAACAAAAAGGAGAGGATGCCTGGATTCAACCTACAAACATGTGTGGAATACTTTTAAATGCATGTACTTGAGTTCTGTACATATAGATAGTTTTATATAAATTAAAATATGTATGTTTTGATGATTTCATTGATATTGCTTGTACCTTTTTGATATCAGGTGGTGTGAAGACCTACTACATTCTAGCCATGAGTTTGAGATGTTCTTGAGATGGCATATCCAAATTTTGTAAACATTGTTTTGAGATGACATATATGTACATACATACTTACAAAATTAAACATACTCTATGTACTTCTATGTATCAAATCAATATTCTATATATTTTGTTTCTTAAATGTGCATGTTTTCCTACTTTGAAACATTATGTCTATGTGTATAATCACTAAATATCATCCATACATTATTGTTAAATCAATTATATCCTTAAGACGTATTATGACCCCTTAATACATACCCTTAAGACATTCTATTATGACCCTTTTAGACATCCCCTTAAGACATTCCCTTAAAACGTTCTATTATGACCCCTTTAGACATCCCCTTAAGACCCCTTAAGACATCCCCTTAATTAACACATTCTATTATGACCACTTTAGACATCCCCTTAAGACCCCTTAAGACATCCCCTTAATTAACACGTTCTATTATTACCCATATAGACATCCCCTTAAGACCCCTTAAGTCATCCCCTTAAGACATATTATAACCCCTTAAGACATCCCCTTAAGACGTTCTATTATGACCCATTTATACACCCCCTTAAGACGTCATTATTTGTTTTGACAACTTATAAATTAGTGTTAGATGTTATTATTTATAGTATTTATTAATGCTTTTATTCTCTAATCTTCTATGGTATTGTTTATTTCTTAAAATTTTATCCTTTCTAGTATATAAATAGATTGCTTTTGTTTGTAAATTATGATTTATCGATTGATTATTGATTGATGTGAATTGAATAAGTTCATTGAGTAATTATCGCTATTTATTGAATGTACATATCATGTATATCATGTATGAAATCACTAAATTTGCAAAGTATAAATATTAAAATGTCCTATATTAATCCATGTATGAGATCACTAAATTTCACATTAATGTCCTATATTAATGTCTTGATATGAACATAAAATGCATAAATGTACATGTGTAAATTAAAATTTCAAACAATAATAAAGTCCATAATTTATGTAACATATTAAGTGCATGAAACCAATATATTAAGCGCATGAAATAAAGTCCAACGGAGTACATGAGAAACAAGAAATAGAGTCCATGATATAAACAAATATAACACATATAATCACATGTTTTTAGGTCATGTATTGTCTCTATAATCAAGAGACCTCTTCACACCATGCGGACTATGTGGATGACCTGAAACACTCTATATAAGAGAAAGATGAAATCAGATGTAAGACAATAAAAAATGATTTAATGACAATTTAATTTATAATCCATCATAAAATTAAATTACCATCATATCTATGTTTGGATGCTCTGGTGCACCTGAAGCAACCTCTAAATTCTCTAAATCAATCTACATAAACAAGACAAAGAAATTTGAAATTAGATGTACAACTCTACAATTAATTCTTTTTAATTCAATTTAATTTATAATTTATCATATTTTAATTGTACCGCATTCTGAGGTTGTGCACTAGGCTCTTCTCCAGGACCTATCTGTACATGCTCAACTACAAGATGTGTCTCATGCTATAAAAGAAAAAGAATATGTAAAAATCCCATATTATGTATATATTCAATTTAAAATTTATAATTGACTTTAAATATAATAAAATAAATAAATTAACATTTGATCTGGAACCTGCTTTACATGTCCTCTTGGTGGTGTAACTATGTTTGGGTCAGGGCTAAAAGTTGCACTAACAAAGTCCTACAAGATCAAAATTAAAGCATGTACAATTGAATTGCGTTAATATATATATATATATATTCAAGTTTGCACATTTTGTGTAGAAAGTTTTGTAAACAACTTGGAAATCAGTGGCCTCACGAGTAACTACAACATCAAATGTTTTCCCAATGCCCATTCTAATTGTGGTATCAACCTAGGCATACATGTACACAGACATTTAACGCTTATAATATTTACAAGTGTACATGCATGCGTTTCATATATCTAGTGAATTCAAAACTCATAAAATTGTAACTATACTAATGTAAACTTTAAAAAAATTTACAATATGAATGAACCTACCCCTGATCTATAACACCCGATAGTGGAGGAGTGCTTGACAATCCCTCAGGAGGAATCGAAGTGGATGCCGATTGACTCACCTAAACCAACATAAATATTTCAAACATATATGTGATTCAATTATGAATTTAAAACTCAAGTTAAATAATTTATGATTTCATATATAATTTTAAAAATTGAAATTAAAATACCCCATAAGGGTTGTTGAGTACGACCGGTGTCGATGTATGTACTCATGGAACAAATGATTGCCCTTGCATCATTAGTGTCATTTGTACACCAAACAATTTGATTGTTAAAATGTATTGCAAACTTTTCTTTGATATATACAACCATCAAAATTCTTATAAAATGAACGTGCATCTAGATGCATATTTATACCTGTGTTGTAGTGTCCTCAGGGTGATGCTCTGCTATGAGGAACTCTACAAATGAACTAATGTGACCAGATGAACCACCTGAATCTCCCCGTCCACCTGAACTAGGTGTGTCCTGATCAGGTCCATAGCATACTTGATGACAACTAGTACATATATGGGGGACGGGCCTCGACACTCCTAGAGCGGTACTCGGACCAGCTCCATAAAAAACTCCTCCATCATCATCATCATCTCTATGCTCCCCACTCGCTATGACAGAAGCATGTTGATCAAGGTCTCTTGCAAGTGTACTAAGGGAACCTAATGTTGAGACCAAAGCTTGATGATGTACAGGTGTAGGAATGGGAGGACCAGGAGCAACAACAAGGGGTTGCGCATGCACGAGGCATCGGGGATCAACCCTTGCCCCTAATCTCTGTTGTGGCATGCCGCCACCAACACCCTGAAATGATCTAAAATCAAAATAATTGGGCTTTTGCCCCAAAACAAACTCTACATACATTTTTCTCAAAAAATACAATGGGCACTCCCAATTAGCATGTGGGGGACTATCAAAAACCATATACCATCGATCCCAAAAATGTGCACTCATCTGCGGATGTATGCACCACCTCATGGATATTCTAGATTTGTTGGGTGGAATGGGTTGTCGAGTAACAGGGTCAAGAAACTAGGGGGCTAGATGGGATTTCATTATTTTAAGGTCTAATATTTGTTTGTAAGAGAGACTATTAGAATAAAATTGTTTCATTTGCTCTTTGTCTCGTCGATGCCTATCAAGATCAGAATCGATCATCCTGATGGCATCAACAACATTTTTCATCACAGATGCAAAACGTCTCACATGTGGAGGAATCAATGCTTGACTCTGCATAGCATTGATTTGATTTTGTAAGGATGCAACTTGATCATTTATTCATGCTCTCAAGCAAGCCTCGTTAGATGCGATAGGTGTTGGATGTGGCATATTAGGTGGAGGGGGAGGTGGAGGAAGAGGGGGGGGGAGATGGATGTGGTTGTGGCTGAGGTAGTGGATTGATGATATCATCAATGTTAAAATCATCCATGATATGCTTGATATAAATGTGAACATGCATTAAATCATACAAAATAGTCCATGTGCATACATATATTAAGTTCATATATTTAATTGAAATAGTATGAGCATATATTTAATTGAAATAGGATGAGCAACATATATATTAAGATCATATATTGAATTGAAATGCACATATATATACATTGATTTTTCAACTCAAGAGCATGTCCATACAAAATTCAAAATTAAATGTATGTACATGTACATTTAAAATAAAAATATGCTGCATAATTTGCATGTGTACAAATCATTATACTAAACTATGTACATACATACAAATTTCAAAATTTAAGAACTATATATGAAAATTTTTAATACATGCACATACATACTAAACAATAAACTTGAAACATTCACAAAAGCTCATTTTATGTCTAACGCACACACACACACACATATATATATTACAATTTTTCAGCAGGAGAAATCACGATCTAGTAGATAGTCATAAAATATATACTATTATACATTATTCATTATAAGTTCATAAATTCCACCAAATTCATAAATCCATGTCACTAAAAATATCCATCTAGAACCAAAATCATAAATTCATGTCACTAAAAATATCCATTTGGAACCAAATTTATAAATTCATCACACAAAATATCCATCGTTCACCAAATTTATCAATTCATAACTATTTAAGATCATTGTTTTAATTTATAAACTATTGTGGCTCTCTACTGCATAGATCTTCATTTCTTTGTGTTTTCCTTTTCAAAATTAGGAGTTCCCCTCTCCTCTAGCCATTGTCGATGCTCATCTACGATCCCATCCATAGCCCTGACAGCATCAACAAGGGTTTGCATCCTAGATGCAAACATCCTCACAGGAGGTGCGACACATTCTTCATTTTGAATAATGTTGATTTGATCTTGGATGGTTCTAGCAGAAGCATTGATTTGTGCTTGCAAACAAGCATGTTCATTGATTTAAGGTGGTGGAGGTGGGGGGCTACAAGGTGGAGTGGGTGGAGGTGGAGGTGAAGGTGTTGGAGATGGATGGCATGGAGGTGGATTGCAAATATTATTGAATGGATCCATGTGATCTTTAAGATATGAGTGAACCTGCATTAGATTTGTAATTTCAAGATATAAGATACATGTTTAGGAAATACCTTTAAACCATTCAATATAAATGGCCTTAAATAATTGAATACAAATGATAAAATTATATGTAAGCCCCATTTATATGTCTAAGGCACATGTTATTTGAATGAAAATACAATTAACTAAATTGATATTGTATAATCTTGCAGGATCTTATTATTGTTAAATCTGGTTGGGCTCTCGGGCAACTTTGATCACCACAACAAATTTTAAGAACTTCTTTGATCCCCTTTAAGAAATGTCATATTGGAACCCCTTAAGAAATCAATTCATGATTTAGGGTGACAGGATGGCTTAAGGATCTACACCTTAGTGAGGTCCTAGAGAAATGACATGGCTCATGAATTAAATTCTGTGAAGTTGCCTAAGGCAACCAAATTTCATTAAGATCCTTTAAATAAAAAAATGATGGCTTTAGGATTTAGGGCTTTAGACTTTATATTTTAGGGTTTAGGGTAATAGGATAAATTAAGGGGATATATGCAGTAAGATCCTAGGAAAAAATTACATGGCATAAGGAAATGAAATTTGGTGGAGTTGCCTAAGGCAACCAAATTTCATTAAGAGCCTAAGAAAAAATGATGGCTTTAGGGTTTAGGGTTTAGACTTTAGAGTTTAGGGTTTAGGGTAATAGGATAACTTAAGGGGATATATGTAGTAAGATCCTAGGACAAAATTGCATGGCATAAGGGAATGAAATTTGGTGGATTTTCCTAAGACAACCAAATTTCACTTTAAGATCCTGGGTAGGACAAAATGAATGGTTTAGTGTTTAGGGTTTAGAATTTAGAGTTCAGGGTTTAGGGTTTAGAATTTGGAATATTTAATGAACTTGCAAGTTAGTGAAGAACATTTTCTTGTGGAATAGTTGATTGAGATCTACTCTTGTTTCAACTGACCAACCTAGATCATGATATCTCATTCATATTATAATCTTGCAGGATCTTATTATTGTTAAATTTGGCTGCCTTGGGCAACTTTGATCACCAAATTTTAAGAACTTCTTTAATCCCCTTAAGAAATCGAATTACAATTTAGGGTGACAGGATGGCTTAAGGGGATCTACGTCTAGTGAGGTCCTAGGAGAAAATGACATGGCTCAAGTGAATAAAATTTGGTGAAGTTTCCTAAGGAACCAAATTTCATTAAGAGCCTTTAAAGAAAAAAAATGATGGCTTTAGGGTTTAGGGTAATAGGATAACTTAAGGGATGTACATGTAGTAAGATCCTAGGAAAAAATTACATGGTATAAGGGAAATGAAATATGGTGATTTTCTCCTAAGACAAACCAAATTTCAATTTTAAGGTGTTGCAGGACAAAATGAATGGTTTAGTGTTTGTATTCTAGACTGTATTCTGCCCAGGCCTGTCTCACCCCTGCATATGTCTCTAACAAACCTGCCAGTACAACATTTTCAAAAATAATGATTTGAGATTCACTCTAACCAACCCAGACCAGTCCTGGCCCAAGAGGTCTCAAACAGTCCACATCCCAAGCCCAAAACTCCACCAACAACCTTCATCCCTACAGTTCCATTACAAATTTCTATGGATGCTTCATGCATCCATGTCTATTGAGGTCCAAATTTAGTCATACTATAGCCTCATTGGTTCCATCTAACTCTGGGTCAAAAGTGTTTACCCCTCTAATAAAAAAATGAATCATGTTAAAAATGAATCAATCTATATATATCACAAAAATAACAATAATCTTAAATGTAACCCATACTCTAACCATAATAGAATGCTAAATGATCCCCACCCCTAACCATATCCTAATTGAATTGTAAACCTAATTGAAACTTAATTAAATTATAACCTTTACCTAATCTTAAATGTATTCCTATCTATTATATTAAATTATATTATATTTAAATTAATTTTATATTTGTATTATAATTATATTAATATTTCTATATATTCCTAATTGTAACCTTAACTATTTACTACAAACCTAATTGAATCTTAAGCCTAATCCTCATTAAAACCCAGTAAATTGTCTCATTACCTATCCTTAATTGTAATCTCTATATTATATTTTATGATATTAAATATTTATATTATTTAATATATTATATTATATTAATATTTATTAATATTTATTAAATATAAATATTTAATTATATTTCTTTTATATGAATCATCCTCCTATCTCTAAATTGTAATAATAGCATGTAGTTCCTCCAACCTATCATCATGTACCTCCTCCCTTTCCCATGTAATAGGTGTACCTTCTAGGTGTTAAATGGTTCCATCTTGGTCTCCTTATTGATGCATTTCTATCCTTCCACATAAATCTATATAGTATCAAAATATAGGTAATTTTATGGTTATTGAATCTCTCTTAATTGCTAAAGAATCCATTATGATTGAGGATGGGTGGATTATTATCTAGGATCACATCTTAAAAATCCTATAGATGTCATGTGGTATGTGTTTCTTAATACATATATTCCCATACAAACCTCTTTCCATGTATTATCAACTCTCCTATATAATAGACACCTTACTAGATTTAAATTTCATATGATATATATGTACCCAAGTGTTTCCAGTTGGAATTGCTATAATTATACTTTTATGGCATTCTAGTTATTCATAATAGTTTTCATAAATCTGCCAAATAGACCCATTCTTGACATTGAACCTACATAATTTTAGGTATGTCCAATGAAAGAAACTTTACCCATAGCACTCTCACTCGTGCTCTCCTATCTTGTGGATATAATAGAATAATTTTTTCTTCCAATGATTTAGAACCCTAATGATCATGTCTAATTGTCATAGAGAGTGATCATCGACTCTTCATAAACTTGTAGAAACCAAAAGGTTTTATATTATGTGTTCAAATAAGTGAAAACATTACAAAAATCTCTACTAAATGGTGACAACAGAGGGTTTTTTAAGGCAACCAAATTTCATTTTGAGGTCCTAAGACAAAATTCAAATGCTTTAGTGTTGAGGGTTTAGATTGTATAGTTTAGGGTCTAGGGTTTAGCAAACTGAGGGTGAATTTTGGGTGGCCCTTGGCATAATTTAGACTTGCAAGTTAGTGCCAATTGGAATTGATTGTACGCACTTAGATTTACGAATTTGCTAACTAAATTTGCAAACAAACATCAAGATAAACTTTATGAATTTTAACTATTCTTTAACATGTTGTTTTCTAATCTAATTATAATTTAACATTGAAACTAAAGTTTAATATATATCATTTTTTCCATACAAAGCAAATAAAATTTAAAACATTCAAGCAATGCAAATGAATTTTTTTGAGCTCAAAATTACCTAGTTTTCAAAATCAAAATGATTTGTTCGATTTCAATTTAGGGTTTTAACAAAAAAAAATTGTTCCAATTCAATTTAGGGTTTCAATTTCTAAGCAATTAGGGTTTTTAATGTAATTTTTTCGTTTCAATTCAAACTAGGGTTTTCAAATCTCAATTTTTTTTTGATTTGAATTTAGGGTTTCAAAAAGCTTGATTGGGGTTTCTAAATGCAATTTTTATTTCATTTCAATTCTAGGGTTTTGAAATGCAATTTTTGTTTTGTTTCAATTAGGGTTTTCAAATTCATTTTTTTTGGTTTAATCGAGCAATTTAGGTTTCAAAAGTTAAATTTTGTTTGTAAAACATAATTCAAGGTTCATTTTTCATTTTTATTAAAAATCCTTCAGGTTTCATTGCATCTTTTCCTCTATTTTTACAATTATTCATTTCTACTATAACAGTTAAAAAAATGCTCAAAACGTGAAATAAATTAAAAAAAACATGCTAAATTCACTTATTTTCTTCACAATTTCAATTAAAAATAGAAAAATGCAAAAAAATGGGACATAGGCGGGTACCTGTAGCTAATTGTGGGGGTCATTGTTGCCAGTACTCGAGGTACTCGGGGTCTCGTCCACTGTGCAGTGAACTCTGTTTATTTTTTAAAAAATAAATAGCAATATAAAACGGGATCCTGATTTATAAAACATGGGATCCTGATTTGTATAAATCAAGATCCCGTTTCGTATTAATCGGGATCTCGTTTCATGGCAATCAGGATCCCGTGCCTTTTCCATTGGTTCGAGATCCTATGGGAAACAGGATCCCAATTTTTAAAAAGCGGGATCTTGTTCCGTGTCAGGGTCAGGATCCCGAAGCTGAACGAGAGTTTATTAAAATCAGGATCTCATTTTATCAAATCCGATTTCAATTTTTTGGTTAAGGAAAAAACTTCCACATTTCATGGACTCAACTTTGTGCACTTACCCTACTAGTAATCTCATTCAACAATTACAGAATGATCCTGTAGACAATTTAAAATGTCCTGAATAATATCATGTACTTGAATATGATATACTAACACCATTTCATCCTAAAACACATCCTCTTTTCACTTAATTGATTAAATTAGCCTAGCTATTTAATTAATCACATCATTTTCATCTATTGATCTAATTAATCTAATTAGGTATCTCCCCCCTCTTGCACTAACCTTTCATCTTGTTAGATTGGATAAATCAAATTATCTAATTTAATCCCTAAGTCCTCTTATTTAATTAAATAACCCTAAGTTATTTAATTAAATATCATATCAAGTCCCTTTTTTCATTAAATCATTTATTTAATGAATGTCCTAATTCCCCTAATTTTCGTAATTAAAACTTTGTTTTAATTATCAAATTACTAATTAAATCCAATCCTCTCACTTGCAAGGGAATATTCCTCCTTTGCACATTCCTCCAAAAAGGGAATATTTCCTTCTCCTTTGCACAATTAAATTTGGTTTTAATTAACTAAATATCTAATATTCCTCACCCATGAGAATATTCTCTTTCTTCACTCACTTGAAAAAAGGAATATTCTTTTTTATAACAAACTTTCAACAAAGCTTCTTGTACAAGTTTTGAAAGTGTGTTTGTTTGGATGAATGTAAGCCCTTGATTAAATATCATCTTGCATTCTCAACCCTTGATGGGAATCCTTGATCCATGCCTCCATCTTCCTTCCATTCTGACCATTGATTAATTCTTTCAATCTTGACCATCGGTTTCATTTTGCCTATTCTATAAATAGACCTTGCATGTATTGAATAGGGATTCACCTTTTAATAGTAAACTCATGTTGTTAAAATCACTATCATCTTGCATCCATATTTTGTGTTTTAAAAGGCATTTTAGGTTAATTTCTTGTATCATATTAGCTTAGAGAATCCATTAATGGCTTCCATGGTAACTTAGTTGCATCCATTTAGGATATTTTGAAACTAGGTTTGAATTTTTTGAAACTTTCATACATTTAGAATAGCTTAGGATATACTTACATCGCTCATCATAGCATTTATCACGTTAAAATAACTTTCATCATGTTTTACAACACATATCTCATTGGTCTCATCGATTCTCTTCAATAGAATTGATTGAAATAAGCTCATTATCCAAGGGATTGGGAAAGGTTCGCCATTCCACATCAATATGACACCACTCCCCCAATAAGATAAGTTTTAATGTCTTAGATTATATGTTTATTGAGCTTTCATTTTTTGAATGTTAGTTTTAATGGCTTCTTCGTCTTTGTTTAAACTAAATGATCTTATGGGGACTGATGCATAGTGGCTTAAATACATTTTGAATCCTCATGGATCAAGTGTAGTTAACCTATACTACATCGTCGATCACAAATCCTAGTAGTTTAGATTAAAAAAATTGGAAAGGAGATACTTTGTGGTATAAAGAGTGATCGTATCTTTGCAATAATTCATCTCTCAAACAAAAGATTCTCACATAGATACACGAGTCTCCAGTGGGTGGTCATTTAGGATTTTTGAAGACATATCATCAGGTCAAGAAAGACTTCTTTTGGGAAGGGCTAAAAGGGGATGTTCAAAAATTTGTGGCAAAATATTTGGTTTGTCAAAAAAATAAAGGGGAGACAATTAAGACACCTAGTCTCTTGCAACCCCTAGTTATTCCTAGCCAACATTGGGAAGAGGTCTCCATGGATTTCATTATAGGGCTTCCAAGATCTAATGGTAAGAATGTCATCATGGCAGTAATGGATTGCCTCAGTAAATATGCATATTTTATTGCATTATCACATCCTTTTACAAGTATAGTGGCAAAGGAATTTTTGGAGAATATTCAAAAGCTACATAGTATACCTAAGGTTATTGTTAGTGACCATGATCCTATCTTTACTAGTAACTTTTGGACAAATTTATTCAAATTTTTGGGTACTCAATTGGTTCACAGGTCTTCATATCATCTGCAATGTGATGGGAAAATAGAGGTTGTTAATAAGTGTTTAGAAGGATATCTACGTTGTTTCACTCCAGATAAAAAATCTCAATGGGTAGATTGGCTACCACTAGTAGAATGGTGGTATAACACTTCCTTTCATAGTTCATAAAAAATGTCTCCATTTATGGAATTGTATGGATATCATCCTCCTTCTGTCACGTCATCATTGAAGGTGCCACCAAGAGTTCACATTATGGAGGACCACATGATTCATCAACAAAAAGTACTTTCAGGACTTAAAGAGAATCTATCCATGGCACAAAACTGAATGAAGCATCAGGTAGACCAGCACTACAGTGAAAGAAGTTTTGATGTTGGGGATTGGGTTTTCTTGAGATTGCAACCTCGTAGGAAAATTTCACTGAAGCAACAGTCAAAGAACAAAAATTTGTCTCCAAAATATTATGGCCCATATCAAATCATGCAAAAGATAGGTAGTGTTGCCTACAAGCTTGAATTACCATCAACAACAAAGATACGTCCAATTTTTTATGTTTCTTGTTTGAAGAAGGTAATTGGGAATAATATCCCTACTTAGACAATATTATCGGAGCTTGATGAAGAAGGAAGAATAATATTTGAACCAAAATGTATTATTTAGAAATGCACAAGGAAGCTAAGGACCAGAACACTCACTCAGATCTCATTCAATGGAAGAATTTACCAATTGAAGATGCCACATGGGAGGATGAGGAGTTCATTCAAAAGCATCCAAAATTTTCTAGCATTGAAGATAATGATTATCTGAAGAGGGGGGCATGTTATGCCCTTAATATTAGAGTACATCAGGTTATAAATAGTCGGCTTGTGGTTATCTTAACTCCTAATTAAGTCAAATTATCAATATTATATTGTTATTTAGTTTATTAGGTCAACCTAGGGTTTATATAGGGTTATCTAAGTTGGTCTAGGTGATATCCTAGGCATAAATAGGTATATATAGGAGGTTGTGATCTTATTGCATCATCATATTGTGAATTGTGTTCTCATTAGAGATATTTGGAGGTTTTCCCCCTCGAAGTGGCTTGTTATTCTCAATTATTATCAAGTATTTGTAGCATATTTCATATCATATTCTTCTATTGTGCAAGTTATTTCATTACAGTAATTTTGGAGGACGATTTAAAACAAAGTTTGTATTTTAATTTCATTGTATGTAGACTCCAATTGCACTGTATTGATCTATTTTTCTATTGTTGTCGGTATGAACTACTATTGTGTTATTAATATTGCAGAGCTATTTGAATGTAATATAACCATTATTGTAATAAGGAAGAGATTGGTATTTACATATGTTATTCACCATTTTTTATAATGAGAAGATCGATCTAGTTATTTCTATCATTTTTTGTTTGAAATGTAGTGATATTTTTTATGCATAATAATAGTGTTAAATTTGAGTAAACGAAGATGTGAATGAATACTAGGGCCAATATTATTGTTATTCAAATAATAAGTATTTGTAAAAGATTAAGAATTGGATTTGTGTTATTATTTGGATTGAAACATTACAAAAGGCCACCAAAAAATTATTTCTCACTTAAGAAAGCTCCCACTCTAATTCAAAGCGAGACTATTTAAAAGGGAGAAAACTATATTTCTAATGTTTGTATATATTTCAATCATCCTCCTCACAAGCCTTTAAAAGTGCTACTATATTTTTTTAAAGGAAATTAAACTTTCCTTAGTTTAGGATAATCTAATAAAATATACATAGATAAACACAATTAACCTACACAATCAAATATGAGTTGAGATTTCAATATCAAGTTGGTACATTTGAAATGTTAGATTTGTAAAAAGCTAACAATTTTAATTAGCTTGATAACTAAAGAATGCCATAAGCTTACTGTGAATCTAAATCTATTGTGCCTTGAGATTTGAAATAATGAATAAATTATTAATAACTACCTTGTAATCAAAATATTATTGTGTCATTGTGCAAGGTAAACTTTGAGGGTCAAAGATGAATCCGAGACTATGAACTTGTATTATGCATAGACTTATATAATCCACTTCACCTAATGTATAGAAATTAGCTCTACTCTTATTGAATATTTAGGGACTTGGTGCTATTTAGAAATACCTTAAGGGATATTGATTAATCAAGGGAGTCACGTTCTTCAAGCGTAGCCCTCAAATATTGAAAAACGATAAAAACAATAATCTTCATTCGTGCAAATGATCCTAGAATGTTTGTGCAAAGTTGATTCCTTTTAAAGGACCAATTGAAGAGTGCAATGCAAAATTCAAATATTGCTTGATTAGGAGATTGTATGGTTAGATTAAATTCATTAAATATAATGATAATAAGTTTCCATAATCCATATCATAAATTTGTATTGCTTCTGGATTCAATTTTATCCAAAAATTATCCATTTTCTTCTCCTCTTTCTCTCTTTCATCCTAATGATGGATCACAAAGTGTGATCCGAAACGTTGATGCAAAAAAATTTGGACAAAATCAAATCCAAAAGCAATACAGATTCATTAAATATATTTAAATACAAGGACAAAGTGACATAGCATGTGCTCTTTCGTTTAGTCAACCCTACTTGTGAAGAATTAAGATGGAACGTTGAACACGTTTGAATTTTAAAAAAATAATTTGGGTGGGTGAGTCCATGACCATGGAACCAACCTTGAAACCACAAACTAGTCACAAGACATAAAGGGGCTAAATCCTGGTGGATAACACATACATGAAAATAAGTGCAAGCATAAATGTAATAAACAAGTGGATAAGATGAATGTATAAAAGTGTATGATCATGTAAATAACTATGAATGATAATCATATAAGAACATGTATAATGAGATAAGTGAACAACATAAAATAAAAAACTCAATTTAAAAAATATGTATCATTTATCAATATATCTATATATCCAAATACTCTCATCAAAGTAAACATAAAACTAAATTAAAAACAACAAATAAATAAGTTTGATAATTAATAATTAGGAACCCTTGCTCGTTGAAAGAAATGCATCAACTAATACTACTAAGGAGACGGACAAGCGTATTCCTTTCAAGCGCAGGCAAATTTCAGATATTCTGGCTTAAAACAAATTAATTGAAAACTTCGAAATTCCATGAAGACAGGATCCGTGGCGCAATGGTAGCGCGTCTGACTCCAGATCAGAAGGTTGCGTGTTCGATTCACGTCGGGTTCATCTCAATTAATCGCTTTTATACATTTAAAAGTTGTTTTCATTAGTATTTAAATATTAAAATTTCCGGAAAATGCTAAGGAATTTCTTTTTTCATTATGTACCTAAAGTTAAAGAGTTAATAATGACGGATAGCGTTATAAAATGATTATATTTTTTCTTTACATTTATTAGGAAATTAAATTACGCATTTAAATTTAAATATTAAAATTCCCAGAAAATGCTAAGGAATTTCTTTTTTCATTATGTACTTAAAGTTAAAGAGTTAATAATGACGGATAGCGTTATAAAATGATTATATTTTTTCTTTATATTTATTAGGAAATTAAATTACGCTGGGTTTAGTTAAATGTAAATAATTAAAAATGATAAATAAATTTAGGTATATATTTATGGTATTGTTATCAAGATTCAAATGTGTAGTTTTTCGAGTCAAACTTATTGACTCATGTTTTATGAGTAGTGGTTCACAAGAACCCATCTCTTATGATAATGAATGGTCCACTAAGCCCTCATTGCATCTACATGATGATCATAGAGGTGAAGCATTGGGCCTCCCTGGGAGGTCACCCATCCTAGTACTACTCCAACTCAAACATGCTTAACCATGAAATTTTCCCCAAGGTTAAACTCACTTAGCTTGCAACTCCATTTGCAAAACCTTCGGCAAGTATTGTGCCTTATGAACCATTCATTATATAGCTCCTTTAGCTCATCAATTGATAAGAAAGAGGTATGTGCCTTATGAACCATTCATTATAGAGCCCCTTTAGCTCATCAATTGATAAGAGGTATTTTCCACAGCGTGTCAAATTATGATGTTGCACTGGGATGAGTGACCTCTCAGGAAAGCCCAATGCTTCACCTCTGTGAGCATCACCTAGATGCAATGAGGGCTTTGTGGACCATTCATTATCATGAGAAATGCGTTCTTGGAAACCACTACTCATAAAACATGGGTCAATGAGTTTGACTCGAAAAACTATACAATTTAATCCTAATAGCAATATCATAATTTGACATGCTATGGAAAATTGCTCCTACTTATCATTTAGATATTTAAGTTCAAACATTAAAATGTTATAAATAAGTTTTTTGAAATTAATAAAAAATATAAATATTTAGTTTTGTTTTGCAATGCGGTGGTATTTTGTTGTAATTTGTTTATTTTAATTTTAATTTAAGTTTTGTTATTGAATTTGATAGAGTTAAGTTCCAATAGTTTAGGAAATGATCTAGCATTTATCAAGGTATAACTTTCTACTTCTAACCTTTTGTTATGAAAATGACCTTTGCATTTTTTATCTTCAAGAATTCGCTCATCTCTACTATATGAACCTATAGTGTCATGACACCAAGAGAGTTTGTTGTGATAGCTGTGGGAGGTGGCTTTCTCCCTTCGTTTTTCCTTAGTTAAACCATGAAGTTGATTTAACAATTTTGAACAAGTCTAAAAACATTTCAAGCAACCATGAAAATGTGTATGTTATCCTAATGATCTCAAATGTTGATGTAATGCTCTCAAATGGTAATGTGATAGTTGAACAAGAGCTAGCAAATGTCTAAAATTAATTAGGAATGGTCCTTTATACAAAACCCTAATGCTAAAGCTCACATATGTCAAGCTCAAGTTAGTAGATCTAATAAATAATTGGAAGTAAGTCGGCTTGGGCCCATATTTAAATTTGATTGTAGGAATTTGAGGGTCAAAACCACCTATGTGTTTGACCCAAGACAAAAAATGAGAAGACTACACATTGGGCTTGGATCCTTAGAATGTGTGGAGCCAAATGTAGTTAAGGCCCACATTAATTGCCAAATTTTGCATAGAAATACACTTGGATAATAGACATTGTATTTGGGACAAAGGGACCAAAGTGAGGCCAACACAAATGGGAAAAATGTAAGATATGCACTTTGCACTTGTGCATTTCCCCCCCACTTTGACTTGCATATGAACTACTATGAATCATGCTTGTCAATTTAAACAAGTAATCGCCATGAAAGTAAATAGCATACTCATAATAAGTTTTTAGATATGGATGAAGATCCATTTATGCTCCTTTTAATGAACATATCATCTCATTACATGTAAGAGAAAAATTCCATGAGTAGCATTTGGCAAGAATTTAAAATAAACATGAAAAACAACAACCAATGAACAAAAGCTAATTGTAGAAAGAAGATAAGGGCTATGAAGGATTCAATAAAAAAAGTGATATAATAGGCTATGAAGGAGACAGGGATATATGACTAAGATGCAACCATTGGCAAAGAGCAATAAGGATTATGAAGGAACCATCACAATCAACATGAAGCTATTTAGGATCAAGAAAAATTTATGTAGGGTAGCACAAATATTTGAAGGGTAAAGGATCAACACAAAGCTATGTAGGACCAACATAAAGTGGTATATGATCATCATAATGAAAATGAAGTAGTGTAGTACCATAAGATCATCATTATAACCATAATCAAGGAATGTTAGTAACAATATATCTCCTCTAATTTGATGCATGAAAAGGATACAATGATTTGGAGGAGAGAAGAAAAAGTGATGTAAAAGATATGATCATTTTAGCACAAAAATTCATGTAAGAATGTTATATATATCAATATATGATGAGCAATATGTAAAATAGAAATATGTAATCACTATAAGGATGTACAAGATATGGGAAAGAAGATACCCACCAATGTTTCCCCTAATGTTAAGGATAATGAATAAGGGACAAAACAAAGTGCTAGATATAAGCAAGTAAGCATAGATAAAAGTAAGGTCTAAGCCTAAGAAATATAGTGTGTTGCACATAAGTTGTAGGCATCATAAGGATGTCAACATAGATAAATGTCACATAAGCATGTAAGCATAAGAATGATATTATAAGATTTAAGCATGATAATCATAACCATATGTCATATAAGATGTAACCATGAACATGTAAGTATACAAGTATAATATCATAAAAGGAGAACAAGAAGCACCATAAATGGGATACCTTCATGTGGGGAAACATAAAACTGAGAGAAATACAAATCAAAGATAAAACCTACAAGACATAATATAGAAGCTAAAATAAAAAAACCAATGACCTAAATTAATATGAAGACATGATAAAAGAGAAGCATAACAAAAATGGTTCAAGTAAAAATTTCAAAGTGAAAAAGCACGTAAGATAATATAGGACATGATGAAGGAGGAGCACAAAAAATATGGCTCAACCAAAATACCAAATTTGAAAAGAGGTATAAGACAATAGAACATATGAAGCAAGAGGAACACAACAAATATGACTCAATCAAAAAGGAAAAATAGAAAATTACATAAGATAAAAAACTACATGAAGGAGAAACATAACAAACATGGATCAATCAAAAAGGCCAAATTCAAAAGGACAAAAGCTAAAATATTAATGAAGGATGATAAAAAAAACATAGGCCAATGAAAAAAGACATAAAATAATAGAAGTCATGATGAAAGAGGAGCACAACAAACATGACTCAATCAAAAAGGCCAATTTCACAAACATAATGCAAACAAATTGTGTTTCTGGTTAGCCTAATTAGAGTGGATTTCAATCTGTCCATATCTTTTCATCATCTTAGATCCATATGGAAAACATATAGAAGACATAGTAAAAGAACTAACATGAAATACACAATGCATTCAAAAGGCACTTGTGTCAACATGCAACACTAAATGTTTATATACATTATCTAGATTCTAATAAAGAACATGAAAACAAATAACATAAATAAGATGACACTAAAATCAAAGAGAAATTTGTGTTCTTGTGTAACCATGAGTTTTTTATGTGTATTATATGTAGGATGAACCATATTATGGTGAGTTGAAAAACATATTTGGTGAAGACTTTAGAAACACTTACTCACAATACTTGTGTAGGATCTTATATATCGTATTTCAATTCAATGAGTCTATTTTTTGTATTCTCTAAGTCAATGATAACCACCAAAAATTATAGCCTTTAAATTAATTTTGACACAATTTGGTAAGAATATGTTGTAAAATTTGTTTCAAAAGGACATGTGCATCATCATACCATCTAGTGAAGCCTTTAAATATAATGGGTTGAATAATATATGTGTTATATTGAGCAATATGTATCAATGACTATAGTGGTATGAGTTACTTGGGAAGTGTAAACATTATCAAGTGAAGTAATTGTTGTCACATGAAAGTGCACCCTACTAAACGAGGAGTTTAGCATCCCAATGACATAATGGAAATGACCTCAAGGTGTGGGACCTTGAAAAATGAGGTCAAGTCTTCAGAGAAGGTCATATTCCTCTTCTAACCTAAGTGTAGATGTGTCAGTCCAACCCAACACATGAAATCCTACCACTAACCCTACTCTAACAACTCACAAGGAAAAGGGAGAGAAAAAATGCATAAATGGGAAAGGGAGGTGATACACCAAGATAGAAATGTTTCTTCTTGCTCAAGACAACACAAAGCATTGATGAAAATAACCAAGAAATATTACACAATTCTTTATTATACCAACTCCCAGAGACACACGTGGAGGTTATGATTTTGTATGATGCCAAGAGGAAAGGAAAATTCACAAAACAACAACTACAAAACAATTTTAATACAGAATATGTGTAATGAAGGTAACAAAATAACACTTAAATATGAAGGTAGTGGAGATTTACACAACATATTCAAGGAAAGAAGAGGTAAAATGATTGATTTTTCATTAATACAAATGCCTAAAATCCAATTTACAGTTGCAAAAATGCAAAACTTGCATAAGTCTACCAAAGAAACTAGGTAAGAACCCTTTACAATAAGCACAAGATTTCCCTTTATACAAGAAAGGAACTCAAAAAATGTACCCAAGAAAAACGACTGTCACTCCACACCCATACCTTCACATTGATGATCATGTGTTTTCATGCATCAAGGGGTGGAGATCACCTAAGAAATACATGATTAGGGCATGGAACAATGGTAGAAGGGACACCTACAGGTAATGAATGAACATGGGTGTTGCTTATCTTCTCCAAAAACACACACAAAGAATTAAATACCCTCTCCACCACCCTACAAATCGAGATTTGACGTCTAAGGAGAGTCATTGGGAATTAATGGTGATTACGGCTCAAAAAAATGCCTTTTGGAGTATTGCCAAAACTTTTTCCCCCAAAGAACCACTATGTTGATAACTAAATGGTTTTGTGCCCCGAAAAGGTACCTTTGTCGAACATTATATGTTAGGCCTACCAAGGAGTGCTTGTCGAAGACTGAAGAGAAGAGCCTCATGATCTTGAAAATCCAAAGAAAAACCCCATCAGACATCATTTCCCAAGATTTGTTGTAGTTTGGTTGCCATTGATGTCAAAAGAGTGAGTATTGGTTTTCATTGATGTCATAAGTATGTTGGAGTTGGTTACATTTTGGTTGGAAAAGTTTGTAGTCTAGTTGATTGGTTTCCAAAGTGAGAAATGCTCCACATTTCTCCATTATGATGTTATGATCACATTGGTTTGGAAGTTAGCTTCATATGTTGTCAGAGAATGTGTGATTCAAGTTTCATGTTATTTGGATTACCAAAAAAGTGTTTTGCAAGTGACAATTTGAAGACAGTGTTGTTTTTGTGATGATGCTCACAATGGTCCAAAGTTTGGCTTTGCATTCCTCTAAATTTGCAGATATGGTCATGTAGTTCACATGTTAAGTTTAGTGTGTTGTGAAGGTTCTATATCCAAACTTTTATATCATTCATCCCTTCACAGAGAAAGTTGTAAGTGACAAATTGTAGGACTATATTGACCAATGGCTAGTTTTAGTGTTTGTTGGCTTGCACCAATTTGTTGATGCATGAAGTGGTGAATTGGCTGGTGGAGAATGATCCTGAAGATCTTGTGATGTTTCCTATTGCTCCAAAAGGTGTTTCCTAGTTTCTCTAGAATAGGCTATGGTCTGAAATGAAGGTTTTGTTGGGTTATGCTTTTTTCTAGCTGGCTGAGATATGTTGAAGGTGTGCGCCACGAGTTGGGATTTGTGTAGAATCCTTTGAAGATGTTGTATGGGTCATTCCAACTCATCTAGGAGAAGTGCAAGTAATTTTTAATCTTTCATGAGTACTGCCAAGTTGTAATAACCAACATGCTTCAAGCTTCATAAATTTTTGCTTAAGGTCTACCTATTCCAAATGTGTGAAGCATGTAGATGTTTTTCTTTGAAGACTGATATTGTGAAGGATGTTTAGGACCAGGTTAAGCATTTGTTGGAATCTACAAGAAATTTTTTTTCTTCCTAGTGTTGTGTGTAGTTCATTTTAGGGCTTTCCCTCTACATGTTTCATGTTGTTTGATCTTTGGCCAACTTGTAATTGTAGTATTCTTGTTCTTGTCCAATATGTAATGTAATCAATGTAATATCATATATATATTGTATACCTAGTTGATCTAGGTGGTGTGCAAGTGTAAGAATTCAAATGAGGATGTGTAATGCATTATGATGTATATGTAAGTGACCAAAAGAGAAAGAGAAGATGATGTAGATCCTATTTGGATTCAATTTGATCATATCTTTGAGATAGAAGAGAAGAAAAGAGTGTGCCTAACTGATTGTTGGAGGTAGTGAGCCAAAGGAAAAACTTCTTGAAGGTTGAAAGTAGTGAGTCAAAAAGCTAAAGAGAATACATTTGAAGAAGTTGCAGAAGAGTTGTCAAAGGATAATTGCAATCATCAAAAGAGAAGGGGAAAAACAAAATTTCAATCATCAAAAGGATTGAGCTTCATTGTCAGATTTAGAAAGTAGAAGGACTATCATGTTGTAATATTTTTTGAGTTTGTTCTCAGTTCGAAGAGTGTTTGCTTCCTTGGTTTGAAGCCCTAAAATAGTCTACATGGAGTTGTAGCTTCCTAGAGAGTGACCCTAAAACCTTTCTACATGGAGTAGTAGCTTCCTTAGGTTGTAGCCCTAAAAAAAAGTTGTAATGGTGATTCATTGTGAGGTTGGATTAGGATAGTAGCTCCTAGTAGCTTTTCTCATAGTGGTTTTTCCCCTTTGGGGTTTTCCACATATATCTAGTGTTATATGGTGTTGTGCATTATGTTGATCTTTCATGTTTCTATGAATGATGTAAAGATTAGGTTTCAGTTTGCTCCAGAAGGTTTGAGATTTGTTTGAATACTCATCACCCCCCTTTCAGTATTCTGGTGTATGTTCAACAATTGGTATCAAATCCTGGTTCCTTACAAGAAGTCTAACAAGTTGAGGAAGATTTGAGATGGAAAAAGAAGGATCCCAAAAGGTACCTAGATTTGATGGAACAAATTTATCTTTCCAGAGATACCAAATAGAAACCCATCTATCCTCTGTGGGTTTTGGTGTTTAGCAATTTTTCAAAAATGGCTATGTTGTTCCTATCACTCGTCCAATTGATTTGATTGAGATAAGAGCCTATGAGAAAAATAGAAAGTTAAAACATTCTATCTTGAGTGGGCTATCAAATTCTAACCTAGTAAAGGTAATGCACTGCAAGTCAGCAAAGAAATTTTTTAATAAGTTGGGCGACATCTATGAAGGAGATTTCAAAGTAAAGAAATCCAAGTTGTAGATCTACAAAGGCAAGTTTGAGAACTTGAAGATGTCAAAGGATGAAGATATTATAGGTTATTTGCTCTGATTTGATGAAGTGTTCAATGCAATTAGAGGTCTTGGTGAAGATCTTAAAGAATCTATGGTGGTCAAAAAGGTACTAAGATCTTTTCATAAATCTTATAATTCTAAAGTATCTTCTATTGAGGATGCTAGAGATCTGGATACACTTTCAATGGATCAATTGTATGGTTCCCTTATTTCATTTTAAATGAGAAAGTTTGACAAAGAAGGTCCAAAGAAGGAAGCAAAATTCAAAGCAAATAAGAAAGAAACATATGAAGAATCTAATCTGAATAGTGACACTAATGAGGAAGAAGCAAATTTTATAAGGAATTTAAATAGAGGTATCAACAAGTACAAAGGTAAGCTACCTTTCAAATGTTTCAAGTGTGGAGAGGTTGGTCATTTTGATTCTAAATGTCCCTTGAAAGATTCTGAAAAGAGAAACAAAGAGCCTAGAAGAAATAAGGTGAAGAAGAGTATCTACTCCATGGAAGATTCCTTCTTTGCAAAGGATGATTAATTTAGTGGTCTGGATAATGAAGATGAAGCATTGTTTTTGGTTGCTAAGAAGACTAAAGATATAGCTATAGATCCAAGTGTTGTGTGTACTACATTTCATATAAAGGATGAGGCTAATTCATGGGTGATTAATAGTGGTTGCTCAATCCACATGACAAGAGATAAGAGCAATTTTATCAAACTTGTGAAGTGGAATGGTGGAATTGTCAAGCTTGGAGATGATACTTTGGTGAAAATATGTGGAAAAGGTTCAATAAGTATTAATGGAAAGAGTAGAACAAAAGATGTTATTTATGTCAAAGGTATCTGAAATAGTCTTCTTAGTGTGACTTAGATGTACAAAAATGGATACAATATCATATTCAATAAAAGTGGATGTGATATCAAAAAAGAAAGTCTGGTCAATTGGTTTCTGAAGGATCTACGACAAGTGGTGACATATATAGTCTAAGGGATGTCAATGGAAGAACTTATCTTCTAGGAAAAGCAAGTGAATGTTGGCTATGA
Organism: Sequoia sempervirens; assembly: GCA_007258455.2. Classification (NCBI taxonomy): domain Eukaryota; kingdom Viridiplantae; phylum Streptophyta; class Pinopsida; order Cupressales; family Cupressaceae; genus Sequoia; species Sequoia sempervirens. The sequence continues at coordinate 91,493,943 of VDFB02353493.1, read as the reverse complement.
TATAGGAGAATGGGGCATTAACTTTGACAATCTTGTGAAGATTATCTCATTGCATGCAGTAAGAGATATGCCTACGATAATCAAGCCTACAAGTATAGTGTGTAAGGAATACCAATTTGGTAAACAGACAAGAATAAGTTTTAATTCTAAACTTCTTATAGACCTTTGGATTTGATACATACTAATTTATGTAGACCTACTAGAACAAAAAGTCTAAAAGGAGAAAGGTATTTCATGATTTTTATTGATGATTTCTCTAGGATGACATGGGTTACATTCTTGAAAGATAAATCTAATGCTTTTAGTAGATCCAAAATTTTCAAGTCAATGGTTGAGAATGAAATGAATGCAAAGATCAAATTTTTGAGGTCTAAGAGAGGAGGTGAGTTCACTTCAAATGATTTCAATGGTTTTTGTGAAAAACATGGAATAAAGAGGCATCTGTCTATTGTTAGAACTCCTCAATAGAATGGGGTAGTTAAAAGGAAGAATAGGAATGCTCAAGATATGGCAAGGACTATGCTGATGGAAGAAAATCTATTTGATGTCTATTGGAGAGAAGCAGTTCATACTGTAGTATATGTTCAGAATAAAGGATTGTTTAGATTGAACAACACTTAGACACCACATGAGTTGTGGTATGGAAGACCTACAATTTTCAAGTATTTTAGAGTTTTTGGAGGTTAATTCTACATCAAAAGAGAAGAAGATGTCTTGGGAAAGTTTGATTCAAGGGTTGATGAAGGTATCTTTCTGAGATATTCATCTCAAAGAAAATCATAGAAATTCTACCAAAAAAGGTTGGGAATGATGGTTGAAAGTACTAATGTGAAGGTTGATGAAGATCTACATCAAAATATGAATAAAATTGAGGATTGTGGATATGATGCACCTCCCTACTTAAATGAAGAAGAAGAAGTTGAAGAGAAAGAAGAAACATTGGAAAAGCTCAACAAGACTCCTACAAAGTATGTTCAAAGAAATCATTTAAAAATTAGATCATTAGTGACAAGAATGAAGGAGTACTAACCAAAAGAAGGCTTGCAAAGGCAAGTGAACAAGTTAAATTTGGTTTGCTATCAAAGGTAGAACCTAAAACTTTTGTAGATGCCAACAAGGATGAAGGATGGTTGCAAGCAATGGAAGAAGAGTTGAATCATATTGAGAAGAATTAGACTTAGGAATTGGTTCCAAGGGCCGCAAACAAGAATGTGATAAGAACTAAGTGGGTATTCAAGAATAAGTTGAATGAGGAAGGAGAAGTTGTAATAAATAAGGAAATATTGCTTTGTAAAGGCTATTCACAAGTAGAAGACATTGATTTTGAGGATACTTTTGCTCCAATAGCAAGAATGGAAGCTATCAGAATGTTTCTTGCTTTTCTTGCCTACAAGGACTTCAAGGTTTATTAGATGGGTGTTAGGTTGGCCTTCCTGAATGGAGATTTGGAAGAAGAAATGTACATAGAGAAAATTGATGGATTCCAGTTGTCAAAATAAACAAATATTGTGTGTAGACTCAAAAAGGCATTGTATGGTCTCAAAAAATCTCCTAGAGCTTGATATGCAAAGTTGCATAATTACTTGCTTTAGAAAGGATTTAAGAAAGGTACCACAGATAGTAATCTTTACTTTAAAATTGAGGATGAAAGAATTTTAACAGTTTTTGTGTATGATGATGACATAATCTTTGGTAGAAATGATGAGATGTGCAAGAATTTTGTTGAAGAGATGCAAAAGGAATTTGAAATGTCTATGATTGGTGAGTTATCTTTCTTTCTTGGTCTTCAAATTGCTCAACTAGATGATGGTATCT
>VDFB02353493.1:91446144-91492028 GCA_007258455.2 Sequoia sempervirens | reverse complement strand
ATTGCTTTTGAGAGCCATCAATTAAAGGGTGAGAATCAACTCAAACCTATTTATGAGAAGGAAATGCTAGATATTCTTCATGCAATAAAATAGTGGTGGACTTATCTAATGGGTAGACACTTCAAGGTTAAGACAAATCATGATAGCCTAAAATATTTTTTGGAACAAAGATTATATTCTGAAGAACAACAAAAATGGCTTACTAAGATGTTGGGATATGATTTTGAGATTTTATATAAGAAAATGAAGTAAAATGTTGTGGTAGATGCACTATCGATGAAGCATGAGAAGGATGAAGCTTTATTGTGTGCCCTTTCAATATTACAAGAAGATTAGGTAGAAGAAGACAAAGAAGAGTGGAAAAATGATTTGGCTACTAGTAATCTCATTCAACAATTATAGAATGATCTTGTAGACACTTAAAAATGTCCTGAATGATATCATGTACTCGAATCTAATATACTAACACCATTTCATCCTAAAACCCATCCTCTTTTCGCTTAATTGATTAAATTAGCCTAGCTATTTAATTAATCACATCATTTTCATCTATTGATCTAATTAATCTAATTAGGTATCTCCCCCCCTCTTGCACTAACCTTTCATCTTGTTAGATTGGATAAATAAAATTATCTAATTTAATCCCTAAGTTCTCTTATTTAATTAAATAACCCTAAGTTATTTAATTAAATATCATATCAAGTCCCTTTTTTCATTAAATCATTTATTTAATGAATGTCCTAATTCCCCTAATTTTCATAATTAAAACTTTGTTTTAATTATCAAATTACTAATTAAATCCAATCCTCTCACTTGCAAGGGAATATTCCTCCTTTGCACATTCCTCCAAAAAGGGAATATTCTAATGGAATATTTCCTTCTCCTTTGCACAATTAAATTTGGTTTTAATTAACTAAATATCTAATATTCCTCACCCATGAGAATATTCTCTTTCTTCACTCACTTGAAAAAAGGAATATTCTTTTTTATAACAAACTTTCAACAAAGCTTCTTGTACAAGTTTTGAAAGTGTGTTTGTTTGGATGAATGTAAGCCCTTGATTAAATATCATCTTGCATTCTCAACCCTTGATGGGAATCCTTGATCCATGCCTCCATCTTCCTTCCATTCTGACCATTGATTAATTCTTTCAATCTTGACCATCGGTTTCATTTTGCCTATTCTATAAATAGACCTTGCATCTATTGAATAGGGATCCACCTTTTAATAGTAAACTCATGTTGTTAAAATCACTATCATCTTGCATCCATATTTTGTGTTTTAAAAGGAATTTTAGGTTAATTTCTTGCATCATATTAGCTTAGAGAATCCATTAATGGCTTCCATGGTAACTTAGTTTCATCCATTTAGGATATTTTGAAACTAGGTTTGAATCTTTTGAAACTTGCATACATTTAGAATAGCTTAGGATATACTTACATCGCTCATCATAGCATTTATCACGTTAAAATAACTTTCATCAATGTTTTACAACACATATCTCATCGGTCTCATTGATTCTCTTCAATTGAATTGATTGAAATAAGCTCATTATCCAAGGGATTAGGAAAGGTTCACCATTCCACATCAATGTGACACCACTCCCCCAATAAGATAAGTTTTAATGTCTTAGATTATATGTTTATTAAGCTTTCATTTTTTGAATGTTAGTTTTAATGGCTTATTCATATTTGTTTAAACTGAATGATCTTATTGGGACTGATGCATAGTGGCTTAAATACATTTTGAATCCTCATGGATCAAGTGTAGTTAACCCATACTACGTCGTTGGTCACAAATCCTAGTAGTTTAGATAAAAAAATTGGAAGGGAGATACTTTGTGGTATAAAGAGTGATTGTATCTTTGCAAGAATTCTTCTCTCAAAAAAAATATTCTCACATAGATACACAAGTCTCCATTGGGTGTTCATTTAGGATTTTTGAAGACATATCATCGGGTTAGGAAAGACTTCTTTTGGGAAAGGCTAAAAGGGGATGTTCAAAAATTTGTGGCAAAATATTTGGTTTGTCAAAAAAATAAAGGGGAGACAATTAAGACACCTAGTCTCTTGCAACCCTTAGTTATTCCTAGCCAACATTGGGAAGAGGTCTCCATGGATTTCATTATAGGGCTTTCAAGATCTAATGGTAAGAATGTCATCATGGCAGTAATGGATTGCCTCACTAAATATGCATATTTTATTGCATTATCACATCCTTTTACAACAAGTATAGTGGCAAAGGCATTTTTGGAGAATATTCAAAAGCTACACAATATACCTAAGGTTATTGTTAGTGACCGTGATCCTATCTTTACTAGTAACTTTTGGACAAATTTATTCAAATGTTTGGGTACTCAATTGGTTCACAAGTCTTCATATAATCTGCAATATGATGGGAAAATAGAGGTTGTTAATAATTTTTTAGAAGGATATCTACGTTGTTTCACTTCAGATAAAAAATCTCAATGGGTAGATTGGCTACCACTAGTAGAATGGTGGTATAACACTTCCTTTCATAGCTCATAAAAAATGTCTCCATTTATGGAATTGTATGGATATCATCCTCCTTTTGTCACATCATCATTGAAGGTGTCACCAAGAGTTCACACTATGGAGGACCACATGATTCATCAACAACAAGTACTTTTAGGACTTAAAGAGAATCTATCCATGGCACAAAACTGAATGAAGCATCAGGTAGACCAGCACCATAGTGAAAGAAGTTTTGATGTTGGGGATTGGGTTCTCTTGAGATTGCAACCTTACAAGAAAATTTCACTGAAGCAATAGTCAAAGAACAAAAATTTGTCTCAAAAATATTATGGCCCATATCAAATCATGCAGAAGATAGGTAGTGTTGCCTACAAGCTTGAATTTCCATCAACAACAAAGATATGTCCAATTTTTCACGTTTCTTGTTTGAAGAAGGTAATTGGGAATAATATCCCTACTTAGACAATATTACTGGAGCTTGATGAAGAAGGAAGAATAATATTTGAACCAAAATGTATTCTTTAGAAATGCACAAGGAAGCTAAGAACCAGAACACTCACTCAGTATCTCATTCAATGGAAGAATTTACCAATTGAAGATGCCACATGGGAGGATGAGGAGTTCATTCAAAAGCATCCAAAATTGTCTAGCATTAAAGATAATGCTTATCTGAAGAGGGGGGCATGTTATGCCCTTAATATTAGAGTATATCGGGTTATAAATAGTCGGCTTGTGGTTATCTTAACTCCTAATTAAGTCAAATTATCAATATTATATTGTTATTTAGTTGATTAGGTCAACCTAAGGCTTATATAGGGTTATCTAAGTTGGTCTGGGTGATATCCTAGGCATAAATAGGTATATATAGGAGGTTGTGAGTCTTATTTCATCATCATATTGTGAATTGTGTTCTCATTGGAGATATTTGGAGGTTTTCCCCCTCGAAGTGGCTTGTTATTCTCAATTATTATCAAGTATTTGTAGCATATTTCATATCATATTCTTCTATTGTGCAAGTTATTTCATTACAGTAATTTTGGAGGACGATTTAAAACAAAGTTTGTATTTTAATTTCATTGTATGTAGACTCCAATTGCACTGTATTGATCTATTTTTCTATTGTTGTCGGTATGAACTACTATTGTGTTATTAATATTGCAGAGCTATTTGAATGTAATATAACCATTATTGTAATAAGGAAGAGATTGGTATTTACATATGTTATTCACCATTTTTTATAATGAGAAGATCGATCTAGTTATTTCTATCATTTTTTGTTTGAAATGTAGTGATATTGTTGATGCATAATAATAGTGTTAAATTTGAGTAAACTAAGATGTGAATGAATACTAGGGCCAATATTATTGTTATTCAAATAATAAGTATTTGTGAAAGATTAAGAATTGGATTTGTGTTATTATTTGGATTGAAACATTACAAAAGACCACCAAAAAATTATTTCTCACTTAAGAAAGCTCCCACTCTAATTCAAAGCGAGACTATTTAAAAGGGAGAAAACTATATCTCTAATGTTTGTATATATTTCAATCATCCTCCTCACAAGCCTTTAAAAGTGCTACTATATTTTTTAAAGGAAATTAAACTTTCCTTAGTTTAGGATAATCTAATAAAATATACATAGATAAACACAATTAACCTACACAATCAATTATGAGTTGAGATTTCAATATCAAGTTGGTACATTTGAAATGTTAGATTTGTAAAAGCTAACAATTTTAATTAGCTTGATAACTAAAGAATGCCATAAGCTTACTGTGAATCTAAATCTATTGTGCCTTGAGATTTGAAATAATGAATAAATTATTAATAACTACCTTGTAATCAAAATATTATTATGTCATTGTGCAAGGGAAACTTTGAGGGTCAAAGATGAATTCAAGACTATGAACTTGTATTATGCATAGACTTATATAATCCACTTCACCAAATGTATAGAAATTAGCTCTACTCTTAATGAATATTTAGGGACTTGGTGCTATTTAGAAATACCTTAAGGGATATTGATTAATCAAGGGAGTCAAGTTCTGCAAGCGCAACCCTCAAATATTGAAAAACGATAAAAACAATAATCTTCAATCATGCTAATGATCCTAGAATGTCTGTGCAAAGTTGATTCCTTTTAAAGCACCAATTGAAGAGTGCAATGCAAAATTCAAATATTGCTTGATTAGGAAATTGTATGGTTAGATTAAATTCATTAAATATAATGATAATAAGTTTCCACAATCCATATCATAAATTTGTATTGCTTCTGGATTTGATTTTGTCTAAAAATTATCCATTTTCTTCTCCTCTTTCTCTCTTTCATCCTAATGATGGATCACGGAGTGTGATGCGAAACGTTGATGCAAAAAACTTTGGACAAAATCGAATCCAGAAGCAATGCAGATTCATTAAATATATTTAAATACAAGGACAAAGTGGCATAGCATGTGCTCTTTCGTTTAGTCAACCCTACTTGTGAAGAATTAAGATGGAACATTGAACACGTTTGAATTTTAAAAAATTAATTTGGGTGGGTGAGTCCACGACCATGGAACCAACCTTGCAACCACAAACTAGTCACAAGACATAAAGGGGCTAAATCCTAGTGGATAACACATACATGAAAATAAGTGCAAGCATAAATGTAATAAACAAGTGGATAAGATGAATGTATAAAAGTGTATGATCATGTAAATAACTATGAATGATAATCATATAAGAACATGTATAATAAGATAAGTGAACAACATAAAATAAAAAACTCAATTTAAAAAATCTGTATCATTTATCAATATATCTATATATCCAAATACTCCTCAAAATAAACATAAAACTAAATTAAAAAACAACAAATAAATAAATTTGATAATTAATAATTAGGAACCCTTGCTCGTTGAAAGAAATGCATCAACTAATACTACTAACGAAACGGACAAGCGTATTCCTTTCAAGCGCGGGCAAATTTCAGATATTCTGGCTTAAAAGAAATTAATTAGAAACGGCGAAATTCTATGAAGAAAGGATCCGTGGCGCAATGGTAGCGCGTCTGACTCCAGATCAGAAGGTTGCGTGTTCGATTCACGTCGGGTTCATCTGAATTAAACGCTTTTATACATTTAAAAGTTGTTTTCATTAGTATTTAAATATTAAAATTTCCGGAAAATGCTAAGGAATTTCTTTTTTCATTATGTACCTAAAGTTAAAGAGTTAATAATGACGGATAGCGTTATAAAATGATTATATCCTAATAAATTACGTATTAAAATTTCGAGAAAATGCTAAGGAATTTTCTTTTTTCATTATGTATCTAAAGTTAAAGAGTTAATAATGACGGATAGCGTTATAAAATGATTATATTTTTTCTTTACATTTATTAGGAAATTAAATTACGCTGGGTTTAGTTAAATGTAAATAATTAAAAATGATAAATAAATTTAGATATATATTTATGGTATTGTTATCAAGATTCAAATGTGTAGTTTTTTGAGTCAAACTTATTGACTCATGTTTTATGAGTAGTGGTTCACAAGAACCCATCTCTTATGATAATGAATGGTCCACTAAGCCCTCATTGCATCTACGTGATGATCATAGAGGTGAAGCATTGGGCCTTCCTGGGAGGTCACCCATCCTAGTACTACTCCAGCTCAAACATGCTTAACCATGAAATCTTTCCCAAGGTTAAACTCACTTAGCTTGCAACCCCATTTGCAAAACCTTCGACAAGTATTGTGCCTTATGAACCATTCATTATATAGCTCCTTTAGCTCATCAATTGATAAGAAAGAGGTATGTGCCTTATGAACCATTCATTATAGAGCCCCTTTAGCTCATCAATTGATAAGAGGTATTTTCCACAGCGTGTCAAATTATGATGTTGCACTGGGATGAGTGACCTCTCAGGAAAGCCCAATGCTTCACCTCTGTGAGCATCACCTAGATGCAATGAGGGCTTTGTGGACCATTCATTATCATGAGAAATGCGTTCTTGTGAACCACTACTCATAAAACATGGGTCAATGAGTTTGACTCGAAAAACTATACAGTTTAATCCTAATAGCAATATCATAATTTGACATGCTATGGAAAATTGCTCCTACTTATCATTTAGATATTTAAGTTTAAACATTAAAATGTTATAAATAAGTTTTTTGAAATTAATAAAAAATATAAATATTTAGTTTTGTTTTGCAATGTGGTGGTATTTTGTTGTAATTTGTTTATTTTAATTTTAATTTAAGTTTTGTTATTGAATTTGATAGAGTGAAGTTCCAATAGTTTAGGAAATGATCTAGCATTTATCAAGGTATAACTTTCTACTTCTAACCTTTTGTTATGAAAATGACCTTTGCATTTTTTATCTTCAAGAATTCGCTCATCTCTACTATATGAACCTATAGTGTCATGACACCAAGAGAGTTTGTTGTGATAGCTGTGGGAGGTGGCTTTCTCCCTTCGTTTTTCCTTAGTTAAACCATGAAGTTGATTTAACAATTTTGAACAAGTCTAAAAACATTTCAAGCAACCATGAAAATGTGTATGTTATCCTAATGATCTCAAATGTTGATGTAATGCTCTCAAATGGTAATGTGATAGTTGAACAAGAGCTAGCAAATGTCTAAAATTAATTAGGAATGGTCCTTTATACAAAACCCTAATGCTAAAGCTCACATATGTCAAGCTCAAGTTAGTAGATCTAATAAATAATTGGAAGTAAGTCGGCTTGGGCCCATATTTAAATTTGATTGTAGGAATTTGAGGGTCAAAACCACCTATGTGTTTGACCCAAGACAAAAAATGAGAAGACTACACATTGGGCTTGGATCCTTAGAATGTGTGGAGCCAAATGTAGTTAAGGCCCACATTAATTGCCAAATTTTGCATAGAAATACACTTGGATAATAGACATTGTATTTGGGACAAAGGGACCAAAGTGAGGCCAACACAAATGGGAAAAATGTAAGATATGCACTTTGCACTTGTGCATTTCCCCCCCACTTTGACTTGCATATGAACTACTATGAATCATGCTTGTCAATTTAAACAAGTAATCGCCATGAAAGTAAATAGCATACTCATAATAAGTTTTTAGATATGGATGAAGATCCATTTATGCTCCTTTTAATGAACATATCATCTCATTACATGTAAGAGAAAAATTCCATGAGTAGCATTTGGCAAGAATTTAAAATAAACATGAAAAACAACAACCAATGAACAAAAGCTAATTGTAGAAAGAGAGATAAGGGCTATGAAGGAGTCAATAAAAAAAGTGATATAATAGGCTATGAAGGAGACAACAAAGAGGGATATATGACTAAGATGGAACCATTGGCAAAGAGCAGTAAGGATTATGAAGGAACCATCACAATCAACATGAAGCTATTTAGGATCAAGAAAAATTTATGTAGGGTAGCACAAAGATTTGAAGGGTAAAGGATCAACACAAAGCTATGTAGGACCAACATAAAGTGGTATATGATCATCATAATGAAAATGAAGTAGTGTAGTACCATAAGATCATCATTATAACCATAATCAAGGAATGTTAGTAACAATATATCTCCTCTAATTTGATGCATGAAAAGGATACAATGATTTGGAGGAGAGAAGAAAAAGTGATGTAAAAGATATGATCATTTTAGCACAAAAATTCATGTAAGAATGTTATATATATCAATATATGATGAGCAATATGTAAAATAGAAATATGTAATCACTATAAGGATGTACAAGATATGGGAAAGAAGATACCCACCAATGTTTCCCCTAATGTTAAGGATAATGAATGAGGGACAAAACAAAGTGCTAGATATAAGCAAGTAAGCATAGATAAAAGTAAGGTCTAAGCCTAAGAAATATAATGGGTTGCACATAAGTTGTAGGCATCATAAGGATGTCAACATAGATAAATGTCACATAAGCATGTAAGCATAAGAATGATATTATAAGATTTAAGCATGATAATCATAACCATGTGTCATATAAGATGTAACCATGAACATGTAAGTATACAAGTATAATATCATAAAAGGAGAACAAGACGTGCCATAAATGGGATACCTTCATGTGGGGAAACATAAAACTGAGAGAAATACAAATCAAAGATAAAACCTACAAGACATAATATAGAAGCTAAAATAAAAAAACCAATGACCTAAATTAATATGAAGACATGATAAAAGAGAAGCATAACAAAAATGGTTCAAGTAAAAATTTCAAAGTGAAAAAGCACGTAAGATAATATAGGACATGATGAAGGAGGAGCACAAAAAATATGGCTCAACCAAAATACCAAATTTGAAAAGAGGTATAAGACAATAGAACATATGAAGCAAGAGGAACACAACAAATATGACTCAATCAAAAAGGAAAAATAGAAAATTACATAAGATAAAAAACTACATGAAGGAGAAACATAACAAACATGGATCAATCAAAAAGGCCAAATTCAAAAGGACAAAAGCTAAAATATTAATGAAGGATGATAAAAAAAACATAGGCCAATGAAAAAAGACATAAAATAATAGAAGTCATGATGAAAGAGGAGCACAACAAACATGACTCAATCAAAAAGGCCAATTTCACAAACATAATGCAAACAAATTGTGTTTCTGGTTAGCCTAATTAGAGTGGATTTCAATCTGTCCATATCTTTTCATCATCTTAGATCCATATGGAAAACATATAGAAGACATAGTAAAAGAACTAACATGAAATACACAATGCATTCAAAAGGCACTTGTGTCAACATGCAACACTAAATGTTTATATACATTATCTAGATTCTAATAAAGAACATGAAAACAAATAACATAAATAAGATGACACTAAAATCAAAGAGAAATTTGTGTTCTTGTGTAACCATGAGTTTTTTATGTGTATTATATGTAGGATGAACCATATTATGGTGAGTTGAAAAACATATTTGGTGAAGACTTTAGAAACACTTACTCACAATACTTGTGTAGGATCTTATATATCGTATTTCAATTCAATGAGTCTATTTTTTGTATTCTCTAAGTCAATGATAACCACCAAAAATTATAGCCTTTAAATTAATTTTGACACAATTTGGTAAGAATATGTTGTAAAATTTGTTTCAAAAGGACATGTGCATCATCATACCATCTAGTGAAGCCTTTAAATATAATGGGTTGAATAATATATGTGTTATATTGAGCAATATGTATCAATGACTATAGTGGTATGAGTTACTTGGGAAGTGTAAACATTATCAAGTGAAGTAATTGTTGTCACATGAAAGTGCACCCTACTAAACGAGGAGTTTAGCATCCCAATGACATAATGGAAATGACCTCAAGGTGTGGGACCTTGAAAAATGAGGTCAAGTCTTCAGAGAAGGTCATATTCCTCTTCTAACCTAAGTGTAGATGTGTCAGTCCAACCCAACACATGAAATCCTACCACTAACCCTACTCTAACAACTCACAAGGAAAAGGGAGAGAAAAAATGCATAAATGGGAAAGGGAGGTGATACACCAAGATAGAAATGTTTCTTCTTGCTCAAGACAACACAAAGCATTGATGAAAATAACCAAGAAATATTACACAATTCTTTATTATACCAACTCCCAGAGACACACGTGGAGGTTATGATTTTGTATGATGCCAAGAGGAAAGGAAAATTCACAAAACAACAACTACAAAACAATTTTAATACAGAATATGTGTAATGAAGGTAACAAAATAACACTTAAATATGAAGGTAGTGGAGATTTACACAACATATTCAAGGAAAGAAGAGGTAAAATGATTGATTTTTCATTAATACAAATGCCTAAAATCCAATTTACAGTTGCAAAAATGCAAAACTTGCATAAGTCTACCAAAGAAACTAGGTAAGAACCCTTTACAATAAGCACAAGATTTCCCTTTATACAAGAAAGGAACTCAAAAAATGTACCCAAGAAAAATGACTATCACTCCACACCCATACCTTCACATTGATGATCATGTGTTTTCATGCATCAAGGGGTGGAGATCACCTAAGAAATACATGATTAGGGCATGGAACAATGGTAGAAGGGACACCTACAGGTAATGAATGAACATGGGTGTTGCTTATCTTCTCCAAAAACACACACAAAGAATTAAATACCCTCTCCACCACCCTACAAATCGAGATTTGACGTCTAAGGAGAGTCATTGGGAATTAATGGTGATTACGGCTCAAAAAAATGCCTTTTGGAGTATTGCCAAAACTTTTTCCCCCAAAGAACCACTATGTTGATAACTAAATGGTTTTGTGCCCCGAAAAGGTACCTTTGTCGAACATTATATGTTAGGCCTACCAAGGAGTGCTTGTCGAAGACTGAAGAGAAGAGCCTCATGATCTTGAAAATCCAAAGAAAAACCCCATCAGACATCATTTCCCAAGATTTGTTGTAGTTTGGTTGCCATTGATGTCAAAAGAGTGAGTATTGGTTTTCATTGATGTCATAAGTATGTTGGAGTTGGTTACATTTTGGTTGGAAAAGTTTGTAGTCTAGTTGATTGGTTTCCAAAGTGAGAAATGCTCCACATTTCTCCATTATGATGTTATGATCACATTGGTTTGGAAGTTAGCTTCATATGTTGTCAGAGAATGTGTGATTCAAGTTTCATGTTATTTGGATTACCAAAAAAGTGTTTTGCAAGTGACAATTTGAAGACAGTGTTGTTTTTGTGATGATGCTCACAATGGTCCAAAGTTTGGCTTTGCATTCCTCTAAATTTGCAGATATGGTCATGTAGTTCACATGTTAAGTTTAGTGTGTTGTGAAGGTTCTATATCCAAACTTTTATATCATTCATCCCTTCACAGAGAAAGTTGTAAGTGACAAATTGTAGGACTATATTGACCAATGGCTAGTTTTAGTGTTTGTTGGCTTGCACCAATTTGTTGATGCATGAAGTGGTGAATTGGCTGGTGGAGAATGATCCTGAAGATCTTGTGATGTTTCCTATTGCTCCAAAAGGTGTTTCCTAGTTTCTCTAGAATAGGCTATGGTCTGAAATGAAGGTTTTGTTGGGTTATGCTTTTTTCTAGCTGGCTGAGATATGTTGAAGGTGTGCGCCACGAGTTGGGATTTGTGTAGAATCCTTTGAAGATGTTGTATGGGTCATTCCAACTCATCTAGGAGAAGTGCAAGTAATTTTTAATCTTTCATGAGTACTGCCAAGTTGTAATAACCAACATGCTTCAAGCTTCATAAATTTTTGCTTAAGGTCTACCTATTCCAAATGTGTGAAGCATGTAGATGTTTTTCTTTGAAGACTGATATTGTGAAGGATGTTTAGGACCAGGTTAAGCATTTGTTGGAATCTACAAGAAATTTTTTTTCTTCCTAGTGTTGTGTGTAGTTCATTTTAGGGCTTTCCCTCTACATGTTTCATGTTGTTTGATCTTTGGCCAACTTGTAATTGTAGTATTCTTGTTCTTGTCCAATATGTAATGTAATCAATGTAATATCATATATATATTGTATACCTAGTTGATCTAGGTGGTGTGCAAGTGTAAGAATTCAAATGAGGATGTGTAATGCATTATGATGTATATGTAAGTGACCAAAAGAGAAAGAGAAGATGATGTAGATCCTATTTGGATTCAATTTGATCATATCTTTGAGATAGAAGAGAAGAAAAGAGTGTGCCTAACTGATTGTTGGAGGTAGTGAGCCAAAGGAAAAACTTCTTGAAGGTTGAAAGTAGTGAGTCAAAAAGCTAAAGAGAATACATTTGAAGAAGTTGCAGAAGAGTTGTCAAAGGATAATTGCAATCATCAAAAGAGAAGGGGAAAAACAAAATTTCAATCATCAAAAGGATTGAGCTTCATTGTCAGATTTAGAAAGTAGAAGGACTATCATGTTGTAATATTTTTTGAGTTTGTTCTCAGTTCGAAGAGTGTTTGCTTCCTTGGTTTGAAGCCCTAAAATAGTCTACATGGAGTTGTAGCTTCCTAGAGAGTGACCCTAAAACCTTTCTACATGGAGTAGTAGCTTCCTTAGGTTGTAGCCCTAAAAAAAAGTTGTAATGGTGATTCATTGTGAGGTTGGATTAGGATAGTAGCTCCTAGTAGCTTTTCTCATAGTGGTTTTTCCCCTTTGGGGTTTTCCACATATATCTAGTGTTATATGGTGTTGTGCATTATGTTGATCTTTCATGTTTCTATGAATGATGTAAAGATTAGGTTTCAGTTTGCTCCAGAAGGTTTGAGATTTGTTTGAATACTCATCACCCCCCTTTCAGTATTCTGGTGTATGTTCAACAATTGGTATCAAATCCTGGTTCCTTACAAGAAGTCTAACAAGTTGAGGAAGATTTGAGATGGAAAAAGAAGGATCCCAAAAGGTACCTAGATTTGATGGAACAAATTTATCTTTCCAGAGATACCAAATAGAAACCCATCTATCCTCTGTGGGTTTTGGTGTTTAGCAATTTTTCAAAAATGGCTATGTTGTTCCTATCACTCGTCCAATTGATTTGATTGAGATAAGAGCCTATGAGAAAAATAGAAAGTTAAAACATTCTATCTTGAGTGGGCTATCAAATTCTAACCTAGTAAAGGTAATGCACTGCAAGTCAGCAAAGAAATTTTTTAATAAGTTGGGCGACATCTATGAAGGAGATTTCAAAGTAAAGAAATCCAAGTTGTAGATCTACAAAGGCAAGTTTGAGAACTTGAAGATGTCAAAGGATGAAGATATTATAGGTTATTTGCTCTGATTTGATGAAGTGTTCAATGCAATTAGAGGTCTTGGTGAAGATCTTAAAGAATCTATGGTGGTCAAAAAGGTACTAAGATCTTTTCATAAATCTTATAATTCTAAAGTATCTTCTATTGAGGATGCTAGAGATCTGGATACACTTTCAATGGATCAATTGTATGGTTCCCTTATTTCATTTTAAATGAGAAAGTTTGACAAAGAAGGTCCAAAGAAGGAAGCAAAATTCAAAGCAAATAAGAAAGAAACATATGAAGAATCTAATCTGAATAGTGACACTAATGAGGAAGAAGCAAATTTTATAAGGAATTTAAATAGAGGTATCAACAAGTACAAAGGTAAGCTACCTTTCAAATGTTTCAAGTGTGGAGAGGTTGGTCATTTTGATTCTAAATGTCCCTTGAAAGATTCTGAAAAGAGAAACAAAGAGCCTAGAAGAAATAAGGTGAAGAAGAGTATCTACTCCATGGAAGATTCCTTCTTTGCAAAGGATGATTAATTTAGTGGTCTGGATAATGAAGATGAAGCATTGTTTTTGGTTGCTAAGAAGACTAAAGATATAGCTATAGATCCAAGTGTTGTGTGTACTACATTTCATATAAAGGATGAGGCTAATTCATGGGTGATTAATAGTGGTTGCTCAATCCACATGACAAGAGATAAGAGCAATTTTATCAAACTTGTGAAGTGGAATGGTGGAATTGTCAAGCTTGGAGATGATACTTTGGTGAAAATATGTGGAAAAGGTTCAATAAGTATTAATGGAAAGAGTAGAACAAAAGATGTTATTTATGTCAAAGGTATCTGAAATAGTCTTCTTAGTGTGACTTAGATGTACAAAAATGGATACAATATCATATTCAATAAAAGTGGATGTGATATCAAAAAAGAAAGTCTGGTCAATTGGTTTCTGAAGGATCTACGACAAGTGGTGACATATATAGTCTAAGGGATGTCAATGGAAGAACTTATCTTCTAGGAAAAGCAAGTGAATGTTGGCTATGATATAGGAGAATGGGGCATTAACTTTGACAATCTTGTGAAGATTATCTCATTGCATGCAGTAAGAGATATGCCTACGATAATCAAGCCTACAAGTATAGTGTGTAAGGAATACCAATTTGGTAAACAGACAAGAATAAGTTTTAATTCTAAACTTCTTATAGACCTTTGGATTTGATACATACTAATTTATGTAGACCTACTAGAACAAAAAGTCTAAAAGGAGAAAGGTATTTCATGATTTTTATTGATGATTTCTCTAGGATGACATGGGTTACATTCTTGAAAGATAAATCTAATGCTTTTAGTAGATCCAAAATTTTCAAGTCAATGGTTGAGAATGAAATGAATGCAAAGATCAAATTTTTGAGGTCTAAGAGAGGAGGTGAGTTCACTTCAAATGATTTCAATGGTTTTTGTGAAAAACATGGAATAAAGAGGCATCTGTCTATTGTTAGAACTCCTCAATAGAATGGGGTAGTTAAAAGGAAGAATAGGAATGCTCAAGATATGGCAAGGACTATGCTGATGGAAGAAAATCTATTTGATGTCTATTGGAGAGAAGCAGTTCATACTGTAGTATATGTTCAGAATAAAGGATTGTTTAGATTGAACAACACTTAGACACCACATGAGTTGTGGTATGGAAGACCTACAATTTTCAAGTATTTTAGAGTTTTTGGAGGTTAATTCTACATCAAAAGAGAAGAAGATGTCTTGGGAAAGTTTGATTCAAGGGTTGATGAAGGTATCTTTCTGAGATATTCATCTCAAAGAAAATCATAGAAATTCTACCAAAAAAGGTTGGGAATGATGGTTGAAAGTACTAATGTGAAGGTTGATGAAGATCTACATCAAAATATGAATAAAATTGAGGATTGTGGATATGATGCACCTCCCTACTTAAATGAAGAAGAAGAAGTTGAAGAGAAAGAAGAAACATTGGAAAAGCTCAACAAGACTCCTACAAAGTATGTTCAAAGAAATCATTTAAAAATTAGATCATTAGTGACAAGAATGAAGGAGTACTAACCAAAAGAAGGCTTGCAAAGGCAAGTGAACAAGTTAAATTTGGTTTGCTATCAAAGGTAGAACCTAAAACTTTTGTAGATGCCAACAAGGATGAAGGATGGTTGCAAGCAATGGAAGAAGAGTTGAATCATATTGAGAAGAATTAGACTTAGGAATTGGTTCCAAGGGCCGCAAACAAGAATGTGATAAGAACTAAGTGGGTATTCAAGAATAAGTTGAATGAGGAAGGAGAAGTTGTAATAAATAAGGAAATATTGCTTTGTAAAGGCTATTCACAAGTAGAAGACATTGATTTTGAGGATACTTTTGCTCCAATAGCAAGAATGGAAGCTATCAGAATGTTTCTTGCTTTTCTTGCCTACAAGGACTTCAAGGTTTATTAGATGGGTGTTAGGTTGGCCTTCCTGAATGGAGATTTGGAAGAAGAAATGTACATAGAGAAAATTGATGGATTCCAGTTGTCAAAATAAACAAATATTGTGTGTAGACTCAAAAAGGCATTGTATGGTCTCAAAAAATCTCCTAGAGCTTGATATGCAAAGTTGCATAATTACTTGCTTTAGAAAGGATTTAAGAAAGGTACCACAGATAGTAATCTTTACTTTAAAATTGAGGATGAAAGAATTTTAACAGTTTTTGTGTATGATGATGACATAATCTTTGGTAGAAATGATGAGATGTGCAAGAATTTTGTTGAAGAGATGCAAAAGGAATTTGAAATGTCTATGATTGGTGAGTTATCTTTCTTTCTTGGTCTTCAAATTGCTCAACTAGATGATGGTATCTTTATTTCTAAAGCAAAATATGTCAAGGAGATGTTGAAGAAGTTTGGGATGGAAGATTGTAAACCTGTTAGTACTCCCATGGTTGTTGGTTGTCATTTTAGTAAAGATGATGAGCCTCCCTTGGCTAATCAGAAGATATACATATCTATGATTGGAAACCTATTGTATTTAACTACTTCAAGGCCTGACATCATGCATGTTTTATGTTTGGTTGCAATATTTCAAGTTAATCCTAAAGAAACTCATGTGAAGGTAGTCAAAAGAATCTTTAGATACTTGAAGAGTAATGACTTTGATTTGAGTGCTTACACTGATGTTGATTGGGATGGTTGTGTTGATGATAGAAGGATTACAAGTGGTGGTGCTTTATTTTTCAGAAGCAGATTGGTTTCGTGGCATAGTAAGAAACAAGATTCAGTATCCTTGTCAACTACAAAGGCAGAGTATATTGCAGCAACATCCTATTGTACACAAGTGTTATGGATGAAGCAAATATTGAAGGATACCAAGATATAGTATGATGATCCTATTCCTATTTTGTGTGATAATACAAGTTTTATTAATATTTCCAAGAATCCAATGATGCATTCTAGAACCAAGCACATATCAATCAGGTATAACTTTCTAAGAGAGAAGGTTGCAGATAAAGAAATCAAATTGGATTATCTACCTACAAAGGATCAAATTGTAGACATTTTCACAAAGGCTCTTGCAAAGGATATTGTTAGTGATCCAAATATGCACCCCTAATTCCAAGCTATGAAAGAACTTAGTAGGTTTGGATGTAACATGGGACTGCTTTCAGGTTGTGGGTGTCCTATTTGAAAGCAGACCTCTAGATTATGGGTTGGCTCCCCTTTTTATCGTGTCACCTAAACTATTCCATTGCTTTATCAGGGAGAAGGGTAAGAAAGGGTACATAAAAATGAAACTAACCCTATGGTGATGCACCTAATGTTATTTCTCAGACCTATTATAGTTGCTTTTAACACACAATCTCATCAAAACTTAGCTTAACATAACACAACTCAGATTTTTAAGATATCTATGCATAAGTATTTTGTAAGGAGGCTTGGTTCTCTTAACATTTTTGAAGGAAAGGAAATCTTTCACAACTAAAAATACTATTTAAACCAGTGAACAACTTACAACCTACATAAATACATGCTTATTCTACCTAAAGGTGCTAAAATGAGACAAGCATTGAAGGAGTTATCAAAACTCACAATAGCATTCATCAATCACCATACTGCACTCAATGAAGTAGCTTCTAAGAAGGTAAAAAATTGGATTTCATTAACAAAAATGGTGTTACATTCTGTTGTAAATGTTTGATACTGAGTCACAATGCAATCCTCTGCCTAAAAAAAAGCTCCAAAGTAAGCTACAATGCCCTACAAAAAGAAAGAAATGAACTCCCAAAAACTTCAAGTCTGAAGATACTTAAGAAATTTGGAAACAACTTCCCACACAAGTCCTTCTAGAAACCATAAGTCAGATGCAACATAAAATACAAAATGGAACCTTCCAAAACCCCTCCAAAAGGTCCTCCAAATGCAAAAAATTTAAGCTAAGTCCAAGGTCACACTGAAGGTGTGACAAAACAGCCTCCAAAATAGTCCCATTCAATCCAAAACAATCAAAGATGACTCACTCACCAATCCCACATGTTGATCAATCATCATGTTTCCCACACATGTGTTCAAACCATTTGACCCACATCTTTGTTCCTATTTGAAAACATAAGACTCTAATTTTCATTCAAAATAATAATAATCTAATTAAGTGATTTATAATACATTACTTAAACAAACTATTTTACATTTCAAAATAGAATACAAAAATAAAGCTCCACCACCTTTTTGGGATTACATCAATACTTGCATTATAGATAACATTAAATAAAAGTGATTTACAAATCAATTAAATAATGTCCTACAATTGATAAAAATGCAAAGATAAATAATATACTTCAAATGCTTGTGAAAGCATTCAAGCAAACATAATCTCCTCCAAGACATTGATGAAATTCAACTCCCTTCACTTCTGCATTTCAAAGCATATCACTTGGTCAACATTTCAAATATATGCAAAATGGGTCAAAGGTTTGGCCTATAAGGAAACTCCAAGGTTTGTGGAAGGCACATTTTCAAAGTTTTGAAGGAATATTTCAAATTCAAAGCTCATGGTTTTCAAATAGTTATAAGGAAATTTTTCCTAAGTCATGAACTTAAACACCAACCATGCAACACATTAAAATGTGTTTCATTTTTTTTAAAAGACAAGGTAAAAATACCCTATCGGCCTCCAACTAGGGTATCAAACCCTAAACAAAAAAAGGGGGAAATGCAAAAAAAAGAATTCATTATTTGCATTGAGCATTTTGGAAGAAATGTTGCTACCATAGGGTTTCTATGAGAGCACTGGAAACATGATTTTCTTGGAAGATTCTGGCAGATTTCAAGTGGTTTTTTGCAGGAATAAATGAGGTAAGTGCATTTTGAAATGAACTTGGCTTTTCTCCACCATTTCTTGTCACTGTGTGAGCTATTAGTGTTATGGCCATGTGATATTTTCTAAAGAAATTTGTAATTTATTTTCCTCTATGTGGGTTTCTATCTGCTTCAGCCACCATGATTGCCAAATTCGCTGAAGCTTAAATGGAAGCATTTCAGTAGAGCTACGAGCTGGGTAAGCTTCTGTGCACAAAACCTTGCACTCTTTTTCCATTTTTCAGTGAATATAAGCTTAATTCGACCTCTGGAAAAAAAATGAAATGATGAATACATTTGATTTTTTTTAGTGAATCTCTTAGGCATTTCTATATTTCTGCAAATGGTGATAAACAATTTGTATTGGGTTTGGCTCGTTGTATATTTTTGAGTTTTTATTTCTAGATGTCAAAATCGCGCCCTTTCATTCACCATTTTGTACATTTACTTCCTTTTAAAGAAGGCCATGGCTCGGCCCTTCACTCATGGCTGCTAAGGTTTCATTTTTTCCTTTTGCACTTTCCTATTGAATCCAAAATGCATAAGTATGTCCTTTTCTTGTAAAGGTGTATTTGAGAACCCAGTCTCGCCATTGACTGTCATGGATGGATAAATCTAAAAAACCTGAACAAAAAATTTAGCTTTTGATGATCACCAGTAATATAGTTTTTTTTTTTTTTAAATTGCATCCAGACTAGTGTCACTATCTCATTTGGAGTCATTATGTGGTCAAGAATGAATGTGATGCTAGAACCCCAATCACATCCATGCATGCTTCTTGGACGTTTAAGTCAAGATCCTTGAGCAACTAGATAATATTTCTGACCATTTTGGGTAGGAATGCTAGAAGAAGCTCCCCATGGTAGGTGACGCAGTTGCAAACACTTTAACACATTCTCACCACATAATGCTCTTGTGTTGCAAGTCCATCTTTAAAAAATACATGATAGAAGTGGACCCCAATTCTCCTCATTTTTAGAGTGTTGTCTCTGCTTGCATCACAACTCTTAGACTTAACTAAATAAAGACAATCATTGTCTCCATTTTTATTTCTCCTTCTGGAGGGGGTTCTATCCAATGGATCCTTTGGAACCCATTCACCTTCTTCAATTTCCTTATCCCATTCCCTAGCACATGTACATCTAGTTGCATTGGATTGAGTGGAAGCCTCTTGAAAAGATTCACTAACTCTTTCATTTGAAAGATTGGATGAAAAATCCAAACTATCTCCAATATTTGATTCACTAAATGCTGAGATGTTACAGGGAAAATTGCCAGGAGATTCCATTGAGGTTTTGTCATTTCTTCTTGCAATATTGGCATCATTACTGTTAGATGTTCTTGGTGGTTCCTGTACATCATTCTCTAAACTAGAATAACCCCTCAAATAGATAGTAATAAGGAATTATTCAATCCACTCGGAAGGATGTTGTGGATCGCCTCCTTCAGCCAACAACTCTTCTCTCAAATTTTTCGCATCAAAGTTAATGTATTTGTCTTTTGTACTTCCTTTTACTACATTTTCACTAGTCAAGCCTATTGGTTCACCCTTTAAAATACTTGCATAAGACCATTTTTTCTATGGATGATTGTTTCTCATTAGCATTATCATTGGGAAAGTTTGTTATGTCAATGTCTTTATGTTCTGAATTAATAAATAAACTTGAATTTGGTGTCATGAAAATGTTCTCCCCATCCTCCCTGCCATGTTTCCCTTTAGGAACCTTGCCAAAAACCAATACCGAATCATATTTGTAGTAAGCTTTAGACTCTTTGTCAAAGTACCAATATTCAAAGACAAAGCATAGTCATAATACCACAATGGGTAAATATTCTCCACTGCACTGACAGAGGAATTCAAGGCTTCTGAATCACCTCCACCAATTGAATTTTTATAGTAACCTCCATTGGATGGCTTTGTATTGAAACTGTCATTGATTGCATAATCTTTAGTCTCAACTTTTGAAATTCCCGTATCGTTAAAACCATCATCTTGAAAAATATGTCATCTCCAAGGGTATGTATCTTCTATTCTCAAATTTATAATACACACCTTCTCTCCTACTGTAGTACCATCATGCCTTTGCAAAAATGATGTGGACTATCTTTTCAAACTTATTTGTCATGATGCTTACTATATCTTTCACCCATCTATAATGGAAATGTATGGTGACATGCTACTTCTTCACTATGACAAAACCCATTCTTGCTTGATTCA
The DNA here is from genome assembly GCA_007258455.2 of Sequoia sempervirens. Lineage (NCBI taxonomy): Eukaryota > Viridiplantae > Streptophyta > Pinopsida > Cupressales > Cupressaceae > Sequoia > Sequoia sempervirens. The sequence goes on along the minus strand of VDFB02353493.1, from coordinate 91,471,271 downwards.
AGGTAGAAAACTATAGGTTCAGGGCAGTCCTTTGCCAATAATGCATCTTGTTTTATTTTGGACTTAAGTTTGTTTGCAAAGTTCATACACCCCTACCTATTTGGAAAATCCTTCAAGACAAGAAGAAAATAATATATATATCCACCATTGGAATCATCCCTTCTTAAAAGAAAGAAGAAGAAAAAACATGTGATTATATCAAACCTAAGATCTTCTCAATCCTCTTTGCTCTGTCTAGACAGTCATGAAGACTATTCACTGTCATATGTGTTGAAAGGTCTAGACTAAAATACTTGTAGGAAGAATGATGAACTAAACTTGAGAGAACAATGCTTTCAATTATGAATTTATTCCTTAACATGACCACAATCCAACAAAAATGACTATAGGTCACTTCCCCTTGTACTTGTATGGCACTATGCATTCTAGGTTGTCTTCCTTCATAGCTCATTTCTGATCATTGACCCTACATCACTTGTCTTATTGTACTATGTTCTATCATGTGTGTTCCCCATTCTGTGTGACTTTATGACTGTTCATGATTTCCTTGATGGCTATTAAACTTTTCTCAAAGTCCTACATAGTCATTAACACTATGACTTGGACATAGTATAGTCCTTAAGACTGTTGACAACCTTGAACCTCACTACCATAGTCTATCATTTTATCTATCACTGTGTCTACTAGAACAATTTCATCACTGGAAGCTTGTTTCATGCATTCTTCATTTAGGACTCCCCCAATCTTCATGGTTTCCCTAACAACTGCTTGTTGCCACACAAGTTTGTAACCAAGATTCCACAACATTTCGGTCCTTTTGATCATGTGCAACAAATAAACACCATCTTCTCACTTTAATCTTAGTGGGTAGACAAATGTCACCTATGTTGGTGACCTGAAAGCTCACCATCCTATGTGATGTGTGGTTGTCCAATAGAATTGAGGTGAGAGAGACTTGACAGTACCTTGGATTGTTACTTCTTGTTGCCCCATATGCCTCATGATGGCTTCAGGCATGCCTTGATTTTCTCCTTCATTATTTAAGAGATGCATAATTGAACTTGATGCATCTCTGAAATCACTTACTTATTTTAATAAAATGGATCTTGGATCTACTTAAGAAGATTGAAGGACATATCCAGCAAAATGTACCTTCCTTTTGACATGATGGTAGCCAATTGATTAATTCACTATGAAAAGATGAAGTATGAACTTTTGAAAAATCAAATTATGTGTTGCATCTTTTGAATTTGATAATGAAAGTTGATCAAGTGGTGTGATTCCATATTGATTTAATGCATTAATAGCATGTCTATCATTTATTTGATCAAGTTGCTCAATTTCCTATCCCTCTTCAAATATCAGAGGGCAGCATGCTAAGCTCTACCCTCGTGGGAGCCACATTTACCCCACATGTTGTAATTAGCTAAATCAGAACAGTGACAAGATTTGTCCTAAATCTACACAAGGAACAAACAATTAGATAAACAAGCATATCATAGGTGTGTTTGATCACTCATTTCTTGTTTTCAGGGACACTTATGGTATGCTACTATTTTAATGCTTTTAGACATTAGATCACACATTTATGGATGTTTTGCATATAGTTTTGATTAAGGATCTTTCATTGCTCTAACAGTATTGTTTTTATCCAATGCAGGAAACCTAGGAGCAGGGAGGAGGGATTCAAACGGAAGCAGAGCAGTAGAGCTAGACCAAGATGATGCGAAGTCAAGTCAATAAGATTCGTCATTCCACCAGGAAATGACGGGTCCCTTTTCACATTATATGCAATTTAATTTTTTTATCCATATGTGTATGATTTCTTCTTTACTAGCATTAGGTTAGCTATTCCCTTGGCTTGTGAGGGACATTTATACTCTCATGATTATCAATAATGATTACATTTGCAATACATATGGTTCTCTTTCACATCTATCTGTAATTGCAGCACTGGAATAAAATGCAATATGTTGTTTGACAATCCTTCTCATGCATATTGATGAACTTACTAGAAACTAATGTCTTTTTAATGTTTAAATGAAAACACAAAAAGAATAAACACTAAGTTAGGGTGGGTGCATGGAGATGGGTAGCCAATTTGTGTCCACTTTCAAAAACAAGTTTTGAAAATTCATAACACGAGCGTGTTATAATGTGCTCGTGTTATGGCTTGGTGTATCAATCCTGAGGCTCAGCCACAATGAGCCCATAATGCGAGTGCGTTATAATTCTCTCACATTATGACATGTTAAAAGCAAAAAAAAAAGTGAAAGTCATTCATTCTGCATTTCGACTATTCTTTTGTTGTGCCCATGGCCAAAACCCCTATTTTTTTGTGCTCGCATTCTAGGAGGCATTATGCAAAAATCTTCACCAAGGGTTGCTATTTCTTCACAAGGATGGCGCCACAACGATGAGGAGGTGTGAGAGGTAAGAATTGTTTTCTTTTTGTTTTGAATTTGTTAGTTTTAGGTTGTATTTGATATATAATTTTTTGAATTTGTAGGAGATGTAAATCAACCTACAAACCCTCAAAATCCTCAACAAGAAGATCAACCAAATCCTCAAGAATAAAATCAAACACAACAATAACCTTCTCCACCAATCACTCAACACCCTCCTGGCACTCAACAAAATTTGATGAGTGAAATTGAGAACAACAAAAAGAAAATTGAGGATTTAATTAGTAGGTTGAGTGATCCAAATGGTTCAACCACAAAAAGAATGACCCTAGCAATTTCATTGAAAGATATGTTAATGTAGATTCAATTAGCAAAAAAATAACTAGATGGAAAGATAGGAGGCAGGTGGCTAGGGCTTATTATGTGGATAAACTATCATATAAAGATGTAAAGGATTTAAAAATTACAAAAGGTGATTTGTGCTCATTATTCACTGATCCATGCACAAATCAAAATATTGCCCTCAATGCGAAGAGGTTTCCTATTCATTGGTGCCACCACCAACATATTAGGAACTATTTTTATGATAGGTGGTACATGGTCTTTGATTACCCACCGTGCAACAATTGTGAAGTCTCGTAGTATTTCCTTAGGAAACAATACAATGAGTTCATATTGAACAAAATCCCAAATTATTTTGATATGAGGGACTTCTAGGGGAGAGGTGGGGGGTTGGCTCAAGATGGACCTAGTGCACAGCCATATCCTACGTGGCAAGGGAGACAAACTCTCGCTAGGCTGCCTCGTGAGCATGTTGTTATGCCTTCCATTGTGAAGGAGAGTGTTGATGTAGAGACATTGCAAGCGATCAGTACTTTGACCCAGAGTTTCATCCATCATACTAGCCCTATTCTACAATGCCATCCAAGGGAGTCTTTGAGTGGTGGCCTACGAAGCCATGTGTGTCAATCTTGCAGGGTGACTTGTTCATATGACCCCACTGACACTCAGGAGGCTACTACACAAGATACATCTACAGCTATGGAGATGGAGAGGGTAGTTGACATTTTGCATGAGGCGTATGGCATTGATAGTCAGGTAAAATTTAGCATGTTCATTGAATTTAATTTATTAAATTTCAATTTTGAAATGCAAGATTAACTAATTTAGTTTTATGATTTTAATAAAATTGCAGGGTCACAGTGTTGAGACTGGATACACCGGCCCTCCACCTACTTATTTATGCAGTACACCTATCAGTAGGGTATGTAACTAGTAAACAATTATAAATGTATTACATGTTAATAGAATTTTTTAATGAATGGTATTTTAATATGTGATTTTGGATGTTGAACAAGCTTATATTGGAGGTTTCCAAGGAACACCTCCCAGTGCCAATGGATTTACTCAAACCTACACGTAGGTAATAGAATAAAGAGTTTAACTAATGAATTGCACTAAATAGATTTGTGTAGTTTATATTCGTATCATTGATTACATTGCATTGCACATCATTCAAACTCAAAGCATTACTTCGCATTCCATAACTAATACCTAGATGTTGATAGATGATAAAATTTCAACTACAATATAGTTGTTTAGAAAGTCAACATAAGTAGTGATGCAATTACTTCACCATGAGACCACATTTCTTCGAGGCATTTCTTCAAATAGATCACCACCTTTTCTATGATACAACATTTTCCATACATGTGTACCAAAGCATTTTATCAAACTACTCACTTCCTTGTAGCTATGGCTAAAAGCCTAAAATAGGTGCTTTCCAACAAACTATGGATGCTTGGAAAAATATCTATCAGAGCATAATAGTAAGGATTAATACCATAGAGAAGGCAATGAACTTTCTGAAAAAATGCCTAAAATAAATGCATTCTTATGGTGATGGAATGCCATGACGTGCATTTGTTTGTAATGGCATTCAATCACCACGAGACCCCATTTCTTTGAGGCATTTTTTCAAATAGTTCACTGCCTTCTCTATGCCACCACAGTTATTGTACATGTCTATGAAAGCATTTGATCAAATGGCTCACCGGATTCCTGCTATGGTAAATGCCTAAAAACACGTCCTTTCGAACAAGATATGGATAGGGAAAATAGTAAGCATGAGAATCAAAAATATATAGTTTAATAAGTACTCCAAATTTTGTTCATTATCTCATACATTATAATTCATGACGTGGATCAGTATTGTAGTTTTTGTGGTTGAATAATTTATTTTTTTATTTTTAGTTGTTGCAAGTTGAAACACCTACAAATGTGATGAGGGCAATGGATATTGGTGTTTCATCTGTATACAATCCTCGATGGCTCTGACAGGGGAGGTATGAGGAAAATTAGTAAATTTCAATTTATATTCATTGTTATAGATGTTAGTTAGTGAAAAATCAAACCATTATTGATTCATAATTTAATATCTATTTGGATGGTTTATATAGGGCTTGAGCATTCCTGAGCATGGGCGTGTGAATATTTCCCTCATGGAGAGAGATCATGAGATGGTGATAAGTGATTATTTTGTTAAATATATCATTTTTTATGATGTAATTTCTATATAGTAATGTCTTTACTTCTTATTGTAATGGTTAAAACTTCACCATGAACTAAACATTAGGAGGAGGAGTAGGAGAACTCCTCGAGCGTAGCACAAATGAGTGACAAACCTATCACCATCTGATCGAAAAGCAAAGGGAAAGAATTTATTTCCAAAGCATGGAGAGCAATGACTTTTGATTCCAGAGCCCTTTGTTGTATGCCTAAATGGTAGTTTTGTACATATTTTGTATTGGAGATATTTGACATTGTATGCCTATATGGCATTCTCGTAAGCCTATATGGCTATTTTATACCTATATTTCATACTTATATTGACATATATTGATGTATGCCTACATGGATATTTGGTTAATGCAAATCTTTTTTATTGATTATGTCCATATTTGCATTCTAAATTGATGGTTCAATAGATATGAGTTACGTGTATTCAAGTGTATACTTTACAACTTATGTGTGTTCCATGTATACTTTGTGACTTACATGTTTTCATGTGTATACCTTGTATTTGTGCATATACTTTGGATAAATTTGTGTATACTATGTATTCATGAGTATACTTCAAGGCTTATGTGTTTTTGAATACTTGTGCTTCCCTTATTCACTTGTACATGCTTGACTTATTCACGTGTATACTTATTAATTGGTTAGACCTATCATTGATCATTGTTTCCCTTCATGGTTTGTCTTGAATATTAATTGATTGATGCTAAACAACTTTATCTAAAAGCAAAAAACATGTTTTCAATTAGTATTCTATGAAATGATTCATAAAAAGATTCCAATATATTTAATTCTTTGATTGGAACAACTCAATTAAGCAAAGGATACATAATCTTCACAACACTTGCAAAACATAATATTCAGAGTAGATGAAGTAGTTAACTTCTTGACACATTATTATACAAACATTTATCTTCAATAGTCTTTAAACATTTTCACAACATAATCCTAATAGTGAAAAATGAATTGTTATGTTCTTGATGTGTCACCATATAAACACGTCGAAAGATTTATATGTCAACTTTTTGCAATATTATTTCTTGTATTCGAAATGAACTCGGGAGAAATCAAGTTATAATTTATAATACAAATAAGAAATGGACTCAACTTTGTCCTAGACCCCCGAATAGATCTATTTAACAAAGCAACACACTCTCAATCACTCCTCCAATTGGAAAACACCATTGGGCAGCATTTACCAAATTATGTTGCCCCTTGACTTTACCCACTTTTACTCAAAACCCCTCTATTCCCAATTAGGGAGTCATGTCATAACATACTTTTGACCTCCCTTGTCCTTGCAAACCATTTGAACACATCAAACTCCACAATCTCACCCTATTTCCAACCTATTTTAACTTATTCTCAAGCAATTTCTTCTTTTCACCTCCTCTAGCCTTACTTTTAAGGCCTAAATTTTGAATTTTGAATAGGGACAACATTAGTAATCTCTTCCAATGCTTTTACCAATTCTATTTTCTTATTCGTACTTACATAATTGACTCAAATGACCCCACGCTAACTCAAAACTAAAAACAAGATTACAAAATGGCCTATCATGGCCTTATTTAACATTATAATGACTAAAACCATTGAACTAGATCTTCTTCTTCAAATAGAGGAACAAGGTGTTTTGCACCAATGATCATACACTTTTTGTGTGGAATACTCAGACTTCTCAACTATCGTGTGTATGTTCCTTTTTTCTATTGTTTTGCATGCCATCATTAGGGATCAAGCCGGTTAAACGTAGCTCAGATCAATTTTGTGTGTTTGGGTGTGAAAGATGACCATTCCTAGCATAAATCTACCTATCGAGATGCATTGGAGTAGTTAGTTTGGTCACACAAATTGCAAAATGAAAGTTGCACCACTTTGCAACTTTATGTTGCTTCAATTTGACACTTTTTCCATCAAGTAAAAATTAGACACCACAGGAAAATGACTCCGAGATAACAAAAATTGAGAGAGGTTATTGTAGAGGGGCCCAGTACGATCCCGTAAGCTCAAATCGAGAGTTCGTAAGCATCACAGTTTTCGAGTAATAGCCCGTCAAATTTTGTTTCCCTTTTGCACTTTGGACCCTTAAGGGATTGGTCTGGTTGAATGTAGCTCAAAGTGATTTCACGTGTTTGGGTGTGAAAGAGGACCATGCCTAGCGTAAACATACCTATTCAGATGTGTTGGAATAGTCTGTTTGGTCACACAAGTTGCAGAATGAAAGTTGCACCACTTTGCAACTTTGCACTGCTTGTATTTGACACTTTTTCCATCAAGTGAAAATCTACCACCATGAGAAAACCACTCCAAGATAGCCAAAACTGAGAGAATTTTTTGTAGAGGGGCCCAATGCAATCCTATAGGATTAGACGAGAAATTTCTAAGCATCACGATATTCGAGTAACAACATACTGAATTTTGCTTCCCTTTTGCAATTTGGACCCTTAAGGGATCGGTCTGGTTGAACGTAGCCCGAAGCAATTCCACATGTTTGGGTGTGAAATAGGACCATGTCTAACATAAAAATACCTATTCAAATGTGTTGGAACAGTTCATTTGGTCACACAAGTTGCAGAACAAAATTTGCACCACTTTGCAACTTTGCACTGCTTGCATTTGACACTTTTTCCATTAAGTGAAAATCTGCTGCCATGGGAAAACCACTCTGAGATAGAAAAAATTGAGAGAGTATTTTTTAGAAGGGCCCAATGTGATCTTTTAGGATCATACGAGAAGTTTCTAAGAATCACGGTATCTGAGTAACAACATGCTAAAGTTTGCAGCCATTTTGCACTTTGGACCCTTAAGGAATCGATCCAGTTGAACGTAGCTCGGAGCGATTCCACGTGTTTTGGTGTGAAAGAGGACCATTCCTAGCGTAAACATAATTATTTGGACATGTTGGAACATTTTTCTTGGTCACACAAGTTGCAAAATGAAAGTTGCACCACTTTGCAACTTTGCATTGCTTGCATTTAACACTTCTTCCATCAAGTGAAAATCCGTCGCCATGGGAAAACCACTCTGAGATATCCAAAACTGAGAGAGTTTTTTGTAGAGAGTCCCAACATGATCCTATAGGATTAGACGAGAATTTTCTAAGTGTCATGGTATCCGAGTAACAACATGCTGAAGTTTGTAGCCATTTTGCACTTTCGACTCTTAAGGAATCAATCCGGTTGAATGTAGCTCGGAGTGATTTTGCGTGTTTGGGTGTGAAAGAGGACCATGCCGAGTGTAAACATACCTATTCAGACATGTTGGAACAGTCCATTTGGTCACACGAGTTACAGAACAAAAGTTGTACCACTTTGGAACTTTACACTACTTGCATTTGACACTTTTTCCATCAAGTGAAAATCTACCGCCACGGGAAAAAAACTCTGAGATAGCCAAAACTGAGAGAGGTTTTTGTAGAGGGGCCCAACACAATCCTGTAGGATCAATGATAAGTTTCTAAGAATCATGGTATCCGAGTAATAGCATGTTAAAGTTTGCAGCCATTTTGCAATTTGGACTCTTAAGGGATCGATCTAGTTGAATGTAGCTTGGAGTGATTCAGCATGTTTGGTTGCAAAATAGGACCATTTCTAGTGTAAACACACCTATTTGGACACGTTGCAACAATATATTTGGTCACACAAGTTGTAGAACTAAAGTTGCACCACTTTGCAACTTTGCACTACTTACATTTGACACTTTTTCTATCAAGTGAAAATCCACCGCCACAGGAAAACCACTCCGAGATAGCTTTTTTTGTAGAGGGGCCCAACACTATCCTATAGGATCAGATGATAAGTTTCTAAGCATCATAGTATCTGAGTAATAGCATGTTGAAGTTTGCAACCATTTTGCACTTTCGACTCTTAAGGAATCAATCTGGTTGAATGTAGCTCGGAGCGATTCCGCATGTTTGGGTGCAAAAGAGGACTATTCCTAGCGTAAACATACCTATTCAGATGTGTTGGAACAATCTGTTTAGTCACACGAGTTACAGAACAAAAGTTGCACCACTTTGCAACTTTTCACTGCTTGCATTTGACACTTTTTCCATCAAGTGAAAATCCACTGCCACAGGAAAACCACTCTGAGATAGCCAAAACTGAGAGAGGTTTTTGTAGAGGTTCCAACATGATCCTATAGGATTAGATGAGAATTTTCTAAGCATCACGGTATTTGAGTAACAACATGTTGAAGTTTGCAGCCATTTCACACTTTGGACTCTTAAGGGATCGAACAATTAAGGAGTTCAAAAGGAAATTAGATCCATTGGAAAAGTTTAGTTTGCAGTAGAAATATAATAAATATATTGTAAAGACTTGATGAGAGGGGGATCTTGAAGATTTGCAGCAATAAAAGTTGATTAGCACTACTTTTTATTAGATTTTCTATATTTTTCCATTCTTGGCAGACTTGTACAATCTCGTACAAGGGTGTTTTGACTTGCAAACTGTGGAAATCTCTTATACCATGTGTTAACTTGAATTTGTAGAAGTTTTGAGAGTCTTATTTTAAACTTGTGGAGTTTTATCTCAGATTTTCTTAATTTTCCCTGTTAACCCTATTTTTGGGGTGTTCAAAGTCACATAAATATAATTTTTTCCCATTCCACCCCCTGTGACTAATGTGATTGGTGGAATTGGATTCTTTTAGTTGGGAATAGGTGGTTTCAATATTTTTTTTGAAGGGGAGGTCTGATATTGCGTTGGGTGTGATGCCCTAATGTGAAAATATGAGTTTTCCTCATGAAAAGTGGAGCTTTTGGTGGGCCAAAGTGAGCTTTGTGAGAAGGAAGCATTATTTCATGTTTGATTAAGCTTGTGCAGACCATTTCAAACTTGTTTGAAGAGGTTTTTTTTTTTGGGTAGATTGGGAAGTGACTTTTTCAATAAACTCCTAGGGTTTTGGCTAAAAAGTAGGGTTTTATGGATTACCCTTTGTATGGTGGTATGTCAAAGGTCTAATTGTGTTTTTGGAGGTTTTGACACATTTAAATTGTTTCCCCAAGGTTTATTAGGGTTTGGATAAGTTTCAAGTATAGTTTCTTTGGAAAAAGAGGCTAATTAGAAGCTTAAAATAGTGAAAAGGTGAAATTTGAGTGCTCTAGTTTGAAGTGATCATAGGTGGATTTTGAGTATGTCAAAGTTTGTTCAAATGGGTCCCTGAAGAGGTTCATCTCATGGACTGATGAGGTGTCATTGAGATAAGTTACCCGATTGAGTTGATTCCCAATGCTACAAGGGAAAAGAGTGATTTTGAAGAAATGATGAAATTGTGAGGAGTTTATGGCTTGACAGTTTTGTTTGCAAATTGGAATTGTGACTTTGTGTGTTGCAGGCCTCCCCCTATTGCATCAATCCACAAACCAATATATTGAATGTATCACATGACCTTTTACATACATTTTACATTTCAAAATTCAATTTTTACATTTGAAAACTAATCAACAATAAAAGTATAAGGTGCTATACAATCCACACAAGCTTGAAACAAAAAAGGAAAAGTGTTGCAAATACAGAAAACATCACCCTTTATTTACTAATTTTGCAATTGTGCAACTAATGCAAGTTTTGCATTTTTAGACCAAATGACATCTTTTGTGCAATATCACTTCTCTAATCACCTAATGACCTCTTTTAGACTTTGAATACATTGCATATGACCTTCACATGACCTTTTTCACATTGTTTATATTTCAAAATTCAAATTTTGCAAATTTTCCTATTAAAGGCATTTACAAAATAAGGTGCTACTGCACCAAACATGAACTCTAAAATTACAATATTTGAGTAAATCTCATTACAATGCCTTAGGAACTTCATTCTCATAGATCTTTTACAATGTCACTCATACATTCGAGATTCTCTTTAAATGTCTACATCATAGGTGCTCATTATGAGCTTGACTTCAATTGAGTAACTTGAGATTCCCTTGCTAAGCTTCACACAGTCTTTTATAATGGCTTCAAATTAGAATTGAGATTTGTCAAGATCATCAAAATAAGGATGTTGCATTGCTTTTTTGGCCGAGATTCTCTTTGATGGCTCATAAATCAACATTTTCTGCAATGAGAGACCAATCAATTTTTAGTAGTTTACTTACAGATACACAAAGTAAAAGAGAAAAAGAAAGAACATCCAAAGTGGAAATGAAATGAAAATAGATGGAAGGCACTTACAGATAGGCATGTTAGTCTCCCAACTTAGTCACCCCTAGTCATACATCTTCACTATGAGTTCCAAGATACCTATTGCACACAACACCTCTCATGAATAAAGTAAGTTGAAATTTGAGATGCTCTTATAATGTCTACATCATAGCTGCTCATGATAAGGTTAACTTCAAATGAATGACCTGAAATTCCCCCACCAAGCTTTGCACACACTTTTGTAATGGCTTAAAATCATGATTGAGATTTGTCAAGATCGTCAAAATAAGGATGTTGCATTGCTTTTCTGGCTGAAATTCTCTTGGATGGCTCATAAATCTATATTTTCTGCAAGGGGACACCAATCAATTTGTAGTAGGTTACTTACAAATAGGCAAAGTAAAAGAAGATGATAGCATTGTCATCAAACAAATTAATGCGTATACAAGTATAAATTAATAAGAACCGATGTGCATACTTACAAATTAATCCAACGAACCATCCGAGTATGCTCTACTCTTTATTGTGTCCAGTATTGCTTCGTGGTCAGACTCAGAACCTTCCACAAGACCTTGTTCAAAGGTCTACCCCCATATTTGGTCAAATGAACATTGGATGCCACAACAAGGTTGGAGTAATGAAGAATCTTATGATGTGTGTCAAAGTCCTGAAATAGCCAATCTTTAACACTCTTATGTGGGTACCTTCTAAGCCACATTCCAATAACAACTAATCATGTAGGGTATTTGGTGTTTTCTCCATCTATAACTAGGGCCTCCAATTTCTTTTTGGCCTCAACACAATGACACAAGTAATAGTTTGTTCCCTCTTCATTGTTTTCATCTACAATAACTGCATAAACTTGCCCTGCATTGATATGTGCAGTAAATCTCTCAAAACTAGTCAACATTACGAATACACTACAAAGTAATATAACAATACAAAATTTCAAAAACTAAGCAAGCAGATATATTACCTAGTTGAAATAAATCTAATACATGGTCAAAGTCGACCGATGATTCCATCTGTGTTAGTTCCAATGTCGTTGTAGGGCGATATGTGTGAAGTGGGATGAGATAACTTGTCAACCATTTGTCAACCCACTCCCCTGACTCACAATCATTCCAGGCTTGCATTGTACATGAAGAATAAAAGCATGTCATCTTTTGTGTATGAATACTCCATGAACCTACATTTTAGCTAAGGAAAGAGTGTAGCTCACTCGATCTTGTTAGTGTACAACAATCCTCATATGGTGCAATGTTAGTATCATCCATCAACCAAAAATACCTATGAACTGAAGATGTACCTTCATTACCTGGACCCATCGAAGTATTACACCACTCGACAATTGATCTTGCATCTGTCAAATTTGCAATGTCTTTATACTTTAACTCTTCTCGTGCTAATGCTCTTTTCATGCATGCTCTTGCACCATCATGCTCCCCCTTTCCATGCCTAGCCTCACAAAAGTTCCACATATGTTGTACACCTGTAATGACATGCATCCTGCTCAACCAGTAGAACATGTGATAGTTTTTAAACTGTGTTGCATAGTTATCTAACTATATTATATGCTGACCATATGCTATGCCTCTTTGAGCCAAATCACTATAGAACATTTGGAAGAAACCTTGCATGAACTTTGGAGAATGTGTGTGATCATCACTAATATAAAAGTGATACTCCATGAATACCTTTCTTTGGTCCTCTATACTATCAGCTACATGAATGAATGTTATTTGCACAAATATCGAAACCTATGTGGAGTTGTAATACTATGACTGCACCTAACATTGTGGCTATAAAGTGTAGTTCTTTGCAAATTTGACCACTGATACTATGTTGCCAACTAGAAAGGTGTCCTTGCATAGCTTGAATTGTGTGTCCAACCATCGGGCTCTATGGGTATGCCTTGCGTACTCATACACTACATTGTCACGAAACATGGACATAAACTGATACACTAGAATCTTTTGAACAACCAAATCACACCTTTTTTCTTGATACCCATCTTTTGTAGCGTATGCCACCATTTTATACTTTATGAACTCTACTAGTTTCTATCTTGTTGGGTGTTTTTCTTGTAAACCAGGTTGGTCTCCTATTCTACCTATGGAGTAGCCAACTCCAATCATGGGTTGCTTAGAGGACCTGGACCAACTAACAAGATTCAGTCAAAGACTGAGATCTCTTGCACTTTAAGCTCTATAGAACCAGGGCGGGTATACCCACACAATGCCTCAAAGAAGACTAGACATTGCTTTTATAGCAGATGAATCCTGATGCCAAGTGTTGAGGACCTCAAATGGGGCTAGATTCTCAGTAACTCAACCTTGAAGCAACCAGGAGGCAGGACACAAGCTAAACAAAAGATATTCAATGATTTGTAAATTAAAAGGTTTATGAGAGGAACCAGGCCGCAAGATAGATAAGTGCCTAATCCAGGGTCATGGAGTCATACACAAAAGATTAAATTCATCTGTAAAGAGGACTCAATCAATGGATTTTTCTTTGCTAATGCCTTACATCAACTATCAGTGCCTTACACTGACAATCCGACTCTTGTATCAACCAAACTCTTCTTACCAAATCCAACTTGCAAACAAGTAATCACTGTTATCTATTCAAAGGATTTAACTGATTCCTTGAAGCAGACCTATCAACAAATAATACAGTCCCATGAAGTATGAGAAGATGAACAAAAACACCTTATGCATTTATTCAAATGATTACAAGCCTACAAATGTGGAGACAATCTGATGATATGCATGAAAGATAAGCATCTTCATGTATTCTTGCTTAACTGATTGCATTTACAGAGAAATTCAACATTACAGTTTATAGACTAAAAAATGATCTAAGACCAAACCCTAGTCTATCCCAGGCTAATCCCAGAACTCAGAAAAATGGAACTGAACCAAGGGAACCAAACCCAAGGGACCGAACCCTAGGGAGTGAACCCAAGGAGCAGAACCTTTCACACTGGCCATGAAATCTCCCTTTATAGGAATAGGGAGAGCAACAAGCAACCGGCCAGGGTGACTTTACATGTCAACAAGTGACTAGGACAAACCCTAAACAGCACACAGGCTGAGTCACCAGTCCACCACCAACATCAGGACTACATTGAATGTTCACGTCAAGTGAATCTATGAGAAAGCTCGATGCAGATCCGATCAGGTCAAATCTGGTAGGGCAGACACGGGCGACCCTGGCGACCAGAACAAGTCTATCATCCAACATCAAATCAGCCCAAGAATCCTCGTGCCCATACCTCTAAACATGCCATCCCATTCTCAGAGTTGCCATGAATGCAAAATCGATAGATCCAGCGACCCTCCATCTACCACCATGAATGCTCCAGGATTCTCAGGTCTTCGCGCAAACACCTTTGAAACCCTGATTGCGCAAAAATGAATCTCTACCATTGATCAACAGTGATCAGGTGGTTGTCTTTTAAAATCTTCATTAGCCATTGAAACAAGCCACCACAAATGATTCATGCGCCCACCGTTGATCAGATGCTAGTCATCTAGGGACTGTCGATCTCCATTTGAATGTACGCACTGCGGCGTGAGTTCAGAGGTGGGGTCCATGTGACACATGGTGGGTGAACGCTCTCCTCACAGAGCATAAAGATCAAGAAAGACAAAGCAGTGTCGGGAAGACCTCCAGGCGACAAAAACAATTACACCGAAGTAACCAGGCATATCGGCCAGATAGAAGGAACTCGGGGAGACGTCTGGCCAAAGAGAACATGTAATATCTAGGGGCCAACACAATCAGTGAGACAGGCAATGGTCGGGGAGACATCTCCCCAAAGAAAATAACTCTCACCGAAGAGCCTTTGAAAGAAACCCCCTATGCGATGTCGCTGTGACTTTATGTTTCTTTCACCGATGCAACCTTCTCCTTTACGAATATCGCTATAGCATATTGTCATCGGAGAGACCTCTTGTAGAGCACACCATGTCTCTCTGAAATTCTTCATTCACCTGTGTCGTTGAGAAATTACAAACTTATGCCAACGAAGACCCTTATGTTCCATTGGCGAGACCGAAGGTCACTTGCCAAGACCTCTCACCGAAAACCCTAGCTCTTACCGAAGAGATTACCTTTATGTTTTTAGTTAGTGTAACAAATCGTATTCGCCAAGACCTTCTGCCGCAAATCATAACTCACACCGACGAACCGTTCCATGTGCACAAGTCAGGGAGACATATAGAACTCGATGAGACACCACCCCGATAGTCACAACCTCTACCGATATGATCATCCTTAGTCGCCAAAACCACGTGAATGTCTCACCAATAGACATCCACAAGCACTAGTCAGGGAAACAATATATCTTCGCAAAGACCTTATCCAAAGAACCTTGAATTTTGCTGAAACACAACCATTCACCATCAGTCGGTATAACATTGCAATCTCGCTGTGACTTCACACCGATGGCACTACACTAGTGGCGGCAAAAGGATTTCGAGGAGACCAAGGGGAGATATCACAGGGTCACCGAGAGGTTATCCCGAGCACCAAAGGTCTCAGCGAAAACAACGCGGGGTCGGTGAAAATGGTAGCAAGGGGCCGAGGGAACCACTTAAGTTGCAGGTGCACCAGCCAGGTAGGTCAATGAATCAAAAGGCAAGCAGAACAGGAACCAAACAAGGTCGGAGCTGGAACCAGGAAAGAGACAGAGGCGGAGCTGGAGTGGGGGACAAAAAGGAACAAAAAATACCGAGACTGAAAACCATCCTGCCCCTGCCTTCGCGAAAGACCGCAGAGGCGGAGCCAGAACCAACACAAAACAAAAAAGCTACGGGGGCGGAGACAAAAAGGAAAACTAGCATAAGCAGAGTCGGTGCCGGAACGAAACCAGAAAGTGAAACACGAGAAAGGTTTCAAAACTGGTTTCCATTTCGATCCCACCTCTGCCAAAGGAAACAAAAGACAAAGACAACTGAAGACGCGGAGTCGGGGCCAGAATGGAACCTGAAAGAGAAACCAAAGGACAAAATCCTTATTCTGATTTCACTCTGATCCCGCCTCCACTAGACAAGGAAAAACACAAGGCAAAGAAGAAAAGGAAAATCTAGCCACCAGAGACATGAAGACATGGCACGCTGAGCTCAACCCTTGTGGGAGCCCACTTACCCCACGTGCCAACATGAAACACACCCCATAGCTAAAGTTTTATCAAGAAAATCAAAGGCAAACAACTAGAAAATGAGAGAACCAGAAAAGGTGGTAACAGTGGCTCCAGTTGGGGATGTATGCCCATGGTGGGAAAAGCAAGAATTTAGATCACTGGGAGAGCAGACCGGAGAGACAAAAGGCCAAAAATAGACCAAGAGCTAACTGGACAGAGTCAGTAGACACAGTAAAACAAAACCGACCAGAAAAGAAAAAACCTAACCTAATGTTCATGGAAAAAGAAATGCTTCAGATGAAGCACCACATCAAGAATTGTCCATGAACAGGCAATTCAAGAGTCACATTGTTGATTATTTATTTCATTTGACGACACTAGGCCACCAAATGAAAAATGAGAGCCAACTCTTACCTCTGTCGAACACAATTCTGCAAAATGAGCTGAAATCCCCTAACTTGTGCTTGCCCTACCAATCTACAACAATATGAATGAATGCACCTCTGCAAACACAAGTATCTAATTACCCTTGTGCAAGTGAAAATTTGCCCTGTGTTTAATTTTGTCTTTAACTGGAAACCAGATCAAATAGGTTTCATTATTGCCACCTTCTTCATTGTCTGATTTTGTGTCATGTGGCAACACCTGTGAATATTGATCAAGACCATATGAAAACATAGTTTGATCACAAATAGCTACCTGATAAACATGTACATGATCCTTATGCATTTGAAAGTCAGGCATACTTTCAAAATTCTGACTGTTATGTGACAAAAGGTTGGCATTTTTATCATTTACATCACCCTAAAGCTAAAAACAACTAGCTCCAGTGCACTACATATTGTCACATTCTGTGAAAACTTCTTCAAGTGTATACAAAGGGATACACTCACCATTCAACACATCTTGCAACTGCTCTATATCATTTTTAGTAGGAGGAGGCACATCATTAGTGCAATGATGGTTTAAACTACTACTCCCACTTCCTCTTTTCACTTGGCTCTGTTCTTCATCATGCTAGTAATGAGAATCATCAAAGGACTTTGACTCATCCTCATGGTGTGCCTTAAGCATGGTATCATAGCTTGTAGAGGGAGCATCAAGACAACAATGTATCTTGCAAATGAAACCTATCCCTCTACAACTATCCAGTTGCAATATTGAAACCTCCCTTGATGCTAGTGCTTGATCTCACCAAATAAAGGGGAATAAAGTTTTTTTTTAATGTTCAAAAAGCATGAAGAATACCTGGGAACGTTGCAGCCATGGAACTATTCTTCAAATCTGAAACAGGTTCACCTTGACAGAGTCGCCACCTCTTTGTAGAGGACTAAGCTTCAAATGGTATGAAGCTCACTTACATTTAAATATTTCTCTTAGTTCCATCCGATAGAGCACCATAGATCTTGTAGCTTGCAGGTTCACTGCAACAAAACTTTCTTCAGGCCTGAGATTCTTCAAACTTTAAACAACACCAACATGGAAAATAAATATGACTCTTTTGATATGGCACTTTATAACTGGATTTCTGAATAATTCCCCAACAGAGTCACCAATCTGTTGGGTGTTTTTCTTGTAAACCAAGTTGGTCTCCTATTCTACCTATGGAGTAGCCAACTCCAATCATGGGCAGCTCAGAGGACCTAGACCAACTGACAAGATTCAGCCGGAGACTGAGATCTCCTGCACTTTAAGCTCTACAGAACCAAGGTGGGTATACCCACACAATGCCTCAAAGAAGACTAGACATTGCTTTTATAGCAGATGAATCCTGATGCCAAGTGTTGAGGACCTCAAATGGGGCTAGATTCTCAGTAACTCAACCTTGAAGCAACCAGGAGGAAGGACACAAGCTAAACAAAATATATTCAATGATTTGTAAATTAAAAGGTTTCTGAGAGAAACCAGGCCGCAAGACAGATTAGTGCCTAATCCAGGGTCATGGAGTCATACACAAAAGATGGAATTCATCTGCAAAGAGGACTCAATCAATTGATTTTGTTTTGTTAATGCCTTACATCAACTATCAGTGCCTTACACTGACAATTCAGCTCTTGTATCAACCAGACTCTTCTTACCAAATCCAACCTGCAAACAAGTAATCACTGTTATCTATTCAAAGGATTTAACTGCTTCCTTGAAGCAGACCTATCAACAAATAACATAGTCCCATGAAGTATGAGAAGATGAACAAAAACACCTTAAGCATTTATTCAAATGATTACAAGCCTACAAATGTGGAGACAATCTGATGATATGCATGAAAGATAAGCATCTTCATGTATTCCTGCTTAACTGATTGCATTTACAGAGGAATTCAACATTACAATTTACAGACTCAAAAATGACCTAAGACCAAACCCTAATCTATCCCAGGCTAATCCCAGAACTTAGAAAAATGGAACTAAACCAAGGGAACCAAACCCTAGGGAGAGAACCCAAGGAGCAGAACCTTTCACATTAGCCATGAAATCTCCCTTTATAGGAACAGGGAGAGCAACAAGCAACCAGACAGGGTAACTTTACATGTCAATAGGTGACTAGGACAAACCCTAAACAGCACGCAGGCTGAGTCACTAGTCCACCACCAACATCAGGACTACATTGAATGTTCACGTCAAGTGAATCCATGAGAAAGCTCGATGTAGATCTGATCAGGTCAAATATGGCAGGACAGACACGGGCGACCCTGGTGACCAGAACAAGTCTGTCAGCCAACATCAAATCAGCCCAAGAATTTGCACACCCATACCTCTAAACACGCCATCCTGTTCTCAGAGTCACCATGAATGCAAATTCGGCAAATCCAGTGACCCTCCATCTACCGCCATGAATTCTCCAAGCTTCTCAGGTCTTCGCACGCAAACACCTTTGAAACCCTGATTGCACGAAAAATGAATCTCCGCCGTCGATCAATAGTGATCAGGTGACTATTTTTTAAAATCTTCATTAGTCATTGAAACAGGCCACCACAAATGATTCCTGCGCCCACCGTTGATCAGATGCCAGTCATCCAGGGATCGTCGATCTCCATTTGAATGTACACACTGTAGTGCGAGTTCAGAGGTGGGGTCCATGTGACACATGGCGGGCGGACGCTCTCCTCACAGACCATAAAGATTAGTCAAGACAAAGCGGTGTCAAGAAGACCTCCAGGTGACAAAAATAGTTACACCAAAGTCACCGGGTATATCAGCTAGACAAAAGGAACTCGAGGAGACATCTGGATAAAGAGAACATGTAATATCGAGGGGCCAACACAATCAGCGAGACAGGCAATGGTCGGGGAGACATCTCCCTGAAGAAAATAACTCTCATCGAAGAGCCTTTGAAAGAAACCCCCTATGCGATGTTGTTGTGACTTTATGTTTCTTTCACCGATGCAACCTTCTCCTTTATGAATATCGCTATAGCATATTGTCATCGGGGAGACCTCTTGTAGAGCACACCATGTCTCTCCGAAAGTCTTCATTCACCTATGTCGCTGAGATATTACAAACCTATGCTGACAAAGGCCCTTATGTTCCATCGGCGAGACTAAAGGTCACTCACCGAGACCTCTCGCCAAAAACCCTAGCTCTTACCGAAGAGATTACCTTTATGTTTTCAGTCAGTGTAACAAATCGTATTTGCCAAGACCTACCATAAATCATAACTCACACCGACGAACCGTTCCATGTGCACAAGTTGGGGAGACATATAGAACTCGGTGAGACACCACCCCGATAGTCACAACCTCTGTCGATACGATCATCCTTAGTCACCAAGACCATGTGAATGTCTTGCCGATAGACATCCACAAGCACTAGTCAGGGAAATAATATATCTTTGCTAAGACCTTATCCCGAGAACCTTGAATTTTTCTGAAACACAACCATTCACCATCGGTCAGTATAACATTGCAATCTCGTTGTGACTTCACACCAATGGCAGTACACTAGGGGAGGCAAAAGGATTTTGAGGAGACCAAGGGGAGATATCACGGTGTCACCGAGAGGTTATCCCGAGCGCCAAAGGTCTCACTGAAAACAATGCGGGGCTAGTGAAAATGATAGCAAGGGGCCAGGGGAACCACTTAAGTTGCAGGTGCACCGGCCAGGTAGGTCAATGAATCAAAAGGCAAGCGAAACGGGAACCAAACATGGTAAGAGCCAGAACCAGGAAAGAGTCAGCAGAGCCAGAGCGGGGGACAAAAAGGAACAAAAAAGACCAGGACCAAAAACCATCCCACCCCCACCTCTGCAAAAGACTGCGGAGGTGGAGCAGAAACCAAAACAAAACCAAAAAGCCGTGGGGGCGGAGACAAAAAGGAAAACCGGCGCAAGCGGAGCTGGGGCCGGAATGAAACAAAAAATTGAAACATGAGCAAGGTTCTGAAATTGGTTTCCATTCTGATCCTACCTCCACCAGAGGAAACAAAAGACAAAGACAACCGAAGATGCAGAGTTGGGGCCGAAATGGAACCTGAAAGAGAAACCAAAGGAAAAAATCTTGATTCTGATTTCACTCTGATCCCGCCTCCGCCAGACAAGGAAAAACACAAGGCAAGGAAGAAAAGGAAAATCTAGCCACCAGAGACATGAAGACATGGCACGCTGAGCTCAACCCTTGTGGGAGCCCACTTACCCCATGTTCCAAAATGAAACAGACCCCATAGATAAAGTTTTATCAGGAAAATCAAAGGCAAACAACTGGAAAATGAGAGAACCAGAAAAGGTGCTAACATATCCCACCTCATCTATGCTTTCCATATGTTGACATATTGGCATACACTACAAGCCACTACAATGCTCATATGAACCATCCAAGCATGTTGTCCTATAGAATATTTGGCCATCCTCTATTTCACATAAAATTTTGATAAGATCTCTCTTGAAGATTTTGGTGGGGCTTCTATTCCACAATCCTGCAAAACATTGTTAGTATACAAATCACAACATATAGAACGATAAACATCATAATGGTTAGAGAATTCAATATGTAGTCTACAGCAACAAGTAGTGTGTGTGTGTGATTTATCTTGACATAAAAAGGTTTAAGAATTTCAAAAAATCTTTGACAAATACTAATTTGAGGATAATCCATTTGAAATTTACAAAAAAAATGGGTTTGAGTCATATCCAAAAAATGCTTTGGATGTGGCTCATGGTTCCGACTACCAATTCTCCTTCTTACCACATCCCTTTGATTCAGAGATGGCCATGTGTTATTCTTACAATACTCTTCAAATTAGTGTTCTCAATGCCTCAACAACTTTTTTTATTTTTTTGTGGCAGTCTCCCCGAGAATGCCCATAATTCATTTGAATCAGTTCCCTCAATTCTTTGCCATCTTTGAACGGCTTTTGATAAATCTTTTCTGCTAATTCTCATTTGTTCACTTGTCTTTCTAATGAGGCAAACTCTCTTTGTTTGACTGCTTACCAAAGTCGATGTAATGACACGTCGTGTGACATTACTATCCTTTGAGCATGAGGACTTACCCACACTCTCATATGCATCCATTAGATTCTTCACAATAGTGTTTTCACTCAATGCATTCAATGTTCTCAACCCAAGAGTCTTTGTGATGTTTGTATACTTTATACCCCGCATCATTTCAACAAATAGTTGGCATCTTGTGGTCTTATTTAGCCTTTCAAAGTAGAATTTCCAAATCTTATTAGCATATCTTCTAGAAGTGTGTGTTGGAATCTTACCTTCCATGTGTTGCAAAATATCCTCATCAATATTAATCAAATACTTTGGCTTTCTACAAAAAATTCTAGGTGGTGTTCTCCTAGCTACATACATCTCAACATTAGGAATTTCATCAATATTTAATTGAGGTGGGCTAGATTGCGTACCTTCGATCAATGGTGGAGTAGAAGACATACCTTGAGCTTCTCATGGGGATGATGGCATACCTTCTTCATCAAATCCGAGTGATGGTGTAGTCTCAACTTGAGATGTGTTGGATGGTGTCCAACCATATTCACCTGTGATAGATTGTGTCCCTCCATATTCACTTGCGGTAGCTGGTGTCCCTTCATATTCGCTTGTGCTTAATGGTGCCCCTTTGTTTTCACTTTCCATAGAGGGTGTGTCTCCAACTAAGGTATCTGAATATGTCTTAGCATGATGCTTTCACATTCGTTCCCTTTGCGCTACCAAATCCTATTCTATTTTTTACGATTGAGGTTCCTCTTTAGCTGGCTTGTTTTCGTCAATAGTACCCAATTTCTTCTATTCACGATATGTCGCCACCTATTCTCTCTCCTTTGCTTTGAATGTTTCATACTCTTTGTCTATTAGTTTATTCCTTCTTCATTTCTTCAACATGGCAGATAATTTTACCTGTAGCATGGTAATGAGATGAATATTAGTTCCTAAAGTATTTGTCCATTCAAATAAATGAAATATATATGATTCAAGACTTCATAAAAAATACTTATAATCATCTTGTACAAGACTATTTTTGGCATAGAAAAAGGTGGCGTAGGGGCTGGTTTGTCATTTTAGTCTGATCATTTTGAGTTGGTTGGGGTATTCACCACCGAGGTTGCTACCACGCTGCCCCTACCTTCTCAACCCTACCCTATTGGCAAGCTAGTGGAGTGTTGGCAAGCTAGCCCACTCACTAGCTTTCCAATGTGTTAGGGTTGAGAAGGTAGGGGCAGCGTCATACCTCATATTGCCATGGTGATGGCATATGGCATACGGGGTGCCTAGCTCACTCACTAGCTTGCCAATAGTAGGGTTGAGTAGGTACCTCCATGTTCCCATTTCCTGAGATGACCCTACCTTCTCAACCCTACCCTATTGGCAAGCTAGTGGAGTGTTGGCAAGCTAGCTCACTCACTAGCTTGCCAATGTGGTATGGTTGAGAAGGTAGGAGTAGTGTATGCCTCATATAAATGGGGTGTCACAATGATGTAATCATTGTGCCACCCCATTTCTATGAGGCATACGTTGCCCCTACCATGTCAACCATTTCTGAGACTGGCCTGAACACACAATTTTAAGGTTTGAAAGTCATTTAAAATGGTGTTTTAACCCATTCCTCTCATTTTTATAACTCTAACTTGAGGAAAGGGTATACAACATCACTAAAAAGGTGTGGTAATGTTGAGTGTGTGCAAGGGAGGTCAAGAGTTGAGTTGGGCATGAAGCCTTAGAGTGAAATTTAGTGTTTTCCATGTGAATTTGAGAGGCTTTGACATGCTAAAGTGAGTAGTGCATTAGGGAAGTGTTGTTTCTTGTTGAATTGAGTTTTTTTAGGCCATTTTATACTTTTTTGAGGTGGTGACATGTTTTGATAAGGTTGGGAAGTGTGTTTTCCAATAAGCCCTAGGTTATTTGGCTTAAAAAGAGGGTTTTTGGTTTTCGCATCTTGGTGGATGAATTTATAAGAACTAATTGTGAATTATTTGGTTTGAATACATATAAATTTCTTCCCACATGTGTTTGTAGGTTTTGGTCAAGTTTCAAGATAAGTTTCTTTGCTAAAGTGTCCTAATTTGAGGCCTAGTTGGCGTAGAAAACCTGATTTGAGAAATTTGTTACAAAGTAACCAATAGTGGTTTGTTGGCATCTGATTTTTTACCTTGAAGGGTCCTTGAAATGGTTCAAGTCTTGGTCTGAAAGAATCTTATCGAGAAGAAATGCCTGATTGATTGAGTTGGAAATGCTACAAGGAAGAGTGTTGATTTGGTGAAAAGTGAAGAGTTTTGAGAATTGTGATTTGTGACTTGTGAATTATTTTTGTTGGTTGATTTTTTATGTTCAGTTGTGTTGCAGGACCTCCCCTAGTTGCATCACAATTCAAATTCTTTGTTCATGCTTCCATTTTGAGCCATGATTGCAAGATAGGCTATACCTTTCCCCATGTTGCTAACTTAGCCTTCAATAAAGAGTCTTCTAACAGTGGAGAGAAGGGTTAGAATCCCTTGTAGGTATACTAATAAAGGAAACATTTAAAATATATCACAAATAAAAGTGATGAGGTTTAAAAATGTAATTGGCAAGTGTATATAATTGTGTAATTTAAAATGTGCATTGACAACCTAAGGCTATAATGACAAACAAACAATGATCAACATGGAATATGCAAAATAACAAAAATGAAAGGAAGCCATAATAGAATGAAAGAAAATGTGTAAGGACTTCACATACCTAAAAAACCAGAGTTTCAAATGGAATTCAACCTAATTATGTATCCTTAGCTTCTTCTTTCTTCAAACTCCTCAACAATTTGACTTTTTCAAAAGCTTGTTCCCCTCCAAGCTTCAATTGTATATCAGTTTTCAATGGAATTCAAACTTGAATTGATATTATATGTCTTTCAACGTGAAAACTCTGATATTTCATGCAAAGGTGGTAGAAAGATCATGAAAAAGGTGTTAGAATGTGAAAAACATGCATGCACACTTCACAACATCATCAAAAAACTACTTTTTGTCAGAGCACGCACAGAACTAGGAGAATATGTAGAATGTGGGCCTTAAGATCACAGGTATATTGAGTTTTTTTACTATTTTTAAAGCAAAAAAAAGTGCACTTGTGTTATAATGCACTCATGTTATAATGTGAGCATGTTATTTCTTCCTAAAATGGCCATATCTGTACTTCTTCAAAACGTGCTTGCATTATGAGAAAGTTGGTCTTTTAATATATTTATTTTCTCTCTTTTTCTATACCCTATATACCCTAATTCTATCTCTCTTCCCTCTACCCTTATACATTAATTATATCTCTCTCCACTCTACCCTTTACCCTTAACCCTTATACCCTCTATCTCTCTCCCACTACCTCCTCTCTCTATCAAGTCTCTCCCTCATCTCTCAACCCCTACCCCCTCTCCCTCTCTC
>VDFB02353493.1:91327215-91446044 GCA_007258455.2 Sequoia sempervirens | reverse complement strand
CCTCCCTCTCTCTTAAGCTCTCACTTCCACCCCCTCTCTCTCTCTCTCCTCTCCCACCCTACCTAGACAACTCTAGATCTCTCTCTCTCTCTCTCTCTTAAAATTCTCCCTCCCTCTAAAGACATACATAAATACATACAAGAATAATACATATGTACATACAACATACATGCATTGATACATACAGGCATATATACATACTTACATACATGACATACAAGCATACATGTGCATACAAACATACATTCAATATGCATTTAACATAAAGCAAGACATAACACGAGTGCGTTATACCATGCTCATGTTATGTCTTGCTAGAGATGCTCCCCACAAACAAAAACCATGTCAAAACTGACATATAATGCACTCGCGTTATATCTTTCTTTGGGAATCCTTGAGCCTTAGGATTGGTATTTTCCTCGGAATACCAACCTAAAGTCTTGGAGGGCATTCCCAATTTCCAAAGATGTGTTTTTGCAATTTCTACAATATTTCACATAATCAAGTTCGTGCTCACCGTCAAGATTGCACGTGGTTCAATATCAAACAAATCAAACATCTAGGTAATGTTAGGTTCTCTCTTAGCTATCCAACGATGTAATTTTTTTCACTTTCTGACAATGTTAAGTCATTCATCCATAATTTATTTTGTTTGTATGTCTCTTTTTTGGAAAAAAGTAGTTTTTGGTGTTTTTTTCATTATAAATTAACCGTTCATCGAAATTTTGAATAAATTACATTTTTAGAAACTAGACTCCATTCTACAAAAAAAAAAATTAAAAAAAATCAATTAGTTTCCAAAATTTGTAGGGGTAGCATGGCCAAAATTCTATTTTTTAGGAAGTGTCCACTTCGAAAATTAGTAAAAAATAAAATATTCATTAAAAAATTATCAGAAAATTCATGCATCAACTACATATTGTTACCTAACTTCTTACCATAGCGATTTTAAAAATACTAAAAAAAAGTTCACCGTACGAGGGTTGTACAAGAGTTGCTATGTTATGTTTTTCTAACCAAAATAATACCAATTTGTGTACATCCCTCATTTGAACCCCTTAATCTCAACCATTTTCAACATAAATTAGTATTTTAGAAAGTAGACTTGGAGCACTTGAATCCTTCTTTTTGTTCCATCTCAAAATTTTGAGTGTAAGTATCCTCAATTTCACGTCCAATGTCAGTATTTTCTGATTTCAAAAAAAAAAAGTGGCCACTTAAGCCCCCTTTTTGGGAGCCATCTTGGTGCAATTACCTATTACCTAATTTTAGCTAAAAGCTAAAAATCAAGTAAGAAACACATTTGAGTATCTCTCATAGAAGTTAGGGGTAACTTCCCCTCCTTGCTAGCTGCATAGTGTTAGAAAATATGCCTCAATCTCACAGGCTGAAACCTCTGAGAAAGCTTAGCTGTTGTGACATTTCTGTTGTCTGGCCAACTGGCAGTTTACCTTGTGTTTTGCTCATGTTTCCAAGACAATGCTTTTGTCTTGCTAAAGAAGCCTATCGCTATGACTTGTGGCCTTTGCTGTAATCTCCTACCAAGTGGAATGTCTCAGCAACATAAGGGTTTGTTATCGGGCTTCAGGGAGACTCATGGCGACTTAGAGTCTTTGGGATAACAAATGGATTCGGCAGGAATTCATGGCGACCGGGAGAAGTCTCACTGATAAGCTGGTTCGGGGTGACTTGAACTCTTAGGAAGATCTCTTGGTGACTGAGGAATGTCTCACCGATGGTATACACTCGAGCTAACTCAAGAGTCTCGGTGAGAAGTCTCGATGACGATAGGAAGTCTTGCCAATATCGACATGACCTTTGGTCTATCTAGCCGATGAATAAATCGGTATGACTTGTTCCTATCGGCATGATCTCTTAGCGACTGAGAGATGTCTTGGAAACAGTGTTAGGGGTCATCGGTGTAATGTATTGTTTCGATATGATGTCTCATAGAATATTGGAAGTCTCGCTGATAGCATGTGGGGTCATCAGTTCAGTGTGACTCTTGGCAAACAGTTGTTTCAGGATAACATGGAAGCCTCAGTAAAATGTCTTGCCGAAGGTTGATTCTCTCACTGACAGTGGAACACACCAGTGACTTAAAGGCTTCGGTATGAAGTCTTGGCGAAAGCAATAAGTCTGGCTGACAAGTTTGAATCGGGGTGACTTGGAACCTGCGGGGTGATGTCTTGGCGAAGAGCAATTGTCTTGCCGATGGAATCCTCACTTTGGTGTAACTCTTGATGACTATTGTTTGGAGTTCGGTATAACATGAAGCTCGGTGTGAGGTCTCGGTGAAAGATGATAGTCTTGCCGATGAGAACATTCACGTCTATGTGACTTGAAGACCTCGGTGAAACCTCTTGGCGATAGTTGAATGTCTTGGAGATAGCGTTGGTGGATGAGTTCAACTGGAGGTCGGTGAGAGGTCTCACCGATCATGCCGATAAGGTGACTCTTGTCGATAGATGGATATCGATATGAATACAATAGGTTTCGGCATGACTTGAAGACTCAATATGATCTCTCAGCGAATGACTAAATTCCTGGTGACTAAGGAACACTTCGGAATGACTTATGAGCTCAGTGTGATGTCTCATCGAATGGCGATTGTCTCGCCAATGAGAATGCTGAAATCGGTATGACTTGTGGATATCGGTAGAACCTCTTACCGATGGAGACGACTCTTGGCAACAACATGTAATCGAGTCTTGTGGCATCAAGGAGACACTTCTAGTGTCTCACTGACATGCGACACAAGTTGATCGATGTTGACCGAGTGAAGGCTGTCTGACGTGGTGAGATATGGACAAATCAGAGAAAGCAAAATGTGAATCATTTATGAGCTAGATGATTCAATAGTTGTGATACGACAGTTGGAAACAAACCGTTTCATAGAGTCGAAGTTGAAGAGAAGGAAATAGAGCGAACAGATGTGAAGGTCGAGTGGTTGGTTGGAAGGTCGAAGCCATGAGGCCGTAATAGGTGATGTTGAAGAGCCGAGAGCCAGAGACAGATCGATAGAGAAAGGCCAAGTGGCTAGCTAATAGGCCGAGGCAGAGAGTGAGAGAGGCAGAGTTATGCTGCTGGAATCTCTCCTGATCATGAATGCCATGTTTGATCTCTCAAGGATAGTATGTTACCAGTTGTATCCAGATGAACAAGATGTAATCTCTGAAAAGGCTAAGAGCCTAAAATTGTATTGTAACCATTCTGTTGCTGAATAATACAATGGCTCAATCTTTAGAGTGTGTGGTTTTTTATCCGAAAGGATTTTCCCCACGTAAATCTTTCTGTTTTGGTTTTCTATTTCATCTTTCATGTCTGTTGGTTCGTGTAGTAGAATCTGTTAATGCTTGTTGTTGAATTTACTTGTGTTTCTCTCAAAAAGATCAATGTGGGAAATGAACTGTGTCTATTCCGCATTTGGACATAGTTGTATGTGTCTTTGAGGAAACCTACTTGAACAAGAAAGTTACCGAAGGCACTACTGCATGGAGTTTTCACTATAGATGAGCTCCTAAATTTCCTTACACATAGTTGGTGCATCTATCTAGGGGGAGTGATTCAAGCTATATATTTTTCTTGGACTGATGGTGGCTACCTCTCAAGGGGAGTTGGTAGTGGTTGTAGATAAAAAGGAGAGCCTATAATCTATTTCAAGAAGGAGAAGATGTACATCAAAGGGGGAGAATATTGAAGAGGAGAAAGTGTGCTTAAAAAGGGAGAGAAAAAGTTGTCCTTTGTCCTTGATGTCAAAGTGGGAGAAGCGTGCATGTCAGATTGGTTTTTCCATCAATGCCAAGGTGGAGATTATTACAATCTGGTTGTCATTGATGTCAAAAGAGTGAGTATTGGTTGGAATTTATGTCAAAAGTATGTTGGAGTTGGTTGTAGTTTGGTTGGCACTATTTGCAGTCTAGTTGATTGGTTGCCAGAGTCTCTAAGAAATGCTCCACATTTCTTTTCTGGTGATTTTGTGTTCTTGCAGTTTGGAAGTTAGCTTCATATGGTGTCAAATCATGTGTGATTCAAGTTTCATGTTGTTTGGATTACCATAAAGGTGTTTTATAAGTGATAGTTTGAAGACAATGGTGTTTTTGTGAGGATGCTCGTTCAGTGGTGTAAAGTTTGGCTTTGCATTCCTTCATGTTTGCAGATATGGTCATGTGGTTTAGAAGTTAAGTTCAATGTATTATGAAGGAGCTATATCCAAAGTTTCATATCATTTTTCCCTCCACATAGAAAGTTGTAAGTTACATAGTGCAAGATTGAATTGATCAGTGGCTAGTTTCAGTGTCTGTTGGCTTGCACCAACCTTTTGCTATATGAAGTAGTGAACTAGTTGGTGGAGAATGATCCTAAAGATCTTGTGATATTTCTTGTTGCTTTGCAAGTTATTTTATGGTTTCTCCAAAATGGGCTATGGTTTGGAATGAAGGTGTTGTTGGGTTATACTTTTGCCTAGCCAACAAAGATATGTTGAAGGTGTGCACCACAAGTTGGGGTTTATGCGGAATCCTTGAAGTGTTTGAAGATGTTGTATGGGTCATGTTGACTCATTTGGGAGAAGTACAAGTAATTGTTGATCTTTCATGAGTATTTTTGAGTTGTAATGGCTAACATGCTTCAAGCTTCATAATTTCTTGCTTAAGGCTGACATATTTTAACATGTGAAGCATGGGGATGTTGTTCTTTGAAGACTGATGTTGTGAAGGGTGTTTAGGACTAGGTAAGCATGTGTTTGAATCCACAAGGTGTGTTCCTCTTCCTGGTGTTGTGCGTAGCTCATTTTAGGGCTTTCCCTCTACACGTTTCATGTTGTTTGTGTTAGAGTTATCATGCATTAGCTAATAATTAATTAATCTTTAATTGATTACTAATCTAATTTATTCTCATGCACTTAAGATAAACTTAGGTTTGTTTTATTCTGTTAACTATTTGCTTTTGTGTTAACTGAAGTGAGCACCATTTAGGGTTTTTATCCTATAAATCACTCAACCCTCATTGTAATTATCTCTCGAGATTTCATATCTTTTTTATAGTCTCTTGCTTTTGTAGCTTTTTCTTGTTTAAGAATATTGCATATATTGTTTCCAAATCTCTTGCGTGGAAGGTGTCTTTGTTCATTGTTTGATCTTATGGCTCAGGGTTTTGTGGTTTTTCACAACTCTAACATGGTATCAAAGTGTGGATTTAGTGAACCCCTTCTCAATTTATGAGGTTTTTTTCTTCAACAAGGGTTATAGGTTTCAGATCTGAATCCAATTTTCTATTTTTTAAAAAATTTGGAGGTGGGCGAATTTTGGTGCATCTTGGAGCAAATCAATGTTTTCCATTAGATTCAGAGCAGCCAAAAAATTTAGTTTTGCATTTTTTTTGGCTTGATTTGGACTCCAAGTACTAGATCTATGAGGGTTTGAAGTGGTTGTTGTTTCTCTATATCTGGAGGGTAGATGCATTTTGAGCCAAAACTAATGTTACCATCGTGCTCAGAATACCCAAAAACCTTAAGATCACTTGTCAAATCACCAAAATCAATGTCGAGAGCATCTGTGGTAAAAAAAAATTGCTAGAGAGGTCGTACGGCCTCCCCAGCACACAAGTCAAAGTAAAATAAAAAAATATTATTCTATTTTTTTCCCCTGTGAAAATTTAAAAAATAAAAAAATATTCAAAACCTAGCAAGTTTGAGTGCAGGGGTTTTTGTGAGTTTTAATTAAATTTTATTAAAAAAATTTGGACCCCATAGTGAGGCGCGATACTTGAAGGGGTACCACCGCTTGCTACATAGTGGCAGGTCGGTGGCCCCTCGGCCCCACCTCCACTGGGGGGGGGGGTACTGCCGCCTATTATAGGTGGCGGCCCCACCTCGAGCTCGCCACAATTTTTAGTTTTTTTTTAAACCAATTTTTTTTTAATATTTTTTCTTTAAAAATAAATGTTTTTAAATAACATAAAGGTTTTTGTCTTTTTAACTTTTAAAAACAATAAAAAGACAAATCTTTTGCAATTTTTTTTTTGGCAATAAAAACCAAAAATCCACATGCATCTAGTCGGAGCAGATTTTTTCCCAAACTACTAAAATTGGAGGACCTCCACTTTTGGGGGTATTTGGCTAAATTCAGTAGAGGAGTTCGTTTTTACCCTACTTAGCCCCTCTCCATTGGGATTTTTAGTTTTGCACCCTATCTTCCAAAGGCCATATCTTGGTCGTACAACAATATTTTTTAGTGCATTTTTTTTAAACAGGGCAGAATTTTGAGCTCTTCGTGGTGGTGCAGGTGGTTTCTAGTTGTGGATTCTTTATTTTTTTATAGAATTATATTTTCCTAGTGTTGTTGCTATTTAGTTCTCATTTTGGAGACTTTGACAGTTCATATCTTCTACATCTAGACTCCTTTTTGGGTGTCATTTTTTTGAAAGTGCATGTTTTTTCATGTACTTCATCATGGAACTACCAATTTCCTCTTTTTTTGTCAGAGAATTGTTTTTCAACATGTATTCCTTTTTTGGACATTATGGGCTCCCATTGTATGCATTTTCATTATGTGAATGCATTGAAATAAAGTTCCTTTGTATTTCACATGATTCTTGGGATCTTGCGCATCACTTTGTGCCTTATTGTACTTGCACTATATTATAAAGTGCCATGGGAGGTTTGATGTTTTTCCTTTGTTTGCAATCATACATTTGTCAAGTGAGTGTCCCTTCCAAGACAACAACCTCATTCATGTGTGTCTTTTTTTTGCAAACCCTTTATATGTGTTGGTACTTTCATGTTTGCATGTTTAGATGTTCCTAATTCTTCTTCATGCACTTATTTTTGGCATTCAATTTTAGTGTACCTGTCACACCTCTCCCTTTTCAGCATTATGGGGAGGTTTCTACTGTTGGTGCTAATGCTTCTTTGGTTTCGTGTTGGAGTGATCTACATATCTAGTTCTTGTTCCTATGTACTTTCAGATGCAATGTACATTAGTGGCTAGTTACTTGCATTTCGATGGGATGGATCATTTACCATATGGACACTCTTGCATTCCTATTTTCAAAGGCGACCTTCCATTTTCATTTAATTAGTTCTTGAAACTTTTGGTACTGGTGCCATTTGTATCTTCAAGTTTTGGGTTTTTTCCTTTGTTTTCCATCATATTCTAGTAGTGTTGTTGGGGGCACTCATACATATTCTTGTCTTATTGATCCTAATCATCATTTGTCAGCAGAGGTTCTTGTTTTGGCATTGCAACAATCATTCTTCAACAGTGTTTGTAGCTTCTTCATGCTTTAGTGGTGTTCTTTTGTTCATCCTTTGTTCCTATCTTTTGGGATAACTTTATGTTGGAGGATTCTTTGTCCTTCACTCTTGTTTGGAGGCTTCTTCAACCCTTTACTTGTATTTCTCTCTTTTGGAGAGGAGTTTTCTCCCACAAGGTTTTTCTCCTTTTTCTCCAATTTTGAGAGATCTTGTGTTTGTACATGGGTGCCTTACCAGGCCTTGTTTGTTGGGACCTATCATGCATTCTTTTTTAGGGTTTTTAGCTACTCCCTAAGTTCATATTAAGGGGGGTGTTAGAGTTATCATGCATTAGCTAATAATTAATTAATCTTTAATTGATTATTAGTCTAATTTATTCTCATGCACTTAAGCTAAACTCAGGATTGCTTTATTCAATTAACTAAGTGCTTTTATGTTAACTAAAGTGAGCACCATTTAGGTTTTTTCTCCTATAAATCACTCAACCCTCATTGTAATTATTTCTCTCGAGCTTTCATATATTTTTGATAGCCACTTGCTTCTATAGCTTTTTCTTGTTGAGGAATACTACATATATTGTTTGTAGATCTCTTGCATGGAAGGTGTCTTTGTTCGTTGTTTGATCCTGTGGCTCATGGTTTTGTGGTTTTTCAAAATTCTAACAGTTTGATCTTTATCTAACTTGTAATTGTAATATTCTTGTTGTTCTTGGCTGACATGTAATGTAATCAATGTAATATCATGTACATATTGTAAACCTAGTTGATCTAGGTGGTGTGTGAGTGTAAGAAGTCAAATGAGGATGTGTAATTTGTTATAATGTATATGTAAGCGAGTGAAAGAGAAAGAGAAAATGTTGTAGATCCTATCTAGGTTCAATTTGATCATATCTTTGAGACAAAAGGGAAGAAAAGAGTGTGCCTAACTGATTGTTGGAGGTAGTGAGCCAAAGGTAAAAATTCTTGAAGGTTGAAAGTAGTGAGTTAATAAGCTAAAGAGAAGACATTTGAAGAAGTTGCAGAAGAGTTGTCAAAGAAAAATTGTAATCATCAAAAGAGAAGGGAAAAAGCATAATTTCAATCATCAAAAGGATTGAGCCTCATTGTTAGATTTAGACAGTAGAAGGATTGTCATGTTGAAATCTTTTTTTATTTTGTTCTCAGTTCAGGGAGTAGATGCTTCCTTGGGTTGAAGCTCTAAAACAAAGTCTGCAAGGAGTTGTAGCTTCCTTGGGAGTGACCCTAAAACCTTTTTTATAGTGAGTAGTAACTTTCTTGTGTTGTAGCCCTCATATAAAAAAGTTGTAACTATGATTCATTATAAGGATGGATTGGGATAGTAGCTCCTAGTAGCTTTTCTCACTATGGTTTTTCCCCTTTGTGGTTTTCCACATATGGGCGGGTGCAAAAAGATGGGGGGCCAAATTGTGGCCAAAAATTTTTAAAAAATTTGATAGGCCATAACATGAACTCATTATTTCACGCCCATGTTATAGCACATTTGCATTATGGCTTGGTGTGACCAAGCCTAAGGCTCAGCCACATCAAGCCTATTTTGTGCTCATGTTGTAATGTGAGTGTGGAATAACGTGCTTGTGTTATGAGTTATTAAAAAAAAAAAAACAAATTGAATTCATTTTTATGTTGACTATTTTTTCTTTTGCCTGCAGCCAAAAACCCTTCTCTTGTGCACTCGCATTCTGGGAGGGGAAAATCTTGCATTTTTTCATTAATTTTTTGCTATTTCATCGCCACGATGCCACCACATTGACGGGGAGGTCAAATAGTTAAGGATTGTTTGATTTTTATTGTGAATTTATTTTGATTATATGGGAAAAATGGGTTTTGAAGGGACTTGAAACCTTTTACAAAAAAAAGCCAACATGCTACTCCAACAAATATTCAAAAGCCTACCAGCAGCAACCCAATAGCCAAAAAACCAACCACAATGGGTGTCACACTAAAAAGAATACAAACAATAATCAGCAGTACCCACCAGCAAAACAACCTAAAAGAGACTAACACCCAGCAGAAACAAAAAGAAAAAAGAAACTAGTTAAGGCCACTCAGGGTTTTGGCCACCTTAATCTGTTGGTTCTTGTGTTTTTCAACCATATCCAGTAGTTCCTTTTTCTCAACATCAAAAGCTTTCTTCCATTCAACCGACCCTCTACTAACAAGTACCTTGTCATCATCCTTTGCAAATTTTTTCCCCTTTCCCTTAGCCATTTGTTCTTTCTCCATGATCTCTAAGAAGAAAACCTGATCTTCTCTAAGCTAACCAGTTTTCTTAAAAATAATTTCCAAAGCTTCAACACTATTCTTGATTGAGGTGTGGCTCACCTGCAACAATTTTTTGATATCACCATTTATACTAGCAACCTTGGCCTCAAGGGCCTGGAGTCTTTCCTCGTACAATGCCTTAAATTCATTGAATGAGCCTTCCAGTTCCACCATTCTATCAATGAGGATGTCAGACACAGAGGCCTTCTAAACATTCTACACATTCACCTTTAAACCTCTTATCTTCATATTTATTTTATTGAATTCTTGCAAAGTCCATTTGGCCAATTTGAAGGTTCTCATAGCCCCAGCCCTAACCATATCTAGCAAACCAAACATAGAAGTATCATCCTCATCTAGGTAAGAAAAATCCTCTGAAAGAGGATCAATCTTCAAGGGCGGATTAACATTTTTCTTTTCCTCATCCTCCACATTCGGATCCCCAACCTCCTTATCTAGAGACACCTTAGGCATGTCATGAACTGGAGAGTCCTCAATAGTCACCGCTTTGTCAATAGGAATCTTATCTACCTCAGCCTCTTTGGAGTCCTTGGCCACAACTACAGAATCCTTTTTCTTCAAATTGGCCAACCTCTTCGATAGCCTTCTCAGTTTCTCAACTGAACCAACATAACCTAAGTTCCAACCTCAAGATCTCCACCAATAGCACCTTTATCAATAGCCACTTCCATGGCCTTAGGAGAGGACTCATCTGACCCTACCTCCGTATCATCACTCCCAGAAAAGGATAACCTCTTAGGAGCCCTATTACTCTTAGAACCCACCACCTTCCTTTTCTATGAGATCGAAGCCACAACCACAGGGGATACATCGTCCTCGTCCTCATTCCATTCCCCCTCCTCATCCGAAGAGGATTCTAAATTCGATGACCCTGATAAATCACTTAAAAACTCTTCCTTTCCTTTGATGGTTGGATTCGAGGTAAGAGATTGGACATGCTCCATTATAAGCAAAATAAGCCCTTCATGGAGGATAGGGGCCCTCCTATTCTTTAAATGAGCATACACCAAGGATTCCAACGAAGATAAAAGAAAAAAGGGAAAGGAAATAAACAAACCATGTTTGAAATGATTAAGAAGAGTGAAATGGTGACCAAGAAGAGCCTTATATCCCCCTTCTAGCGTCACATACCACATGATCACCTCCGCAACCCTAGCCCAGGTCT
Source organism: Sequoia sempervirens (assembly GCA_007258455.2). Taxonomy (NCBI): domain Eukaryota; kingdom Viridiplantae; phylum Streptophyta; class Pinopsida; order Cupressales; family Cupressaceae; genus Sequoia; species Sequoia sempervirens. The sequence goes on along the minus strand of VDFB02353493.1, from coordinate 91,435,321 downwards.
TCTTGAGAGAGGTTCTCTCATAACCCCAGCTCTCCAACTTGACCAAATTCTTTCGCTTGTCGTCCTTAAAAAAATGGGTCATTTCCTCCTCATTTCTCTTTTTGTCTTTGAAAAAATTCCTTCCCACAGTTGGCATCCTCCTAATGGTGGCTATGAGGTCTTCATTCACCTCCACTTCTAGCCCTTTCATCACAAGCTTGTGAATTTGTTAGTTTAGGCTGTTTTTGATATTTATATGTTGGATTTGTAGGAAATGATAATGATCCTGGAAACACTCTTCAAAACCCTCCTAAAAATCCTCAACAACAAAAGCAACAACAACATGAACAAAATCCTCAAGTTCAACAACCACAACAACAATCTCATCGACCAATCCCTCAACATCCTCCTGGCTCTCAACAAAATTTAATGGGGGTAATTGAAAACAATAAAAATAAAATTGAGGATTTAATCACAAGGTTGAACAATCCAGCAGGTTCAACCATGGAGAGAACACTTGTAAATTCACTTAAAGAAATTTTAAAACATGTCTAAATGCAATCAACAAACAATTAAGTGTTTGGCAAGATAGGAGGTAGCCAACTAAGAATTTTTACCAGGATAAATTATCATATAAGGATGTAAAAGATCAAAAAATTATAAAATTAGATTTGTGCTCATTATTCACTGACCCACACACAAATCAAAATCTCGACCTCAATGCAAAGAGGTTTCCTATCCATTGGTGCCACCACCAAGGGATTAGGAAATTTTTTTGGGATAGGTGGTACATGGTTTGTTTACCCACCATGCAACACTTGCAAAGTCCCACAATATTTCCTGAGGAAACTATACTGTGAGTTCATCCTGAACAAAATCCCAAATTATTTTGATATGAGGGACTTCCAGGGGAGAGGTGGAGGGTCATCTCAAGATAGACCCAATGCATGGCAAGATCCTAGGTGACAAGCGAGATGAGCTCTCACTAGGTCAGATCATGAGCACATTGTTATCCCTTCCATCACAAAGAAGAGTGTGGAGGTAGACACTTTGCAGGCTATCACCTCTTTGACCCAGAGTGTCATCTATCATGCCATTTCTATACTACATCGCCATCCAGCTGAGTCTTCGAGTGGTAGGCTTCCATCCCATTCATCTCAGGCTTGTGAGGCGACTTGTTCATATGACCCCACCAACACTCAGGAGGTTGCTACACAGGATATGCCTACAGCTATGGAGATGGCAAGGGCAGCTAACATTTTGAATGAGGCTTATGGCATGGATACTTAGGTAAATGTTAGCACATTCATTGAATTTAATTTATTAAATTTCAATTTTGAAATGCAAGATTAACTAATTTAGTTTTATGATTTTAATAAAATTTTAGGGTCACATTGTTGATACTGGATACACTGCCCTACACCTATTTATTACTCCATTGCATCTACCATTGAGGTATGTAACTAGTAAACAATTATAAATTTATTACTGTTACCAATTTTTCGCTACAGCTCAATTGGTGGAGCTGGATTAAACATTGTTATATCTTAAAGTGAAATTATAGTTATTTTTGCATTATGCTTAAGAGTTGTTTGCACAATGTTCATTGTTCATCAAGTGACAGTTGTACATTAAAATGAGGAACAAAGTTTCAGAAATGCTATTCAATGTTTTAAAATTAAATGAAGTACAGAATTGAGTATATAAACAACAAAACATTTCAAATTCTTTCATTTATTTCATGGAATAATTCATATTTACATAGCTTCATTTGATTGGGAGAATCCAAATGATAATACAACATTGCATTGAGATGCATTTTTATTTTCAAAATGAAAAGCATAAGATGAAATCAAATATCCACACAAGTCGTGGATGGGACTGTCACAGTGCATCACTAATAGCACACTACACTATGGAAGATGCATTAAAAGAAGAAATCACATAGGTAACAACATAATCATCATTGCCTGATTGGCTGATGGTCGACGCTAAAATGGTGCACCTTTTGTCTTCTCCAAGCTCTGTTGACCTGTAGAAAGGAAGAGAGGGATGTCAGAGGCTCTGATTATGAAGATACCTATATGAATCACCAACAATAATGCAGCCTGCTATTAATCATACACTGGAACAATTGAGAAAAGTACAGAAGCATAAGCTGAAGGAGAAACGTCAATATGATCATGATATATTGTTTTTTATGCTAACTTTGTTTGTTTCCTCGTGCAGGTATAGGGAAAATCATGAATTTGATTATCAATTGAAGACCAAGCATGTGGAGGAAAACAGGCTCCCACAAGGGTAGAGCTCGGCATGTTGCCCTTATTCATTACAAGTGGGCTGATAAGAGATTATATCATCATATTCATCAAGGAAAGAAATGATATACAACTGAAAGAGTGAAGCAGAGTGATTCATTAAGCTATTAAACCAACTGTGCATTCATAACAATCAAGTAAATGCTTTCTAAAAGCTACAGGTGAACAGTGAGTTTAATCTACTCAATCATCTAAACTGAGTACATCCATATCAAAAATTGTTGTATGGTTTACGTTCTTTCACCACAATAATATTTATTCATCATGTTCATATGTCATGCAAGGATCCGTTCAACAGTGTTCTTTTCGCAATCAAGGATAGTGAACAGGCATACATAATGCCTCAATGAAGAGAATTGTTTCAATTTTCATTTTAAAAGAGAGCAGATTCATGGAACATTTTATCAAATAGAGCATAAAAATGCATGAAAAGTGCCAGATATAAGCAATTTAGTCATTTATTGAGTGGTGAAGCAATCAACTTACTTGTAGGAACAGAGTACGGTGTTCAAGTGAATTTGATGTAATCTTTTGACTGACAGTGAAATGAAATAGTCCAAGGTATACTGCTTTTTTTAGAAGTTTTGTTTCTTCATTTTTCATGTATTTCAAATAGAGATACAGCAGGTGAAAAGTCATTTCAGAATAATCAAAGAGATGACAAAGCATAAGAGAAAGTACTTCAAAAGAGTTATGTGTGCAAGAAGGAAACAGCATGGAGCTGACAGTAAAAAAGTACAAACAAAAGATACATCTTCAGAATCTCATGAACCTGTGTGAGGATTATCAACAGTTGTACATTTAGAGGTACGTTTTCTTCACAAAAAAAAAAATGCAGATCTATGGAGAAGTCTATGAGCAGAATTGAAGGCCTGGTGTAGTTTAAAATACATGGATTTAAAAACAAATCTAGTTTTCCTCATAACTGTCAGCATACCCAAAAAAGTGTGTTCTTATAATATTATATACCCAGGTGGGGTTTTAACAAAGCAACAAAATTTACACAGTGTTCTCATGATCGAAGCTGAAGTACAAAAGGAGTGCATTTTCTTCACAAAAATAGATTTTGCAATTTAAGTATCTAATGACATGTCTAGGTTTTGCAACTAAAAGTGCAAAAGGAGTAAAAATTATCATGGGTCGAGCCAGTTCTACGTGAATATCAAGACACAGATTTAATGCCATTTCCAGAATACCCATGAGAGGGTTTGGGCTTAAATGCATATTTCTCATGTACCCACATCATGTTTCTACAGGAACAACAAAATGCACAACATTTCTTCAAAGTTGCGAACACCCACAAGAGGGTTTGTTTCAAAATACTAAATACACACTATTTTCTTTTGGGTCGAGCCCAGGAGTTTACAAGAAATCCATTGTGTATAGGAATTTAAAGCCACAGCCTGTTGACTCATCTAGAGTCGAGTTCAAACTCAATGGTCAACCGAATATATCAATAAGAAAATACAGAAACACAAAGGTTCAATGAATTGCAATTATGGGTCAGATCCAAAGGTGTCTCCATACACTAAAATAAAATGCACATGGGGCGGCCTGAGTATGGCCATGAATTAATAGATAAAGAAAATATTTCTTAAGTTTTTTGTAGACACAACTCACCATTTCATACTTGAAGGAGAACACACTGGCTGCAGCCAGAACATTCACAGGAGGCTCCAAACTTAAAATCTTTCACTATGGCGGCCAGAGAAAACGCAAAGAACCCAAGCTCAAGAATCGAGCTCTCTTAAAATAAGCATAGAAAGTAAAAAATGCATTAGAGACTATGCCAGCCGTCGCCACAAGACCAGAAAAAACTCAAGAGGAAAAGCCATAGAAGCTATAAACAACAACTTACCTTGTGTGCAATAAAGAACAATAACCCTTGAACAAGCTCTCTCATGGAGTTTCCAGTCAAAGCCCGAGTTCATACAAGCGGCCAAGAGGAACAAAGTCATAAGAATGTAGAGAGAAATTAGAGACCAATTATGTACAGGCCGCAGCCTTAATGGCCTTTCTTGCTCTTCGAATGAAGTGGAAAAGCTACAATAGTGTATAAAAATCAAGCATACCCAGTGAAAGATTTGACTGTCTGAAGACAAAGGTGAAGATTCTCAAGCACACGAGCTACATACTAAGCTCAATCATGGTGGTGGCATGTTCTCTCAAATAGAGCAAGTTTTTCCAAAGTGATGATTGAGAAAATGAAATCATTTTTAGGGTTCAACTTCTTTTTGTCTCATGCCCTAATTCGAGCTAAGTCAAACATTATAATTACCTTTGAATATTCACCTTTGACAATAGCATGTGGAGAATTCGAATTGGTTTTTTTTTTTGCATTATGAATTTAAAATTTGAAGCTTAATGTTTTGGTGGCCGAATTCTCATATGCCTAGGTTGATGTGTCTAGGTCCTTAGGGTTGGTGTCTCTATATTAATATTTATGCCTTTGCCTTGGTGGAGAATGTAGAGTGTTAATGCCTTAGGATTATTTTATTGATTTTGAAGGAAGTCAATTAAGATATGAATGGTAAATATCTTATGACCTAGGGGTGAAACATTTGACACTTAGGGTTTTGTTTACAATTGATTTTAGAGAAATCAAATAAAAATCTTGATGAGAGAACAATATTGCCTTGATGTTTTTATGATTTTTTTTAAAAAGAAAAATCAAGCATTGTATTGGTGGAATAAGAATGTTTTGTTTTTTGCAAAAGATTTTGCAATCTTTAATTGCAAAAATGGACAAATTGTAAAATCTGTAATCATGTAAAGCAGAAGCATAAAGCAATACTTATAAATTGTTTTATGATTTCTTGCTATTTTTAGCATATTGTATTAACTTTTCTCTTGGTCGGATTTGAGTTTCATCTTGGAGAGATAAGGTGTTTTTCTAGCTTTTAAAGCAGTTTTAGCCTATTTTTAGAGGCTTTTCAGTATGATCATAAAAGCAGTGTGCTTTTTGCTACTTTTATACAGTCTTTCAGGATGGTTCTGAGGCTTTTTTCCTTGAGCTTCTTTGTGAGCTCGGATTAGGGTTTCTAGGAGAGATATTTTGAAGAGACTTAGTTTTTTTTTTTCTCAGTTCAAGATACAGTTCCTGGCTCTTAGCATTCTTGATCTTGTAAACTTAGTTGTACTCAATTCAAGCATACACTCTTTTAGTTTCAATAAAGCAACAGAGTTCTTTTCATTTTCTGGTCTCAATCTAGTAACAAGTAGTTTGATGTATTTGTGTTTTCAAGTTTAAAGCCTTAAATGTCCTATTTTTATGAGTTTTCTGCACAGAATTTCATGTTTTCAGGTTGTGTGACGTATTCAATGCCTTCGAATCTTCATAAAAATTACTAATGAAATCATGTATCAATGAGATTATGAGAACTATTGTAATAGAGAAATTGTTGTGAGTGGCAAATTTTGGATTTTTTCAGAAATAACAAGTTAATCACCAGTTAGTTTTAAGTTTTGATTTCAGTCCATCCTTCTAACTCTTTCCTTTAGAAAAATATTTAGAATAGGATCAATCATTCAGAGAACCAGCTCACTCTGGAGATTCCTTCTTCGTTCAGATTGCCCACCTCTGAAGAAGGTTTCCATGTTTCAGTAGATTGTTGAATCTTGTATTCAGCAAGGTGCAAATCTAATTGATAACAATTACATATTAATAACATTGTTATGTGAATGGTATTCTAATATCTAATTTTGGATGTTGAATAGGCTAATAGTGGAGGTTTCGTGGGAACACCTCCCAGTACAAGTGGAGTTAGACAATCCTTCACATAGGTAATAGAATAAATATTTTAACTAATGAATTGTACTTAATATATTTGTGTAGCTTATATTCATATTGTTGATTACATTGCATTGCACATATTTCAAACTCAAAGCATTACTTCACATTCCATAACTAATAACTAGATGTTGATAGATGAAAAAATTTCAACTACAATATAGTTGTTTAGAAATTCAACATAAGCAGTGATGCAATTACTTCACATAGCATAAGTAAGAACTAGGAGCAACTGCCAATTGCATTTGCTTGTCATGGCACTCCATGAGACCACTTTTTTTTGAGGCATCTTTTCAAACAGTTCACTGCCTTGTCTATGCTATGGATGCTTGGAAGAAATATATGAAAGAATAATAGTAAGAAATAGCATAGACAAGGTATTGAGTTGTTTGAAAAAATGCCACAAAGAAATGTGGTCTCATGGCGATGTCCATCACCATGAGACCTATTTTCTTTGAGGAATTTTTTCAAATAGCTCATTGATTTTTCTATGCTACCACATTTTCCGTACTTGTCTACAAAAGCATTTTATCAAACAGTTCACTTCCTTGCTACTATGGCTAAAATCCTAAAAAAAGTTATTTTCCAACAAACTATGGGTTCTTGGAAAAAAATCTATCAAAGAATAATAGTAAGCAATAGCATAGACAAGGCAGTGAGTAGTTTGAAAATATGCCTCAAAGAAATGTGGTCTCATGGTGATGGAATGTCGTTCCATCACCATGAGACCACATTTCTTAGAGGCGCTTTTTCAAATAGCTCACCGCCTTTTCTATGCTACCACATTTTCCATACATGTCTACCAAAGCATTTTATCAAACTACTTGAACTTCCTTGTTGCTATGGCTAAAAGCCTAAAAAAGGTGCTTTCCAAAAAACTATGGATTCTTGGAAAAAGTCTATCAAAGCATAATAGTAAGCAATAGCATAGACAAGGTAGTGAGTAGTTTGAAAAAATGCCTCAAATAAATGTGGTCTCATGGTGATGGAATGCCATTCCATCACCATGAGATCACATTTCCTTGAGGCATTTTTTGAAATAGCTCACCACTTGTTCTATGCTACCACATTTTCCATACACGTCTACAAAAGAATTTAATCAATCTACTCACTTCTTTGCTACTATGGCTAAAATCCTAAATTAGGTACTTTCCAACAAACTATGGATGCTTGGAAAAATTTTATCAAAGCATAATAGTAAGCAATAACATAGGAAAGGCAATTAGTAGTTTGAAAAAAATCCTTGAAGAAATGTGGTCTCATGGTGATGGAATGCCATTCCATCACCATGAGACCACATTTCTTTGAGGTATTTTTTCAAACAACTCATCGCCTTTTCTATGCTACCATATTTTCCATACATGTCTACCAAAGCATTTTATCAAACTACTTGAACTTCCTTGTTGCTATTGCTAAAAGCTTAAAAAATGTGCTTTCCAACAAACTATGGATGCTTGGAAAATTTCTATCAAAGCATAATAGTAAGCAATAGCATAGAAAAGGCAATGAGTAGTTTGAAAAAATGCCTCGAAGAAATGTGGTCTCATGGTGATGGAATACCATTCCATCACCATAAGACCACATTTCTTTGAGGAATTTTTTCAAGCAGCTCACTACATTTTCTATGCTACCACATTTTGCATACATGTCTACCAAAGCATTTTATCATACTACTCACTTCCTTGTTGTTATTGCTAAAATCCTAAAATAGGTGCTTTCCAACAAACTATGGATGCTTGTAAAAAATCTATCAAAGCATAATAGTAAGAAATATCATAGTCAAGGTAGTGAGTAGTTTGAAAAAATGCCTTGAAGAAATGTGGTCCCATGGTGATGGAATGCCATGACACATTTGTTTGTAATGGCATTCCATCACCATGAGACCCCATTTCTTTGAGGCATTTTTTTAAACAATTCACTACCTTCTTTATGCTACCATACTTATCGCACATGTCTACCAAAGATTTTATCAAATGGTTCATTGCCTTGCTGCTATGGATAAAATCCTAAAAACAAGTGCTTTCGAACAAGCTATGGATAGGGAAAATAGTAAGCATGATAGTCATAAATATATAGTTTAATAAGTACTCAAAATTTTGTTCATTATTTCATGCATTATAAGCCATGACGTGCATCACTATTGTAGTTTTTAGGATTGAATAATTTGTTGTTTTATTTTCAGATGTTGGAAGTGGATACACCTCCAAATGTTCATAGGGAAATGGAGCTTGGTGTTTCATCTGCTATAGACTCCTCGATGCCCCTCACGGAGGTATGAGGTAGATTACTAAATTTCAATTTACATTTTTTGTTATAGTTGTTAGTTGGTGAAAAATCAAACCATAATTGATTCCTAGTATAATTTCTCTTTGGATGGTTTCTACAGGGCTTCAGCACACCTCAACATGGGAATTTGAATATTTCCCTTGAGGAGAGTGATCATCAGATGGTGGTAAGTGATTAATTTGCTAAATATATCATTTTTTATAATGTAATTTCTATATATTAATGTCTTTACTTTTTATTGTAATAGATAACGCTTGACCAAGAACTAAACCCTAGGAGGAGCACTCATTGACCTCATAATAAATGAGTGACAGACCTATCGCCATTCGATTGACAAGAAAATGATAAGAGTTTATTTTGAGAGCATGGAGAGCAATGACTTTTGATTCCAGAGCCCTTTGTTGTATGCCTATATGGCATTTTTGTACATATTTTGTATTGCATAAATTTGACATTGTATGCTTATATGGCTATTTTGTATATATTTTATACTTATATTGACATATATTGATGTATGCCTACATGGCTATTTGGTTAATACAAATATTTTTTATTGATGGTGTCCATATTTGTATTATACATCCACAGTTCAATAGATATGAGTTATGTGTATTCAAGTGTATACTTTACAAATGACATGTATACTTTGTGACTTATGTGTATAACAGTGTATACTTTGTGACTTATGTGTTTTCATGTGTGTACCTTGTATTTATTCATATACTTTGTATTAATTTTCATATACTATGTATTTGTGTGTATAATTCAAGGCTTATGCATATTTGAGTACTTGTGCTTCCCTTATTCACATGTATGCTTGACTTATTCATGTGTATACTTATTAATTGGTTAGCCCTAGCATTGATCATTATTGTCCTTCATGGATTGTCTTGAATATTTATTGATTGATGCTAAACAACTTTATTAATTGATGCTAAAAAATCCCAATATTTCTAGGAATACTAGTAGAGTTACAAATTACAAAATTGCACAAATTGAAAAGAAAATATTAACTATAAATAAATGCACTGATTATTAACTTGATAATTGATTAAGAATGAGTATTATATATATATATATATATCAAGAGATGAGCCTTCTAGAATGGTAACTACCAACTAGAAAATAGGCAAAACATTCCCAATACTTTGAAAGCAATAATCCACCCAAAATTGCAATGGGAGACAAGGAAAATGAACCCACATAGGAATAACTAAATAAAGAATAGTTCACCCTTCACATTTTGGTGAAACCATTGCCAAACTTAAAAGATCTTAAAGATAAAGAAGAATTATGATCTATATAATATAGAATCAGTACCCACTTTGATGACTACAAAATTTTTAACCATGGGCTTATCATGCTTTTTCAAATTTGGTAAGAAGGCTTATTTAAGATCCTTGAGCAATGTATTTCCTAATGCTTCCTTGTTCTTACATATCTCAATTCAGTTTAATTCAAAGAGTTCCATCAAATGCTTTATCTAAAAGCAAAAAACACGTTTTCAATTGGTATTCCGTGAGATGTTTCATAAAAAGATTCCAGTATATTTAATCTTTTGATTGGAACAACTCAATTAAGCAAATGATACATAATCTTCACAACACTTGCAAAAAATAATATTCATAGTAGATGATGAGTAGTTAACTTCTTGACACATTATCATACAAACATTTATCTTGAATAGTCTTTAAACATTTTCACAGCATAATCCTCATAGTACAGAATGAATTGTTATGTTCTTGATCCATCACTTATGTTCCTGATCCATCACCATATAAACACGTTGAAAGATGTATATGTCAACTTTTTGCAATATTATTTCTGGTATAGGAAATGGACTTGGAAGAAAGCTTTATAATTTATAATACAAATAAGAAATGGACTTGGGTAAAAACTTTATTTCTCACACCAAATAATAAATGTATGTGAGAGCATCACTTGTTTCTCTTAGACTCCAATTTTCAAGCATAGCAAATCATTTCAAATGAAAATGACAAAATACTTCACAACCTAAGTTGTTAATTGAGGAAAAATAAAATGTTTTCAAGTTCCACCATTGTACGCATTTACAATTGGTTGTATATTGTTGTAAGGGCAAGGAGGATAATTAAAAAATGTCTTGCACTTGCTAGACTTGAGGATGATCATATGCTTTTGGTGTGGAAAACTCGAACTTCTCAACTATTGTGTGGATGTTTCTCTTTTCGATTATTTTGCATGCCATCATAAGGGATCAGGTCAGATGAATGTAGCTCAAAGTGATTCAGCATGTTTGGGTGTGAAAGAGGATCATGCCTAGTGTAAATGTACCTATCGAGACGCATTGGAACAGTTTGTTTGGTCACTTTTTCCATCAAGTGAAAATTGGAAACCACAAGAAAAATACTCTGAGATAACAAAAACCAAGAGATATTTTTGTAGAGGATTCCAACGCAATCTTGTAGGCTCGGATAGAGAGTTTGTAAGTGTCATGGTTTTCGAGTAATAGCCTATCAAAGATTGCAGTCATTTTGCACTTTGGACCCTTAAGGGATTGAGCTAGTTGAACGTGGCTCAGAGTGATTTGGCATGTTTGAGTGTGAAAGAGAACCATTCCTAGCATAAATGTACCCATCAAGACGTGTTGGAACAATTCATTTGGTCATACGAGTTGCATAATGAAAGTTGCACCACTTTGCAACTTTACACTGCTTGCATTTGACACTTTTTCCATCAATTGAAAACTGGACACCGTGGGAAAACAACTCCGAGCTAACAAAAAATGAGAGAGGTTATTGTAGAGGGGCCCAACATGTTCCCGTAGGTTCAGATGGAGAGTTCGTAACCATCATGGTTTTCGAGTAATAGCCCCCTCAAATATTGTAGCCATTTTGTTCTTTGGACCCTTAAGAAATCAAGCCGATTGAACGTAGATTAGAGTGATTTAGCGTGTTTGGGTGAAAATGGACCATTCCTAGCATAAACATACCCATCCAAATGTGTTGGAATAGTTTTTTTGTTCACACAAGTTGTAGAACAAAAGTTGCACCACTTTGTAACTTGACATTGCTTGTATTTGACACTTTTTCCATCAAGTGAAAATTGGACACCACAGGAAAATGACTCTAAGATAACAAAAATAGATAGAGGTTATTGTAGAGGGGCCCAACACAATCCCGTAGGCTTAGAAAAATATTTCATAAGTGTCATAGTTTCTGAGTAGTATCATGTCAAAGAGTTTCCCTTTTGCAATTTGGACTCTTAAGGGATTGAGTCGATTGAACGTAGCTCAGAGTGATTTGACATATTTGGGTGCAAAAGAGGCCCATGTCTAGCGTAAACGTACCCATTCAGACACTTTGGAAAAAAAATTTGGTCACATGAGTTGCAAAATGAAAGTTGTACCACTTTGCAACTTTACACTACTTGCATTTGACACTTTTTCCATCAAGTGAAAACTGGACATCGCGGGAAAATGACTCCTAGATAACAAAAACTAAGAGAGGTTATTGTAGATGGGCCCAACATGATCCTGTAGGCTCAAACAAAGAGTTCGTAATCATCACGTTTTGAGTAGTATCCCATCAAATATTTTTTCCCTTTTTCACTTTGGACCCTTAAGGGATCGAGCTGATTGAACATAGCTCAGAGTGATTCAGCATGTTTGGGTGTGAAAGAGGACCATGCCTAGCATAAACATACCCATCTAGACACGTTGGAATAGTCTATTTTGTCACACGAGTTGTAGAATGAAATTAGCACCACTTTGCAACTTTACACTGCTTGCATTTGACACTTTTTCCATCAAGTGAAAACTAGACACCACAGGAAAATGACTCTGAGATAACAAAAATTGAGAGAATTTATTGTAGTATGATCCCATAGGCTCAGACAAAGAGTTCGTAAGCATCACAGTTTCTAAGTAGTAGCCTACCAAATATTATTGCCCTTTTGGACTTTGGACCCTTAAGGGATCAAGTCGGTTGAATGTAGCTCAGAGTGATTCAGCGTGTTTGGATGAAAAAGAGGACCATGCCTAGTGTAAATGTATCCATCTGGATGCATTGGAATAGTCCATTTGGTCACACAAGTTGCAAAATGAAACTTGCACCACTTTGCAACTTTACGCTGCTTGCAATTGACACTTTTTTCATCAAGTCAAAATTGGACACCACGAAAAAATGACTCCAAGATAACAAAAACTGAGAGAGGTTATCGTAGAGGTGTCCTATGTGATCCTAATGCCTTAGACGAAATTCCTAAAACTAACATGGTATCCAAGTAACAGGCCATCAAATATTATTACCCTTTTGCAATTTGGATTGTTAAGGGATTATGTTGCATGAATTACAAATGTTTGAGGGCAGTAATAAATTTCAAAATTTGAGTAAATATCATTACAAATGTTTATGTGAATGATGGTATGCTATATTGATATTGATGTATAATCATTAGGTTGATTTATTTTAATAAATGAAGTTTTTCTAATAAGTTAGTTAATTGGTACTAGTTATAATAGGGAGAATAAAAAGAAGAAAAAGAATGATCGGTAACCATAAATGGTTACTACACTCACTATATTAATAATATGATGTTTACAGTAAAATGAGATTTATTTGGCAGTCCTAATTCTTGTGTTTGTGCTACAATTGTCTAATATGCTTCATACACCATTCTAAAACCCAAGTGCTTGTACTTGCAGGCACAATGCTTTCTCAAAACTATCAAGTAGTAATACAAAATCATGAGAAAAATATCAAACTATATGAATTCCAACACCCCACTTAAATCAAATATTGAATCAATGTGCCCCATTTTCATGCACACAAACTCAACTTATAAGATTCTTTCATAATAACCAAAAATATGATTCAAGGATGTCTTAGGTACTTCGTTCTCACAAATCTTTTACAATTTCACTAATATATTCAAGATTCTCTTATAATTTCTACATCATAGGTGCTCATGACGAGGTTAACTTCAAATGAATAACTTGAAATTCCCTCGCTAAGCTTCACACTCTCTTTTATAATGGCTTAGAATCAAAATTGAGATTTGTCAAGATCATCAAAATAAGGATGTTGCATTGCTTTTTTGGCTGAGATTCTCTTGGATGGCTCATAAATCAACATTTTCTGCAAGGAGACACCAATCAATTTTTAGTAGTTTACTTACAAATAGGAAAAGTAAAAGAAGAAAAAGAAAGAGCATCCAAAATGAAATGAAATGAAAATAGATGGAAGGCACTTACAGACAACAAATCCACACCATTTGGTTCCAATTCAAGAACAACAAGGCTTAAATCTTGATGCTTCCATTGAGGATAGGTATGATAGTCTCTCAACTTAGTCACTCCTAGCCATAAATCTTCATTTGGAGTTCCAAGATACCTATTGCACACAACAGCCTCTCATGAATAGAATAACTTGAAATTTGAGATGCTCTTATAATGTCTACATCATAGGTTCTCATGATGAGGGTAACTTCAAATGAATAACTTGAAATTCCCTCGCTAAGCTTCACACACACTTTTATAATGGCTTAAAATCATAATGAGATTTGTCAAGATCATCAAACTAAGGATGTTTCATTTCTTTTTTGGCTGAAATTCTCTTGGATGGCTCATAAATCAGCATTTTCTGCAAAGGGACACCAATCAATTTTTAGTGGGTTACTTACAAATAGGCAAAGTAAAAGAAGAAAAAGAAAGAGCATCCAAAATGGAAATGAAATGAAAATAGATGGAAGGAACCTACAGACAACAAATCCACACCATTTGGTTCCAAGTAGAGATCAATAGAAAGGCTTAAATCTTGATGCTTCCATTGAGGATAGGTATGTCAGTCTCTCAACTTAGTAACTCCTAGCCATACATCTTCATTGGGAATTCAAAGATACCTCTTGCACACAACAGCCTCTCATGAATAGAACATAACCAAACTATTAATTTCCAACCTTTTGGAAACTTGTAACTTATTATACCCACAACAAAATTTAATCTTCCACTTAGTTTACTAATCTATTGAGAATATCCTACATCATTTTTTTTGCATATTTTTCAGAAAAAATCAAATACCATTGAACTTTGTATCCTTTACCATAGTTCTAAACATAAAGTGTGCTACATTTTCAAATCTAATAACTTCATTAATCACCTGCATACATGATATAAAAATTAGATGATATTATTTGCATCATAGCATTGGCATCATACAAATCAATGTGCATACAAGTATAAATTAATAAGAACCAATGTGCATACTTACAATTAATCCAACAAACAATCTAATTCTACTCTACTCTTTATTGTGTCAAGTATTGCCTCATGGTCAAACTCACAAACCTTCCACAAAGTCTTGTTCAAAGGTCTACCCCCATATTTGGTCAAACAAACATTGGATGCCATGACAAGGTTTGAGTAATGAAGAATCTTCTGATGCGTGTCAAAGTCCTCAAATAGCCAATATTTAAGACTCTTATGTGGGTACCTTCTAAAACATGTTCCAGTAACAACAAGTGAGCCTATAGGGTATTCGATGTTTTCTCCATCTATAACTAGGGCCTCCAATTTCTTTTTCGCCTCAACACAATGACACAAGTAATAGTTTCTTCCCTCTTCATTGTCTTCATCTGCAATAACTGTATAAACATGTCTTGCATGGATATATGCAGCAAATTAGATGAAAGTAGTCAACATTACATATACACTACAAAGTAAGATAATAATAGGAATTTTAAAAACTATGCAAGTAGATATATTAACTGGTTGAACTAGATCTGATATGTGGTCAAAGTCAACTGATGATTCCATTTGTGTTAGTTCCAATGTTGTCAGAGGGTGATATGTGTGAAGTGAGCTAAGATAACTTAACGACCATTTCTCAACCCACTCCTTTGACTCACAATCATCTCGAGCTTGCATTGTACATGAAGAAAAAAAGCATGCCATCTTCTGTGTATTGATACTCCATGAACCTACATTTGAACTAAGGAAAGAGTGAAGCTCACTCAATCCTATCAATTTACAAGAATCCTCATATGGTGCAATGTTAATATCATCCATCAACTAAAAAAATCTACAAACTGGAGACATACCTTCAATACTTAGACCCACCGAAGCATTACACCACTCAATGATTGATTTTGCATCTGTCAACTTTGCATTGTCTTTATACTTTAAGTCTTCTTGTGCTAATGCTCTTTTCACACATGCTCTTGCACCATCATGCTCCCCCTTTCCATTCCTAGCCTCACAAAAGTTACACATATGTTGAACACCTATAATGACATACATCTTGCTCAACCAGTAGAACATGCATGAGTTCTTGAACTGTGATACACAATTATCCGACCATATTATATGTTGGTTGTATCATATGCCCCTCTGAGCTAAATCATTTTAGAACATCTGGAAGCAACCTTTCACGAACTCTAGAGAATGTGTCCAATAATCACTAATATAAAAGTGATACTCCCTCAATACCTTCCTTTCGTCCTTTGTACTATCAGTTGCATGAATGAATGTTATGTGCACAAATATCGAAACCTATGTGGAGTTGTAATATTGTGACTCAACCTAATGTATGAAAGCAATGGAAAAATTAATCCCATCCCTCAAAAAATATTTTTTCCCCACAAATAATTCCACACACATAAAATGTTTGTTGCAATAACAATCTAGAAAATGGTATTTCAATTTGCAATGCTTAAAATATTTAACTCATCTGCAAGCAAAAACAATTACAAACAATCCATAGAGGGATTGTGGGTTGTTACATTCCCTTCACACACATTTGAAACTAAAAAAGAAACACACATAATTGCTGCAACAATATTATTTGTTGCACATTCCTCAACCCTACAATCCAAACACACAACCTCAACAATCTATCAATCTTCACAGTCTTCAACTTCTATTGTTGATTACATTCATTCTATTGAATCTCTCTACAACTCTCCATCCTACAAATTCTTGCTAGAAAACCTCTCCAAGAAGTCTCACACCCAAATAAAACCCTTTTCTCTCTTTTCTTTTCTTTTTTCTGAAGACCCCCCAAATGAAAATCTCAGTTTTCCTTCTGTTTGTTTTCCCCAAAATGCACCTAGAATGCAATGTATTTCATTTCCTTGAATCATGGAATTTCATTCCACTTCAAAAATCCAACACCCCACCTTCATGGCTGCCCAATCACATCAAATTTGTTGATGTTTATGACAGTGTCATGGTCTTCTTCCAGCAATTTCCTCTCTACATGTGATAAATTAAATATAGCCAAGAGGGCTATTTAATTTGTAAAGAAAACGATTTATTGAAGAGACATGATTTTTGTAAAGGTTCAATATGATGAAAAGATACAATCTTTCAAGGCCAACATTATTTGTTTTAAATGTGATTTCATCAAAGATTCATTTAATTATTGTTATAGCCGACATCATGAAGAGGTGCAATCATTTTGGAATTATCTCTCCCTGCTGGGCCGACTTGGTGTTTATGAAAAGGCACGTCCTCCTCCATCACTTGTATATATACAAGCCATTCCATCTCAAGTGTGAATTATATAAAGGAGAGATAGCAATTTCTGTAGAAGAGCAGATTGTTGATTGAGGTTCTAATCAGCAATTTACATCTGATTGTATATGAGTTTGCATCAGTTTGTGATGCTTCTACTAGCCTTCATATCAGCCTCTTGTAAAGGAGACTATGTTTGTTATCATTCAATATATAAGTGATATATTGTTTTTGGGTTTTTCTCCCTCAAGTGGAGGGTTTTCCTTGGGTATCTATTGTGTTTTGTGTTGATTATTTTGAATTAAATTATGTGCATTAAATCTGATCATTAAAAATGACATGGTATCAGAACAGGTATAAAAAGTGATCCAATCAGATTTTCTTTAGTTAATGGGTGGCATCTCTTGAAGCTCGTGAACTCAACCTTTCGTATGAAATGACAAGCATCAAGATTGTGTTAAGTCTATTAAAAGATCACCGGGTCTCAAATGAAGGTGCAATTACTATCAGTGTTGGAGTAAGTTGTTATTCCAGTTCTATTGGGTTGATGTGTCTATAGCACTTCCACAATACTTCTTCAAAACTTTTGTGATCTTTCAAAGTCTTCTTGGGCCTCCATGATCATTCTTGCATTGCATCTTTCAAACTTTGAATATGATTCAATCTTAACTTTGGGATGAGGCATCATTCTCTCTGTATTTGAAGAACCTGAGTTTGGATTTGATCATGAGAATTAAGTATCTTTTTTTCATTTGTATTTATCGCACATAGCTGGGTGTATTATACACTACTACTTGTGCAAGAAATTTTGAAGGATCACCGTTGGTGTTATGATTTATTGTGTTATTTGTTATATCTTCTTTGGCTTCCTTGCAATTTAGATTTCAAAGTCTTCTTCATCAAATTGCACTCAACAAAGTCTTGGTGGAAGTCAAGTTTAGCGAATCGGGAGATACTCTTGTGCAGGATTGTGATTCGAAGCCCAGTTCGATTGGAAGAGGAAGTCAAAGGAAATCCTTTCATGTGGAATCAAGTTGGAGGATTTTTATATCAATCTTGGTCAAGGT
Organism: Sequoia sempervirens; assembly: GCA_007258455.2. Lineage (NCBI taxonomy): Eukaryota > Viridiplantae > Streptophyta > Pinopsida > Cupressales > Cupressaceae > Sequoia > Sequoia sempervirens. The sequence continues at coordinate 91,417,390 of VDFB02353493.1, read as the reverse complement.
TATGGGTGCCTTCAGTATTGCCTTGAGACCTTCAAAATCTGAAGCTTTCTCTGGACCAAAAGAGTTTTCCATCTCAGAATCAAGTTCGAGCTCATCCACATATGTTTGAAAAATTTCATGTGATTTGCATGTCACTGATGAAAGGTTGCTGCATAACCTGAGGTGACTCCGTTTCTAAGGGTGAAGCAAATCAAGAAGTCCTATATCAGGAAAAGTGCAGACCTAAAAAGGAGAGTCTAATTTCATCAAGATAAGTATTTGTTTTTTTTTATTGCTTATATTTCTATGTGAAACTCAGTCTATTGAGTTGTACAAGATATAATAAATATTATGAGTGATAATCTAACTCTTTGAGTGTTGCTAGTAAGCATGTTGCATAATCTGATGGATTGTAGCTAGGAATGAAGTGCATCACAAATTTGAACAATCAAAGATCATGTTCAAATTTAACCTTGTCAGGGGCCTGTTTTCAAGCTATGAAGGTTGTGAACTAATCTAAGCACAAGACTAGCATATCATACTATGATAGGGTGAATTTACTTGGTAGAAAATGAGCAGCAAACAAAAGATAACAAATAACAACCAAAAACACCCTACACCTCAATATTAGCCTAATGATTAACTTAGCAAAGCAAAATGGAAGATTTCACCTTGTTGGGTTGTCCTTTGGTTGACCCTTCAATCTTCGATGTTGTATACTCCTTGGATGGAAAGAGATGCAAGCTATGAGATGAGATGAGGATGTAAAGATAAGTGGAAATGGATGCAAGTGTGCAAATTTGGCTAAGTATGGCTCAAGGAAAAATTTTGCAAGAGTTTGACTAGCATGAATGATCTCTCCCAAAATGAGAGAAAAGAGGGAGCATTTATAGAGAATTTTGGACTCTCTAGGGAAATTAATGGTTGAGATTGAACCACCAAGATCATGATGTAGGGATAAGGTGAGTTGAGAACTCACAAGCCCTCACATCTTGGCATGTGGCATGTGAAGTGGCTTGAAAAGGATGATGTGTACATGAGGTGGAAGGAGAGTACATGACATGGAGGTAGTACATAGTACCTTGGGATTGGACAAGATCTCTTCATAAAGGAGGTTCTTGTCCCCATGTGGGTGAGAGGACATGTGAGGAATTAAAAATTCCTCAAATATCCTCATGGGGATGAGAAAAGAATTTTAAATTCCAAGGGATGCATTGGGGGATTAAATGTGAATTAAAAATTCACATAGGGAATGGAGTTCCTTCTACAAAAGAGAAATTTTTTAAGAAGGTTGACTTAGGATACATTCCATAAATGATATGGGAATTAGAATGACCTAATTAAGTGATTAATTTTATGCAAGTAATTGATTAGACAAATTAATGACATATTAGAAGAGGGTTAGATTTCACATGTGACTTGATGTGACAAGTCAAAGATCACATGGGGAAGAGTAAAAGGAATTTAATATTCCTTGGAAATAAAAGGAATTAAAAATTCTTGAGAGGTTGATTAGGCTAGTTAATGAAGGATTAGATGAGGGTTAGGTGTCTAAGAGAGATTAGAGGCCAACTTGCAAAAGTTGGAGGTTGTGATACATTCTAATCAAGGATTAGGCATGTGTACATCCCTAATGACGAGATTAGAAGATGGATTAGGATTAGATAAAATGATGGAGGATGTGACATATGAGGAATTAAATAAATGTCATATTTATTTAATTCATTTGATGAAAAGAAGGATTAAAGAGATAAGGTATTTATTTATTAATTAAATACCTTAGGGATTTGACAGAATTAAGAATATTAATTAAATAATAGTGATATTACTTAATTAATGCAAATAAGGGGATGCTTAGATGAAAGGGGATAAATTTGGATAAATCAAGTGTCCAAATTTAGGTGTCTACATTTTTTCCCTCTTTGAGATGGTGTTACAAAGTAGCATCATTTCAAAGAATATTAAAACATAGAACCTAGAAGAAGATGGTTAGATTGGAAAAGATGACCCAGTCATTCAAAGAAGTGGCTAGGAAGGAAAAAATGATGAAAATTAGGGATGAAGGATGCCCCCTCGAGAGGACATGTGGGTTCAAGAGAACATGGGTGTGCTTTCAAAATGGAGGAGCTGATACAAGGGGAGATGAAGAAGATGATGCAAAAGGGGATATGAGGAAGATGATGTGAAGTGATGGGTACGAAAGGATGAAAAGGTAGCAAGGGATTGGGAGGGGAGAGTGATGAAGGATGAATGGATGGGGGGATTTTGATAGATGAGAGGATGGAGATGAAATGCAATCCAAATACAATTTTCCATCATTAGGAGCACTGATTTTTTCCATAGTAGAAGACACGATACACTAAGGTATAAATGATCAAGGCATATTAGTGTCTAATGCATGAAACAAACACATCAAACAAAAAGGCTATCCCAACACCCCAAAGCCGTGATGACCTTGGTTGGGCCAAGTATTGGGATAACCACAAGTACACAAGGATGCCCCAACATAACACAAGACCTCGGGATCTTGGTGGGTACTACGTGGGACAACCAAGAAGGCAAAAATAGACATAAAAAGATCAAGATACACCCCTAGGTTGACTATTCAAAGCACACCATGATATGATGGATCAAGGCGACCATGACAAGTGTTGATAGGGAGCTCAAATGATAAACAGAGTCCAGTAGTTGCATCCATCATAATATTTAAAGAGATAAGTAATCTTTTTTTACTAAGTTATATCATTCACTTGGATCTTGTAATTAGTAAAGAGAGATAGTGGTTTCTCTTGAATTGTGTTCACTAGCATAAGATCCTTTGAAGATCTCATTTATTTCAAGTTATTTCATGTTGGCTGTGAAAGATTTCTAAGTGTGACTCTTAAATAAAAAGAGAATTGCAATTTTGATGGTGATTAGTTGGTCACATCAATATCATTCTCTAATGCATGAACTATGATAGAGCCTTGAACTCTTGGAGAGATTTGGTTCTACATGCTAACTGCATAATGCATTTAAGAAATATGTAGTTCAAATTAACTTTTGTTGTGTTGAGTTTAGCACTCTCGAGAGGAGTAAAAGATGGAAGAAAGAGTTATATCAAAATTCAAGAAAGATAAGATTATTTATCCCTTCATTCTAATCTTTTGATATATATTTCTCTTATAGGTTGATTTATTTATTCATGTTTTAATATTGTTCATAAATTCTTATGTATTCATGCTATAACCTGAGATAGTAAATCTTGTATGATTCTAGTCTTGATATTTCTTTGATAATTATAAACTTTTATAAGTCTCTCTCTAAAATGCTTCTAGGACATATCTAGGAGCAAGAAGGTGATGAGAGATTGCTTAGTAATAAAAATCTTGAGGCATCTTATGAGGATGTCATACCGACCAAAGGAATGATCAAGCATAAAGTAAGAACTTACAGTCATGAGACTGAGTTGGTGGCTAGAGGGAGTTCACTTCTAGAAGTCTTCTTGGAAATCTCTGAAGCATGGATCAAGAGGGAGTCTTTGTAACTCAATGAGAAGAAGTGAAGATTACTATATTGCAAGACTAGGTGCTAAATCCTTAGAGAATCCCTTCAACTATTGAGATCAGAATTTCTCAAGACAGTCATTTGGATTTGACATTGGTAGCTCCGCAAACCTATTTAGAATAGTGTGATATGGGATTAGGTTGAGGAGGACATCTTGAACTCTCTACAGTACCAAAGGTGTGCACTAGAAAACATTTATCTAAGGCAAGTGTTGTAGGAAATCTTGGATGAAGAGATCAGAAGGTTGATGTAAGTACTTGAAGATTCAGAGGGAGCCTACTAAACCTAAAGAAGATGTTTAAGGAGGTTGTAGCTAGTTTAGATATGGTGAATCGCACGATGTATAGGCAATTGATTAGATCGTTGATGTATCTAGTCAATACTAGACTAGATATTTGCTATGTATTAAGTGCACTTAGTCATTTGATGTGTGAACCAAGGAAAATACATCTAGTTGCAGCAAAGCATATCCTGAGATACTTGCATGGCACAGTTGGATATGGCTTGAGATATTCTTCGTGTGTGGACTTGGAGCTGCATGGTTATACTAATTCTGATTGGGAAGGTTGTGTCAATGATCAAAAGAGCATCTTTGGATATTGATTCAATTTGAGGTCTGTGATGATATTCTGGTATAACAGGAAGCAGTCTTCTATGGAACTAAGTACAACAGAGGTCGAGCATATTGCAACTTGTGTGGAAGCTCAAGAAGTAGTGTGGCTTCATAAGCTCCTTGTAGGATTGTTTGGACAATCAATGGAGCCTACTATCATTCATTGTGATAACCAGAGCTATGTCAAGCCTTATTTAAATCCTATGTTTCATGACAAAACCAAGCATGTTGAGATCAAATACCATTATATTAGAGATATGGTATTGAGGAAAGCTATACAGTTGAGGTCTATCAGCACTGATGAGCAGACGGCAGACATTCTGACCAAGCCTCTCTTCAGGATAAAGTTTGTGTACTTTCAAGATAAGCTTGGTATGGTGGAGAATACAGCCTTAACTAAAAAGGAGTCTCAGTATCAGTGATCCTCTTTAATGAGTTCTTCTCTGTGAGAGAAGTTCGAGGTGAAATCCCTTGTTAATGCATTCTTCTTTGCAAGAGAAGTTTAAGGTGAAATCCCTTGTTCCACCCTCTGGAAGAGCCATGGTGGATGTCATGTGTGTGATTCCATGATAGCATCATGTGAGAGAGTATGTGATGATTTTCTTGTACTTGTGTTTCACCCTCTGGGAGAGCCATGGTGAAAGTCATGTTGAGGTGACAACATCATGCAAGTGATAAACACTTATACATACCATACATGGTTGTAGCCATTATGGTTGATATCACAATGAGGTGATATCTAGTATCATGATGAGGTGATATCATTTCTTTTCCACATATGGTTGTAGCCATTATGGTAGATATCACGATGAGGTGATATTGTTTCTTTTCCACATATGGTTGTAGCCATTGTGGTGGACATCACGATGAGGTGATATGTCTTGTGAATCTAGAAGAATCCTCCCTAGCTGAGAGGGAGTGTTGACGTTTATGACAGCGTCGTGGTCTTCTTCTAGCAATCTCCTCTCTACATGTGATAAATTAAATATAGCCAAGAAGGCTATTTAATTTATAAAGAAAATGATTTATCAAAGAGACACAATTTTTGTAAAGGTTCTATATGATGAAAAGATAAAATCTTTCAAGGCCAACATTATTTGTCTTAATTGCAATTTCATTAAAGAGTCATTTAATTATTGTTATAGCCGACATCATGAAGAGGTGCAATCATTTTGGAATTATCTCTCCATGTTGGGCCAACTTGGTGGCTATGAAAAGGCACGTCCTCCTCCATCACTTCTATATATACAAGCCATTCCATCTCATTGCATTATCGATTCATTCATTTCATCATTATTCCTTGGAGTTCAAGTGTGAATTATATAAAGGAGAGATAGCAATTTCTATAGAAGAGAAGATTGTTGACTAAGGTTCTAATCATAAATTTAAATCTAATTGTATCTGAGTTTGCATCAGTTTGTGATGCTTTTACTGGCCTTCATATCGGCCTCTTGTAAAGGATACTATGTGTGTTTGTAACGTCTAGAAAGTGCAGAAGAAATAGATCAAAGCAAACATGCAATCTAAAAACTCTAAATGCAATCTATGTTAAGCAACAAAGAACAAAGGAAAGTAAAAACGTAAGTAAATTGAACATTCTCACCCAATATGTACGTATTTCCATGTATCATCTTGATTTGGCTTCTCCATTTTGCCATTGTAGTATAATTGCCCTCATATTTTCAAAAGTTCGTGCAAATATAGCCTATGATAGTGATTATAGCAAAACATCAAAGATTCAAGATAGTTGCTCCAAAAAGTCATAAGATTTTGAGAGAGATTGGAATGAAGAATGACAGATCAATTTATAGAAAATTGATTATTCAAATGATAGGCCAAGATCAAAAGATCAACGGACAGTTGAAATCGACATATTAGACATGCATTCTGGTAACTATTAGTGTTGACATGAGTTATACAAATTAGAAATAGAAATAAAGATTAAATAAATGATTTAATCTTCAAGTTTGGTATTTGAAAACAGAAGAATAGTCTTTGCATGACAAAGATAAAGATGGATTAAAGCAACTCCTGTTTGAATGCATGCACAAGGTTTAATTAATTAAATAAGAATATCTAATTAATCTTCATGTACACGCAATTGAGTTAGCACTGGATGACTGAATGATTTGACGAAGAGATTACTCGAGAAAGCCACTCAGACATTAAATCAAGAGTTAACTAAGCGATTAAAATAGATCTTTGAGTCAAGTAAAAGTGAATACTTAGATAATTTGCACAATTATCTAAATATAGAGGAATGTCTTAAAATAGGATTTATGAATTAAATAATTCATTTAATTCAAGATTTGATATTTGAAGAATAATTGAATAAATAAGATTTATTTAATTACGTGATGAAGGGGTTTAAATGAATAATTAAATAAATTTGTTATTTATTTAATTATAGTCAAAATATGATAAAGGTAAATTAAATAAGAATTTATTTAATTTGACAAGAAGGATAAAGTTAATTAGTAACATAATTAAATAAAAAGTGTTTATTTAATTAATGAGATAGAATAAAGAAAATGTGAATCAATTAAATAATTAAGATTATTTAATTAATAGAAGAATTAAAGTTAAAGTGAATTAATTAAATAATTGACATTATTTAATCATGACCATGGAAGAAATACGAATTATTAAGAATATTGAAGTCGCATTCTTAAACCAGATTTCGGTGTCTACATTTTCCCCTCTTTGATACAATGTCATTTTGGCGTTGTGTCAAAGAAAATCTATAAAAATATGCCCCAGTCATGCCCCAGTGTAAACAGGTGAAGGTATCGCCCCTCGGAAAAATTGACAAATTTTCAAAAAATTTAGAAAAATTTGGAAATGATCCCGATTAGTCCATTGGATAGCTAGAAATGTAGTGGAGTTGACGGAATTGAAGTTGGCAATGTTAAGGACGGGTACGGGTTGATTGAAGTTGGAAGTTGATTCGGCTAGTAGAAAAAAAATGCCACCAAAACCCTAGGTATAAATAGAAATTGGGGTAAAAACCAATTCATTTTCACCCACCTAGCTTTGAGAATTGAGATTTTGCTCTACACCCACTATGACAATGTCTCCCATTCCGAAAACCCACCATCAAGCATATAGGATCCGGACCTTCAAGTGGCCAGCCGACGCGGACCCCCCGGTATGTACCTTAAACTTGACTTTTGAATTTTTTAAATTGCGCGTGTTTTTATGCATTAATTTGAAATTTTAGTTATGCACTTTATTGAAAAGCCACATGTGAGTGTGCAATCAACGCATTTGCATGCAGATCAACGCATGTGTAATATCACGTAGATAGGTAGCGTAGGGTTTTATGCGGTTCAACGCATGTGTAATTTAGTTCAACGCATTTGCATTTAAATTAGCCGCATATGTTTATTTTTCAACACATTTGCACTTAATTCGATGCACTCGTTATTTAAGTTACGCAGTTGAATGTGATAGTTAATTGTTTGTAGACATTTTTTTATTATGCACGCATATGCATTTTAAAGTTACGCATTTGAAAAAGGACGCATATGTGTAATTGAATGACGCATTTGATTTTTCTACAACGCATATGTAAAATAATGACGCATGTGCAAAAGAATGATGCATTTACAAAATAATGACGCATTTGAATAACAGTTAATTTAGTCATTTTGCACTAGGATAGATGTTTGATGCTGACATGAGGCATGTATAATGCCATTGCAGGTTGTGTTAGACACTGTATATACGCGAGAATCGAGACCTACAACTTTTCGCTTCCGAGACAGCTTGTGGAGCATAGAGTGGCGATTCCTATGGCACCTAGGTCTTCTACATGTGACAGACATGCCCCAAATTCGGGCAAACCAGGGTTTATTAATAGCATTGTGCGAGCGGTGGCACTCTGAGACTTTGTCGTTTCACCTGCCTACTGGAGAGGCTACAGTTACTTTGGAGGATGTCTACAGGATCCTAAGACTCCCCATCAGAGGCACAAGGGTGAGGTACGATACCCAGAGGGGTGTTGTTGAGATGTGCAAATACTACCCCCATGCCGATGTCAGACAGTTAGGGTTTGATCACTATGAGATTAGGTGGCGTGTGTTGGCACAGAGGTATAGGCGGCTGGACTGTCTAGTGTGTACATTGATAGGTGGGATAGTGCTTCCTGACCGTTGAGGTCATGGTTTTCCTGTGGATTGGGGGGAGATGCTAGTAGGTATGCTAGAGTGACGAGAGGTATATGCATGGGGTCTCTATCTCCTTGACATGTTGTATTTTCACTTGCATGACATAGCCTACCGAGAGGCTCAGTTCATGAGTTGTGGTACCATGCTCCTGATGGTATGGGCATGGGAACACATTGTTATTTTTTGGCCACCAGTGACAGTAGATGTACAGCACAGAGCTCCTTATGCCTTCTGTTATGCGGGGTTGAACACTTAGCACCACATGGCAGATACTAGATATTTTAGGCATGTCATAGACACTATGGTTCAATTTACATGAAGACCATACTTGGGATGCGTAGAGTGGTCAGATGAAGATGAGCACTTTCCTTTTTGTTGGTAGACATAGTACCTGATTGGGTGGATTGTTTCACACGTCCACATTATAGAGCATCACTTTCCAAATCGTGTATTGTGGCAGTTCGGAGAGGTATAGGATGTGCCGAGAGGATGGGCTGAGTTCGTGAAGTCTTCATGAGAGATCCCTCTCTGGGGTCCAGAGATTCTAGTAGCCACTACGGAGGTAGATATTGATAGATTCCAGGCAGTTCTATGGGGATGGAGAGATGGTTTGGTAGACCCAGGTACCATAGAGGCTTACAATCAGTGGTGAGTTATGCATAGGCTGATTCCCTTGACAGATCAAGATTAGTTGGCATCGATAGAGCGGTGAGGGACAAGACCGCGCGGCAGGCGTGGCAGAGGGAGAGGTCAGAGAGGTGGAGGAGGTCATGGTGATGATGGAGATGATGGTGGAGGTGGTCGGCGTAGTGGTAGGAGAGGGAGACATGGACGGAGGGGACAAGGACCACCATTGTCACCCATCCGTGAGGAGGGACGGGGAGAGGAGGATGTTCCCATGCCAGATATTGGCAGAGGTGGGGAGGAGGTGGATGTTGAGATTGGCGGAGAGGAGTAGCCCAGAGAGGAGGCTATTCCAGATGTTCCTATAGAGGAGGAGGCAGATAGAGAGGAGGCAAAGATTGATGCCTTGGGCTTGTTGGGTTCCTATCAAGATGATGAGGAGGAGGACGATGATCATGAGCGAGAGATTCAGGACAAGATGAGGAGGAGTTGGAGGATGAGGAGGATGGTGTGTCAAGGGTTAGACAGGTTGATACAGAGGTAGTTGATTCTGACACTGCTACACTTTGGGCCCAGATTGCATCCTTGGAGGAGAAAATGAGGGTTATGATGTTTGAGAGGGATTTGGTACAGATGGAGAGGGATAGAGCCATCATGGACAGAGATCAGGCCATAGCTCAGAGGTAGGAGACTGAGTAGAGATTCACAAAGATCAGAGCTCTATGTAATGGACCAACAGCTACATTTTCCAGAGAGTTAGTCAGAATCAGGGAGAGGGAGGCTTATTATTGAGATTTATATGAGACAGAGGTTCCTCCAAAGAGACAGGCTCCCAGCTTCTTAGAGGCATGTAGTAGTAGGTCACAGACTAGGACCCACACTAGGACAGTTAGCACAGAGGGTGTGGAGCAGCCACATAGATCAGGTCCATATGACAGGCCCCACTCAGCTCATAGGTCATTGGGTTTCTAGCATTAGTCATCCGCACACTCTAGTCGTGATAGCAGTGGCAATTCAGGATAGGGACAGCTATTGATATGTATTGAGACATTGTATTATGATCCTATAGCCTGCGAGCTTCCATATTGATTGATACATTATGACATTGTGATGTGACACTGTTGAGTGATATATATATATGATTTTGGTGGCAATTCTCATGATATGCATTTCTATTTATTGATTATGTAGTTGTTTATTTGTACATGTTATGTTTATATGATATTCCTTGTAATGGTTGATCGTATCTACTTTATGATGTGTATATGCAACTTATGATATGACGTTGATTCTATGTGATGATATATGTATGAACATGTATGATGTCAATGGATGTTATGTATGCAATTTATAATTATGAGATGCAATGTGATGTTATATGTGCAATTCTTTCTATATGTGATGCTATACAAATGAAATGTGATGCATGTATTTATGATTTGTTATGTACATGAAATACTTATGATATGTATTTTAGATGATGAATGTCTATGATGCCATGATGTCCTAGATATGATAAATGTCTATATGTTTGTATTCTTCTAACATGTATGTGTATGTAGGATGATTTATATTGTTATGTGTCATAGGACTCCGTCATAATGCAAGAAAGAAGAATTGTTAGTGTGGAAAAAAAGATTGAGAAATATTTCCAGAAATGTGATAGATGTTAGTATTAGCAATCTTCGATGTTTCGTTGTATCACAAAAGGTGTTGCACTTTATCATCATTGGGTGAGACTAATACAAATGGAGAAAAACACTATGATATGACATAGATCAAGGTGTGCAAGGTCATTCACTTACTAGCAACAGACAGTCGCAGATAGGGATTGTCATTAACTCATACTAAGGGCTAAAGTTGCCCCAATCTTTTTGTCAGGACAAACCACAGATAGAAAACAAAGTAAAAGACAGGTCATGAGACATCATCACTCTTGTAAATCCTTCATGGGACATCCTTGAGGAAACTAGTAACATGACTCAAAATCCAATTTAAAAGATAGTTGACAGACAGCAGTCAAAGAAAACAGAATTCTGATACATCGTTGCTTCTCTAAATCCTTCATGGGACATCCTTGAGAAAGCTAGTAACATAATTCCCATCATAAAGTCAAATAAAATGATAAAATAAATAAGCCATAAAGTCAGAAAGCCAATAAAATATTTTCAAAAACTTGATTTGTTTGTTTGATTCATTTTGATTGATAGAAGGATTGATCGATAGAGCCTGATTTCAGGAGATACACATACCAGATAAGACTTCGAGTCTGGTTTCAATGTTATGACTATCTATATAAGGCATGACAAAGCCTGGTTTTAGAAAGACATGTATCGTATAAGACATTGAGTCGGATGTCGTTGATGTGATAACCTGTGTAAGGCTATGTTTGATTGTTTGACAATGTTGATATGCAGGAAGGACTCATCCTGTATAAGACATAGATTGTTTTGTTGATATCAATATTTAGGAAGGACTCATCCTGAATAAGACAAAGGTTAATTATTTTGATGATGTCTATCTCCAGGAAGGACACATCCTATAGTAGACATTAGTTGATTCATTTTGATTGTTTCCTTGGAAATTTATTTGATTTGACTTAGAGACATTGCTAACTTATTCACCAAATTGATGCATGACCTGATATGATGTATGGACAATTGACTGTGTGTGATGACAAACCCTAAAGGACTAACCTAGTGTGGCCTCGGGGGCTCATCGATTGATGGCCTTGCCTACGTTATACATGCAAAGACCTCATAGTTTGATTTGACCTTGACCGACAAGACTGACTACAAATAGAAGATGTGTGTGATAGTGAATGTGACGAACCCTAATGGACTGACCTAGTGCGGCCTCGGGGACTCATCGCTTGATGGCCTTACCTACGTTATACACAGAGACCTCATAGTTCGACACAACCAACGACCTTGTTATATAGACATATGGATTAATTCATGATTTTATGCAGACAAACCTAAATGAACTAACCTAATGCCTCAGGGGCACATCAGCAGATGGCCTTGCCTACATCTAGTCTCAGAGGCAACGTAGTTCAACAAACAACAAAGACTAACAAGTGCGACTGACTCTGACTTTGTTTTTGGATTTTTGACATGTTTTGATTTTTTTGTCCTTTTGAAGTTTTTTGATGTTTTTGTGTTTTCTCAAGTCATTTTGTGATGTTTTTTGGATTTTATCTATGGTTTTACGTCTTCAACACATCCAATGTAAGAACAAATATGACACATGCCAAGTGTTTTCCCCCAGACGAGTATAAGACCAATTGATTATGAATAGGATAAAATGAGGGGTATGAAATACACTCGATGTTAATCGTTCCAAGTTATGGGAAAGACTACCACTTATTACAAATGATATGTACAAGCGATGGATGGGAAATATAAGGGATATGCACAGGGATAGGTAGTATGTACAGGGTAGCTAGATTAGAATAATAGTAGACAAAGGAGCAGAGTCAACTACACATGGCGCCTGTTTGTCAGGTTTTCACCATGGTACCTATCCAAAGCGCCACCGAAGTGGTTTTCACTATTGGATGAATTATTTGTCTTTACTATTTTCTAGATTATCTAATTTTTTGATGTTACCAAGATGCCTATTTGCTAGGTTTTCACTTTAGTAATGATTTTTTTGATTTTTATGATTTTTTTTGTATTTTTGGCTAATTAAGACAAGGCTCTTAGAAGCTATGCGTAGAACTTATTCAGATGAAGACTATTTCTTGGTGAGGACAATGGTTCCCCTTTAGGATTAGAGAGTTGATATGCTCCTAATCCAAAGGCTTCAGTAACAATATAAGGTCCTAACCAGTTTGGTTCAAACTTTCCTGGTTTTTCTCTTTCTGCTTGATTCTTTGGGTTCTCCATTAAAACCAGGTCACCAATGTCAAAGTTTCTGTTCAAGAACTTCATGTTATAGCTACAATGAAGGTGATTTTGATATGCTTGGAGATGTTCTAATTCCTTCAGTCTTCGCTCATCCAGGAATTCTAGCTCATAGAGTCTCGATACTCGGTACTCTTCATCATCAATGTGGCCTTTCAAGGATACCCTCAGGGAAGGAATCTCAACCTCAATAGGAAGAATGGCTTCAAAACCAAATACTAGTAAATAGGGAGTGGCACCAGTGGGAGTACGGATACTTGTTCGATAAGCCCATAAGGAAGGATTAAGTTGTAAATGCCAGTCACGACCAACATCATTGACAGTCTTCTTGAGGATTCTAATGATGGTTTTGTTAGATGCCTCTACTTGGTCATTACCTTGTGGGTAGTATGGAGTGGAAAAGTGATGTTGAATATGAAATTCATCACAAAGATGGTGGACTTCTTGATTCTTAAATGGGTGGTTGTTATCGGTAATTATGGACTAAGGGACACCATACTGACAAATGATGTAGTTCAGGATAAATTTAGAAATCTGTGTGTCGGTAATGTATGTCATAGGAATAACTTCAATCCACTTCGTAAAGTACTCAGTGGCAGTGATAATGAACTTATGGCCATTAGATGATGTGGGGTGGATCTTTCCTATGAGGTCGAGTCCCCATTAGGCAAAGGGCCATGGTGACGTTGTAGGATGGAGCTCCTGTGCTGGTGCATGTATCAAGCCTCCATGAACTTGACATTGGCGACATTTCGTTACAAAGACATATGAGTCATTTTCCATAGTAGGCCAATAATAACCCAATCTCATAATCTTTTTGGCTAAGGTCAGACCACTAGAATGGGAACCACATATACCCTCATGCACCCCATGCAAGGTTGCTTATGCTTCATTAGAATCTAGACATCTCAGTAGGGTATTATCTAAGGCGCGTCTATATAGGGTGTCTCCGACGATGGTGTATTTGGCTAACTTATGAAGGAATGTCCTATGTTGGTTGTTTGACAGGCCAGTGGGTATGACTTCGGCATGAAGGTAGTCATAGATTTCTTTGTACCATGGGGAATCAGGACCAACAATGTCACACACCATTTCAGAATCTAGGATATTGTAGGCTGGGACCAAAAGTTGTTCTACCAAAAACTCAAACTTAGGCACATTGTTAGGAATGTTGAGAAGTGATGAAATTGTAGCCATAGCATCTGCTGCCCTGTTTAAAACACGAGGTATCTGATGAAATTTGACTTAGTCAAAGTAAACTTTAAAGCTATCAGCCATGCATTTGTATGGAGCAAGCTTCTAATCCTTAGTCTCATAATCATCATTTACCTATCTGATTACTAGCTAAGAATCACCATATACCTATAGGTTCTTAATTTTCCACTTGACTACCATGCGTAACCCTGTCACTATAGCTTCATACTTTGCTATGTTGTTAGTACATGAGAATGCAATCCTGAATGACTTGGGGATGGAATCACCCTATGGTGTGAGAAAAAATATACGAGCCCTTGAGCCATGATTTGTATGTGAGCCATCAAAGTACAATTTCCATGTTATGTTTGTGTCGATGGTGAATATAAAATCATTAGGAAATTCTGCAACTAATGGGTGATCTACTTGTAGTGGTGTGTCAGCTAACTGATCAGCAATGACTTGTCCTTTAATAGCCTTTCTTTCTACATACTGGATATCATACTCACTAAGTATCATAACCCATTTGGCCAGTTGCCCTGTTAATGTTGCCTTGCTGAGAAGATATTTCAAAGGATCTATTTTGGCAATCAACATTGTTTGATGGTTTAGCATACAGTGCCTTAGTTTTTGGGTAGCAAATACTACTACAAGATAGGCATGTTCAATAGTACTATAGTTGAGCTCATAACCTACCAAAGTCTGACTGATATAATAGACTTCCTTTCATGACCTTCATCATCATTCTATGCAAGCAATGCTCTGAGTAATGAATGGGTTGTTGTAATATAAAGAATCAATGGTCGTCCTTCAACAGGTGGCATTAAAACTGGTGGTGTGAGTAAATATTCCTTAATCAGTTGAAAAGCCTCTCTGCACCTAGCTGTCCATGCAAAGGGTACCCCTTTCTTAAGTAGATGTTGAAAAGGATGTGTCTTATCTGCTAACTGCACTATAAATCTTCTAATGAATTGCAATCTTCCTTGTAATGTCCTTAGTTTATTGAGATTAGTTGGCGGGGGCATGTCTATGATTGCTTTTACCTTGGTCGGATCCACTTCAATGCCTCCTCTAGAAATGATATAGCCTAAAAGCTTTCCTGAATTGACTCCAAACACACATTTCTTGGGATTGAGTCTCACTTTATACTTCTCCAGCCTTTGAAATATCTTGTCTAAAACCTGTAAATGTTCTTCCCTTGTCTTGGATTTAAGTATAAGGTCATCGACATAATCCTCCATAAGAGTGTGTACTAGATCATGAAAGATGGTGGTCATGGCATGTTGATAGGTTGCTCTAGCATTTTTGAGTCTAAAGGGCATAACATTCCAGCAATACGTTCCCCAAGGACAAGTGAAATTTGTCTTAGGTTGGTCTTTAGTTGCAATTTTGATCTGATTATATCTAGAAAATCCATCTGTAAGGGACATCTCATATCCTGCTATCATGTCAACTATCATGTCTATGTTAGGCAAAGGGAAGTAATCCTTAGGACAATCCTTGTTGATATATCTGAAATTAGTGTAGATGCGGATGCCCCCAGTTGGTTTAGTGACTGGTACAAGATTGGAAATCCAATCAACATAGTCGATTGATCTAATGAAACCAACGTCTAACAGTTTCTTGAGTTTCGCCTTAACTAGTAAAGCAATCTGTGGATGCATTTTCCTCAATTTTTGATTCACTGGTTTGACACCTAGTTGTAAGGGTAAGTGATGTAGAACAAGTTTAAGATCCAACCCAGGCATGTCTGCATAGGACCAAGAAAAATTTATTTGTCTTTGTGCAAAGTTGTGGAATTTTGGCTGCTCTTTTGTTGTCAATGATGCTGCAAAATAAACCAGTCGAGGATTCTCTTTTGTACCTATGTTGACTTCTATTGATTCTTCAACAAGCATGGGTGACTTTTCTTGTGCAATGGGGATAATGTTCAAACCTCCATCCTTAGGTGCCTCAGAGAGGTTTTCACCTTTGGATGCATCCTTTCTTTTTACTTTTTCATTGTCTAAAGGTGCATTTCGGTTTTCACCTAGAGACTCGTCCTTTTTATCTTGTTTATTCTTTTTCTCATTTTTGCGATTGAAGGGTTTAACAGATTCCCCAAAATATGCTTTGTTGTCCAAGTCAATGGTAAAACCAACCTTGTGATCACCGTTAGGTATGCCTTCTCATAATCCCAGGAACTCAACAATTGCTTCACCGTTCTCAAAAATGTCTAAGATGGGTGTGTCTTTTTGGTCCCAATCAATGAGTTGGGGATAAACTAAGGGCATGTCATTGTCAGAGTTATCAAATTTTAATGGGGTCAAGGTAAAGACTGATTTATTCATATGGTCACAAAATTCTTGTACTAAGTCATGTTTTCTCTTAGGTTTAGGTCTAGGTGGATTGATAGGTGGGCCTAACGCCAAGGTTTGGTTATCTGAAACAGATGGATTAGGTTGCCAAGAGGTAGGATCAAGTGATTCCCAATAGTAGTGTTTAAACCATTCCTCTTTTGTCATATTCTTTGGTGGACAGAAATTCAATGGATTGGGTGAGGATATTAACATTAATTCAAGTTCTCAAATAGCTTGTCAAGGTCCATGGAAGAGGTAGAGGATAGGGAATCCCACTCAGTTGTTTGAGTCGGGGGAGCCATAGTGATATTTGTCTGATGGTTCATGAGATGTCTTAATATCTTCTAAAGCACTTACTTCCTCAATTAAGGGTGATGTGGTACTAGGATCACCAATCTGAATCGGTTGAAACCCAAGCCCCACACCTTTTGGCCACTGAGAAACAAATATTGGTTCAATCCTCTCATCTTGGTTTAAGCCTAAACCACTATGTCCATTATATCCTTTGCTCTGCATGATTGTGAAACCTTTTCGATATAGATCTGCAGGAATGTGAGCAAGTGAGAGAGGTTCTTCATCATCTTCTCTATATAGCCAGGAGGTGACATCCTTTGTATTTATAGCCTCTTTGCTTAATTCTCCCCATTTAGTGAAAGTTGTTGTGGGAGGAACGTGTATAGTGACCATAGATTGTCTCCTATCTAATGTAGGTAAACTATGTGACTTAGGAGGAATCAGATGGCTAACGCAATAAGATGTCTTCATGTAATACTCTCCACAACCCTTGTCAAGATCTCAACCCTAGGAGTGGTAGGAATTGAGGGTGAAATAGATGTTCGAGTGAGTGTGGACTGATCAACATAGGGAGATGGATTGGACGATGAAGCCTCTTGGTTTACTGGCACTTGGCGTTGGGGGATTTCTTTTAGATTGGTGCAATATTGGAATGGATCTGGGTCACCATCTATAGTTATTTCAGTGCCATTGTAAGGGAATTTGGGACACTAATGATACGTGGAAGGGACTGCCTTCATGGCATGAATCCACAGTCTGCCTAGCAGAAGGTTATAAGGAAGGGTGAGATCCAAGACCTGGAACTTTGTTTCCATTACTGCAGGACCAATTCTGATAGGAAGTGTTACCACCCCCTTTGATTTTCATTCCTCATCATCATAATCTTTAATGACAATAATTTTGGTTGTGTCCACACATGCTTCTGAGAAACCTAATGCCTTAATCAATTTTAAAGTGCACAAATTTAACCCTGCTCCTCCGTCTACCAAAACTCGTCTAACTTTGGTGTCATCAACAAGGACTTCCAGATGTAAAGGATCATTATGGTTTGTCTTTTTAGTTGCGTAGTCTTGTTGAGAAAATGTGGCATGATGATTATTAATCAAATAGCCCACCATTTCTAGGAAACGATTGACATCAAGATCATTAGGGACCATGGTGTTTTGTAAAGCCTTATCTAGAATGGATCGATGCTCAAGAGAGATACGCAACAGTTTCGTGATTGAGATTTGGGTTGGGGTCTTCCTCAACTAGTCAAGTAGGTTATATTGTGACTTGGAAGGCTATGGTGTTTGCTGCGATGGAGGACCTTGGATAGTGACCTTCGTACTACGAGTGTTGACTGCACACTCAGGATTTGTATTGATAGTAATGGTATTGATATTCTCATTGGCGGCGTGAAGGTGATGAATGGTTTTTCCACTATTATAATCATGCTTGATACTCGCATAGTTGGCTGACATATTGGTCTTAGTACTCGAACTGGGAACAGTTCATTTCCCATGGTCATGTAGTGGATCAAAAAAGACTTGATGATCAGTGTTTGATGACTTTTGTTTTCTCCACTAACTTCAATTATTCTCCTTTCGACAAGATCATGTATGATATTTTTTAGTTGGCAAAAATTTTGTAGGTTATGTCCCTTAGTTCTATGATAATCACAAAATGCATTGTCATCCCACCAAACTAGTTTAAATTGTCCTGGATCATATTGTCTTGGTTCTTGCAACTGTATAAGATTATGTTGTAATAGTTGTTTGAATACGGACTCTATGGGTTCCCCTAAGGGAGTGAACTCACGTTTTTTAAACCTCCTTTGTTGTTGTGAATGTTGAGTATTTTGGACCATGTTGGGAGGTTGATTGACAACATTAAGCATGTTGGCAGAAGTGTTAGGTCCTTGTAATGTAATGATTGGTCCTGCTTGTACAGTTTTAGCATCAACTACCCCATCATTGGTGACATTTTTGTTTTGAGACCAAAATTTGTTTCTGTCATTGGGGGTGTTTTGCATGATCATATTTCTATTGGATCTTGATGTCTTAAGTTCTCCTTTTTCAATGAGATCCTTTTCTATTATAACCCCTTTTTCCACTAGTTTCGAAAAAGATGTAAAACAATGTACTCTTAAGTTACTCCTTTGTTTTGCATGAAGGTTTCCCTAGAACATAGTAACTTTTTGTTTTTCAGGTATCTCGACAGGACACCGGCTAGCTACAGTCCTCCGTCTCTAGAAGAAAGCGATAAATGTTTCATCTTTGTCTTGTGTTTTGTGACACAAGGTTGCTATATTTATCTCGTGGTCTATGTTGAAGGAGAATTGCTCAACAAATTTCTCCTCCAGTTCACCCCAAGATCTAATGCCATAGTCTAGACCTAAAAACCACTCTAGTGCAATTCCTACAAAACTTCTTGGAAATAGTCTCATAAGATACGTGGGGTCATAAGCGACATCTATGCATATGGTAGAAAATCCCCTTATATGTTCTATTGGATTCCGTTTGCCATTGTACTTAGGGAGATTTGGTATGACATACCTGTGAGGGAAAGGGCTCATGTACAATGATCTATCAAAGGGAAATGGGCATATGTCCTTTGTTGAAAAGGATTTCTTAGTTGACACCGCCATGTTGTCCATTTGTGTTTGTAGTGCATGCATTTGTGTTTGCAAGATGTCAACCTGGGTCAATGATGTGCTTGGTGGATTATGCGGATTTGTGTATGTATTCTAGAATCCAAGGTCTCATGATGGGTTTTGATTGAATGTTGATATTTGAGGTGGGTTTGGATTCAAAATGTTGGTAAATGTGTGCTGGTCCGAAATCTACATAAATTGGTTTTGACTTGGGATCTGTGTGAACGTATTCTGAGTATCGCTCTGGGAGAAGGGATTCTAATTTGGAATCTGTGTAAATTGGTGTTGACTTGGAATCTAGGAGAATGGGTTCTAAGTACCCATCTAAGAGAATGGATTCTGATTTGGAATCTGTGTGAATATATTTTGACTGCCGATCTGGGAGATGGATTCTGATTACCATATTGGAATGAGGGAATGCCTCTTGTTTGTGTAATCTGTGCTATAGTACTAGTGACTTGAGCACTAGGTATGGCCATCGATTGTGGTATGGTGCTCGTGACACTGGCATTAGGTATGGTTGTTGACTGGGATATTGTACTTGTGACACCGACATATGGTGTAGAAGGTGACATTTTAGGTCTTTTACTCCCAACAAGAGGACCAGAGGGAGTGGATAATGATCCCCCTACAATGAATTAAATCCTAATGTCATGTCAAGCATACCAAATGGAGAAGTATGGACTGTTGTACTATGTGTAGGTGTGCCAGATGGCATAGTTGTGCTAACCTGAGATACAGTAGTACTAGCAGTCATTCTATTTGTCCCTTGTGTAGGTTGAGTTTGTAAGGTGCTAATAGCAAATCCTATTGGTAAGGTAGTGCCTTCAGCTAGCAATTTGGCTAAGTATCGTTAACGATCATTTGCTAGGTACTCATCCACAAAAGAGGCAAATTCAAGGTCTTGTGCAGCAGCCTCAATGTCTTCTGTCGTAATGTGCCCTTGAGTGTTTCTAGTGGTGAATTTGTCTAGTAAAGTCTTGTGAGGTCTTGAGGAAAATGGATTGATGAATTCATTTGGGTTCGACATCTTTTCTCTCTCTTCTCTTAGACCTAGTTTCAACCATGTGAGATTAGCTCAATATGTAAGGAATGCAAAACTACGTCTATGGACAGTATGACTCTAGTCTATGTTTTTGGGATTTTTTGAATGCAAAATAAGGAATGTTCTAGGATGACGCTAGTCTAAAATGATAATATGCAAAGATGCAAAATCTAAGCAAACTTCTAAGGTAATCAATTTTGTAAACCCAAAACGGAGGGACCAACTACCTAAAGTCTAACCAAGGCGTCAATTTAGTTAAGTCAAGGAACCAATGTAGGACAAGGATCAAAGACAAGTTGAGTTTCCTAGCTAGACTGATGAGCTAGGAGGACTCTCTGAAGGACAAAGGATAAGATGATAGGACTATGTTCAATGACAAATTTTGTTGACGCTATGATTTTTCTAGAGTATAGATGGTGGACCTATCCTAAAGTTTGTAAAACTAATCTTCCTAGAAGGTTAAATCTAAAGGTAATATGTACTCAAAGATGAAAGTAAGACTCGGAATTAGAACGACTATAGTAATGACCAAATGATACCTAAAGGATGCAAGATTGAGCAAATCATTTTAGGTTTTTGTCCAAGGACAAGTTTAAGATATATCAAAGACTGGTATGACAGTGTTGACTAGATAGTGACCATGAATTCTGGTTTTCTAATAATCTGGAAAATGCGTCACAGAATTTATTAAATGTGGTTATGTTCCACAGTTGCGGCTTTCTGTCAATCAATTGTGTGTTTTTGGTAAATGTTCAGTATCTAGTGTCAGACAAATGCAGTTAATTTTCTAACAGATGCGACTCGTAATAGCAATTACGACTCAAAATATAACATATGCGGTTTTCCATAAAACAAATGCGAGCTAATCTAGTAGATGTGACTGAAAATGATAGATGTGACTCGAAGTTAAACAGATACGACTCTAAAAATCAATTGTGACCTTCTGGTGAACAGTTGTGACTCTGTTGTATTTTCAGTGAATTGAGATATAAAACTAATGCTATTTTTTGTGATCAAGTTTTGGTAAACAAAGACAATCATAAGACAAAGTGTTTTCAGTTTGATTTTGGACTCAAAGAACGAGTAATTTGACAACAGACAAGTACAATCCTAATAGGCCAATAGGCCAAGGGTTTGAATACTTGGTATAGCCCACCGATATACCCGGATTGGTGCGAAATACCTTTCCTTCTCGAGAGCGGATAGCTTATAATTTTGGTGGCATTGGCTCCCCTCCATGGCTCATTAACGTCATTCAAGCACACCAACTTCAGATTCTTGGGTAGTGACTTCCCAAGAACTGCTATCTCTACTCAAGGGGATCAGTAGTGAGTGTCTTTGGGCATGATTCTGTACCCTGCACTATACCAAGCAACGCTCGAAAAATGGTTGGTCTCTAAAACAAAAGGTGTTTAATACGGGCATTCCGTTCGTAGGGCATGATCCATGCGGCGAGAGTCCCCTTTTGGATCCATCTCGTTGGAACCATATGCATGATTCTTGGGCTTTCCCCAAGAATCCACTTTTATATACCAGTTGGAAGTCCCTCGGGTTCAGGGTGCTACCGGTCTGAGACGTCCTGGGGTGAGTACTTTTTCTGACCAAAATAGGCCCAAGTTCTAGAGTTGGTAACCATTTCTCTTACACGCAGGATCGCACGGATGCACAAAGGGAGAGGATACTTCAATATACCAAATCGTGAGGGTAATTACACAGTTGTGCTTTTGCACCAAACACAGTAGACACTTGTTAATTTTAAACCAAATGAAAGATTTGCTACACTACCAAACAATCTGTTTCAAAGAATTAACTAAGGTCTTCGACATTCGTTTTGTAGAAAGATTCATTAGTAATTTGATATTGGTCTTTGACTATCAATCTGCAACAACTTTGTTAACTCCCCAAGACACACATTGAAAATAGAAGATTAGTGAAAACAAAACCACAAAAAAGGAAACTGTAAAATGAAAATCTAATCCTAAAATATACCAGTAGGATGCGTTGTTTTCTCAAATGCATCTCGGTATTTTAACAGTCAATTGCAGCTTAGAAAATGATAGATGCATCAGAATTTATCATATGCGTCGTTTATTATGTCAGATGCGGTTCAGAAAGTCAATTGTGTCACTTCGTCACACTGATGCATCTTCAAATGTTAATTGTGGCGTTTCGTCAAGTAGATACGTCGTTCTATACAAAAACCTACAAAATGAAATAAAAAACTATGGATACGTGAAGATGGTGTCTTCACATCGAGTTCACCAAATGTAACGTCCAGAAAGTGCAGAAGAAACAGATCAAAGCAAACATGCAATCTAAAAACTCTAAATGCAATCTATGTTAAGCAAAAAAGAACAAAGGAAAGTAAAAACGTAAGTAAACTAGACAATCTCACCCAATATGTATGTATTTCCATGTATCATCTCAATTTCCCTTCTCCATTTTTCTGTTGTAGTATAATTGCCTTCATATTTTCAAAAGTTCATGCAAGTATAGCCTATGTTAGTGATTTAGCAAAACATCGAAGATTCAAGATAGTTTCTCCAAAAAGTCATAAGATTTTGAGAGAGATTGGAATGAAGAATGACAGATCAATTTATAGAAAATTGATTATTTGAACGACAGGCCAAGATCAACGGACAATTGAGATCGACAGATTAGACATGCATTCTGATAACTGTTAGTATTGACATGAGTGATACAAATTAGAAATAGAAATAAAGATTAAATAAATGATTTAATCTTCAAGTTTGGTATTCGAAAATAGAAGAATAGTCTTTGCATGACAAAGATAAAGATGGATTAAAGCAATTCTTGTTTGAATGCACGCACAAGGTTTAATTAATTAAATAAGAATATTTAATTAATCTGCATGTACACACAATTAAGTTAGCACTAGATGACTGAATGATTTAACGAAGAGATTACTCGAGAAAGCCACTCAGACATTAAATCAGGAGTTAACTGAGCAATTAAAATAGATCTTTGAGTCGAGTAAAAGTGAATACTTAGATAATTTGCACAATTATCTAAATATAGAGGAATACGTTAAAATAGGATTTATGAATTAAATAATTCATTTAATTCAAGATTTGATATTTGAAGAATAATTAAATAAATAAAATTTATTTAATTACGTGATGAAGGGGTTTAAATGAATAATTAAATAAATTCATTTTTTATTTAATTATAGTCAAAATATGATAAAGGTAAATTAAACAAGAATTTATTTAATTTGACAAGAAGGATAAAGTTAATTAGTAACATAATTAAATAAAAAGTGTTTATTTAATTAATGAGATAGAATAAAGAAAATGTGAATCAATTAAATAATTAATATTATTTAATTAATAGAAGAATTAAAGTTAAAGTGAATTAATTAAATAATTGACATTATTTAATCATGACCATGGAAGAAATATGAATTATTAAGAATATTGAAGTCGCATTCTTAAACCATATTTCGGTGTCTATAGTGTTATCATTCAATATATAAGTGATATATTGTTGTTGGGTTTTTCTCCCTCAAGTGGAGGGTTTTCCCTGGGTATCTGTTGTGTTTTGTGTTGATTATTTTGAATTAAATTCTATGCATTAAATCTGATCATTAAAACTACAAAAATTACACCAAAAATACCAAAAATCATTAATTAAAACTCCTATTATCGGTTGGGCCAAGAATGTGTCTTTTATTCCAACATTAATTTCACCAATGAAAGCAAAAAATTGTTTTTTCCATTCATGGGCGTCCACCTCTGGGTTCCTATTTTTTAGGAGCTGAGAAAATTTAAAATGGGAGTTACAAATGAATTTAATGGCTCCTAAAACCCACACCATGTTCTGCTTTTTCGTGCTTTTTCTACTTTTTTTTGCCTTTCCTGCTTTTTCAGTTTTAAATCATAATTTCCATGATTCTCCTTCACCAAATTGCCCCCAAATTGAAAACCAAATTTAAATTCAATTTTCCCACATCACAAGATAATTTTTTCCACACCAAAATATGAATTTCAATATTCAAACATGAAATTCAACACACTAAAATTGCAAAAATTTAAAAATGACACCTTCAAGTTGACACAAGATTGCACTGAACCATGGATGCTCCTGCATCAGCAACTTATGTTGTGGCTGTAGAGTGTAGTTCTCTAAAAATTTGACCACTGAAACTACACTTCCAACTGAAAAAGTGTGCTTGCATAACTTGAATTCCATGTCCAACCATCAGGCTCTATGGGTATGCCTTGCATACTCATACACTATATTGTCACGAAACATAGACATAAACTGATACACTGGGATCTTCTAAATAACCAAATCACACCCTATCTCCCTCTCTCTTAGGTCACTCCCTCCCACACCCTCTCCCTCTCTCAAGTCTCTCACTCTCACACTCCCTCTCTCTCACTCCCTCTCTCTCGCACTCCCTCTCACTACCTATCTCTCAAGTGTCTCCCTCTCACCCCCCTCACACTCTCAAGTCTTTCCCTCTAGCACCCTACCTACATAACTCTCTCTTTCTCTCTCCCTCTCTCTCTCTCTTCCCTCTCTCCCACCCCTCTCTCTCTCCCTCTATCCCTCCCACCCTACGTAGCTAAGACTCTCTCACTCCAACCCCTTCTCTCCCACTCCCTATCTCTTAGTCTCTCCCTCCCACCCTCTCTCTCTCTCTCTCTCTCTCTCTCTCTCTCTCTCTCTCTCTCTCTCTCTCTCTCTCTCTCTCTCTCTCTCTCTCAAACTTCTCCCTCCCTCTAAAGACATACATAAATACATACTACTTACATACATACAAGCATAATACATATGTACATACAATCCTACATACATACAATCATACATGTACATATGTACATACAATCTTAAATACATACATACATGCATGCATTGATACATACATGCATACAGGCATACATACATGCATACATACATACATACATGACATACAAGCATACATGTACATACAAACATACAAATATATAAACATACATTCAATAGACTAGCATTTAACATAAAGCAAGACATAATGTGAGTGCATTATAACACACCCGCGTTATGTTTTGGTAGACATGTCCTACACAAATGGAAAAACCATGTCAAAACTAAGATATAACGTGAGCACGTTATAACGCACTCGCATTATATGTTGCTTTGGGAATCCCCAAGCCTTAGGCTTGGTATTTTTCGTAGAATACCAACCCAAAGGCTTGGAGGGCCTTCCCAACTACCAGAGGCGTGTTTTTGCAAATTCTACAATATTTCACATAATCAGGTTCATGATCACCATCAGGATTACACGTGTTTCAATGTCAAACAAATCAAACACCTGGGTAATGTTAGGCTCTCTCTTAACTATCCAACGATGTAATTTTTTTCACTTTTTGACAATGTTAAGCCTTTGATCTATAACTTTTTTTGTTTATCTCTTTTTTGTCAAAAAGCAGTGTTCGGTGTTTTTTCGTTATAAATTAACCATTAATCAAAATTTCAAATAAATTACATTTTTAGAAACTAGACTCCATTCTATAAATTTAAAAAAAAAATCAATTAGTTTCCAAATTTGGTAGGGGTAGCACGGCCAAAATTCTATTTTTCAGGAAGTGTTTACTTTGAAAATTAGTAAAAAATCAAATATTCATTAAAAAATTATCAGAAAAATCATGCATCAGCTACATACTATTAGCTAATTTCTCATCGAAGCAATTTTAACAATACTAAAAGAAAGTTCACTATGCTACGTTCCCACAAAAGTTGCTATGTTATGTTTTTCTGACAAAAATAACACCAATTTATGTGGGTCCCTCTTTTGAACCCCTTAATCTCAACCATTTTCAAAATAAATTAGTAATTTAGAAAGTAGACTTGGAGCACTACGATCCTTGTTTTTTTTGCTTCTCAAAATTTTGAGTGTAACTATCCTCAATTTCACATCCAAGGTTAGTATTTTCTTATTTAAAAAAAAGTGGCCACTTAAGCCCCCTTTTTGGCCCCCCATCTTTTTGCACTTACACATATATCTGGTGTTATGTCATGTTGTGCATTGTGTTAATCTTTCATGTTTTTGTTAATGTTTCAAAGATTAAGTTTCAGTTTGCTCCAGAGGATTTGAGATTTGTTTGAATACTAATTCACCCCCCTCTCAGTATTTAGGTGTATGTTCAACAGCTTCACTACCAAATACCCTGAAGAAGGAAACATTAGGCTTGATTTTGAACCAAGCCTCCTTTAGAGTAATATTTTGAACTATCTTGTGGGGAGTGCAATTTTGAATATAATTGGCACAATTGATAGCTTTAGCCCAAAATGATAAGGCCATAGAACTAGACTAAAGCATACAATTTTCCATCTCCTTTAATGATTTATTCTTTCTTTTGACAACACCATTCTACTAAGGAGTGTAGGGAACCAAATACTAATGTTGAAATACCATGCTCAACACAATATGCCATAAAGGATCGGTTCACATATTCGCCCTCATTATCTGTATGTATTTGTCGAATAGAAGAAACTAATTGCTTCTCCACAAACACCTTGAAAGTTTTGAAAGTGTTGAAGACATCACTTTTGTACTTAATAAAGTACACCCAAGTGTGACGAGAGTAATCATCAATGAAAGTGAGTACATACTTGGCTCTTGAAAATGAAGGAGTTGGAAATGACATGTGGTCACTATGAACCAACTCAATTAAGGTAGTAGCAAGATGGGTCTTACCCTTTGGAAAGAGTTGTTGATGATGTTTTCACAGTACACAACCTTGATAAATTACCTCTACTCAAGGCACCTTAGGGAGTCCAAGCACCATATCCTTAGTACTTAACTATTAAAGATACTTATAATTGAGGTGTCTAAAGTGCCAAAGTCTACTCACAGAGTCAACATGGGTAATATGTGATGCTCCACAAGATGAATAAAAACCATGAAACTTGTATAATCAAGACCCATGATCTACTCTAACTGAAGCGCCAATCCTCTTTGGATGGTGTAGTTGTTGAATAACATCATGTGATGAAAACTCAACTATCTTTCCATTACCAATATGACAAATCTGATAAATTGAAAGAAGATTAGCTGAAATATTAGGAACATAAAGAACATCCTCAATTCAACCCTTTTGTAAATTGTATCGTACCTAACCCCATAATTGGAATATGAGAAGAGTTTACCATTAAAATATGAGATATGAGATATTACATCCTCAATTTCAAAAGAAGATATTGCATGTGTTGTTCCAAGAGCATCCATGGTAGAGTAAAAGGAAGAAACAATTATTTGATAAGGACCTTTTAACTTTAACAAAATCAAGAAGACACACTCTTTGTCTATTTTTATTTTACCACAAAACTAAAGTATAGAAAACAAATACTTAAATTGACACAATAAATCTTTAATAGAAGATAAGGCATCAGGAGATAATGTTGTTAATTGAACATCCAATTGTAGAATCTTGAAATCGTCAATTTTACCAAAGAGATCATCAAATTTGTCCCACATTCGTGTAGGAGTTGTACAACTAGAAATATGAAATTTTAAATTATCAGAAACAAGAGGACCTATTATTCCTAGTGCTTCATCTAACTTGTTTCGATAAGTAAATTGCTCAAAATCCCTAGTAAATTAAATTTGTTGTTTATTGACCATTTTCCATAATCCCTTAGATTGAAGTATTTGTTGTACTTTGACTTTTTATGTGTGGAAATTATGTGGAGTTAACAAGTCAATTTTAGGATCCATGATGCACACACAACAAGGAACTTGAATTGTGCATTACAAAACCCCCAAAATGTACTATATCTGAATGTTGACCCCCCAGAAAGATACAAAACAAGAATTACAAATTTGTGTCAAGTTTGGAATCCAAATCATCCATTTATAACTCATAGGGATTTTTACAAATATAAAAAAAAGGGATTTCCTAAACTTGATTTTGATTATAAATTTAGAATCCTTTCAAAATTTTGATGAATTTCAAAAAAAAAAATTGAACTTTCGACAATCCTAGGGTGAAAGTTATGCCTCATCAAAAATTGCATAAAATACGTTAATTTTCAAAGGTTAAAAAATAGATTAAAAGATACAATTTTCAAATCATCTTGATGTTAGTTTTTTTTACTCGAAAAGATATTTTTTATGACTATTTACACTTGAAAAATACCTCCCATTTGCAAGTTACATCAAAATGAAAAAGAGCCTCC
This sequence comes from Sequoia sempervirens, assembly GCA_007258455.2. Lineage (NCBI taxonomy): Eukaryota > Viridiplantae > Streptophyta > Pinopsida > Cupressales > Cupressaceae > Sequoia > Sequoia sempervirens. The sequence goes on along the minus strand of VDFB02353493.1, from coordinate 91,388,857 downwards.
CTTTTGTAACACTTAGCAATGAATACTAACCACTAATTATCAATAACTACAATAAAGTTTTAATGGTTAGCAACAAACTGCTAGTTTGCTAAGTGACCTCTAACAACTAACTTGTGACATTAAATGTCAATAATATTTTATAAAAAAATTGCCATAGATGGCAAGTTACATATCCTCAATATAAATGCGGACTAAGTCAAAGGTGAAAAGAATTCATCTCTTCCTAGTGATTACTTTGAGGGTTTGATTGGTTTTGAAGCAAAAGAGGTGTTGAAAGTCAATGCCACACTACCAAAGTGTAGAGGAGTCTTTGACCAATTCTTGTATGTGGTTGTTGAAAAAATAGAGGTGGTAAATGTGGTATAGACCTAGCCTTACAACTCACAATTATATCCAGATTCACTAGCTCCTATGCCACAATTATAACCCACACTTTACACGCATCATAAATAAAGCCAAAAACTAGGAGTTGGTTGATGGGGATGTATGTTGTGTAGGGCATGTGGGATATGTTAGTCTATGACTTGTTCAATTTTTGAAAGAAACCTCAAAGATGTCTCATTGATGCTATGTGGGATGAAGAACAGTGTGTGGTCGAGTGGGAAGAATATAGAGAATGCATCATGAGGATGCACAATGATACTCCAATTTGTAGCTATCTAAGGCATTGACTGAGGTTTTGAAGATATTGTAGGTTGCATGGGAGATGAGGGAGCTTGCTAGTAGATGTGGTGAAATTGAAGCAAAGTGGAGGTCACTGTTGGAGGAGTTGACTTATGATTCTGATTCCAACAACCTTCACAAATCTATGGGTATTATTGAAGGCATTGCAAATGTGTAGGTAAGATGTTGAAGCCACATGAGGGGTCCTTGTAGGTTGTCAATAGAGATGTTTTTGAAGAGTTAATAAAAAAAATATTCAACATAGATGACTATGAAGATATGGTAAGAGATCCACTACACTATAAATGCAATGAGCTACAAAAGTCAAGTATAAAACTTGCAAACACTAGATTGAAAGCTTGCAACAAACTTCAACAAAAAAAACTCCTAATAGGCTAGATAAGCCAAAATATGCCTGCAAAATATAATTTTCTACCCAAATGGGCAGATGGGAAGAGGGCCAAGATTGGCCCTCTGCTATTTTTTTTTTCATTTTGTTACCTTTTTGTATAAATGGAAAAAAATTGCAATAATTGAAAATTACTTAAAATAATAAAACAAAGGGTATTTCTTTATTTTTCGAGCCTTTCGGTTGCAATGGACATATTTGTTTAGCTCCACGACACTTTTTTGATAGGGATGAGATTTTGATACACTAAACAAATGAGAAGGAACTTATAATTCAATGCTTTGATACTATGTTAGAGCAACAAATAATGAATGCAATATTCAAACTACCATAAAATGAATCAAGCACGATACATAAGCCATTAAGCTATCAGAGAATGTGTGTAGATACAATGATCACTCCTTGTTTATATAGGACATGGAGGAGGTAGGAAGGTGAAATAAAAAGACTAAATAACCCTCCAAGTGATGTGCCCAATGTAGAACACTTGGGACAAGTGTGAAGTCATGTGTCAAGTATCTATGAGGTGATACAAATAAACCACTAAGTGAACTTAATCTATTGTGCATAGGACCTCTAGGTTTAGGAACTAGATAAATGATAACTAGACACGTAAAGACTCTTTTCACACTAACAAAAATAATGTTTCTATTTTTCATTAGGATTTGATTGATCCAATGTTTAATCTCATAAAATATCACATTCTTGAATTGTTCAAGGTAGAATGGAATAACTTCAACTTCTAATTATCAATTATATAGTAAAAAATCTAGAAAAGGTCTTTGAACTTGAAGAAAATTTTATTTAGGTATTTTGATGATAAAACACATGTAAGGTAGGTTGATTAGAAAGAGAGATGTTTTCCATGGGAGAATCTTTACTTGTGTTCAAGTTGATCAAATAGGTAAATATTATTTCTACCTTCCTTGCCTCTCCTTCATTATTAATGTCTTTGTTATTGCCATTCATGATGTTGACTAGGTTGATTTCTATTGTTTTTTTTCTTCAAGGTTTTAATTTGAAATCTTAAGAGGGCTATGAATTACTAACTATTGTTGGTAGAGTTCTTCAACTGAGAATTCTTTTCCTTTTTTATTTGTTGTGAACTTTTTTTTTGTTTTCTCATGTTTGTGGTTGGGGGATTTCAGTAATGAATTGTCTATGAGGTCCTCTTTTTTCTAACCATGCATAAGAAAGAGTATTTTCCTTATTTTATTAGAATGTTATCTATCCAAATTCTTAATAACATCTAGTGTAGGAACATGGGTCCTTGACAATGACACCAAAAAGTGATGAGTTGTTGTTAGGTGTAAGGCTTGAAACCCTAAACTATCTCACAAAAATAAATAATAACTCATTTTCACATTAATATAGAAATAAAATGGAACATCTTCAATATATACAAATGGCATATTACATATCACATGTAAAAGTGTCTAATCCAAAATATTAAGTACAATAAATAAGGTACATCATCACATGAAATACTATCTAATCAAGTATCATAGAGTATAACATATAATTTATACAAGAGTATTACTTAGGATCTCATGCCCATCTAGTCATAACAATACAAGTAAAGATACAAAAGAAACATAATCATAGGAGAGTCTCTAACTGCCACTAACCCAATGGTCCTTTGCAAACCAAGAGACAAGAACATGGATCAAACACTTTTTTTCCCAACCATGAAGCTTATGCTTCCCCAAAATTCTTCCTAACTCGAAGAATACCTAACCCTACATGAGAATCCCAACAACTTGGAAATAGCTAACAGGATGGAATCCGGTGCAACCTGATATATCTATGTTGACATGCATTTCACATATGAACATGTTATGCCCTATTATCAGGATATGATAGAGAATAAAATAGCATCCATCTATTTCAATGGTACATATAGCTTTGTTCAAAGAAATTAAACCAATAAATGATAGGTAGATTTGAACAAGTAAATCTACTCCCCTTTGTTAGTCCATATTTAGCACTCATCTCGGAAGGTAAACCAAATCACATATAAAAGATAATAGCATGCATACACCCAATGATCATAACAATAAATAACTCTTTTCTTTTCATGCAAAATGACTATATGTAGATCATTTTTTATTTCAATCCTTTCATGCATAATGATGGTTAAATGCATAATTGACATGCAATTTAGATATCAACATGCAACTAGATTATTGATATGCAACTTGATTATTGGCATTCAACTTGACCTTTAACTAATGATATTTCTCAATTACATGCAATATTTAATGCATATGTAATAATAACTAATTTCTTTGATGTGATGCAGGTTAAATCCATAAGAAACCAATTCATAACACATGCAATAAAAGAATCAAATTCATAACAATTAAATGACAGTTTCATATATTTAGTTTTATAGTTTTATTGTGAAATCATCACAGCAGAAATAAAATATTTATTGGTATTGACTTCATGGAAATAATCATATACTACTATTGAAATATGCTAAGTTTACAAAATAGTATAGTGGATTTCTAACAACAACAAGAAATTCATAAGTGGTTATTATCACGAATTGTCTATTAATTTGGGTTTAATAATCTTATAACATATATATATATAGTGGATTTATAACAACAACAAGAAATTCATAAATGGTTACTATCACAAATTGTCTATTAATCTGGGTTTAATAATCTTATAACATATATATATATAAAAGTTGTATTTAAATTTTATTTAGATCTATTTTAAAATTGATTTAAAATCTGAAAATGTGCATTAGGGTCAAGTTAAGTTAAAACACAAATTTGTTTTAGACTTCTTTTGAAATTCAAACAAATAGGGCCATGAAATTTATAAAATAGTAAAATGATTTTTAATTCTCCTTTGAATCTACCCACATCCAAACTTAGGTGAATTCACGAAAATATTTAAACCATCATTTATTCACTTTTGAAATTTGAGATTTAATTGTGCTTGAACCTTATATTTAAATCAGTATGCATAACTGTTTATACATAATATCCATCACACGGGTTTTATAACAGCCACAAACATATCTTAAACATGGTTGAATCTATATTTTCAAGTGCTACAGGTGGGCGCTATGATGGTCAACACACAAGTTTTGTTAAGCATGCACAGGTAGAATAAACACATATACAGGTTGCTACAAAAATAGAATACATGCTATGATTCAAAAATAGATCTTCAAACCCCATAATACATTAACATTCTCATTTATCATTAAAATTTGCAGATTAGGTTCTAATCAAGCTTTTACCATGCACTCTCACACCATGATACAAACAAAAAATAACAAAAGTCTTACTTGGTCCTTTTCCCTATGTGCCAACTCCTCACTCTGCTCAAATTCCATAATCCAATCCCCCTCAATCTCTGCCACCTCGGTCTTCCAATAATGATCTCCAAATAGTCATGCCTTCCCCTTGTTGAGCTCTCTCTTCTTTATGATTTCCATATTTTCATTCCAAGTATTCAACTCCAATCTCTATTTTTAGAACTGAACTTTCACCTCATGCCAAGATCGCATGATTTATCATGCAAATCATTAGAATTTTAAACTTATTTAATTTTAATAAAACTTTATTTATTTATAATAATAATCATGCAAATAATTTAAAACTTATTTTATTTTATTTTATTTTAAATAATAAGCTATTATATATAAAAATAATAACAATAACCTTATTATATTTTTATTATATGTATATAAATATAAATTAAGAGATTTATCATTATCAAACATTTGAAAATAAAGTCTTTTATTTTCCCAAATAAATTAATTTTTGCAAACAAAACAACCATAAGACAGTTATTATTTAATCATAACATAAATTAGGCAATTTCGTATTCTTGCAAAACATAATCATTCACAATGTAGGATAAATGCAACTACATGAGTGTGTGTGTAGGATTTCCATCATGTCGACTATTTTCGGGTGGCTAGGTCATCTCTACCTCAACCATGTTCTCACCTTCAACCTATTCTTGCATTCATTTGTACTCAATATCTCATCAATAGGTTAGTCCATAAAACTATAATCAATAACCAAAATATTCACATCCTAATAATTCATCATTATTTTAATCACAATGGCATACATTTTAAAGATAACATCTAATTTATCATCCGTGAAAACACATTAATTTATGCTTCAACACATATTGTCCAATAGTCACATCCAGTTCTATTTATTATCAAAAAATGTTTATGCAAGTAAAAATTGAAATGTGACATCATGTCTCATAATTTAGTCAATTAAATGTTGTAAGATGGGGTTAAATTAGTCCTAGCCTAGATAGAGTGACAACCAACACTTCTAAGCTACAAACCACATCCAAACAAGAGAATACAAACAATGGAGATATCAAAATGAAAGCAAATGAAATAGAACACTCCCCATTGAAGTTGATTCCTTCTCTTGTCTCTCCTATTTCTCCTTTTGCAATCTTTTCCCTTATATTTGTTGTTGTTTTTATGTAAATACCTGTAAATTGTAAGTAGAAAGTTAGAGACAAAATGGTCGTTAAGGCAAAAACAAGAGAGGAATATTGCTTTTATAGACAACCATTCGAATGGACAATTGAGATTAATCCTTTCAAAAGATTCCAAGATCAACAGATGAGAATCCATGAGAGGGAGGTTACAAAACGGATGGTCAAGATCAAGTTTCTAGAAAGATGCCAAGATCAACGATGGAGGATTGATGCACCAAGAATAAGCTATTCATGGGAGGATTATGACGTTGATGGCTATGATAGGAATTAATGAGCAAATCAATGAAAATAATGAATTAAAAATTGAAAAAATAATTAATTCATGAGAAGAGAATATTTGACCAAGTTGGAGAATAAATAATTCATTCAAATTATTTATTTGAGGAAAATGGAAAATGAGCATTTAAATAAATCAATTTACTTGAATGTGGAGAGATGGAAACTAGACACCAAATAATTTATTTGAATTAATTATTTAATGGGGAGAAGAATGACACCTAATTAAATAATCTTGATAATTATTTAATTATAGAGGAATGAAAGGTTAATCGCATAGGAAAATAATTATTATTATTATCTCACTATAAGCGAATGATAAAGATAAATAATTAAATAAATAATTATTTATTTAATTATTGAAGAAAGGGAATGTCAGCGACATAATTAATTTATTTTAATTGATCAGGATTAACTAAATAATTAAAAATTATTTAATTAATAGAGGAATATGATCAAGGATAATTATTCAATTATCAAAGGACAAGGACCAAGAAAAATGACACTCGCAGACTTAGGACATTTTTCAGTGTCTACATTTTTCCCCTCTTTGACATAATGCAATTCACTGTGTTGTGTTGTGTTAAATTATTTTTTGCAAACAAAACAACCATAAGACATACCAAAAAGGTGAAAATGTGCAGAGCAGGGTCAAGCAACTGCGAGGAGGTGAAGAAGAGAGATTCGGCACAGGCTGGAACAGCGCAAGAAAAATTATGCTAGGGAGATGAAGTGGTAAGGGAAAGCGAAGCAAAGAAGACATTGGATCATACACCACAGTGGGTGTTCAAAGGGGGAAGATGGAGAGACAAATGTCATATGGCATACCGTCCATAGGGCAACTCAGAAAAGATGGAGGAAAGGCCAGCCAGAACACGTCATGACACTCCAGATACTCCTGTGGAAAATTGGGTCCTGTGGCCGAGCCATACTGGATATGGAGGGAAAAGAATGCTAGGAAGGAAGGATATCCTAGATTGGAGGAACCCTAGGGACAGAAGAAGAAGCAGAAGCGAGCGGCCAGATCAAAGATTCAAGGAGTGAAAATTTGAGGAAAGGGGAAATCCCAACACACTAAATTCAGAGGACACTATTGAGATCGAGGTCTCAGAAGAAATAAAGCCCGACATGGAGATCCTGAAAGAATTTTCCTTCATTTGCAGATTCATCAGAGGTACACCTGACAGAGCATCAATTAGGCTTTGGATTAAGAAAAATTTGAAGATGAAGGTTTTATTAGGATTTCTACCAAAAGGTTTCTTCCTAATCATTTTCGCCGATGAGAAAACCAAAACAAGAGTGATGGAAGAAGAGATTTGGTTCATGGAGGAAAAGCCTCTATATATGCAACCATGGAACCAAAATTTCAACCCAGTCAAAGTACAGCCCTATGATCATCCAATTTGGGTTAGACTGTACAATCTTCCAATAGAATACTGGGCAGGCGAATGCCTTGAGAAAATCATACGCTCGCTGGGTATACTTATGGAAATCAATCCAAACATTCTAGAGGGAGACATGTACAAATACGCCCGATTGAAGATCACGGTGATTGATACCATTCCCAGTAACATACTACTATTGGCCAATGGGGAATGGTGGAGGCAAGGTATTGAAATTGAAGAAACAAGGTATTTTTTTCTTTCCTGTGGTTCACATAGTCATGGCTCCATAGATTGCACTAAAGGTTCAATGGAGAAAAGCAAGACACCAACCTCGGGTGCTACCCCTTCTGTTTCCACCATGCTCCAACAAAGCAGTTCCAATAACTGAACAACACAAGCAGGAGGGAATGAGTTTCTAACCAAGGCCCCGAAGGGATCAGCTAGATGCCCAATGCCTATACCCAATTGTAAGGGTGGGGAAGATTCAAATCACACAAAGGAAAGCGATGAGGCAGAGGATGACAACGGAGATGAGATTGCTGCCAGGGCAAGTATTGATTTGGACTCAAATCCTGACATTGAGGATGAACTGGACGTAATAGATGATAGGTGTATTTCCCAGTCTGCATCTAAACACATGGGTCTGGGCAAGATCAGAAATTCAGGAAATACTCGCAGTCAGAAGTCCTTCAAACAACTTTAGGAGGAAGAAGCGGTTGACAAGAAATTTACAAGTATAGCCAATTTCTTGAGTACCAAGGGAGGAAAATCCTCCCTTGGGAAACAATGAAGATCACAACTTGGAATGTCAGGGGCCTAAAGGCCCCTGACAAACGACACCTAGTTAGGCATAAAATACAAAAATGCACAAGTAACATAATTCTGCTACAAGAAACTAAACTGATAGGGGAGGAATGTTTACAATTCCTGAGATATTGCCGACTTTGGGATGGCTACTTTGAGAGCTCTTTTGGTTTTGCAGGGGGCCTGGGTATGCTTTGGAAAATGGAAAATGTTTCGGTAGAAATTATCATATCCTCTACAAGATGGATGGCGGTGAAAGTCTTTGACCTAGGCCTAAACTGTAGTTTCATACTTATTAATGTATATGGCCCCATAAAAACAGAGGAAAAAGCATTGGTTTGGAGTTTGATTCTGGAGTTCATGCATATGTTTCCCAAGGAAAGAATAATCGTTGGAGGAGACTTTAATGCAATCCTTGATTTGTCTGAAAAAAGAGGCAGAGTCAGAAGCATCTCACAAACAATATAGGACTTTAGGGCTTTTGTGGTGAAAGCAGGGTTGATGGATTGCCCCAAAGACAATGGCAATTTCACTTGGACTAACCAATGGAAAAAATTTACTGCCATAGCTGAGAAACTCGATCATTTCCTAGTGTCACCATCATGGTTCAATTTTGGTTGGTGCATGAATGCTTACATTTATCCTAACTCAATCTCTGATCATTTTCCTATGGATTTGACAATAGCTAATGGTAGTGATAGAGTGAATTCAAGCTTTAAATTCCAGAGCATGTGGTGGACAGACCCATGCCTCCTGGAGCAGTTGGAGACATGGTGGAAGGAAATAAGGGTGGGAGGCTCCATAAGCTTCATAATAACAAAAAAATTGCAGGCATTAAAGCAGAAACTCAAAATTTGGAATAAAGAGAAGTTTAAGAATATCTTTGTTGAGAAGGCTAAGGTGGAAACCGAGCTGGAGATACTCAATGAAAAGGTGATAGCGTATGGCATGCAAAATGAAGAATTTTTAAAAGAAACTGAATTAAAAAGGAAACTAGCTAAGATTCTGAAAAGAGAAGATTTATATTGGAAGGATAAATCAAGAGAGGTTTGGCTAAGTGAAGGTGATGCTAACTCTAAATTCTTCCATGCCTCAATCTTGGCGAAGCGAGAAAGCAATAAAATAGAGGAAATCATTACAAGCAATGGTCAAACTATTAGGGGTTCGGCTAAGGTAGGCAAGGCTACAGTTGAGTACTTCTCCAACCTTCTGGGGGAATAAATGTCTCATGGGGGCCAGGTGGAATACCTTGATTTGATCAATTCTAGAGTTAGTGAAGCTGACAATATGAGGTTGTGTGATAAGATCTCAAAAGAGGAAGTTCGAGCTACACTCTTCTAGATGCATCCTGACAAGTCACCTGGCCCTAATGGTTTCACGGCCAGTTTCTTTCAAAACTGTTGGGATTTTCTAGGAAAGGATCTCTGGAAACTCGTAGAAGACTTAGGAAAACTAGGAGATTCGTTAAAGATTTGAACAATATAATTATTGCACTAATTCTGAAAAGAGCCAAGTGTTCCTCTTTCAGTGATTATAGGCCTATTTCATTATGCAATACCATCTATAAAATTATTGCGAAAGTACTAGCCAATAGGCTTAAATTATTGCTAGGGAAGATCATTTCGATTGAACAAAATAGTTTTGTGTCGGGGAGAGAAATAACAGACATCTTACTAGTATTGGAAGTTGTTCACACCCTTAGTACAAGCAAGCAAGCAGGAATGATTATAAAACTTGATGTAACCAAGGCTTATGACAGGGTGCGATGGTCATTCCTTATGGAGGTGATGAAAAGAATGGGATTTTGCAGTCATTAGTGTGACTTGGTGTATCAGTGCATCTCCTCTATATGGTATTTTGTTGTTGTAAATGGCTCATTAGAAGGTTTCTTCCAAGCTACTAATGGGCTTAGGCAAGGTGACCCCATCTCACCTTTCCTTTTTATCATTATGGTTGAATCCCTTGGCTATGCGATTAATAATAGCCGCCAACGTAAGGATTGGAGAGGGGTAAAAGTTACACTAGATATGGACCCAGTCACCCATACACAATTTGCAGATGACACTACTTTGTTGGGTGAAGCAAGTATGAGAGAAACCAGATGCATCAATCATGTGCTCAAGGAATATGAACTTTGATCAGGTCAACAGATGAATAAGGAAAAATTGTGTGTTTTCTTTTTTAATACAAGACCACAAATGCAACAAGCTATATCTGCTATACTTGGAGTTAAGAAAGGGAAACTATCGTTTAAATTTCTTGGAGCACAGATCTTTGAAGGAGTCTACAGAGCAAAGCATTGGGGTGAGGTGGTAGAAATTTTTCAAAATAAAGCTATGAAATGGAAGAACAATTGGCTCTCAATGGCAAGAAGGATAACCATGGCTAAGGCTGTTCTTTTTGAAATCCCAATCTAAGCAATATCCTTTCTAGAAGTACCTGGGAAGACAATAAATGATTTGGAGAAATATTTAATAATTTCTTATGGGAAGGGTTGAAAATGGTGAAGAAGATACATCTCCTAGGATGGGATGAAGTCTGTAAAGCGAAAGTTGATGGAGGGGCTAGCCTTCATAAGGTGTGCCTTCAAAATAAAGCATTAGGATCCAAACTAATTTGGAAAATGTACAAAAACCCCGAAAGATTGTGGTGTCAAATCATGCAGAGGAAGTACTTGGACAACCTAAACCCAGCCAAAATTCTAACGATTGTGAATCATGTTAATGGCTCGGCACCATGGTGTTACATCTCAAATTGTCGCTCCCTAATTACAAGTCAACTATCTTGGCGGGTTTGGAATGGGCGAAAGGCTTTGTTTTGGTTAGATTCATGGAACGGCTACAAAAGCTTGGCAAAGATCTTTGACCTAGAATAATATATTGACAGCTTGCAATCGTCCTACAGCTCCACTGTGGCAGATTACATTCAAATGGAGAGCGTACAGGTTGACGGTACCTTTAAATGGATTAACTTTACCTCACTTTCAATTCCACATGAGGTGGCAGTGGCTGTAAGTGAGGAAATTGAGAATAGATTGTTAAAATGGAGCAATCAGGATGACATGATAATATGGTGTGGTGCGGCCTCCGAAAATTATTCGGCCAAAATGGGTTATCAAATCCAATCAGCACAAGCTAAGGATAAATCCTAGATGGAAAAACTTTGTTGGAAGAAGGAGATTCTTCCTAACGTCAGGGCATTTCTTTGGGTGGCTCTTCATGTGCGCTGCCTAATGGTTGAAAGATTGAAGAGAATTGGTACCGCTGGACCAACTAGATGTATCCTTTACAAGCGTGAGGAAGAAAATGTAGACGATCTACTCTTATCTTGCCCAGTTGCGGGCTCATGTTGGGACTGGTTACAAGAGTTCTTTAACTTCTCGGGACCAAGGAAAAATAAGCTATGGTACTTTCTTTCTAATTAGCTGAGAATGAATAATGGTGGTTATTGGAAGAGAATTTGATCCTTGGCCCCATCCTTGCTAGTGTGGCATTTGTGGAAAGAACGGAATCGATGCATTTTCAAGGAGAAAGCCTTAAATCGAGAGCAGCTCATTGAAAAAATTCAAAATGCTATTATTGAAACTGCTAACAATAGAATCAATGTCACTTCCAAAATGTCATTCTCAAGATGGGACGAAGAACTTCGTAGATTGTGGCCTAAACTTAGAATTCTGAAGACATCCGCTAATAGCATAACTAAAATCAATAGGAAGGAGATTCATTGGATTTTCCTGGTTCAATTGAAATGGAAACTGAACTTTGACGGGGCTGCTAAGGGCAATCCAGGAGAAGTCGGGGTTGGTTACATTATTAGAGATGCAAGTGGAGGTTTTCTATGGGCAGCATCGAAGAAGCTTGGGGTTTGCTCCAATAATATCATAGAGATGGAGGCTTTATGGCTTGGTTTGCATCTCTGCATTCAACATGGCATAAACATTGTAGAGATAGAGGGAGACTCTTTGCTCTGTGTCCAAGCAATAATTTTTGGTAATTCTCAAAACTGGAGGATTGACAGTTGGATAGCCCCAATCAAAGAGTTGCTAAACAAATTGGTGGATTATTCTTTGACACGCGTTTATAGGGAGATAAACAGGGTGACAGACCTACTTGCAAATCAAGGGGTGGTACAAGATGCCAATTTGGTTACAAGTTCTACAACAGATCTCTGGCCCGGTCTACAGGAAATCTTATCTGATGATTTTATCAAAACATGTGCAAGCACTTCTACTCCTTCCAAAGACCCATGAGTTGTATGGTTCTGTGTGGCCTAACATTGATACTGGTGCATCGTAGGGACATTTCATATTCCTTTGGGCAATGTTGGGTTGGTCTGGCTATTTAGGGCAGGTGGGAAGGTCCTGTTTACTAAAGCAACAACGACTGTCAAATATGGTATTCTAGTTCAGATTAGCTTGCGCATGCAGTAAGGAGTCCCTACCAGCACAATGTCGAAGACTCTTCATCGTCCAGGATGGGGCAGTGCTGAGCGCAATCACGGAGATTGTTTCACGGGTTTTAAACATTAAGCAACATTGGTGTGATGGTAGGGTCTATGAGACAGTGATTGGGGCACTTATGGACATATGTGAATCTAGAGAACGAGTGTCTATTAGCCTGGAGTAGATTGTTTCATAACTGAACGTTCATGCACTAGCAAATGCAACATTGGAGTTGAGGACTGAAGGTTGGGTTAGCTTTTTATGCATGTTCTTTGATCCAGAAATGGTGATAGAGGAGGACGAGTTTGGTGAAGGAACAGCTGCTGAAATGTCCAACCAACATAGGGAGGCTCTAAGGAACTTTATGTCAGAACATGGGAAGTCTTCCGAAATGGAGTGAAGAATGCAAACCCGGAGGCCTTCTCCCAGTTCATGGATTCAGAGTTGTCTTGGCTTGGTGAGGGGAGCCTCTGAAGGCTTAGAATCATGGGTGGTTTTTTGGCGACAATCTACCAGGCTCTAAATTTATAAGCTATGCGGAGGAGGTTATGTTTGTTCACTTTTTTTTGGTCACTCGGTGTTGAAGGGCTCAGAGCTCAGGATGCCATCCTCCTTATTTCCTACAGGGTTTTTTCTTGTTTCCTACGAGCTCTAAGAACCATCATTAGAATGTACCAGGGAGCTACCCCCGTTTCTTGGTAGCACTTCTCTAATTAAAAAAAAAAAAAAACCAACCATAAGACATAGTTATTATTTAATCATAACACACAATAAGCAATGTCGTATTCTTGCAAAACACAATCATTCACAATGTAGGATAAATGCAACTACATGAGTGTGTGTGTAGGATTTCCATCATGTCGACTATTTTCGAGTGGCTAGGTCATCTCTACCTCAACCATGTTCTCACCTTCAACCTATTCCTGCACTCAGTTGTACTCAATATCTCATCAATAGGTTAGTCCATAAAACTATAATCAATAACCAAAATATTCACATCCTAATAATTCATCATTATTTTAATCACAACGACATACATTTTAAAGATAACAACTAATTTATCATCCATGAAAACACATTAATTTATGCTTCAACACATATTGTCCAACAGTCACATCCAGTTCTATTTATTATCAAAAAAGATTTATGCAAGTAAAAATCAAAATGTGACATCATGTCTCATAATTTAGTCAATTAAATATTGTAAGATGGGGTTAAATCAGTCCTAGCCTAGATAGAGTGACAACCAACACTTCTAAGCTACAAACCACATCCAAACAAGAGAATACAAACAATGGAGATATCAAAATGAAAGCAAATGAAATAGAACACTCCCCATTGAAGTTGATTCCTTCTCTTGTCTCTCCTATTTCTCCTTTTGCAATCTTTTCCCTCAGATTTGTTGTTGTTTTTGTGTAAATACCTATAAATTGTAAGTAGAATGTTGGAGACAAAATGGTCGTTATGGCAAAAACGGGAGAGGAATGTTGCTTTTATAGACAACCATTCGAACGGACGATTGAGATTAATCCTTTAAAAAGATTCCAAGATCAATAAATGAGAATCCATATGAGGGAGGTTACAAAACAGATGGTCAAGATCAAGTTTCTAGAAAGATGCCAAGATCAACGGTGGAGGATTGATGCACTGAGAATAAGCTATTCATGGGAGGATTATGATGTCGATGACTATGACAGGAATTAATGAGCAAATTGATGAAAATAATGAATTAAAATTTGAAAAATAATTAATTCATGAGAAGAGAATATTTGACCAAGTTGGAGAATAAATAATTCATTCAAATTATTTATTTGAGGAAAATGGAAAATGAGCATTTAAATAAATCAATTTACTTAAATGTGGAGAGATGGAAATTAGACACCAAATAACTTATTTGAATTAATTATTTAATGGGAGAAGAATGACGCCTAATTAAATAATCTTGACAATTATTTAATTATAGAGGAATGAAAGGTTAATTGCATAGGAAACTAATAATTATTATTATTTGACTATAAGTGAACGATAAAGATAAATAATTAAATAAATAATGATTTATCTAATTATTGAAGAAAGGGAATGTTAGAGACATAATTAATTTATTTTAATTGATCGGGATTAACTAAATAATTAAAAAATATTTAATTAATACAGGAATGCGATCAAGGATAATTATTCAATTATTGAAGGACAAAGACCAAGAAAAATGACACTCGCAGACTTAGGACATTTTTCAGTGTCTACAATTTGCCCCTCTTTGACATAATGTAGTTCATCGCATTGTGTCAAAGAAATTCAGTCAAAAGATGCCCCAGGATGCCCCATCAAAATTTAGGGTACGAGTATGCCCCCTCAGGAAAATTTTACAAATTGTCAAAAAGTTTTAAAAAAATTGGAAAATTACCCTGATCAGACAAGTTGATGGTAAGGAATCTGATGGTGAAGATGGAATTGAGTTTCCAGATCGATAAAAGGGTAAAATTCAAGGTCAAAGGCATCAAAAGGTGCGCCCAATAGACAATCCCAGGTCAAAACCCTAAGTTTGAACCTATAAATAGCAATTTGAGTTTGAAAAAGGGTCATTTTCACATTCCAAATTTAGAAATTTTGAGAGCTTGGAGTGATTTAGCTATAGAGATGTCACTTATTCCAGAGGTCACCCACCACGCATACCACATCCAGAGGTACCACCGACCTAAGGGAGCACCTGCCTCGGTATGTACTACTATCCCGCTTTTTAATTTTTTTGTCTTCCATGCATTTAAGTTAGGAAATAATTTAGCAAGTCATTGTGTCACAAGAATTGTGACGCAATTGCATGTGTGTTAGTCGCATTTGATAAGTGATTCACTACAATCGTCTCAATGTGATGCAATTGTAGTAGGGTTAGGGCAGAAGCATTTGCAGTGCGACACATAAATTTGTTACGCAAGTGCATTTTTGAGTTACATCTGCAGCCGGGAATGACACAAATGATTGGCTACAACACATGTATAGTACAAAATGACGCATGTGTTGGGTGAGTGACATAATTGCAATTGCGAGCCGATTAAAAATTATTTGCAATGCAATTGGCTGGTTAAAAAAATTCCCCAGACTAGGAATTTTTGACTTGGTCAACTTAGGTCCGATGAGTTCAAATGCATCTACCTCCTATTTACACATGAGAGTCCAAACCAGCTGTGTTCAGACTACAAGACCAGCTAGGCGAGGAGGAGAGATAGGCATTGTTGGACTTGGGGTTTATTTATGTCACATATATGCTCGTGATTAGGGAAAGTAGAGGGATGTTGATAGCATTAGTAGAGCAGTGGCACTCTAATACTAGCAGCTTCCATTTTCTGACAGGGGAGGCAACAATTACCCTAGAGGATGTTTACAGGATTCCACGACTATCGATTCGTGGTGAGCGGGTACACTACGACCCCACATGAGGACTCCAGGCACTATATGAGTACTACGAGTGTGACAATGATGTAGAGATCAGAATCCAAGGTTATGAGGTTCAATGAGAGACCCTGGCAGAGACATACGATAGATATGATTATGTACTTTGTGCCTTGATAGCGAGAGTGATGATCCCCAACCGTGGGGATCACAGTTTCTTGGTGGGTTGGGGGAGATGCTCAGATCGATGATTCATTTCAAGACAATGTATGTTTGGGGGCCATGTCTATTGGCCATGCTCTATTTTCAACCGCACGACATCGCATACAGGGGAGGACAGAGTTTGAGCTACGGTGTTACCTTGCTAATAGTATGAGTTTGGGAGCACATAGCAATGTTCTGACCTCCAATTGTGTGATAGTTGGTGGGCAGCGCGCCATATTCTTATATATATATTAGAGAGCATTGACACAGACACATGCTGGAGATGTGGTGTACTAGAGGCATGGTTTGGATACTTTGGTCAGTTTTATTTGGAGGCCATACATGACTTGTGCTCTATGGATTGATGAGGATGACCATATGCCATGGTGCCAACAGCCTAGGTATCTAATTAGGCAAACCGTATAGTCACAACATATCATTGAGATGTATATGTTGGAGAGGGTCAGATGACAATTCGACAAGTAGTAGGGGTACTAATTGGCACAATAAAGTATGGACGATCCTCGCGAGAAGTGCAGCCCTGGGGACCTCAAATTGTGGTGACCATAGTAGAGCAGGAGATCGATACCATGTAGGAATTGGATTGGGAGTGGAGGGGAGGGGATGCTAATGTATGCATGACACTAGAGTATGGTGCTTGGTGGTTAGTACACAGACCCATTCAGTTGATAGATCCATAGCAGCTAATGCTAGTAGAGTGTAGAGGGAGGGGCTCGAGAGGGTGGCAAGGAGACAGGGGGAGGAGGGGTGGGGGAGAGGAGATGGTGTTCAAGGAGACAGAGGATGACAGGGGGATGATGGACGGGGAGGACGAGGAGGAGACCATCATAGGAGGAGGAGGGATGCAGGATGATAGGTGGCTAGATAGCTACCACCTATTAGAGAGGAGGTAGAGATGGAGGAGGATTAGCCAGAGGTGAGGGTAGCTACGAAGGTGGTAGGGTAGCTTCATGTAGAGGTTCTTGTAGGAGAAGCAGGACAGCGAGAGGTACAGGCTACAGAGGTTGAAGTGGGAGGAGAAGGAGGACAGGAGGAGCTTGGATCAGGAGTGGAGGAGGAGGAAGATATGGATGAGGTGAAGAGATTCCTTCGAGAGAGAATTATCATGGGAGATGAGGAGGTGGGTGAGGGCCGAGCAAAGGAGGGTATTGCAAATCAGAGGATAACCATGCTACAAGTGTGTGTGTAGACATTAGAGGCAGAGTTGAGGACAGCGACTGCTGAGAGAGACAATCTTAAGGCTAAGAGGGATGATTTCCAGGTGGAGAGGGACCTAGCAGTTATTAGCTGGCAGCAGACCGACCGACACATGATTGAATTTACAGCAACATGCAATGGGTTTGTTGTTGGCATTCCACGTGAGTATGCCTGGGCTAGCAAATCCATGCAGTATTACAAAGATTTGTATGAGAGAGTCGTACCTCTAGAGAGGAGGAAGCCCACATTTTTTGAGATTTATATTGGTTCATAGGGTAGATCTCATAGCCAGACACATAGCAGATGAACACATAGTAGATCCAAAGGGGAGATATCAAATGCCAGATGAGCCACCCCATATGATAGGCCACCTTCTACCAAAGAGCACAAGGCCAGGGATTCACCATGGAGGGAGGACATGGATTCCCCAAGCATAGGGGGTCAAGGCAGTTCAGGCTAGGGCCTGCTTTTATTTATCATGTTGTATGGACACCCTTATTTGAAATTATCGAGCCTACGAGCTCCACTTTTATTGGATACATCTTGACATTATACTTGTGACACATTATTTTTTGAGCAATATATATGATATGATTTTGGCGACAATTGATGATATTCATTGTTGTATGATTTTTTTTATGTTTATGATTATTACATCTTATGTGATCAATATTCATGCTATGACTATGATGTTTGTTGATGCATTCTATATGATGATGTGGTGGTTTTACTACGCTTTATGATTATGCATTTTTTATTATGTTATGAATGTTTATGATATGTATGAATGGTAAATATAATATAGATGACCTAATTTTTTAGATGCAATTTGATATGTTTATGGTTGCATTTTATATGATGGTGTAATGCATATGTGATGATGCATGTTTATTATGATATGTATGAGTGATGAATGCAATGGAAATAACCTAATTTCACAACTACAATGTGATATGCAAATTTATTCATGTGATGGAATGTTTAGGTTATCATGACATGTATGGATGATAACCTAATGTTATGAATGTAATGTAATATGTAGATGCAATTTAATGTGAATGTGGTGACATGCAAACCTGAATTAATGCAAAATGTGATATGTGATGTGATATGCCCTATTATTATTACTGGGATGTAATGTGTATGGAATGCAATGTGGTGTGAAATGCAATGTTTATGTGATGCAATGTTATATGTAATGTAAATGGATTATGATGTAAAATTTCATATGATATGGAATGTAATGCGATGTGAAATGCAATGTTTATGTGATGCAACGGTTATATGTAATGTAAATAGATTATGATGTAAAATGTGATATGATATGGAATGCAATGCTATGTGATATGGGATGTAATGCTATGATGGAATGTACAATGCAATAAAATACAAATATGATGATGCTAATGTGGTGATAAAATGCTAATTCTATATGGATGATCTCTATTTTTTTGTATATTCTTATGAAAATATATGTGACCTGATATGATAAAAATGCCTTCTAGGATGCTTGGTAACATGATTATGTATGCAAGATGTTTTTTGTGTGCCAAAGGAATCTGTCAAGATGTAGATGGAAGAAATGTTAGCATGGAAGAGATGAATGTTAGCGTGAGAGAAGGGAAAGCAGATGGAGATGGAAAGTTAGACAGGAAATGACAAGGGACCGACTTTCATTCTTTTATATTTATCATCATCGGGCGTCAAAAGTGTCACAAACGGAACACAAAAACCATGGTATGACATAGACCAAGGTGTGCAAGGTGACCATTTGTGAGATACAAGCAACCAAAAGACAAAGTCAGTTGACAACGAATGCCCTAGCTCATACTAAGAACCTATTTAGCCTAGTCTTTTTGCAAAGACAAACCATAGACAACAAATAAAGAAAAGAGGCCATGATCCATCATCGTCCCTCTAAATCCCAAAATAGGACATCCTCAAGGTAACTAGTAACATGACCGAAGACCAATCAAGAAGATGAGACAAGTTCAAATCAGCAAAATGCTTGCCAATAGAGATGGTGTTTTCCAATGATACTGATAGGATTGATTAAGATGATTGATTAAGTTGACCAAGATGACCAAATTGATTAATAGGTTGACAAGGATGGATCGACAAGTTAGACAAATGTTGAACACTTGATTTGATTCATTGGGCCTAGTTTCAGGAAGGAAACCTCCTGAATAAGGCAAGATTGGTTGACAAGGTTGATAGGATTGATTGATTTGATAAGGTTGGAAAGGTTTATTGATAATAATTATGCCTAGTTTCAGGAAGGAAACCTCCTGAATAAGGCAAGATTGGTTGACAAGGTTGACAGGATTGATTAATTTGATAAGGTTGAAAAGGTTTATTGATAATAATTATGCCTAGTTTCAGGAAGGACACATCCTGATTAAGGAAAGATCAATTGACCAAGATGACAGGATCGATTGATTTTTTGACAAAGATTGATTGATAAGACTGACAAGTGATTTGACAATACCTAATGTCAGGAAAGAAATATCCTGCTTAAGGCAAGAAACACATCTGATAAAGTTGACCAAGTGACCATTGTTGATAAAGCACATAACTGAAAGAAAGACACATCCTGCTTAAGGTGAATGACCAGATTGACAAAGTCTAATCTCAGGAAGGTTGCATCCTAATAAAAGACAAAGAGATAGGACCGAATGAGACAAATTCCATGATACCCCATTCCAATTGAATGACCATATTGATTGGTTGACTGATAAGATGATGATTGATGAAGGATTGTGATTGGTTATGTTTGTCCTTTGATTCATGATGTGATTTGAATGATGATTTCTTGCAGTCCGAGAATACGACTAGACCTGACAAACCCTAAAGGACTGACCTAGGTGGCCTCGGGGGCTCATTGATTGATGGCCTTGCCTACGTTATACAGGTAGAGACCTCGTAGTTCAACACAACTCGGCCTTGCCTTATTTGACAAAAGACTAAGTTATGATTTTATTGGGACAACCTAAAAGGACTAACCTAATGTCTTGAGGGCTCATTTAAGATGAGCCTTACCAATGTAGAAAATGTGCAGAGACAACATAGTTCAACCCTACTAACACAAACTAACTCAAACTCAAACTTAGACTTTGTTTTTTTTGGAGTTTTTGATGTTTTCTATTTTTTTTTGGATTTTGATGGTTTTTTGATTTTTTTTATTTTGATGGTTTTCTATTTTTTTTGGATTTTTAATGTTTTAAAAGGCTGATACCATGCGTTATTCCCCATGAAGACGTGAGTCAAGGAATTTCCCCCAGTTTGGTATAGGATGACTATATTATGTGCGAGGGGTAGCGGCGAATGCAGACGATGATCATGAAGGAAAAGGATGCCAAATGTTGGTGGTTCTCATGTCATGGAAAAGATGATGAAGCTTTATGTTGAACGAGTGACATGCGCAAATGGATGAAAGGACCAGATAGAGTGACATTAGATGGAGGATCATATACTGACTACACATGGTGCCTTTTTACCAAGTTTTCACCATGGTACTTATCCAAAGTGCCACCGAAGAGGTTTTCACTTTTGGATGAATTATTTTTCTTTACTTTTTTTTTCATTTTTTTCATTTTTCTCTTGTATTTTTTACCTTTTAAGGGGATGCTCTAAGAATAAAGTGTAGTCCTTGTGAAGGTGCATGTTGTTGATAGGCTCAGACATCGGTTCTCCTTTAGGAGTAGAAAGTTGATAATCATCGAATCCATATGATGTTGTGATGTTATAAGGGCCCAACCAATTAGGTTCAAACTTTTTGGGCTTCTCTTGGTCTACTTGAATTTTTAGATTTTATTTCAAGACTAAGTCACCAATGTCAAAGCTTCTAGGGTGAACCTTCTTATTGTAAGGAAAGCTTAGGTGCGGAACAAACTCTCTTAACGCCAAAACCTCTGGGAAGAATGCAGAGGTGACTTTAAATTTTTCAATTACAGTCCAATTAAGATACTCATGAATAAAATAACAGAATAGAGAAATGAACATACACAATTGGACACCAGATTTACGTGGGAAAACCCTTATGAGAGAAAAACCCACCACACCAAGAAAATCCTCTTTGTATTATAGTAAACAAAATTACATATAGAGTACAAACTTCACTTTCAGATGTCAATTTACATCAACATAATTTCCTGATCAACCTTGTACAGAAATGCTCACAGAAACATCCAACGAACTTACACAAATCAATCTGTATTCAATCGAACAACACTTCGTTATCTCAAATTGTTCATCGTCATCTGCCATTTCCCGAGCATAATTGTTCTCCTCGCAATCTCTTCACCTTCCACATAGGAACGGTCACAACATTCCAACTACTAACGGTTCACATTCTGTTTCTCTGATTGGTCAAAAATAGACCACGTAGGATAGACATTCGATCAAAGAAGTTCAAACAGAATTGCATGTCGATGAGACACCAGGCTGTGTCTCCCCGATGCCACAATGCCCGACTGTCATTATTGGTTAGAGTCACCACCATCGAAAAGAGTCATAACAAGTTCAAACATGTCACCCAGACTCACTCTATCACTAAGACATCTCATCGATATCCACTGCAGAACCATTAACCAGACCATCACTATCAGCGAGAGGTCATACCGAACACAAATCCATCTTGTGTAGATCTATCGGCAAGATTTTTGCTATCACTAAGAGTCTTATAGATCCTCTATGATACACTGATGTTCATCATGCAGAGCTGTTGGCAAGACAAGTGCTATCAGAAAGAGTTCATACTGAAATCATACCCATCGGCGAGACCATAGCCATCGGCAAGAGTTTTGCTCTCGCTAAGAGTCTTATAAATACTCTATAATACACTAATGTTCATCGTGCAGAGTTGTTGGCAAGACAGGTGCTATTGGAAAGAGTTCATACCGAAATCATACCCGTCGGCAAGACCATAGCCATCGGCAAGAGTTCTCACCGAAAGTACCTACCTGTCGGCGAGAGAAACCTTATCACTAAGAGTTCATATCAACTACAAATTCGTCAGCCAAGAGTCTTCCCGATGATCACTAGGAGCCAACCCATCGTTGAGACTAGAGCTATTGGAATGAGTCACTCTAAAGGTTCAACCATATTCCTGATGTGTTCCATTTGTCACCAATGTGTAAAACCTCGGTGAGACATACTCGGTCAGAATAAGTCATTTTGAATGTTCATACCTCTCCTTGATTCTCCCCGATAACCATTAGAAACCAACCCATCAGCAAGAGATCTATCCGGGCAGAATGAGATGGAAGTTTCATAGCGATCGACATGTCTTGCCGATGAATCCCATCGGAAAGATAGAACCAAAGTCTCGGTGACCTGAGCACTTCAAATGTTTAGAACACAGCTGCTAGTCGGTAAGACTTCCGAGGGTCTCACCGACTTTGCTCTTTCAGGAGTTTACATGCCATTTTCCAACACTTATTGTAGCTACATCGAAGATGATTTTGATATGCTTGCAAATGTCTCAAGGCATTCTCTCTCTTTTCATCTAGTAACTCTAGCTCATGTAGACAGGATACACAATATTCTTCTTGATCAATCAGACCTTGCATGGAGACTCGTAGGGATGGTAACTCAACCTCTATAGGAATTATTACTTCAAATCCATCAACAAGGGAATATGGTGTGGATCCTGTAGGGGTGAAAACACTAGTACAGTAGGCCTATAAAGCAAGATTAAGTTGTAGGTTCTAGTCTCAGCCAACGTCATTGACAATCTTCTTTAAGATTTTTAAGATAGTTTTATTAGATACCTTAGCTTGACCATTACCTTGGGGGTAATATGGAGTAGCAAAATGGTGTTGTATATGAATTTTTTCAGAAATCTTGATTCTTGATAGGGCGACCATTATTTGTAATGATGGACTACAGGATACCATAGCGAAAAATGATGTAATTCGGGATAAACTTGGCTAACTTCTTTCTAGTAATATAAGTTAGTGGGATGGCTTTGATCCATTTTGTAAAGTATTCAGTAGCAACAAGGATAAGCTTAGGTCCATTAGCAGAAGTGGGATGGATCTTTCCTATGAGGTCGAGTCCCCATTGAGAAAATGGCCATGGAGAAGTAAGTGGTTGTATCTCCTAAGCTGGTGCATGTACAAGATCTCCATGAATCTAACACTGGTGACATTTATTCACAAAGTGATAGGCATCATATTCCATTGTATTCTAATAATATATCATTCTCATGAGCTTTTTAGCTAAGGTTGGACCAACAGAGTGAGCTCCACATATACTATGGTCTACCTCTTGTAAGGTTGTTAGTGCTTCATTTAAATCGAGACATCGAAGGAGGGTACTATCTAGGCTACAACGATAAAGGATATCTTTGATGATGGCATATTTGGATGTTTATTAGATAAAGGCTTTGTGTTGGTTGAGGGACAAGTCAAGAGGGATAATTTGGTCATGCAAGTAATTGTAGAAGTTTTTGTACCAAGGAGATTCGAGACCAACAAGTTCACACACAAGTTCAGTTTCGGAGACATCGAATGCAGGGATCAATAGTTGTTCTACCAAGAACTCATATTGTGAAGCATTGTTAGGAACGACCAAGAGAGATCCAATTGTAGCCATTGTGTCAGCTACTTTGTTCTAGATTCTCGGTATTTGTTCAAATGTAATATTGTCAAAGTATAGTCTGAAACTATATACCATGCGCTTGTAGGGCATCAATTTCTCATCTTTGGTGTCATAATCATCATTGACTTGCTTAATTACTAACTAGGAATCGACGTAGACTTGAAGATCATTGATTTTCAATTTTATTTCCATTTTTAGTCCTGTCAATAATGCTTATGTAAGAGAGGGGGACCAACCATGTTTGAGGTCCCAAGTCACGGAGATCCAAGAGCGGAAGGCTTCCCTAACTTACCTCAGCTTAACGGGGTGTTTAAGAAATGTGAGACAAGAATGATGAGGACTATAAGGTCCTTCAATCCTTCTACAGACCTGAAATACAAAACAGGGCTAGGCAAGCCTATTTTTAGGTTCAACACTATGCCTTAGGAAGCTATATGCCTAAGGATGAAAGCATGGTCTCGGGACGATAGCGTGGCACGTTGGCAACTCTCAAGTGCACTGGCATCTGTACGACCATACAACTGAAGAGACAAGATTAAACTTTATAAAACAAGCTAATAGCCCAGCTAGGTACTACTAAAGGGCCAAAACAATGCTATGAAGTAAAAAAGATATGCTCTACTATGATAAAGTAAAAATAAAAGAGTTAGGGTGGCAATAATGATCTCACAAAGGAATTCATTCGCCAGCTAGCTCCCAATAGCACATTCACCTACACACAAAGAAGAGGAAAATTTTTGGGTGGGTGTATAGGGGCCTACCTCAGTCAAACCCCCATTTAGGTGTTTCCACCTCCATGGACAACCAAGAAAGAATGTTAAATAATTTAATGTAATAAAGAACACTAGAACACTACAAAATAGTAAATGTGCTTACTCAACCAAGTAATAGAGAGGAGTAGGAAGCCTACCACCTCCACCAAGAGCACTTAAGGATAATGGAGGAGAGAATGAGACTACTCAAGCCTCTATTGCAATGGTGTTCTCCCACACTTGCTCTACTGAAGTGATCGAGTGAAGTAGTTGCTGCTAATGAGCGCAAAAGTGTTGGAATTCTTGAAGAGTGATGGATTGAAAGCTCAGAGAATGCAAATGAAGTTGTGAAGAAGTTTTTGTAGAAGTTGGAATGCATGTAAAAGGAGGAAATTTGAAGGAGAGATGAAGAAAATGGCCATATTCGAGTCGGTCAGCCGAAGACTGCATTACAAGTCGACTACCAATGAGAAGTGTAATGCCTCTGCAGGTTCTAGCCATAAAAATCTACCAGGGATGTAAGCATGCCATGTAGGCATTCCCGACAGAAATTTCCCCACTAACGCACAAAACAAGCACCAAGTGGAATGAAGGCAATGGGCTTATGTGTAATTTAGCCTCCAAATTTGGTTTTTTAAAGTGGAGAAAGGAAAAAAGGGGAATTTTCATAAGGGGTGCAAATTCACTCCTATACATTTTTCCCCCACTTTGGTGAGCATGAATACTAATGAGTGCTTTGATAAAGTAGATCGAAGAAGAGTACGGTTAGAGATGTATACCTAAACCATCGAGGAAGTAGACCACGATCTGACGAACCTAAAGGTGCAGGGCAAGCGAAGGACTTCATAGCTTCTTAGAACTATGAAGTTGAAGAAAAGAAAGTGTCTTACAGGTTTGCGGACTTGCAAGGAGGAAACCCCCAAGATCTCTCACATGAAGGAAGCTCAGTGAAGTAAGCACCTTACAAGCTTATAGACCTGCAAGGATGGTGTCCCCCAAGAACTCTCACATGGAGAATACCTGAAAAGCATCCCCCAAGATCTCTCACATGGAGGAAGCCAAGAAATCATCCTACAGACCTGCAAACCTATAGGGAAGGTGTCCTTCAAGTTATCTTGCATGAAGGAAACCCAAGGAAACGCCTACAGACCTACAGACCTATAGGGAAGGTATCCCCCAAGATCTCTCACATGGAGGAAACCCAAGAAAGTGCCCTATAGACCCATAGACCTATAGGGGAGCCACCCCCAAGATCTCTCGCATGGAGGAAACCTAGGAAAGCGGACTCCACAGAGTCAAGAAGCAACCACGTAGGCAAGTAAGTGGACATTTGCACAAACCATCGATAATTTGGAAGACTTTCAAAGGGGTCTCTTGGGAACCCATTGTGAAGAAGGGCTTCACTCAAGGGATGCATAGTTCAAAAGCATATGTTTTCTTTCTCAAATTGATCCATCATCAAGGGATCCTTTTGAAATATGTTCACTTCATCAAGGACTTTGAAAGGAAGAATATGCCCCCACACGAGGGGAAGGTCAAAGTTGTTCCCGCTTTGGAGGAAGGTTTTCAAGTCCTTTCTTTATGAACCCATGATGAAGGAAACATATTTTGTTAGGGCTCCAAGTTAAGAATGTGTTTTTGAAGAAAGATTTGTGAAGATTTTTGAGAAAAGATTCGATGGCAACGAATGCATTTTCTAAAAATTGGAATGTTGAAGAAAGGCGTTTTCACACATGAGAGGGACAACTCAAACAAAGAAGAGAGAAAGATAAAGAGAAAGAAAAGGATAAAAACACAAACAAAGGGCACAGGGGTAGCCTGATATTTTAGGGTCAGAACTGCTCATATATATATATATATATATATATATGCATAGTAAAAGTATATAAATGAACTGTCATCAACCCCCTACTATATCAGACCATGTGAAGAATGCATGAGAAAATAAAGTAAAAATAAAAAAATTGGATCAACATGGAAGGGAACCCTAAATTCCCCCAACACTTTGCATCATCCCCAATTTACTAAAAAATCAAGCATAAACATGGAAGAATGATGATACAAATAGAAGAAGGTTTACGACACAAAAAAATGCCTATTTCCAAGCACCAATAGGGGTGATGAGGGTCATCTAGGCACACATAGCACGATCACAAGGGAACACATCACAAAACACACACACACAAAAGATCAAGAAGAGGCCTCCTCCTAGCATTGATCGACCAATAGGTCGTTTGCTTCCCACTCTAAATCATTGTAGGGGGAAGGAGGACGAGCCTGCAGTGGTGGGATGTTAAGAGGAGAAGAATCTGACCCTCCTGCAACAAGAGCTAAGGAAGAGGGCCTCACAATCTCTTCTTCATCGAGCTCTTGTGGAGCTATGGTCAGCAATTTCATGAAGATCACTGATAAGGCCAGAACTTCACACACATAGCTAAACATGCACCCTATAGGAGCATCATGTTTAACTTCAGTGGATGGGACGGGTTGTGCCTGAGATTTACCACTAGGCTCGCCAAATGACTCGGGAGTAGTGAAGAACTCAGGGGAAGCTGGGACTCGTTCCGTTACTAGGATAAAACAAGTCAACATGGGACCACCTTGTGAAGAAGGTGGGATCCTCTTACGCCCTTCATTGCTAGAAGGACCACACTTCACCTTTTTCTTTGGTAGAGGGGACAAACTCCCCACAAAAAAGGCTAGAGGTGTAAAGGAAGAGAAGGAAAGAACTATAGTGCATACAACTGAGGTATTAGTTATATCCGCAAGCTTCAAGAAAGGTGGGATATCTAGGACAGACATTAGCAAAGGAGGTTCCACCAAGGGAGTGATGAACACCTATACCCCTTGGGGTTAGGCGCATTCACACTCACAACGGAAGCCAGAAGTGACATGGAACTAGACTAAAGGGAAGTAGAGGGAAGGAGAGAGGGAGACACTACGGGAGGCCCTGAAGCAAGGGTGGTCATCTCTTCCTCCTTCCTTTGCAGGGCAGCCTGCTCAACTAGAAGACCCTTTCGCCAGCGCTTGTGCTTGCATGCAAGGTGGTTTCTACAACTCTTTGAGCTAGAGGCTAGAGGCTATGAAGGAATGGAGAACTCCTACTCAACCATGAGAACATCCACTATAACCATCTCTGGCAGAGGAAAAAAATCCTAAATGGGAGCAGGAGGAATAGGTTGAGAAGCAACAGGGGGAGTCGGCTCAAGTGCCTCGGCAGCGGGCCTCTCCCATTCACTACTTCAGGAGCAAGAGCGGTAGGAAGTTGCAGACCGAATTCCCTTTGGGAACCTTTCTTTCTATCATATAAGTAATACCATAGTCCAAGATATTCATTAGGGAGGTTTGAGATTCTAAGCTTGGGCCTGCATCAAGGAGGTATCATTGGACTCAATGAATAGCCTCTGAGCTGACTCATCCAATACTCCTCCTAAGAAAGGGGAGAGGACGAGGCAGTCTGAGAAAAGGAAACCTTCTCTTTTCCTTTATGGGAAGGAGAGAGAGTCAGTGTGGACTTCTTCTCTCCCTTCTAGGAAGAGGGAGTGGTCGGTGTAGGCTTCTCCTTCTTCTCTCAGGAAGAGGAGGCGATCAACTGTTGTATCACAAAAAGGGTCAATTTCAGTTGTCCCTTGGCCCTAGTCTTATACTTTACATAATTATTGTAAAGTAGGTCTGTTCTCAGAGGAAGCAAACCGACTGGGGTGGGCCAAAATTAATCCAACGGATATCCACCATGGGACACCAAGGGTTGGTATCCAATGTCATGCACTACATGCATGACACCTTCGTGGGAAAATTTTAAACATTTGTGAACAACGGAGGAAATTCCATTCATAGAAGCTAGCCAGGGTATGTCCAGCTTCAGCCTGAATAAATACAATTCCATAATAACATAGAAAACCATGTCAACAACCCTAGGTCCAACTAGGATGGACAAAGTTATCAAGCCGTATGGTTTAAGATGCATACCATCATGCGTACAAATAGTAGATTTTGTTTCTTCATATTCTTCCCTCTATAATGAATTCAATAGTAATGTTTCTTTTGTAATGACATTCACACGGCTCATGAGGTCTACCAATACCCATGTCACAATGTTACCATTGAGGTGAGAAGGAATGTAGAGGGGAGAGGGCTTGTTGTTTAAGGGCAAGTCTTGCGACGTGAATGTTATGTCCGGCGAACCGGGTGTAGGTGGAGCAGTAGAAGTCACTATGACCATGTTGACATAGGCTTTGGATTGAGTAACAAAATTAGTGGGATTGATAATCATGTTAGCAGAATGTGATGGAAACAGGTCTGTGTATATCTGCAATTCATTGTTAGCTTTCGACACTGATTTGTTAGCATTTTGTTTACTCCCATTGAGACGAATGGTATCATCTTCGATGCAGTCCTATATCTCATGATGCAACCACATACAGTGTTCGATATCATGTCCATTAACTTGATAGTACTGACAATAAGTTCTCCCATCATATCAATTAGGGTAAGGCTCCTTAAGAGGCTTATGACTTGGAAAAGTTATGATCTTATCCTTCAACAACTTTTGCAAGATAGAAGAATAAGATTCTGATAAATTTGTGAACTTTTGGTTACGTCTAATGCCATTGTCATCGACAACAGCTTCTACATTCATAACAGACTTACCTTTCCCAAAGATTGATACGATGTACTTTCCCCCAAAGTAGGAGCATAAGGAAGATCCCCCGAATTGAACAACCATATGTTGGTACTCTCGTAGTATTGCACACAAATGTGTGAAAGAAGGGTACTTCATAAGGGAGAAATTCTATTTCCAAGGCCTTTGTAAGTTCCCTATGAACACCTTTTGTATGTTAGAATCAGGCAATTGATACAAGATTTGTGAAAGGAGCACTTGATAGCGCGCTATGAAAACAGTGATTCTTTTGTTGTCTCCTTGTTTACATCAGATGAGATCCGAGAAGGTCATCTTCAGCCCAATATTAGCTTGAAATTGTCTAAGGAATTGATTTACAAGTTGGTCGAATGAGAAAATAGAATTGTCAGGCAAGGAACAAAACCATTCCAATGTTGTATCCTTGAGTGATCAGGGGAATAGTTTGGCCATCAACGCATTGTGATGGAATAAATTTGTGCACAAGGCACTAAAGGCGGATACATGTGTCTAGAGATCCCCTTTACCACCATATTTTTCAAACTTAGGGATCTCCATTCCTTGAGGGAAGGGAATTTTTAGAATCGCAACTGATAACGGCCTATGTCAAAAGAAGGGCTAAAAGATAGGCTGGGTAGAGGCTTGGGAGAGACTCACCAAATGGCTCTGCATCTTGCCTATATTCTGAAGAAGGGTGTTTAGAATAGGGTCATTAGAAGATAGAGGGCCAGAGGAACCTCCTCCAGAACCACCACCAAAGCCACCTCCAAAACCACCACTAGTGTGACCTCTTCCAGAACCACTACCAGAGCCACCGCCACATGTAGGACCTCCATTGGAACCACTTCTTCTGGAACCACTTCCACCAGCACCACCTCCACTGCCAAATCCACCGCCACTACCAAAGCCTCCACCACTAGAGGTGATAGGAGGGGTGAAGCTAAATCCCAAGGGGACTTTGTTTACTTTGATAGTTTTTGTTTTTTCGGAGCCAGAAGGGATGCTGATATAAGGGACCACATCGACCATGTAGACTAACATGGGAGCCATTGATAATCCTAACTGTCCTTCATAATCTTCAAAAGTGGCTCCTTGCATAACACTAGGAGTGTTTGAAGGAGCACATGCTTTGTTAGACTAGTAAGACTAGCCAGAAGTTCTAAGCCTATCTGATCTTTTCCAATCATGTACTTTAGTTCACTAATGACACGAGTAGCCCTAGCCATCTTCGAGTTCCTTTCCAAGTGATTTTCTAAGACATCCAACCCTTTGTTAAGGGTGGAGACATATTCTGAAGGGATTTGAATAGCCTCATACTCATCCACTGACGAGGGTGTAGGGGACACATGAGGAGTGGGGATGTGATATGTCTCATCAGAGAATCCTACCTCACCCCTTGACAACTACTCCTATGCGGCCACACTAACGTGGGACCAAAGAAAAGGCCTATAGAGAAACTAGTAGTGACCTTCATCCTTTCCATCAAGAGGTGTCATACACTTCTCCTAACAATATACCCGAAAGTTTTGGACTGGGTTGTGATGCTCATAAACCTTCACAACAATCAAGAATACAACAGTTGTGAAGTACACAGGAGAGGTCTCAACACCAATGGATGAACGGACATTGGTTCATGTCGGGTTCACCAAAAATGTAAGAGAGGGGGACCAACCACGTTCAAGGCCCCAAGTCATGAAAAGCTAAGAGTAGAAGGCTAACCTAAATTACCTTAGGTTAACAGGGTGTTTGGGAAATGCGGGATGAGAATGATGAGGACTATAAGGTCCTTCAATCACTCTGCAAACTTGAAATACAGAACAAGGCCAGGCAAGTTGATTTTTAGGTTCAACACTATACCTTAGGAAGCTCTCTGCCTGAGGATGAAAGCGCAGTCCCAAGACGACAACACAGCGTGTTGGCGTCTCTCAAGTGCATTGGCGTCTATATAACCAGACAATTGAAGAGACAAGGTTGAACTTTGAAAAACAAGCTAACGACCTAGCTAGCTACTACTAAAGGGCCAAAATAATGTTACGAAGTAAACAAGATATGCTCTAATATGATAAAGTAAAAATAAAAGAGTTAGGGTGGCAAGAATGATCTCACAAAGGAATTCGTTTGCCAGCTAGCTCCCAATAGCACGTTCACCTACACACAAAGAAGAGGAAAATTGTTGGGTGGTTGTATAGGGTCCTGCCTTAGTCAGACCCCTATTTAGGTGTTTCCACCTCCATGGATAGCCAAGAAAGCAAGTATGATAAATAAATTAATGCAATAAAGAACACTAGAACACTACAAAACAATAAATGTGCTTACTCAACCAAGTAATAGAGGAGAGGAGTGGGAATCTTACCACCTCCACCAAGAACACTCAAGGCTAATGAAGGAGAGAATGAGAATACTGGAGCCTCTACTGTAATGGTGTTGTCCCACACTTGCTCTACTGAAGTGATGGAGTGAAGTAGTTGCTGCTAAGGAGTGTAAAAGTGCTAGAATGCTTGGAGAGAGATGGATTGAAAGCTCAGAGAATGCAAAAGAAGTTGTGAAGAAGTTCTGTAGAAGTTGGAATGCATGTAGAAGGATGGAATTTGAAGGAGAGATGAAGAAAATAGCCATATTCAGGTTGGTCAGTCTAAGAGGGTGTTACAAGTCAACTACCAATGAGAAGTGTAACGCCTCTACAAGTTCCAATCTCAGGAATCTGCCAGGGACGTAAGTGCACTGCACAGACATCTACGCGTCGCGTGGGTGTCCTCGACATAAATTCCCCCACCAACGCGTAAAATAGGCACCAACTATAATGAAGGCAGTGGGCTTATGTGTAATTTAGCCTCTGAATTTAGTTTTCTAAAGTGGAGAAAGGAAAAAAGGGGAATTTGCATAAGGGGTGAAAATTCACTCCTATGCAGCTTCATACTCAGCCATGTTGTTTGTGCATGGAAATGCTATTCAAAATTACTTGGGAATGGAATCTCCTTGAGGTGTGATGAACAAAATTTCGGCTCCCGAACCATGACTTGTGTAGGATCCATCAAAATATAGTTTCCATGATGTCAGTGTCTCTATTACAAAGATTGATTCATCTGGGAAATCAAATATCAAGGGATGATATGCTTTTACCACTAGTAGAATTTGGCAAATAAATGACTAGGTGACTAAAAATTTTAGTCAAAACAACTAAAAATGACTAAATTCTACTCATTTTTTGCAACTCAACTATAAATGAGTAAATAAATGTCTAATTTTGTCATTGACTAAAAAAATATTTAGTCACAGAAATAAAAATGACTAAATAGTTAGTCATCAAATCCAAATTAGATAAAAAATTTGAAAAACAATTGGCCAATTATTGGTGCAATGTATTCATGTGTGCAATGTATTGGCGTGATTATTCACTTTCATTGCAGATTTATTTGTCTTGTTCATTGCAGATTCATTTGTCTCTCTTGACCTTGTGACCTTGCTTCATTCGTTAGCCTGGCGTGAGTCATTTTGATTAGTTATAGCAGCTACTTGCATGGGCAATAAGGATTCAAAGAGGACCTAGAAACTTCTAAAAAGGTGGGAAAGGGCAAGGAAGTTGGAGTTTTCTGCAACAAATTTTAATTTTCTAAGGCCTTCTATAGCAAAATCAAATTTGGGGATGCCCTCTGCAACAAATTCAGAGGTAATTCGAAACCCTCATTACATTAAACACAAATTTAAAATGCTCATTACAATCTATTGCTCTTAATAATGTTCTACTGGTCTTAATAATGTTCTTTTACAATCTTGCCTCTGTTCTGCTTCATAACGTGCTTGAGCAAAATATAATAAAATTTGGGTGTCAGTGCCAAAATAGAATTTCCCCAAACAATTTTGATACATTTTTACTACAAGCACAAACTATCCTTGTGCAAAGTAAACATGTCCTAGATTTACCCACACATCAAGCATCAGAACAAAGATGTTTCCTGCAACAACTTCTTGTACTTGTGTAAGTATTTCTTTTGCAATATCAAATTGACCCCTTTCAGCTAGCACAATGGCTGCCCCATTTGTAGCATAAACATTTTTGCTACAAGTGCAAATTGTCCTTGTGCAAAGTAAACATGTGCTAGATTTACCCACACATCAAGCATCTGAACAAAGATGTTTCCTACAGTAGCTTCTTGTACCTATGTAAAAATGTCCTTTGCAATATCAAATTGACCCCTTTCAGCTAGCACAATGGCTGCCCCATTTGTAGCATAAACATTTCCTAGTCTCTGTGCGAACACTTAAGTGGCCCCTTTTATGACATTAAGATCCTCTTGAGTTATTATTATACACCTATTTTCCAAGAGAAAAATCCCCAAGGCCCATGGGAAATGAACGATGAACATTTGAGTTTTAACTTGGTTTAAGTTTGAAAAGGGGACAATACATTGTACAAGATTTGTTTAACAACAGAATAATTTAATCCACCTATTTGGGACTGTAAAATAAAAATAGATGAATTAATCCATTTTCAATTATAGGTTCTTTTAATCTAGAATATAATAGAAAGATAAAGCATAATACATTCAAGGACACAAAAAATGTTCTAAAATAAAGACTGAAATAGGTTGCCCATGAAAAACAAGAAAGAGGAAAAATAAAAAGATAAAATACATATGATTCATTTGAGGTTTTTGATAAGATCTCATTTAACTATGTCAAATGGATTTGGAAGGGACAAAGCATATTTGATTGACTAAAATTCTGAGTTAGCTTATCCATCATCATTGTATGCATCATCTGCTCTTGGAATCTATTTCTGCAATGCACCAAGCCTACAATTGATTGGGGATGCACTTAAGGTGGATAAAAACTCATCAAATGCTTATGTATGCTTGGAAACATGGAATTGAAAAATAGATGACTGGCTTAAAGAAAAAGAAACAATTAAAGTAGCACGCCAACTTGTCCTGGTTGATGAAGCAAAATGAAATTTTGATGAAGAATGAAGGATTTAGACAGAAAGGAGAAAGCAAGAGAAAGAACTTCAGCAGGTGATGCAACAAGAGGAGCAATTTGAACATGTGAAGGAATTATGGAAGTGTATTTGTAAGGATATGGATGATGATGATGATGAGGTTGGTTAGTCTGAGAAGAAACAAAAGAAGGAAAAGAAGAAAAATAAGAAAAATAAGAAGGATAAGGACCACAAGGCTTATGATTCTTATATGGAGGAACCTAATGTTGCCATGGAAGATGAGGAAAATTATGTGAGTTATAAGGCACAAGATGATGCGAAAAATTCCCAAGATCTTCTTGCAACTAGAGATCTAGAAGACTCTGATGATGCCAAGACAAATTCTCCAGTTTCAACAAAATCGCAAAGGAGGCATGCATACTCTGATTCTGAAGATGATGAACCATTGCAGAAACAAAGTATGAGAGAAGATGATCCATATGATGATGATGTCTAGGCTTCCTAAGCTTTAACCAAACCTAGCTCCTATTTTCCAAGAGAAAATCCCCAATACCCATCGTAAATGAATGATGAGCATTTGAGTTTCAACAAATTCCAAGAGAAGATGATGCATACAATGACGATGGATAGGCTATCTCAAAATTTTAGTCAATCAAATATTTTTTGTCCCTTCCAAATCCATTTGACATAGTTAAATGAGATCTTATCAAAAACCTCAAATGAATCATTTGTATGTTATCTTTTCATTTTTCCTCATTCTTGTTTTTTATGGGAAACCTATTTTAGTTTGTTGAAACTCAAATGCCCATCATTCATTTCCCATGGGGCTTGGGGATTTTTGTTTTGGAAAATAGGAGCTAGGTTTGGTTAAAGCTCAGGAAGCTTAGACATCATCATCATATGGATCATCTTCTCTTGGACTCTATTTCTACAATGGTTCATCATCTTTAGAATCAGAGTATTCATGTCTCCTTGTTTTTTTTTAAACTGGAGAATTTGTCTCACCATCATGAGAGTCTTCTAAACTTGTAGCTACAAGAAGATCTTGGGAATTTTCTACATCATCTTGTGCCTTATCACTCACATAATTTTCCTCATCTTCCATGGAAACATCAGGCTCCTCCATATAAGAATCATAAGCCTTGTGGTCCTTATCCTTCTTTTTATTCTTTTCCTTCTTTTGTTTCTTCTCAGACTAACCAACCTCATCATCATCATCATCTCTATCCTTACGCTTACTCTTCCATAATTCCTTCACACATTCAAATTGCTCCTCTTGTTACATCACCCGCTGAAGTTCTTCCTCTTGCTTTCTCCTTTCCATCTGAATCCTTCGTTCTTCATCAACTTTTCATTTTACTTCCTTAGCCAAGACAAGGTGGCATGCTACTTTAATTGTTTCTTTTGCTTTAAGCCAGTCACCTATTTTTAATTCCATGTTTCCAAGCATACATAAAGAATTTGATGAGTTTTTATCCACCTTAAGTGCATCCCCAATAAATTCTAGGCTTAGTTGGATCTCATTTTGAGCCTGAGCCATGCCTGCAAGATGTAGATATGCATCCATATAATTAGGAAACTTGAACAATTTTGGCCTGTATAAAAGATTTGCTTTTTCAGTATCATGTAGTTGTTCAAACAACCTAGCAAGATTAAATAGTGTTGTGACTTTATCCCATGGTAACTCAAGTGAAACACCACCTTCTTCTAGTCGATGGAAGAATTCCATATCCTTAAAGCACATAGAAAAAACTGCATAAATGGAACTGGGGCTTTTATTTATGAATTCAACCTAAATTCCATTTCCTAATGCCTCCATAAAATTTTGTTGAGACAACTCTAGTTCATCACGCACAAAAGGAAGAACCTCGATGTTGTTTAACAATTCAATGGGTACTTCTTCTCTGCTCTTCATTAGAAGAGACTTTGTTTTCTTAAGAGAATCTAATGTTGCACTGGGGTCTATCGATATTAATAACTCACCCATCTTAATAAATGCATGGGTAGCACGTGGATCTATGTGAGTTGTCTTTCTTAAAATTTCCAAAGCCTTCTCTGCCTACCCTTGATGAGCATATATATGGCCTACAACTTTTAAGCTCTCACGCTTCTCAGGGTGGACCTCTAGAACCTTTTTAAAATTTGAGACAAAACTCTTAAAATCTCCCAGCTTTAATTGAACCTATCCACAAAATCTTGTGGCCTTTGGCTTTCCTTGATTGATTCCATGTAATAGCAACCAGTGGTTTCATAATCACCTTTACTATGATAAGATCATGCAAGATTATAATATGAATGAGATTTCATGAGAGGGTGGTCAGTTGAAACAAGAGTTGTCTTAGTCAACTGTTCCACAAGAAAATGTTGCCCTATGAAGAAAAAATGGTTTGGTAAATAATTCAATGCCATTGCACAATACGGGTATAATTCAAAGGCTCTATGCATCTTTTCCATTCCTTCCTAAGCACTACCTTTTTCACTAACTATGAGAATCCTACAATTAAAAAATGCACAAAACTGACCACAGAGATTTTTCCCCATTTCAAATAGAAAAATTGCTAAAAATAACATTTAAAACCTACAAAAAAATGCAAATGAAATCACGTTGATTTTCACGCCAAAAAAAAACCATGAGACCATAGCTTGTTGCTTACTATTATGATTTGATAGACTTTTTCCAAGCATCCCTAGCTTGTTTGAAATCACATGTTTTAGGCTTTTAGCCATAACAACAAGGTAGTGATCTATTTGATAAAATTCTTTGGTAGACATGTATGAAAAATGTGGTAGCATAGAAAAGGCAATGAACTTTGGAAAAGTGCCTCAAATAAATATGGTATCATGGTGATGGAATGTCATGATGAATTCCATGCCAAGTGAATTGTTATGGATTGTCATGGCATTCCATCACCATGAGACCACATTTCTTTAAGGCATTTTTTCAACCAGTTCACTACCTTTTTTATGTTATTGCTTACTATTATGCTTTGATAGATTTTTTCCAAGCATCCATAGCTTGTTTGAAAGAACTCATTTTAGGCTTTTAGCCATAGCAACAAGTGAATTGTTTGATAAAATGCTTCGGTATACAATATGTATGAAAAATGTGGTAGCATAGACAAGGCAGTGAACTGTTTGAAAAATGCCTCAAAGAAATGTGGTCTCATGGAATGCCATGACAAGCAAATGCAATTGCAAGCTGCTCCTAGTTATTAGTTATGCAATGTGAAGTAATTGCATAACTACTTAGGTTGACTTTATAAAAACTATATTGTAATTGAAATTTTGTCATCTATCAGCATCTAGTTATTAGTTATGCAATGTGAAGTAATGCTTTGAGTTTGAAAGATGTGCAATGCAATGTACAATCAACAATACAGATGATTATGAACAAATAATTGTTACCAATCCATAATATACCCCTATATTCCAACCCAAAATACATTAAAAAATCCAATCATACATAGTATTATCAACAAATAATTGAGCCCAGAATTCGAGCACCAGATTAAATCTTCTTGTCCATTGATTGCTTCAAATAGATATTACAATATAACATAAGTCTCCTCATATATGTTTCTATAAATGCCTATGATGATGATATCAAAATTTGATCTTGGTTTCTCTTTTGTAAGAGAAGCAAAAAGCTTTAGATTGATACAAAATATGGCATCTTTTCAAAATTCACGCCTCTTCGTATAAACTAAACTAAAAATTAGATTTTATTAAAATATAAAATAGAGAAAGTAGATAACAAATGAAGTCTGCAGCACTCATGACACCATAGTCCATTAATCTCTGTAAGGCACTTGTGAACACTGAAGATCTATTCAAGGTCCTTTCTCCATATTAGTGTATCTGAATGTGCGGTTCTTCCACTCTGACAGCCCAAGGCCTACTTTTCGGGGGGACGACCCATATACCTCTGCTCCCACTCGTACATTATATAATCATGTGGCCATTTGTATTCTTGAATTTTCAATATATTTTCAAGGTGAATCTTCCATTGATTGTCTAGTAATGCCCTGCCATCCATGATAAACTTAGAATATCCAACATCCAATGCTATTACTCCATCCATGATTAAGTTGAACTTGTCAAGGCTCAAATCACCATCCTTTTGCATGCGAGTGATGCACTATGGGACAATCTGGCCAAATTCACTCTTCCATTCATTGAGTTCCTTCAAGTGGTCATCATCTTTCAATAGTTTTGGCACAAACCATTAATTCAGAGTATGAAATGAATCTATTCTTGTTCTAATATTTTGGTCCTCTCCTTGCATATATTGGAATTCATCTATAACTATTTTTTCCATCTGCTCTATAGGTTTTAATGTTGCAGGAGCCTCAGTAATCCTTTTTAAGATTTTGGACAAGGTTACCAATGTGTGGTGTATGGGCTGCCAGTTCTTAAAAAGGGGATCTAGTATGGGTAGATGTGTTTTCATCTAATCAATTGCTTGTGTTAGTAAGCTGTAGCAATCATACACACTTTCCAACTTATCCACAATTAGCTTTATCCTATGCTCAAGGACCTTCTCTAAAACATTGTAGATTTGCTTATTCAGTCCTTCATTACCCTCAGCGTTGGCTTTCTTTAACTCTTCAATCTCCTATCTAAGAATGTTCACTTGTTCAATAGAAGCACTTTCTATATGAACTGGTGGAGTAGGAGGATGTTGGTATAACATTATTTCCTTGTTCTGTGAGGGCCCCGCTCCTTTCAATTGTTCCTTCAACTTCACATTTTCCATGAATAATTTATTAACATCATCATTTAAAAACTTTTGTTCCTTTTTGTACTCTCCTAATTTAGCTTCCATCTCCTTAACTACAGCTTGGGTGAACATAGTTGAATGCATTATCAAGGTTGTAGCTTCTAGAGGAGATGTATCCTTTAATGTTTTCACCATAGTTATCCCTTTCATTTCCTGCACTACATCTAGTAACCTTGGTTTTTGTGTACTCTTTTGTTTGGCCCAGAATGCCAAGGTTTCAATCTTAGAGTTATACCCTATGCCACTTACCCCTTCATCTGATTCAAACTCATCAATCAGCATTGGGTCCTCTTGTGTTCTCACTTGATCAAGTAAAAACATTTCCTTTAATTCTATACTAGGGACAATAAGTATATTACTTTTCAAAATCATCTCTCTAGCCTCTTGTGGGCTGACATCAATATTATCAATCCTTAATTCATTAAAAGTTTGGGCTACTATCTGGTCATGCTAGGATTCCTCAACTCTCATCTTATTTATTTCATCCCTCACTTCAAACTCTCATTTTCATCTTAACCCAAAAGTCTTTAAATTTAGGGGTTTTGATAAATTCATCATCTTCCAAGAACTTGTGAGCTGCAACTACCCTGTCATCCTCATGCATTTCTCTTTCTCCTTGTACCTCAATATCGACTCTAGCTTCAAGCCTGTGGACTTTAGTTTCAATCATAGGTTGGTCCACTTCAACATCATCCTTGAAATGTCTTTTAATTTTTAGAAGGTGGTTGTTCAGGAGGTAATCTTGGAGAAGCATGACATACTAAAATAGTATCCAAAGTTGGTTATGTAATTACAATACCAATTGGCCTTTTGGAAGACAATTTGGAAAGGTCCCCCATAGCTATTACAGTCTTAATTAATTTGTGAAACTTATTAATTATCATATCAATCCTCTTGACAAGATCTGCTTCCTCTATGAAATAACCCAAGAAATCATTGTGCTTCATCTTTCTTTCTTCCTCAAATTTTTTCATAATTTCCCATTTTCTCATCCTATCATATGCTCATTGAGGAGTGAAACAATTTCTAATTACATATTCTTCATATTCAATCTGGTGAGTAACCATAGCCTTGGTAAGGAGGGTGTGTCTTCCAAGATTCATGTGACCCTCAAGGTCAAAAGCTCTTTCCTTTCCAGACTGTAAAGAGTACCTTGATTTTAGATAATTTTTCAACTCTTCAAGTGTATCAGATCCCACTAATAGTTCCCAACATGTTGTCAAATTGGGTAGAAATGTACCCTTCCATTGTTTACTCATGACATCCTTTTCCATTCATAGAATTTTCCACATGAACTCTAAAAAGGATAATCGAAGGGGGACAAACTTTGGCAGTATATGTGGGGCCTGTGGGCATCCATAAATCCTGATTATTATGGTATCTGGTAGAAAAAAACAATCACCAAAGTTATGAGTATGGCCTTGCTCAGGCTTCAAATCCAAAGGTCTTAACAATTGTAGCACATGTGTAGTCTTGATGGTTGGTGGCCAAGAACTCTCATAATTTTGAACACAAAGTCATCATTGAATATCACATAATTTGAATTCTTACATTTTTTTCCCATATATAACACCATAGTTGCAGTGGCAGCAAATTCCTTTGCTTTTCAATCTGACCCAAACACATCCTTTTGGTCCATCTATCTTTATTCTAGTATAATATCAGGTGGCATAGCAAAGAATATTGCTTGAGTGTTATGGGGGCTCTATTTTCCCTGACTTCAAGAAATGTTTCATGCAATGCTTTCTCAAGATATGAGGAAAAATCATATTCAATGTTCGTCTCAGGGTTTTGGATCCTCATAGCCATCATCATTAAACCAACTGGAATTCGCTCTTCTGTATCTATCCCAAATACTTGACAGAGAGAAAAGTAGGTTTTCTTGAAATAGAATTGGAAATATGAGACTTCAAATGGTTCAGTAGCAGAAGGGGATATAGGAATCACCCTATTGTTCACACCCCTTTTCATGTAAATGGGGACTTCATCACTTCTATGGGTTTTCCTCAATCTAGTATATTCTTCTTTACTTCTTTGCAACTCAATTTTAGTCAGGGCTTGTTTATTTAGGTCAAAACATTCAATGATGGCCACTTTAGTCAACACAACTAATGGTGAACCATCTGGAAATCTCATAGACCTAGTAGTAGGATGATTAACTCTAAGCCAATACTCTAATGAACTCTACATCTATAAAAACATTTGGGAAAATTAACTTGGCCAAATCTAATGCCCATGGATTTGACATCAGAATCTTTCCCTCCCTTTTATCATAAAAGTACCAAAATAGTTCCCACCCAGAGATAGGGATAAGGGCATCTCTACAACTGTGAGCCACATCATTAAAAAAATTCTTAAATCCTCTCTCAATTGATTTAGGGAGTATATCCATGATAGACTGGTGTAAGGACCTCTTTTTAACCTTAGATTCTTCCTTTTTAGTTTTGGGTTCTTTCTTCTTGGGTGGAATGATGTCCTTTTTAGTTTCAAGTTCTTTCTTCTTGGGAAACATGATGTTTAACTATCTTACTTCTTCTAGTGTATGTGAAATGCAGAATTCCAAACAATCTTGTACTCGTACAACTTAATTCACAGTTTAACTATCTTCTCCTATACTTTTGGAATGTATAATTCCAAACAATCTTATACTCGTAAAACTTAATTCACAAGAGTTTTGTGCACCTACCTGGGTTACGATGGTTGTGGAGCTTAACCTCCTCGAACTCTCAGCTCCCTGCATGATATTTTTTGCAAATGAGTGCAAAGAGAATGTTGAATTCTTGGTTTAATGGATTTTGAGCTAGGTCATGCCAACATTAATATCAACCTTATGCAAATATTTTGCTCGTAGTTCGAGTTTGAACATGCACCATTGATTTTACAAGATAGAACGGTTGATGTGATTCGCGCATTTAATACCATTTTATCACCACCACTTTCTCTAAATTCCACGAGATAGAGGGGTATAAACTGCTATACCACATGCTTCTTTTCATTTCACTGTGGGGTAGTGGGATCCATACCTCTATACTACAAGCTTGACTTGTTTAACTTGTGGTACTACAATTTACATTAACGGTTACCGCCATACCACATGCTTCGTCACATCCTTCTGCGGTATAGTAGTTCATACCGCCCTACCGCATGCCTTTATGATCTTCCTCACAAGATGGTGGGTTATTCCCCGCTATACTGCACCTTCATTTTTCGTTCTCGCGGTATGGCAGTTTATGATGTATTGAGATTCTCTCATACTGCGTCCTCATCATAATACTTATGTGGTATGGCAGTAAAACATCTTCATATTGTCTGTTACACACCAACAACCCACCAAGGGTTTAGATTACTTTTGCGATATGGCAATAAACATCTTCATGTTGTTTGTTACACATCACCAGCCTACCAAGGGTTCAAATTACTATTGTGAGATCGTGGTAAGAGACTGTTAAGGGATTTGGAAAGTTTTTAGTTGGATATGTTTTTGCTTAAGTATATATATGATGATTTTTTGGCTTTGTATAGGTCTTTTAGTGTCGCTCAAACCTAAAAAAATTATATGTTCAGTAAAAAATAAAAAGGAATATAAGGGTCAAGACTCGGGTCATGGAGCTCAAGGTTAATTGTGATGATGGAACTAGGCAAAATTTTAAGGTTCTAACACACCTCATGATGAACTAGACTATGTTTTTCCTTCATCCTTCTTCTATTATGTTTTTATGAGTTCTTCTCTTGTGAATATATCCCTAAGGAAAATTTGTCTGATACTTGTAATTGTAAACATCTTCTTATTTTTTTACTACAAGTTATTTTTAATCTATAAACTGAATTCTATTTTAAGTTTCCATTTATAGTTATCAGTGGATTGGAAAGTCAATAGTTATCAACTTATGAACTCAATAGAGTTTTACTGATTCAAGTTGTTGATTTATACATTACTATTTATTTGGACTTCGGGAAATGAAGACAAGGATCGTAAGGTGCAAATTAGATGATAGTGATCATAATGTTCAAATTCTAGAGACAGAATATGAGTGCACGCATATTGAAAAAGTGGCCAAGAATAATGAATATTTTTTGAGTCTTGGTTTGAAAAGGCAAGTTGTAAATCCACTAAGTCATATGTTATTTGTTTAATAATGTTTAATCAAATTTTATAGGCAAGAGCTTTATGTATATAAGATATAATATGATTTATTTTTTTGTTTTATAGGCAACAAAAAGAATGCAAAGAAAATGTGGAGA
Source organism: Sequoia sempervirens (assembly GCA_007258455.2). Classification (NCBI taxonomy): domain Eukaryota; kingdom Viridiplantae; phylum Streptophyta; class Pinopsida; order Cupressales; family Cupressaceae; genus Sequoia; species Sequoia sempervirens. The sequence continues at coordinate 91,345,618 of VDFB02353493.1, read as the reverse complement.
AAAAACAAAAGGAAAAAAAATATACAATGTTGCCATCTCGTAGAAGCCAATGCTTTTGTGATTCAACAAATATAGTTGGTGAAAATGATAGTTGTGATGATGTGTAGCCTGGTATAGTGCATGGTGATGTGCAGCCTAATATAGCACATGGTGATGTGCAACCTGATATAGCACGTGGTGATGTGCAACCTGATAGAGTACGTGGTGATGTGCAACTTGATATAGCATATGGTGATGCGCAACATTGTGATGATCTCTTAGCACTAAGTCTAAGAGAGATTATTGAAAAACATCAGAGCAAAGGAACAACAGGTCTGCAAATGCTTTATTCAACATTAAAGGATGTGTTTAATAATGTGGAATCCACGTAGATCGGTACAGATCTACCTACTCATGCCACACCTGATGTGGCCAAGCAACATGAAGTTCCAATTAATGAAATTCATGAAGAGAGACCGCTTGCATCTATTGTGCCTCAAAGTGCACTTGTTGCATTTAGAACTTTTCATGGAACTAGTGGATCAACTAGAAATTCTGGCAGTGGTAATTTAATAGAAGATGTGGATGCTTTTGTCAAAAGACAAATATTGAGTCAAGATTTATACAGATCTACTGAGAGGAATGCAAAAGAAAGAAAATTAGAAGGCAAGAATCCATTCTTGCTTGAGGTATCAAGAGATGGTGAGCCCATTGGGCCAAATGCTACAAAGTGTGCCATCAAGTTGGGTGTAAGATGTAGGACCCATTTGGATATTTACAAATCAAAATTTGTAGAGAAAGATCCATGAGCTGTGGAAAATGTTATACAAAAAATGGAAAATGCTTTTGAGACTACTAGTGGACAAATCTCTAGAAAATATTACAAGAAAAGGATGAGAGTTTCGATTAACAATTATAGATACATGTGTAAAAAAAAATCATGTTGAGAAAAGAGAGGTTCGACTCCAATCTATCTCCCAAAGAGTGGGAGGAATTGAGAGAAAGTATGCATTCTGAAGAATATTTGGTACAGAGTAACAAAAACAAGAGAGCAAGAGATAATGTGAGGGCTGGATATACATTTGGCCAAGGTGGGTTGCATGCTAAAATGGACAAATTTTCATAAGTGTATGGATTTTTGGTTCAATTTACATTGTGTTATTTATTTCAATTTTGTATTGAATTGACTATAGGTTGAAATTGACATTTTATTTTAGGTGGAAAATAGTAATAGAGAAGCAAGTGCAGAAGATATTGTCAATTATATGGCAGCACTGGATGCTAGTAAATCTAAGAGTAGGATGAAGTTGAAATCTAGTTCGTCAATAAATATTTCACAGCCATTTGTTCAATTTCCAATAGCAGCCTCTATAGATCATGTCAATTCATATGAATAAGGGTACCAAAAGGTAATGCGTTGCATATTAGGTCTCAGTCACCAAATTTCGCAGTTGGTTGAAACCATTAACCCTATGGTTTTTGCATGGAATGAGCATAAATCCATGGATTCAGATGAGGTAAGAGGCTCTATTGATCTCATTTCTTCTTGTTTGGTAGTTCTATATAAAAATGCCTCTTAATATGTAGATTTTTGAAATCTAAGCATAGGAGAATCCAACCTAGTTTCTTTAATGTTGGAGTGATCCAGAAAATGTTCTTTTGGATAAATTTATAGCTTGCATTCTTTACTTGACTATTGAATGCTTTGTATATTTTTTTGCATGATGATTAAACCACATGTAGAGCAATTTTTTCAAATTAAAAGGAAAATAAAAATGCCTTCAGGGTGTCAAAAGGGCTACCGATATTGATAGTGGTGAAGTGGACAAGAATGTGCAACATAGTCGTCTTAGTTGTCCTAAAGTTAAGGTAATTAATATATTATTTGTCCCAATTTTTTGTCATTATTCATGCTTAAAATTTTCTTTTGGACAAAAAACTATAGCTTTTGCATTCTTTACTTGACTTATATTAATTTTTGCATGATGATTAAACCACATGATGCAGATTAATTATATGAAAGGACAAAAAGAAAAAGGCCCTGTAAATAGAACTCTTTGCAAAGGTGTACAACTTAATGTCTGCAATGACATTGATAGTGGTTATGATGATGAACTTGATGATCATGCACATGATATTCATAGTGGTAGTCATGTTGAACTCGAGGTGAGTGCTATGAAACCACATGCAAGTAAGTACTATTCAAGTAATGGTTGTTTTATTATGTAAATAAGGGTAATCATTGCCTATTTGATAGAAGTTGGGTGTTAGAATAGTAGTGAAGTGTAATTAGCTAGTATACATAGATTTTGGAATTAAGGGAGAACATATAACTTACATATGAAAGCTTAGAGCTTAGTTGTAATAGAGTGTTTTATAGAAGCACATACAAAAACTGATTTATTCCAAGACATAAGACATTACATACAACTGTCAAAAACAATATAATGCATGTTTTATATCTCAATATAATGTGTATTTTTTTTTTTTAGACATTTATTGATAAATTCCAAGAAGGGGATATAGTTGAGGTGTTTGATCCACATGATGGTGTTGTTGTGGGCATTGGGCGGATTCACTCACTATCTATTGTACATGGAGTCAAATTGAAAGGAACAGGAGATGCAAATGTATGTATTTCACATGTCTTAAGTAACATACCCCTTCCTCATCCAAAAAAAATAGATGGAGTTGTCTGTCTGAAAGAGAAAGTAGGGACCTTCGTATAGTAGCCACTAAAATATTTGAAAAAAATCACAGAGTTAGTTGTAAGTGCAGAAGAGAAAAAGAAGGGTTAGCAGCAACAGAGTGTGGAGAGTGAAGTTGCACACAGAGAACGTATTGATCTTGAATAAATTGAACCTAAACAAAAACTAGAAAATCTGATTAGGGTGTACTTTCTATGAGTAGATCAAAGAATTTTCTATCTTATTGCACCTGTAATGTAAAACCCCTTGATTATATTTTTCTCTTTTTGTTTGAGTTTTGCTCATTCAAACTGGTGCATTATAGAAGAGGGGATATGTTGTTGTGTAATCAATAAACATAGAGAACAGGGGTGCAGAAAAAGAAGTAAATACAGAGCAGATAAAGAGGTGTAGAGAAGAGGAAAAGTTGCAGAGAGTGCAACATACATGTATGTACAATTGCAAATAAGTTGCAACATAGAATTGTCATCAAAATTGTAATATCTTGCATAACCAAAAAAAAGGCATTGTATCTCAGTTTTCTTAGTCACAACACTGAGAAACACACTTTGTAACAATATATTTTTTAAAGCAAAGACACATTTTTGTCTTGTATCTGTTGTAAGAACACATTTTCTCAATAAAATTTTAGTATTTTGCCTTCTTAATAGTTGTTTCATTATGTGAAAATGAATGATTGATTATGTTTTTTCTGTGTTTTTATATGTTTAAACCTCAATTAAAAAATTGTCTCATTTCAAGCACTTATAGGCAGAAATCAGTGAACAAAAACAATTAAATAAACTACCAATTGACTAAATATACTACCAACTGACAGAAATCATTGTTAACAAATATGACTAAATATAATGATTATGTAATTAATAAACAATGTGTCAATATACCTATTAGTTGACAGAAATCAGTGAGCAAAAACAATTAAATAAACTACCAAATTGATCAAAATGATGATTAAAATTAATGACTAAATACACTACCAATGGACGAAAATCATTTAATAAAAATGACTAAATAAGTGACCATCTAACATCAATCAATGAATTTTTGTTTTGCTACCCTTAGTGGTAAATCAAAGAGGAAAAGGATGGAGATTGTTGGAGAGGAGACCATTGGAGAGAAGATTGGTTCGGTGGCAGGCTTGAGTGATTTGAATTTGAACTCAAGCCCTAGGAATCATGGCTAGTTTTAGTTTGGCCAGTCTATGGATTTAGGGTTTTCTGATGTAGAAACTAGGAAGGATATGTGGATGTGTTGTTGCTTCCTGGTAGTGAGGCTGGGAAGGATGGTTTGTGCGGTGAGGATGTGGTGAAAGATGCACTCTCTAAACATAAGTGTGCATTTGAGGCCTTCAAGTCAAGGAGTCTTGTGATGGATTTCCATCAAAGGAGGTGTTTCCAAAGGTCCATGGGGATAATGTGGCAACTGGAAATGATGTGTGGGCCCCATCTAGAGAATCATTTGAAGCTAATCCAAGTATTCCTTGGATTGAGCTTGCTCTAGTGGGTGGTGGCCAGCCAACAGGGCAGTCATCCTTGTTGGGGCAGAGATGGTCTGACCTTTTTGTATCTAAGCTTAAAGGCAAAGGCATAGCATTTGAGTCTGTGTCTTCTTCTAACATTGAAGGTGGTTTTTCCTTATCTATTCTAGACTCTCTTATTGACCAAAATATAGCTAAAATGGATTTCTTTCTGGTTGGCAAGTTTTTAGGTCCATGACCTACTATTGATGAGGTCCACACTTGGGTCCATAAGAACTAGGCATTAAAAGGTCAGGTTGAAGTTGCGACTATGGCTAAAGGTTTCTTCTCCTTCTCCTTTTCCTATGATGAAGACCTGAGAGTGGTGTTTTCCAAAGGAACGTGGTCATTTGGGTGTCTTACCTTGGATCTTCATCATTGGGAACCTAAGATGGACCTTTCCGAGTGCCTCTTTCATTCAGCCCCTATGTGGGTTAAGTTACCGAACTTGCCTTTGGAATATTGGGACAAAGAAGTGTGTAAGTCGGGTTAACTCTTTTGGGCAAATTGTTTCTATTGATGAGGCCACTCTCTCAAGAAAGTGGTTGGTTGTAGCTAGATTTTGTTTCATGATTGACCAAGACATTATGATGCCTGAGTTCTTCCACCTGAACTCAAAGGTGGGGTTCTGGAAGCAACAAATTGTATTTGAAAATCTCCCTTTTTCCTATTTCAAATGTAAAAAGGTGGGTCATTGGGCTAAGGATTGTCCTACTAAGGTGTCCCTACCCAAGGTTGTTTAGCAGACTAAGGTTTTGAAGATCAAGGAGAATCTAGCTCCTTCGGATCAAGGTGATTTTGTTGCTGGCAATGGTGTGGAGGGTGAAGTTAATATTGAAGATCACTTGGTCCCTCATCATGAGGTTGAAAAGGAGTATGAGAAGACTATAGATGTGGTTGTAGGCCAATATATGAATTGGGATGTGGATCATGTCTCAGATACTTTGTGCTCCCCTAAACAAACTGTTCTAGAGCCTTCTATTGCCCCGTCTTCCCATCTACATCATGCATCCAGGCTAGCGGTTGGTGATGGTGCTTTGGTGGTGGCAGATGCTGGGAGCAAGGATGAAGATGGTTTTATTCAGGTGAGAGGTAGAAGGAATAATTCCTCTACTTATCCTCCTCCTCAACCTCACAAAGGTGTTACCACAAGAAGGAAAAAAGTGGATTGTGGGTCTGAATTGAGGAGCTAGGGTAGACCCTTCTTGCAGAAAAGAAGGGAGAGGGATTGCAAGTAGGATAATGCTAAAGGGGTTCAGAAAACCCTTTTTGATCTATGCTCAAAGAGCACCCCCTCTTCATGTACTTGAAGATTATTTCCTAGAATATCAAGGGGCTGAATAATATGCACAAACAAGACCTCCTGAAGAACTTGATCCGGGACCATAAGCCGAACATTTTACTAATCCAAGAAATGAAAATGCAGATTGATAAGTTGGAAGCTTTGAAGAATATATTTTTTAAGGATTGTGGTTTTCATGGGGTTAGCTCTAAGGGAGCTTCGGGTGGAGTCGCTACTTTTTGGAATGCTAAGCTGATTAAAGGTGTCCCAATAGTGGAAGCTTTTAATCATGTGGAGACGAAGTTTATCTGGATTAGGGATTCTTATTCTTGGGTTATTTCTAATGTATATGCTCCTAATCTGAAGAGATCCAAGAAGAAGTTATGGAATGATATTGGGTGTCTTAAGATGAATTTTTTGGACAGCCCCTTTCTTGTGATGGGAGACTTCAACACTCATTTGTGTGAAAATGAGAAAGTGGGTGGTTCGCAAGCCAATCAAAAGAGTCAGCTAGATTTAAGATTGTACATTGATGAAAATTATCTTATTGATGTTAAGATACTGGAGCTAAATTTACTTGGTCTAACAGGCATGTTGGTGTGGATAATATTCAAGTTAGACTAGACAAAGCTTTAACTTTAGCATCTTAGTTTGTGGATTTTGCTTGCTCCCTATCTTCTATTACGAGATGTGGGGTTTGACCACTTCCCTATCTCTTTTATTGTTGATAGGCTTGGGGGTAAGAAGCACTTTCCTTTTTGGTTTGAAGCTATGTGGTTAAGGGATTTGAGGTTTATGGATTGTATTAAAAAATGGTGGTAAGTGAACATTTATGGTTGTGTGATGTTTAAAGTTGCCAAAATTTTGACTTTTGTCCAAAGGAATCTCAAGAAATGGAATAAAGAATCATTTGGTCATATTTTTGAGTCTAAGAGCTCTGTTCTTTAGAAGTTGGATGGTATTCAAAATTCCATTCAGTCAAAGGGATTATCGGAGGATCTCTAGTTGTAGGAGGATGGCCTTCTCGCGCAGTTGCATGATATTTTTGCTAAGGAGGAAGATTTTTGGAGGCAAAGATCTCGTGCTATTTGGTTGAAGTCTGTAGACCACAACTCTAAGTTCTTTCATCTCACTACCCTTACGCATAAATTTTCTAATAGAATCCCCTCAATTATGGTTGATGGTTTGCTATTAGAGGATGAGGAGGTTGTTAAGAGAGCGGCTGCTAGTTTCTTTTAGCATCTCCTAAAGGATGATTTGATCTAGGACCAAAATTGTGTGGAAGCTTCACTAGAGGTTATTCTTAAATTTTTCTCAGAGGTTCTGAATAAGGAGCTCACTGCTATCCCTTTAGCCTTGGAAGTAAAGGAAACGGTTTTCTCTTTTAAGGGAAACAAGGCTCCTAGCCCTAATGGTTTTCCCTTTTTGTTCTTTCATTCACATTGGGAGATTGTTTTGAAGGATGTGATCAATGCTACCAAGGAGTTCTTTGGTTCCAAAAGATTACTCAAAGATTTGAACATGACCTTCATTGTCCTCATTCCCAAATCTGCTGATGCTAACAGCTTTGGTGAGTATCACCCGATCAGTCTTTGTAATTCTATTTACAAAAAAAATTTGAAAGTGCTTGCTACTAGACTGCAAAATTTCCTTTCGGACTTGATCTCTAAGCATCAAATTTGTTTTGTTAAGGGCCATCAAATCCTTGATTCTATTATAATTTTTCATGATCTTTCTCATTCTATTAATGCTTCTAAGAAACCACGCTTCTTCCTAAAGCTAGATCTTCTTAAAGCTTATGATAGGGTGAACTTGAGATTTTTGTTGAAAGTGTTCAATTGCTTTGGTTTTTGTAAGAAGTTTCTTCAACTTGTTGATCAACTTATCTCTACTTCATCTTTTGTTGTGCTGGTGAATGGATCTCCTTCCCCCTTTTTCTAGAGTTCATGTGGGTTGAGGCAAGAAGATCCTATCTCACCATTGCTCTTTATTCTAATGGCAGAGGCTTATGATAGGGTGAACTTGAGATTTTTGTTGAAAGTGTTCAATTGCTTTGGTTTTTGTAAGAAGTTTCTTCAACTTGTTGATCAACTTATCTCTACTTCATCTTTTGTTGTGCTGGTGAATGGATCTCCTTCCCCCTTTTTCTAGAGTTCATGTGGGTTGAGGTAGGAAGATCCTATCTTGCCACTGCTCTTTATTCTAATGGTAGAGGCTCTTGGCAGAAATATTTAGAAGGATTTATTTTCTAGATCTCTGAAGGGCCTCTCTCCTTCTAGATGTGATCTTGTTACCCATCAAAAATTTGTTGATGACACAATTTTGATGGGTGAATTTTTTTTCAGGAATTAGAGTTGTTAAGAGGTTGATTAAGGACTACAAGAAGGCATCTAGTCAAAGGATTAATCTTCCCAAGAGTCATTTTTTTTCCTTGACAAACCAGAAGCTTTGCAATTAAAGCTTTCCAGAATCCTCTCATGCAATAGGGGTGTTCTCCTAGCTACTTATTTGGGGCTCCCCTTGTGTATCTCTAAGATCTTGGAGTCCTTCTAGTTGGGTCTATTGGATAAATTCAGTAGAAAATTGGTGGGTTGGAAAGGTGCGCTCCTTAGCCATGCGAGCAAGATTCAACTCATTTCTTCCACTATCCAAAATTTTCCTATGTATGCTATGAGTCTCTATAAAATTCTTGTCAAGTTTGAAGAGAAAATGGAACAAATAATGAGAAGATTCTTATGGTCTGGTGTTGAATAAAAATCCAAAATTCCTCTTGTGGCATGGGATCTGGTGTGTAGACCAAAGAAATGGGGTGGGCTTGGTATTAGAAATTTAAAAGCTTTTAATAAGGCTTTCGTATTAAAAAATGTTTGGAGGCTCCTAAATGGGGAAGTAGGGTGGGCCTCTTTGGCTAGTAACAAGTACCTACATGGCATTGGGAAACCCTAGAATTTGTTGACCTTTGATGATGTTCCATCTGGTTCATGCTTTTGGAGGAATATAGTTCCTTGCAGGGACTTGATTGCTAATGGTGTTAAATGACTGTTGGGCGATGGTACAGGTATTCTTTTTTGGGAGGATATTTGGTGTGATGTTAAACCTTTAATTAGTCTTTCTTGGGCCCCCTTTATCACTTCCATGTGCAAACGCCTTTTTAGAACTAGAGTGGCAGATTATTTTCAAGATGGGGAGTGGAAAAACTTCCAAGATTGGGATTCGTCATTGAAGATTCTAAAGGACTTCTTATGCAATGTTTGTATTCCCACTTTTCCAAGGTTGGATAGGGTCATTTGGGCCCCTTGTGCTAGTGGTAATTTCTCGGTGGCTTCTTCCCTCGTGAATTTGATGGAAAAGCCCAACTCTCTTCCCTTTTGGGGGATGTTATGGAACAAGAAGTTGATTCCTAAAGTGAATTTCTTCTTCTAGTTGCTTATGCAAGGTAAAGTCCTAATGCAAGACAACCTCTATAAAAAAGGGGGTTTGTGATTCCTAATAGATATCCTCTTTGTGGAGTTGATGGTGAGAGTGCTTATCATATCTTTCTTGGATGTGATTTTTCTTCTTCTCTTCGGAGTAAATTTCTTGGTGTTTGGAATCTTGGCTAGGTCTTCCCAAACTCTCTTGATAAATTTATTGACTAGTGGAACTACCCCTCCTCCTCCCCTATTCTTCATTGGCTAAGGGATCTTATGGCCCCGCATATTGCATGGGGGTTATGGAAAGAATGAAATAATAGAATTTTTCATGATTCTAAGCTTAAAGTTGGTAGTCTTTTGATCAAGATTCGATGAGTGATTCTGGAGAATTTCGCTCTTATAAATTTTGATTCTTCTCAGTGTGCCCCTACTACCTGTTTGGCTTATTATGACCTCCTGGTGATTTCTATTTGGAAGGTAACTTCAATTCCTACTTTGAATCCTAAAACTAGTTTAAATGCTAGATTGAGCACTAAGTGGCAACCACCTCCCTCTGGGTGGGTTAAAGTTAACTTTGATGGGGCAACAAAGGGAAACCCTGGGCCTACAAGATGTGGGGGGGTGTCAAGGAATGATGATGGAAGACTCCTAGGTGTGGTGGAACTCCTATTGGGAAATTAGACAAATCACTATGCGGAGGTAGAGGCAACATTCATAAGCGTTAAATATGCTATTAGCAAAGGTTACTCCAAAATATGGGTCGAAGGTGATTCCCTAAACATTATTAACTATCTACATGGCACTCATCCTACAAGTTGGAATGTGGAACAACTTATTAAAGATACTATAATCATGCTATGATCTTGTGAAGAGATTCATGTCTCTCACATTTACCATGAAGGAAACTCATTGGCAAATTTTTTTGCCAATGAGGTTGTCAGTTTAAATGAGTTTCGTGCGTGGGAGGAGGGCTCGATCCTTCCTGAGAAAGCTAGGAGCTTATGGAGAAATGATGGCATGTGTTAAGCTAATGTATCATTTAATTTCTAGTACCTTCTTCTGTCTCACACACTTTGTGGGTTTCCTTTTGTTCCCTGGAATTCAGTTGAGCAATATTCGCAAGGGCTTTCTTCTTTTGGTGTTAGATGAAATGGGTGGTGACAGAAGTAGAATTGAGCCACATTCTTGCACGAGCCTCAAGAAGAAAAAGAATCTATGGAATATACTATGTCATGGTAATTTCACTCCTTTTTTAGAAAGGTTGCATGGGCATGACCCTAATGCCTCGGCAAAGTTTGTGTCATGTTGGCATAATCGCAAGCACAAGATAAAAGGCCTGGAAGTGGATGTGAATGAGGATCTGGTTGTTACAATTACTGGGATGTCGATAGTTGGTCATAAGTTTTACAAGGACAAGAAGAGTAACGAGGAAGTGATGGCCCAATTCTTCAAAGATGACGAGCGAAAGAAATTGATCAAAATGGAAAGTTGGGGTTATGATTGCAAATCCCTTAAGAAGGTTTGGGTGAATGTTGTTGAGATGCTTATGCGCTATGTGACTCTAGAGGGTAGGTTTACTACTATTCTTGATCACCACTTCACACTTCTAAACCATTTTAGGCATGGTTTATTTATTTCTTTTATGTTTTTTCTGTTATCATCCATGGAGGTTTCTATTTACGCTCATTTAAAGAATAGAAGGGCTCTCGTCCTCCATGAAGGTCTCATTCTCTTAATCATGGAGCATGTTAAGACTCTTCTTCCCGCCCCTACCATTAAGGGTAAGAAGAATACTTTGAGTGATGTTACTGGCTCATTGGGCTCGGGTTCTAGTATGGCAGATGGAGAGGAATGGAATGAAGAGGAAGAGGATGTGTCCCCAACCCTTGCGACTACTTCTTTGAAGAAGAGGAAGTTGGGTAGTTCTAACAGCAATAGGGCATCCAAATGCCTTGTTCTTTCTGATAGCAAGGACATGGAGGTGGGATCAGACGGTTCCCCTCCTAGGAACAAGGAGTTAGTTGTTGGCTAGGGTGAAACCATAGGTGGTGGTATTGAGGTGGGGTTATAGAATAATGTTATGGGTATGGAGGACAAGGACAAGCCAAGGAGGTTGTCTAAGCGTATTGCCCACCTAAAGAATAAGGCCTCGAAAGTGTCAGAAAAGGACCCCAAAGTGTCTTGTGAGGGAAAGGATTATGGTGAAATGGAAATGGCTATTGAGGACTCCCCGAATTAGGACTCGCCCAATGTGGAGCTCAATGAGGAGAATAAGGGTCAAGATGAGGAGGATTCTGAGAATAAGAGAGCTAAACCAGAGCCTTTGAAGGTGTAGCATAAAAAAATGTGTCCCTCGACATTTTCACACTCATTTGGGTCTTTCTTATGGATGTTGGCCTAGTTTTTCCTAGATATAATGTTGTAATGTGGTCAACACATTCACATTAGGTCTTGAACCCTTGTGAATCAATAAGAATTCTATGATGTCTTGTAAAAGTGTTGTGAAGTGTTGTAACCCACTTTCACACTTTTCTAGGACCTTTTTATTATAATTCGCTTAAATAACCTTTTTTTATCGCTTATCAAGCCTTATTTCAAAGTGTTGTTAAGTGTTGTAACAAACCTTCACACTTTTCTAGGCTTGTCATCAATAATTTGACCCTTTCTTATGTTTAAATGACCCCTTAATGCACTTATAGGCCCTACTTAAGTGTGTTTTTTAGAATAATCCCATTAAGAATCATCTAATACACTTTAATTCCCAACACCCATTAAAATTGCCCTGGTGGGACCAAGTCGCCACTAGGGGCGACTTAGTCCCACTTGGCTCAAAAATCAAAATTATTTCAAAATTCTAGCGGGATATTATTTTCTAAATCTTGAGGTCGGCTTGTGATGTGGTATTTTCGAGAAATTTTGTATAATCATGTATAAATATAGGGTTTTCCTCTCATTTTCACCCCCATTTGTTCACTCATTAATTCATTCGTTCAAGAAATTATCAAGCAATCACTTTGGCATTATCAAGTCTACATCCATTGGAGCTTCTACTTACATATCTTCAAATTTCTACTTCAAAGGTTTGGTGAGTTGTAGCATTGCATGTTGTTCATTCATCATTCTCTTTTAATTTCATTTCATTTTCAAGCGTTTAATTACCAAACTGGGGTTTGACCAAGGCAAACCCCTATTCACTAACCCTTAACCTTTTTTCCCCACTTTGCATGTGTGTTTTGTAGGTCCTGTATCAGATTTTTCAAAGAGAAAGGTGTTAAAAGGTGTCATCGATTCATCAAAGTCATTCAAAGTTAATAAAACCCTAAAAGAATTAGAAAGATCACCTACAAACCAGATTTTGTAGATTCAGATCTGAAAACCTGAGGAACTGAAGTGCAGACTGGGAGCTACATATTGCATCTTTGAATTTCCCGAAAGCTGAAGGTGGACTAAGTCACCATCAGTGGTGAATTAGTCCAACTACCAGGCCTGAAAAGTGTTTTCTATAGTTTTGGATACCCTTTTGGCTAAAACCTATTTTGACATAATTTCCTCAAAACAGGACTAAGTCACCCAGCTTGGCGTAAGTGTCCTAATTGACTTCAACAGTGATTTCTATAAGATTCCAAAGCCTCTCTACATCACATTCCAGTTTCCAGGTCCACCTCTCCAGTTTCATCAATTTTTGTTACAGTTTGTTTGCATCCTTAGTTCATTTTGCATATCACGTTATGTTTTCAAACATCTTGCATTTCCTTAGTTTTGCATTAATAATTCATCTCTTTTATCAATTCTTTGCATTTAGGGCATTCCATTTAGGCATATTTCAATCATATTTGCATTAGTCTTGAGTGAACCACCTTAAATTTTTAGGATACCTTTCTCCTTTTAGGTGCAAAACCCTAGAATTGTAAGAGAGTGCCTATCCCCAAAAATTTATGGTTTAGAAGGTAAATCCCCTCTCTAAGGACTTTTCTTACCTCGATGATGATTCTACCTCTATGTTTGAATTGATGGATATGGCTAGGGCTAGGGCCACTAGAACTTTTAAGTTAGCTAAATGGACTCTTTAGGAGTTCAATAAGATTAACATTAAAATTAGAGGTTTGAAGGAGAATCTGAAGAATGTTCCAAAAGGTTAACTGTTGGACATTCTAATTGACAGAATTGTGGACCTTGAGGGTTCTTCCCTTGACTTCAAATCTCTATGTGATGATCGATTGGCTAGTTTGGAAGCGAAGGTTTTGGGAACGACTGTAGATATAAAGAAGCTTCTTCAAGTGTGTGACATCTCTGTGAAGAATAGTGCAGACTCATTGGAAGTCCTATTTAGAAAGATAAGTGAGCTTGGGGAGGACCAAGTTTATTTTTTTGAGTTAATGGAGAAAGAGCACTCGGTTAAAGGCAAAGGAAAATAAGGTGCAAAAGATGATGACAAGGGCCCTGCTATTAGAGGGTCAGCTGAATGGAAAAAGACCTTTGATGCTGAGAAGAAGAAGCTACTGGAAATTATCGAAAAACACAAAAGCCAGGAGCTTGAGGTGGCCAACACCTTGAGCAGTTTGAATTAGTGTTTGGATTTCTTCTTAGTTGTTTTCTATTTCATGTTGGGTCTCGGCTTATTTCTATTGTTTTGATGTTGTTAGGTGTTGTTGTTAGCTTACTGTTTTATCTATCATTCAACACCCTTTTGTCTTATTTTTTGGTTGTTGGTATGTTGTTTGTTTCGCTCTGAAGTAGGTTTTTAGTAACATTTTGTATCTTTTGTTGTAAATGGTTTTGGGTCCTTTCAAAACCTATTTTTCCCTTATAATCAAAACATCAATCAATGACTAAATTAATGACAAAATATACCAGTGAATAAAAAAATGATTGAATAATTGACCAGTTTAAAATATTCATTGACTAAATTACACACTGCCAATTCAATCAAATTAACGACTACATCAACGATCAAATGGATCAATCAGATGACTAAATTAACTAGCAAGTCAATAACTTAGATTACTAAACCAATGACCAAATTAATCAATCAGGTGACTAAATTAACGACCAAAATTAATCAACCGAATGACTAAAAACGGTTTAGTCATCAATTCGGTCATGTTATAAATGATTGGCAATAAACTACTATTGGTCATGCGACCATGTTTAATCATTTATAAGTAGTTTTTAGTAGTTTTTTTAGTCACATATTGTTGTTTCTGTACTAGTGTACTGGTGCGTCTGCAAGTTGGTCAGCTATCACTTGCCCCTTTATTGTTTTTTGATCAATGTACTTTATGTCATACTTAGGATTATAACCCACTTAGCTAGTCTTCCTGTTAGAGATGCTTTGTTGAGAAGGTATTTCAGAGCATCAATTTTGGTGATCAGTCTTGTCTTTTGATTCAACATGTAGTGTCTTAATTTTTGTGTTACAAATACCACTACTAAACATGTTCATTCAATAGGACTATAGTTCAACTCATAATTGACTAAGGTGTGACTAATGTAATAAATTTCTCTTTCTTTGCCATCATTGTCATTTTATGCCAATAATGCCCCCAGTGTTGATGTGGTTGTTATCACTTGTTATCACATATAGTATCAAATGTCTTCCATCGATAGAAGGCATGAGAATTGGTGGAGTCAATAGGTAATTCTTGACCTGATCAAATGCTTTCTGGCATTTCTCTATCCAATTGAAGGGAATTCCTTTTTGTAACAAGTGTTGAAATGGATAGATCTTGTTTTCTAGTTGAGCAATGAACCTACAAATTGATTGTAGTCTTCCTTGTAATGTTCTCAATCGACTAATGTTGGTTGGCAATGGCATGTCCAAGATAGCTTTTACTTGGTAGGATCAACTTCTATTCCTCTACGAGAGATACTATATCCTAGGATTTTGCCTGATTGGATCCCGAAAACACATTTCTTTGGATTAAGCCTAAGCTGGTACTTTTCAAGTCGTGTGAAAATATTATCTGACATAACTAAGTGTCCACTTCATTCTAGAGACTTAGAGAGAAGGTCATCAACATAGTCTTCCATAAGTACGTTCATATAATCATGAAAAATAGTAGTTGTGGCTCTCTGATATGTAGCTCCAACATTTTAAAGTCCAAATGGCATGAAATTCCAACAAAAAGTTCCCCAAGCGCATCTGAAAGTTGTCTTTGGTTGATCTTCAATGGCAATTATTATTTGATTATAATCTAAGAATTTGTCCATGAGTGATAACGTTTCATACCCAATATTAAGGTCCACTATGATGTCAATGTTTGGTAAAGGAAAATCATCTTTGGGACAAGCTTTGTTGAGATTGCTGAGATTATGGATGCATAGGGTCCCTAAAGCTGCAATCTTCAATGGAGGACCTTTGCTAGGAAAGATAATCAACCACAAAGAAAGTGTTGCAACTAGGCATGCACAATGGAGATTCTATATTGATCTCTAGAATATGAGATGAGATTGATTACAAATGTACAAGATGCCTTGAATATATAGGAAAAAGACAAAACCCAAGATGCATGAGATGTTGCTATGTGTCTTGATCTAACATGTGAACCCTATCTAGAAAATTATTAAATGTTGAGATAAGTTCTAGAAGGACAACTCATCTTCTAAAAGGAATCTTATCCCTACAAACATGGAAGGGAATATTACCCTATTTATTAAATGATTTATTAAAATCTAACCTAGGACTAAATGATGCATGACCTAAGTTAACTTATGCTAGTGTAATAATTAATTAATTACATTAACACCCCCCCATAAGTTCAACTTAGGGAGGAAAATGCAATGATTATGCAAGAAGATGGGTCCCGGCTACGAGGCCATGTTAGGTACCCATGTACAAGAAGATGCAAAAAATCTCCCACAACCAGAGAAAAGGGGAAAACCCAGTGGGAACAAAACCCCTCTCCAAAAAGGAGATGAAAAAGAAAAAATGTGAGATAGGATGGGAAGGATGGAGGACTCCCAAATACACCCCAAGGACACCATCTGTCACATGGATAAAATACAATATCCCCCCCATAGGGAGGAAAGAGAGAGACCATACAACCCCCCTAGAAGATGTGATCACTTGCAAAAATGGTAAGTGTTTGAGGACAAACCATGATCCAGTGTCGACAAACAACTTATCTCCTTTTCAAAAAAAAAAACCAAGTGCAAGTGTAGTGATGCTTCCCATTCCGGATAGGAATTGAAGGATGAAGGTGGATGATGATGTCTCTGAACTTTGCTCAAATGTTTCCTTGCCTGAAGATGAAGATGCCACAATCAATGAAGAGGGTGACAAACTAGGACGATGTAGAAACTGATGTTGAACAATATCCAAAGATGATGTGATGGATATGATGAATGTGATGGAGACTTGATAGCCCCCCTGAATGAAGTGTCCTCAAAACCACTGAAAGAAGTATAAAGCAAATCTAATGGTAGATGCTGAAGAAACCTCAACTCCTGAAGGGAATGATAGGGAAGAATTCTCATATATGAAATATCTGAAGAGAAACCAAGTGTCTCCAAGATAGTCTTTAGATCCCCAATTAAGGTCGAGACAAAAGGATGATGAGACTCAAGAGAACTCTCCAAAGTGTCATCTGAATAGAGGAGTGATACCCCCTCAAGAATGTTCTCCAAATGTGTAGAAGTAGCCAAGTTAGTGAAACCTGAAATGAAGCCATCCTGTGGTGTCAAGTCTAGAAGACTGAAGGTGTCCTGATCAATGATGAGAGTGGAAGTCTCAATCAATGATTCTGGACAAGGAATCACTGAATGTGAAGGGATACCAACTGTCTCTAATGGAGAAGAAGAATTTGAGGGAACCTTGTCAACCTCTTCGAAAGATTCAAGGCAATCAACCTCCTGCACAACAATATCATCATGGGGTACCTGATTTGAAGAATGACATTATGAATCATGATCATCAGGGAATGGTGGAGTATTTGAATCTCCATATATCTCCCAAAGCTTAGTCCAAAGGATGTGAGGACAATCACAATGATCAATAGTACTAAGAACATCACAATCAACTTGCATCTCAATGATCTCCAAAACAATGTATCTGCTGCAACTCCAAGCAATTTCATGAATACCTTCACTCGGATGAGGAACTATACCAAACAAATGTGGCAATAGATCAAGTGATTGGAGATGGTGGCTGATCCCGTCTCACCATTGCTTATAGTTACCCTTGTGCAACATAACCAAAGAAGGAGTTTATGCAAGCCCCATAATGAACTTTCTCCAAAAACATGAAGAAACTGACCTTCAACAGCAAATAGAAGCTTCCAAATATGATGTACAACTGAAGTGATGCTACCTGGATCAAAAAAAACTTTTCCCAAGCTTCAGGATATCTAGGTTATTGAACAAATTCACCAAATTGAAAAAATTAGTGCAAGAGTACCTAGAGCTGAAACTGATCAAGGGGTCTGGACTGATGATAAAAGCTCTAAAAATACTTCCTGATGCCGCTGAAATCACTAAAATCTGATAAATGATTGCAAAGATATGATCTTCTGAGTCCAGATTAGGGTTTTGTCTTTAGCTAGCTGTAGAATTTTTTTGAGCAAAATTTCATAGAACAGATGCCACCACTAGAAAGTAGACGAAATTCTCTTTCCGATGGTATCTTGTTTGTCGATTTTCAACATCGTGGGTGAAAGTTATGAGAAAATGAAAAAATGCCTATATTAGGCAATCTGCAAGTTAATCAAGTGCAAAAATAAAGCACCCAAGGCTAAAAAATGTTGTACCCCTGGTCCTTGATGTGATTGTTGGGCTTAATGGTAGAAAAAAAAAGCGTTCCCCTCCTGGGAGCGGCGGTGGAGCAGATTTCTAGGGCAAAGCTTCTGGTTCGGCGGAGATTTTAGGTGGCACCACTTGGATGTTGATGAGGGCACAGCCCAAGACACAGAAAATAACCCACAAATAAGAGAATAATTTTATTATTTAGAAAATGGAGCTTCTTACATGTAGAGGATCTCAACCCCCAAGTTCTACAGCACATGCAAGTTACAGAAAGCTACAGAATAACCCTTTCGCAATATGCGAGCTTGTCCCCCAAAAAGTTACCCAAAAATTAGAAACCCGCCCATAAATAGAGCTCCTCCTTAGTTTGGAGCCAAAAAAATATTCAAATTTGAGTTTAGGCGGTTTGGCGCCAAAAATTTACATGAAGTTCAAATTTCAAAAGAGCATTTGCAATTGTATCTTCTAGAAAGTGCGCCAACTTCCCGGGGCCATAAGTTTTAATCCGGGACTCCGATTCGCAAACCGTTTGAACCGTTGGAAAGGTCTCGAAGTCAATAACGCGCTTAAAATCAACTATGCTAATTTTGGAAAGTTTCAAGGCCGTTCTAAGAAATCTAAGTGCCTCAAATCTAACTCAGAAGATTTTTAGGTGCAAATCTGGGAAACTAAAACTGCAATATCTTTCCACCCAGGAATAGAAAATAAAAATTGTAAATTGAGAATTTCATTATGACGAAAAGGGTATCCAAAAATGTAAAAACAT